>CM044438.1:109137467-109151866 GCA_024363595.1 Xenopus borealis
GCAGTATCACACATCTACCATCCACGTAGATCCCTGGCCTATAGACACCTGGAATTGTCCTGACTTGTATGGTCATAAAAGTGTCAGTTTGACATGCAAAAATGTATAGCGAGTGGAAGGTTCAGACGGCAGCTCCGCTTTGTAACAGTGACTGGACCCAGGCATCTCAATGGCATTCTGATTTTCCTTTTCATATTGAAAAAGACAAAACACTTTTTTTTGTTAAAGAAAATATGTTTATTTGTAGTAAAAACTGACTTTCCTTCATACTGCAAAATAAGACATAAATGAACAGTCATTATAGCATAACCATTTATATATAGAATGAATTTAAGTGCTTTATACCCACCGGAGAACAGTTGCCTTCTATACTGCTTGCCATGCCCTGTGGCACATATCACAACAGAACACAAGGGGGCAGTATTTACAAGCAGGTGCTACTACACTAGGGCACTTACTACCAATACCAACCAATCAGCAAGGTTACAAGTAAAGGGGTCCATACATGGGCAGATTAAAGCTTTGCAGTGCTTTAGACCAATTCAGCAGCTTATCTGCCCGTTTGTGGGGGATTCCAATAGGTTTCCCCAATCGATATCAGGCCGAGAATTGGCCGGATATCAACCAGCCAGGTTTGATTTCTCTTGCGATTGAGAAACACATTGGCTAGTTGATGTGGTCCTATGACCCATTTGTGCTAGTGATGTGTGGGGGGGACCCCTGCACAAAATCTTCAGGTCGCAATCTAGCAGTTTTGGCTTCTGCGCGCCAGAATTTAAAGACTTCCACCTGCCCACTCCACCCCTTTTGTGACATCATTGCGGGGCAGGCACGGGTCTCTAAATAGAGGGCAACATCGGGTGTGGATCAGGAGGGGACAGGTTAGGTCCGGGTGCAGGTCTAGGAATTCGTTCATTGTGATCTGATCGTTCGGCCCAAGGGCCAAACGTTGGGATTATCCTGATGTTGCCCTGCCATTGGTGGGCATATTGGGGAAAGTATATCATGTACGGTCACCTTTAGAAAGTGATTGTTTGCTATAGGCAACTGCACTGGTGCATTTGAGCACTTGTGTTAATAAGTTAGCCACAAGATTTCCATTCTTTAGGTCTTCTACTAATTTAAAGACACAAGCAAATATGTATTTTATTTGCACATTAAAACATAATTATCTAGCCTGAAAACTCAGGCAAAGGCAACAAGAGGACTTCCAGGTGTTGTTAAACTAGAGCTGTAAAGAGAAGGGCAACAGGCTGCCTATGGCTAGAATATTTCTCTCATAAAGTTATAATATGTTTCACACTATCTGTACACTAGGAACACTGCTTTCTGATTTGGCACTTAGGAAAACTTAGAAGGCAGAATAATACTGTGCTCCTCTCATAAACATAGGCCTGTGTATTTCCATACAATGATATTTTCTAGGCCCCATACTCTTTTTATTGCTTACGTGGGCTGCAAGTAGGGTTGCCACCTGGCCGGTAAAAATGATGGTCGATCCCAATGCTATTAATAGGGAAAAGAAAAGGTATTTTATTCCAGAAAAGATGGCAACCCTAGCTGCAAGGTATAGTTACCTGCACTTAAAGGGGTTGTTCACCTTCAAACAACTAGTTGTTTTCAGATAGATCACCAAATCGAACGATTTTTTCCAATTACTGTCTATTTTCTATTTGTAACTGTTTTTCTAATTTTGAAGTGTAAAGTGTCATTTTTCACCTTCTAAAGTAGCTTTGGAGAGGGGGGGGGTGCCGACCCCCCAACTGTTTAAACTGATACATTTCATTTTTAATCTCTATTTCTGGGGAAGAATTTGAAAACAACTGAACAGAAAAACGTGTTTGGAAGGTGAACAACCCCTTTAAGTGTTGCCAACCAATCAGCTCAATTTAAACTGTTACAAAGAAAGTCCCATCATACAGAACTATGAACTACCAGGAGGAAACACTTGAGGGGGGTAAAAATGTAGCACAAACGAATTATTATAATAAGTGCAAAATAATGCAGTTGGGAAGGACACAATTGAAACAATATTTAAACTTGCACAGAAGGCACTTTAAAAGGTAGTAAAAAAAAAAAAAAAAGTAAAACCAAAAAGTAATGTAGGAAGCAGGGATGCACCAAATCCACAATTTTAGTAACTGGATAAATATAGAATCTACCACAAAAAGATTCAGCTAAATATTCAACTGAAGGAAGACAAGTGGTAACAGAGTCACCTATACTGCCATGCTCTGTTCTAAAATAAAGAACATTTATAGAGGGATCTATGAAAGGGTGGAAATAGAGTTTCTTAATAAAGTTGGTCAATATGCCAGTACCCTATACACTTGAATAGGGGGGCTGTGAACTTTCCCACTGGCAATTCTCAGCAAAACACAGGTCTGATATTTATTCTCAGGTTGGGTTCAGATAACTTTTACTATGTTATAGAATGTCCTTTTCCTGGCGACTTTGATATGTTTATTATTTTTTTTTAATCTTTTTTTTTTAAATAATTTAGGATCACTGAGCCGGCAGCCAAAACGTTTTGCTTTGTGAGGCTGCAATATTATTGTTGTTCTTACTTTGTATTACTTATCTTTCCATTCAGACACTCTTTTATTTATATTATTGTCTCTTTCAAACCACTGCCTGGTTACTACGGAAGACTGTCCCCTAGCAACCTGGTAGCTGCTTAAAGGAGAATTAAACCCTTACGAGCAAAAATCCCTCCCCTGTGTAGGTCCCCCTCCCTCCAAGCCTACCTGCCACCCCCCCCCCATGCAAATGCCCCTACCCTGTTACTTACCCCTCCTTCCTGGTCTTCTCAAGTGGAGTTCACAGCAGCCATCTTCTCCCAAGAACTCTTCTACCTGGATTCATCAGCATTTTCTGGCGCATTTGTGGCGAGGATCTACTGCGCATGTGGTGAAAGTCACAAAGTTTCTGAAAAAAGAAATTGGAATTTCCGGCGCAGAGAAACGCAGATGAATCCAGGAAGAAGAGCGCTCGGGAGAAGATGGCTGCCGTGAACTCAGCTGGAGAGGACCTGGTAGGAGGGGAAAGTAACAAGTTTGGGGCATTTTTCTGGGGGGAGGAGGAAGGGGGGCCTACACAGGGGAGGGATTTTTGGTCGTAGGAGAGAGAGAGAGCTGCTGATATGAAACCTAAATAACTGAAAAATCATAAAAAATGAAGACCAATTCATACTAGAAGTTTATTCAAAGGTAAACTACGCCTTTAACATATTAAGTCACTGCCTGCAATTTTATAAGAATTTGTTTTGAGGGTTTACATTTCCCTTACAGGGCTTTCTTCCTTCCAATCATTTCCATTAACCCGTATAACTGTATTACTTGGGGGCAATTGCAAACAACAACAGACAAAAACAATAAAACACAGCTAGAATTTAAAGTTGTGATTGTTTGAACATGCTTTGACAACCCGCAATAAACAAAGGCTGCACTAAATACTGTACAAGCCACATGACTTCTTTGTGCCCTCTATATTGTGCTGGGAACACATTTTTAATAGAAACTGTAAAACAATAAAACATTCAAAAAATATTATTGCTGCTATAAGTCCAGAGTTATACAACGGTACACAAAATGTCACCGTTGTGTAGACAAACATTATCATTGTATATTACTCATAAATCATGAAGGCTACAGAAAAGTGGCAATTTTTATAATTATATAAAACCTTGGCAAAGTATACAATCTGTGAAAATGTGTTTAATTCACTGTAGTCAGGAAAACCCATAGCAACTAATAAAATATTTGTTTTTATTTCCTTCTTGCATGTCGGCCGGTGGCCCCAGTGAGCCACATTCAAATATAAAAAGAGCAACACAAACATAAACTAAGTGCTGTGATTGGATATTTGGTAGCCCCTACATACACTAGCAGCCTACATTAGCCTATATTCAGCAGTACACAAGGTTTTTATGCAACCAAGCCAGGAATTAAAAAATAAGCACCTGCTTTGAGGCCAGTGGGAGCATCATCCAAGGCTTTGGTGAGTAACATATTGCTCCTAAAATACTGGTTGGATTACTGCTCTAATCTGATTAATGCTTATTCCTGATTAGATGTTATGGCTTTCTATTAGGACATATTGCCAGGGTCACTTTAAAATAGTGTTTATAAAGACATGGATAATTACAATTTACATTGTGTTGGTATAATATACAATATTGTATTTTTTATATTAGAAAAATATGAAATATAGTCAATGCTGAATAATATGACAACCCTGAAGTCATGCTTTATATAATATGTCGGGTAAGTACTGATAGAATGAAAAGAGACAGTATTTGCCCTCAGGCACCAACATCAAATGGACCCCTTAAGGGAAAGAAATGGCAATAAGAATATGAAGGAAATATCATATTTCACGGCAGTGGCGTAACTATAAAGTAAAGTCTGCCTCCTCTATAGCCAATAAAAAACTCTCCTCCCCAGCCGTTCTCTTACCTGCTGCGAGGAACAGGGACCCAAGTCAGGAGGGAGTGGGCGGGGTTGGGATGGGGAGAAGGCTGGCAGAGGTGGAACATGGGTGGGGCGGAGGTGGGACTGGAAGTGGGAGGATGGCGATCAGAATGCGCTGTTACACCACTGTTGCACAGCTATTATTATATATATACATATATATATATATATATATATATATATATAGTGAATAAAGTACCCCCTATTGTAAAATATAAGGATATTATAAGTCAAGCTCCATAACCATTTAAAAGCAAAAGGTCTAAGGAACTCTGATGTTAATTCGAATATCCTCATATTTTCCAACAAGGGGTACTATATTTATTATAATACACACGTTTTAGTGATTCATGACAAATGACATCACTAGTCACCGTTTATAAGGATATAATTTAAAAGATAGTCACGGGTTTGTGTATTATATATAAATAAATGACGCCCAGCCTGCAGCCTTGGCTGTTTGTATATGCTGGAAGCTGTAATTCAGTAACAGATGGAGGGATGCAGGCAAGATATATCCTTAATTTATGCAATATTTCCCCCCTTATTTGGGCCCCACTCAGGCCCGTGAAAAGGAAAATGCTTCCTTGAAATCCCTGTTCTAATGTACAGTCTGTAATCTTCCTGGGACTATACAAAGATCTGTAGGCCTCATGTTATATTACTAGTTCTCTTTAAAAGCCACAATGGGAAATGTGCTTAAACCAGTAGAAATGCCTTGAGTACCCAATGCATAAACCCAATACTGAATGTTCCGGCTGAATGTTGGCTTAATATCTAACTGAATGCTGTGTAGATCAGAAACTAAGTGATTTTTTATATATATATATATATATATATATATATATATATATATATATATATATATATATATATATATATATATATATATATATATATATATATATATATATATAGGACCAGATGTGGCCCCTTGTCCCTTGTCTGCCTATGGGCTCCATTGAATGCTTTGTATATGATATAATTGGCTTAAAGGCATCCTGTAAAATCCTAATATCATTTGGAATTGGTGCATAATGTCTTTACATGAAATAGATACTGCCTGGTGGGGCTTTAGCTACAATGTAATACAATTATATAGGAAACAGTCCCTAAAACACCTGAAATAAACTTGTTATTTTCAGCAAGGCATCTGCTTAATCTTCACAGTAAGACTAAACCAGGATTTGGCCCACTAGCTCTTATTAAACTACAACACCCAGCATCCTGCAGATAACCAAGGGCAGTCTGGGAATTCTGGAAGTTGCAGTTCAACAACAGCACGAGGCTGCCTAAGAGAACATTCCTTATGTAAACAAATTCCCTGCTCATTTTTTTTCTCTTTCTGCTGACAATTATTAACCAAAAAAAAAAATTATACAAAGTGTGCAATCTGCATTTGGTCAATACATAACATTTGGCATTTATACAGAGGAACAGAAATCTAGGAGGACGGTAGCCATAATATCATAAGATCCCTTAGAAACACAAGATTTGCTAACTAGTAATGAAAGTTGGCCCAACACAATTATTAGTATTCATAATTATTATAATGTTCCTTTTGTTTTCTAGTCTAAAGCTAAAATTCATCAATATTCTTTTTTTGTACATGAATCAGGTTTAGGATTATGAAATAGGTGGGGCGTTGTTTGTCCTATTCCTGTTTTATTCAGGATTTAAGGTGACTTGTGCGAGACACGTTTATCAATGTACTGATAACTACGATATAGGTACACTGTTAAAATGACAAGCCTGTGTGACATCAAGATGACATCATGAATGACGTAACAGGACTGTATATATACGCACTTATTAACAGGTTATATACATGGCTTAACTCTTGTCTCAGCGGTGTTGAATGGCTATTATATCCACGTCTTTCACTTTCTTGTTTCTAATAGAAATTTAAGGAGATGACTGGATAATTATTCTGCTTTTGTCCCATACTCTCAACTTCTATAAAGGTGGAATTGGTTCTGCTTTTAGTTTTAGCCTTGCATAAGTTGCTACTGTTACTTAGGGTGGCAAGGTAGATGTGAGTGTTTTGCCACCAATGTGCATTCCCACCCACCTATGCTCACCAAAATTCCGAATCATATTTACCTGACCCATGAGTGCACTCGGGCCAGTGCCCCCCCCCCCATGTGTGAGTGTCCTTGCGAGAGCACATGCACCATAAAAATAGAAGGCAGGGGAAAGTAACAAAGGGAAAGGGCAGGAGGGAGGTAGCTGGGAGTGACGAAGGGAGTGGAAAGTTAAAGAGGGAGGGGAGAGTTTTAGAGTGGAGGAGGGAGGGGAGAGATAGAGGTGAGGAGAGAAGAGGGAGGCAACATCAGCAGGGGAGCGAACCACTCTGACAAGGGGTAGGAAGAAGACTTTTGAACATCTTTGAGCCCTAGGCAGGTGCCTCTTCTGCCTACCCCTAGTTCTGTCCCTGAGTGCACTGGCAGGATACATTTGATAAGCTTTTGCGGTTGGTGTTTTACTACTTACCTTCCTATTGCATTGTCATCCTCTAACAAGAAGCGTCAAGGGTGGGGAGATCTTACAGCCTGCATAGACATAGCATTGAACAATGGTAGAGCATAAAATTCCCCATACTAAGCAAAATTCTATTTACTTATATAGTTGCCCGAATCTCAAAACCCTTCAGTGAATTCTTATTCAGATTTTTTTAGTTTGTGACTAAAAATTCCTAAAAAACAATGTGAATGTGGATTGTCTCTACCACAGGTCATGATTTCATACTACAAGGCAAGCAATTATAGTGCTTAATGTGATAAGGAACCAAACAATCCGGGCCAAACAAAGTGCATCTGTCCAAGCTTTATCATCCGTGAACACCTGAACCAAACCATTAAAAACCTTTAAAAAACCCCAAAAATATAGGAAAATAAAAAATTATAAAATTGCTGCAACTGGTTCCATAGTCAATGTACACAGATTTCTTTTCTGGATGGAAAAAATTATTATTTTGGAACCACTGATAAGTGCAAATGGGTCCGTTCCAAGAAGAGAAACAATTCATTGAACCGTTTATGTACGTTACTACATATTCATTGGCACACAATATACCAACACGGTCTCGGCATTTACCTTTACAACCCACCAATGGGTTTTCCTCATTCCATTAGAACTTGCGCTAGTTACAAAATAATTCTGATCATGTAAATTCAAAACCATTGAGTTGAAAGAGGTTGCGATTGGTTGGGGTGGTGAAATACAGCTGAGTCGTAGGGGACCGGATGTCACAAGGACTTTGCAGCCCCAGAGTCCTTTCGAAATCGAGCAACTGTCCCATGAAGTTGAAGTTTGGAGATATGTTTGACTTTTTCCTTTTCACAAAATCATAGGCGTCGTTAAGTGACAAGTTGAGTTTCTGCATGAGGTAAGCGACTGTAACCGTCACAGACCTGCTGATTCCTGCGAGGCAGTGAACCAGGATCCCACATTTCTCTGAGCGAGCCTCATCTGTAACGACAAATTGAAAGTCAATAGGGTGTTGGCCAATATCATCAGGTTTACACCAATGACCTGCTAGGGGTTTATTTTCCCATATATTCTTTTCCACAAGTCTAGGTTTGTAAGATATTTTTAATGCATACATTTTAAATGTTCTCTGGTGTTTTTCCTGGTTCTACTACACCTTTTTTTTTTTCTTTTCCTACTTATCCACAACTGTATCTGAACCTCCAAAGATTCTTAGATTCTTTGTCAACAAAGGCAAGCATCCCATCGTGAATATATACCAAGTTCCATTTTTTTTCTGGTCGCACTTTCAAAGGGGAAACCACAATTCTTTTGTAGGAGAAAAAAAAAAACAAATTTTTTATGATTTATGAAACCCCAATGGTGTTAAAAGTCTGAATAAAAAAGTACTTCATCCCACACATGCCGAGTTCATGTAGAAGTCAATGGCAGATGTCCTGTTTACAACAGGAAGATAGAGAAAAAGAAGGGGGGATTGATCAATGCACATTCCCTGGTCCACTGTCTCATAAGTAATTCAGTATCAATGCAAGTGCATGTATCTACAAAAACAGGGGCTTTTAGTTACAAATTAATGATCATAAAATTGGTAAGCCATTGGGCCATCGTCCCTCTCTTAAAAGCCATAAGCAGTGAGGATTAAGCCACAATTTTATAGTCTTTTCCCGAAATTTTTGTCAAAATGTATTGATAATTACGGTTAAAAAGTGTACGGTCACCCTGACACTGCCTACCAAAAGGCATATTCCTCGCCACTGACCCACTCTCAGCACACTTCCACATGGGCTACACACAAAAATGGTTGAAATTCAGATGAAATTACTTGCTGAACGTAAATGTTCGTAAATGTAAAATCGACCTGCCCAGTTGTCAATGTGGGAGAACCCAGCCAAAAGCCCAATATGCACCATTATTAAAGGATCAGTAGCATCAATTTTTTTTAATTAAAAACTGTGTTAATAAAACATAAAATAACTCATATGTAAAACCCTGCTTCATGTAAACAAACCATTATCATAAAAATATACTTTTTTAATAGCATGTGCCATTGGATAATCATAAATAGAAAATAGCCATTTTAAAATATAAGGACAGCCTCCTGGGATCCTAGGAGCCAACGGTGCACACAAACATACCAAACAAACTATAAAGTTAGGTCACATGAGCCAATTAACAGACAGAGTTGTGTCTTTTGCTTTCACACTTCTTCCTGTTACAGTTAGAGTTGAAATATTTCTGGTCAGGTGATCTCTGAGGCAGCACACAGACCATCATGAAATGGTGGTGAAGGCAAGAGATATTTACTTAAATATATATAACAGTTTGGTAAGAATTCATTTTCGGGGTATAGTTTTCCTCTAATAAAGACTTAATAAAGATTTAAAAGTTTAATATGTCTCTGTACTTTTTTTTCGTTCTACACAAACTAATTTTTTAATAAAAAAAAAATGATGTTACAGATCCTTTAATAATGGTGCATATTGGGCTTTTGGCCAATCCCATTGGGATGTAAACCAGGAAGTGATCTCCAACTGAAATTATACCTTCCAACCTTAAGGGTAAGGCCAGACGGGGAGATTCGGGGGGGATCTATCGCCTGGCGACTTCTCGCCGCAACAAATCTCCTGGAATAGCTAACTAGCGCTGCTCACACGCAGCGGCGCAATTTTAAAAGTCGCTCAAAATTGCCTTGCCCTAAAACCTATCATAGCTTTTTTATCAGTATCACTCACCACTTGGTGACCTTATGACTCATCTGTGTGCAAAGCCATATAAGGTTATTAGTTCATTGCTCTTTAGGCTCAGGCCAGGCGACAAATCTCCCCGAACCGCTTCCCCCTGCCTTCCAGAGTCTTTAATGAATAATCGCCTGCGCCTATTCACACGCGGCGCTGCGCTTTCTCGAAATTACCTAAGGAGGCAACTTTGAGTGACTTTGGAAAAGCCAGTGCCATGTGTGAATAGGCACAGGCGTTTATTCATTAAAGACATTGGAAGGCAGGGGGAAGTGGTTCGGGGAGATTTTTCGCCCCGAAAACGAGGCGATTAGTTGCCAGGCGACAAATCTCCTCGAATCTTCCCATCTGGCCTTACCCTTATTGTTTATTCAAGGGGCTACATACGGCTGAATGGTTGCAGTACTTAAAGGGCACCAATCACAACCAAAATCAAACGCATATTAACAATCTGACCAGTACAAACTAAAAATGTTTAATCAACAACTACATATACAGTTTTTTGGAGAAAAAAAGCAGTTTTTAAAAAATCCCATACTTTTTCTAATGGGTTCTCTCCCTGAGGGAGTCCACACTGTGAATACAACATGCAAATGAGTTCACGAGCATGCTCACATTATAGCACTGCCCTGAGTATTCTACCCAGAATGCCTAGCTTTAGTAAACTCTAGAAGTATCACGAGAAGGGCACACACCAACTTCCAGAAGGTGGCAGCACTAACACACAAGTTTGGCAGATTTCAAAATAGCTTAGAAGGTTTATTAGGCAACCAAGAAATTTCAACTGAGCATGTGTGAGATTTCTGAGCTGCAGTTGGCTGTGAAGATCTAGGTAGGAGGAGCCAGTGAAATCCAAGATGCCTGCCTCCGCTAGCACTGCAGTGGAGATAGGGGAGATTTTGAGCTGATGATTTACATTATACAAACAATTCTAACTGTTTTAAAAACCAGATTTCTTGAACTTTCACATAGTGTATTTACTTAGTAAATGATTTTAGTTATGATTGGTGCCCTTTAATCTGATTAATCACAGACAAATCATTGTCTAATATAAGGTATTGTATCTGCAATTCTATGTTAGACTAAGACTCACATTATAATTATGTATGATGTAAGACCTGGAAAAGCTGTATACCCCCAAAAATATGTTAAATAAAAATAGTTTTTGTTGAGAATGGGTTTCAGAAAATAGTGAGAACATTACAGATCTTGATAAATTACTCCCTTTTTACCGCCCTGCATGATTTAGTGGAGGCGATGAGGTCTGAGGATGGCCAGGGGTGTTCCGCCAATGAGGCGAGTTGAGGCACTCGCCTCAGGCAGCATCGCCCACCTGGTTACCAGGGGCGGCAAAAAAAGCCACTCCTGGTAACTAAGAGCAGAATTTCCGGTTTTCAACCCGGAAATTAGTCTCTTCAAATGCAGAGCGCGCACTAGTGCCGTGGACCCCCCCTACCCCTGTGAGGATGGCGTAGTGATGTCACCAGGAGAGGCAATTGGAAGACAAGGGCATGGCAGAGAAGAATCCATCAGGAACTAACCGCATATACATTTGATAGGGCAATTGGTCACGTCATGAAAGGCAGGGGTTTGCAGGGTATTACAAATTTATATAAACCAATAGGTATTTAAGGGATATGACTGGTACTAGCCACACCTCCTCCTCCTGATAAAGCACCCAATAGCGCAAAATGCGTCAGGAGGGAGTGGCTAACACAAGGTAGGCATACCAGGGGTGACACTGCACTGTGGTGTTTTTTGAGTGTGTTCATTTTACTATGGGTGAAATGCACAAATAAATGTTTTTAGTATGAAGCTGTGCCGGTTTCTAATTTACACATAGTATTGAAAGTGGACCTTTGCATGGCTTCTACTGTGAAGATAGCTTTTGGCCCCACACATTTCTAATTATTAGAAATCTACCAGCAAGTACATTGCCAGTAAATACCAGGTGGCAACCTTAGCATCCGTGTATGTTTTAATGCCACATTTTCACTTTGCCAAAAGCGCCCCCTCCCCATTTAATTTTGCACTGGTTTCAGCTGATAATATTTTGTTGGTTACAGTCTACTTTTACAGGCAACTATCATCACACAGGTGTTGGCACAAGTGCTGGTAGGTGATTCCTGGGCAAATTGAAGTGGGGTTGGGTATTTGTGTGCCTTGGTGCTGTGCTTCTGCCATTTCCCTAATGGTTAGGTTACTTATTAACACTTACCTGCTCAATTTAGAGGAAGTTGTGAAGCAAATAACCTTTATCAGTGATAGTAATTGCTTTATCACTTGTAGTTAATGTTTCCACCAAGCAGGTATATACCAGCCTAGCTCGTGAAATTTTTATGTCAGGGTTTCTAAGGGAAGTGACACACATGGGACTAGGTCACCCATTTTTTTTTTACATGGCTGCTGCCAATGACAATTCTCCCGAAAATGCCTCTCTATTGCAGGTAATTGGAATTGATCTGACGTATCGCTAAATCACCCGAAGTTTCCTCAAGAGGCAATTAGCATTACATTGGACATACTGCCAGCGATTTCATTTACCAGCAACGGAGAGGCATTTTTGGGAGATTTGTCGTCGGCAACCGCACCAAATAACTTGTGGGCAACAAATCTTCCCTTGTGCCACTCTCCTAATAAGACAGAAAGCAAAGAAAGATAGGAGGACTGTTGCATTTTAAAAATAACTGTAATAAAAACATTTTTATATTAAATTCAAATTATTGGCTACATCAAACCAGCCCCCCTTCCCCCCACACACACACAAAGACACGTAAACACAGACAAAGACACACACAAATACACAGATACTCACACACAAAGACACACACATCAGATACACACAAACACAGTGACACACACAAAGACACAAACACATAGAGGCACACACACAAATACACAGATACTCACACACAAAGACACACACATCAGATACACACAAACACAAAAAACACACACACAGAGATACACAGACAAAAATACTATCTACCCCTGCCCGGCCCATTTCACAAGTAAATGGAGCGGCTCATTTCACAAGTAAGTGGAGTGGCTAATTTCACAAGTAAGTGGAGCAGCCCATTTCACAAGTAAGTGTAATGGCCCTTCGGGAATTTGCCCGAGAGCATAGCTTTCCAGTCCGGGCCTGGCTGTCATCTTGTAACTTTGTTAAACATCTTTGCAAGACCAAGACTGTGCACATGCTCAGTGTGCCCTGGGCTAAGATTAGGGATTGTCATAAATTAGCAAAACAGCACAAGTCAAATAATATCTGCCAGAATATACAGACTGCACTGGGTCCTGTGTTGTCATGTAATCTAATGTGGATTTTATAGTTTTTGTATACAAACTTTCTCCAACTCTGCAGAACCAGTGGCTGCAGCAAAATAATCCTCCAAATAGAATCCCAGTTTATCTGTTTAAATCTGGCTCCATGATCTTTGTCCCTGCAGCTGGAGTTGGAAACAGTAAAGGGGATGTAAAGGCAAAAATAAAATCCAATACAAATCTCTACAGTCGGTGGCTGCTCTACAGGGAAACAAAGCTCCTGGAGTTCTGAAAGGCTGGGAAATAAGGTGGGGGCTCCCCCTTCTGTTCATAAGTATGCCCAGCAGTTTAGGGACCATTCTATCCACAGCAGTAAATGAAAGGAGAATTTCACTGCATACTGTCAGGTTTCTTTTAAAAACGGTACAAATTTTTCAATTAAAGTATATTGGAGATAGAATTATTTTTCATTAAAGAAAGTAACAATGGGATTTTATTTTTTTTGCCTTTCCTTGTCCTTTAAGGTTACAGGTCTCCTTTAAGGTCACGCGGTTTTATGGAAGCCAGTTAACATGCATGTGCTTAGAGTGTCCAAGAGAGAAAAGCGGCATACAGTGTATCTGGAATCATGCCATACACTACCAAGTCCAGGGAGAAGCACCAAAGCCTAATCCATATGACACCTTTTCACTTTAGCGCAAGTGGCCTAAACCAAACACGCTAACTGCATAGACACCAATGGGGCAGTTGGAGAAAGGCATACAATAGTGTTAATGGAGGCAATACAATGTTGAATAAAAGTTGCAATTCACTTCAACTCTAATAAGGTCCAAAGCTCTAACCTTCTTTCATTAAAATGGAAATGCGTGCTGATGTTGGAAATTAACAGTTTGTATTATTTGTGAGCTCTCAAAGCAAATGGGTTGTGCATGCTGATGGGATGTCTATGCTTTTCCTACTTTTGCTACACCAGGTAAAACACCTCTAGGTGTGGCAGTCCAAATGTATAATTGCTCCAAGGTGTGGCTTTGCAAACATGGAAATTCCTAGGTGGCGTCCATGAAGCAATATTAAAATAAATTGTACACCAACTTTTATAGTGATTCTTTGCCACAACATGCTTCCCTTGTACTAGTTTCCTTTCCCCCGAACAAGCTGACTTTTAATACACACTAATATCAGAGAAATACCTGGGTAGAATTATATTTTTTTGGAGATACTTTATTTTTAGACAAAACTGGCTTCATTACAGCTATACATGGGCAATTGTTACATTTTTAGAAGTATTAATGATTAAGTTACATTGCTATACATACCCATACTAAAGAGAGAGTCAGTGAGTGCGTGCTATGGAGATCCATAGATTCGTTATCTGGAAAGCCTCAGGTCACGAGCATTGTGGATAAAAGTTACAATGCATACACATATATGTGTTGAT
>CM044438.1:109153755-109166533 GCA_024363595.1 Xenopus borealis
ATATATATATATATATACATACACACACACAGATATGGGATCAGTTATCCGGAAACCCATTATCTAGAAAGTTCCGAATTATGGAAAGGCCGTCTCCCATAGAAATAATCCAAATTTTCCTAAGTGATTTCCTTTATCTCTATAATAATAAAACAGTAGCTTGAACTTGGCCCAAAGTAAGATATAATTAATCCTTATTGGAATCAAAACCCGCCTATCGGGTCTGTTTAACGGTTGTATGATTTTCTAGTAGACTTAAGGTACAAAGCCCCAGGTCCTGAGCATTCTGGATAATAGGTACATACCTTTCCTGTATAGATAATGCTTGTTCAAGAAGTCATCCAAGCCCCTCTTGGATAATAGAACCTGCCATCACAACCTCACTGCCCACAATTTTCTTTTTACCAGTTTAGTTACATGCTCATTAATATCCTTCTTAAGGACTGAAGCCCAAAACAAACTTTGCACGTGTTGTTTAATTTGGCATATAGTGAAAATGTGAGTACCTGTATTATTGTTCCCATAGTGATGGTTAAAGGAGTTGTTCACCTTCAAACAGCTAGTTGTTTTCAGATAGACGACCAGAAATAACGACTTTTCCCAGTAAGTGTAATTTTTCACCTTTTAAAGCAGCTCTTGGAGCTAAATGTTCTAAATTGATACATTTAATGGATACATTTCTTATCTTTGTCCATGCTGAGAAGAATCTCTGGGTTTCATTAGAGGCAGCTGTTAGAATTGATACAATAGTTGCTAATACTCCAGAGATGTTGCTGTGAAATGTATCGATTAAATGTTGCAAAATTGTATCAGTTTAGAGTCTGCACCTGAATTACTGAGCTGCCAGACTCAAACACCAGAGACACCAACATTCAAATTTAAACTTAGATTTTGGAAAAACAGTACAAGATAAATAATGGAAAGTAATTGAAAAAAGTCTTTACTTCTGGGAAACAATTTGAAAACAATTAAACAGAAAAAAGTGTTTGGAAGGTAAACAACCCCTTTAAGGTTTTGGTTATGGACAGGGAAAAGGGCACATGAGAGAGTGATGTAAAAATCATCCCATCTTTATCCTAGAAGTACTGTATATGTATGATGTTTTGTTTGTCTTAATGATTGGCAGATCACTTGTCCGATTGTAATTATTGGCAAATAAATATATACAGCATAGAGGTGAAGCTCAGTACAGATCTTTAACACTTGAAATATGATTTGCTTGGTACCGGAGTGGTCAACAGTAAAGGCACAAGAAATATGAACAGGGCAGTTTATATGTTATATTTATCAGTTATATGTGCTCATATTTATATGAATGGGCAATTCAATAAAAAAAAAAGCTTAAAGGTATTCTGTCCTGATTTCTATGATGTCTTTTTTATTTCTAAATGACACGGTTTACACTGAAAATGATTCACTCTACAATATAAAATTTCATTCCTGAACCAGCGAGTGTATATTTTTTTAGTTGTAATATTGGTGTGTAGGTGCATCTCAGGTCATTTTGCCTGGTCATGTGCTTTCAGAAAGAGCCAGCACTTTAGGATGGAACGGCTTTCTCGCAGGCTGTTGTTTCTTCTACTCAATATAACCAAATGTGTTGCATTGAGACCTGGATTTTACTATTTAGTGCTGTTCTTAGATCTACCAGGGAGATGTTATCTTGTGTTAGGGAGCGGTTATCTGGTTACCTTCCCATTTTTCTGTTGTTATGCTGTTTTTAGGGGGAAAGGGAGGGGGTGTTATCACTCCAACTTGCAGTACAGCAGTAAAGAGTGACTGAAGTTTACCAGAGCACAAGTCACATTGGGGGCAGCTGGGAAACTGACAATAAGTCTAGCCCCTTTTCTGATTTCAAAATTAAATATAAAAAAATCTGTTCCGGCCCCCTGTACCACAGAAGTTGAACAGCACTGCTATGTATATGCTATTGGCACAGGACAAGATTGTGTAGTGGATGCAGGTGCCCTGTGTGAAGTCTTGGCTGGGGGGGCCAAATGACTGTATCACCACTGGGTTGGCATTATTGGGATAAGATACCCTTGATTACATGAAGGTGACATTAAAATAATTTTGCCAAACAAATAACATCACACTGCTCCTTAGTACAATAAGGGTCACAGTCAAGGAAAACCCTGTTATTTAATTTGATTTAAATCAAAGCTTGGTCATTAGGGTAATTTGCACCCTAGCAACCAGACTGCTGAAACTGCAAACTGAAGAGCTGCTGAATAAAAAACTAAATAACTCAAAAACTACAAATAATTAAAAAAAAAGAAACAATAGCAACATATCTCAGAATATCATTCTGTACACCATACTAAAAGTTAACTTAAAAGGTAAACAGCCCCTTTAATGGAAGAAGGGATATAGTTGAATGCCTATTAAAAAAAAGTGTTCCTTCTATTTCGTCAGCCATTATGCAACAAAGGCAAGCTTCTAGGTAATGGTGGCTGCACTTTAACAGAGCAATTCAGATATTTATATATTGTGCAAGCATTTTTCCAGCAGCCAGCCAGAACATGGGACCTTTGCACTACTCATTTACAGATATCACTGTTCTAAAGTGCTCTTAAAGCATAAAGTTCAACAAATTGGAAAATGCTTTGGTATCATGAAAGACCTATTTTAAAGGGCAACTAAAACCAGATTACATATGCTGGCATAAACCACTATATTCTGTTTCATTTAGAAAAATAAAAGCTTTTCTCAAAAGCAAACTAGTCCCCTGCCACACATCCTAGCCTGCGGTAGAAGCGCGTAAGAGTTTGAAAAGGGGCTCAGTGTTTGATGAACACACAGCAAAGCTCTGTGATGGGAGTCCAAATGGGGCGAGTAGAGCTGGCTACACCCATACTGATAAAATCATACTATATTTTTTGGTATGTTTATGGCGGCCTGCCAATCCCAAATAATATCTGTAAGCTATGGATATCTGAAGGTGATTGGAGAAATTGGTAGTAAAAAAAAAAAAGTACTTTCTAAGGAAAGAGTCTGGAATGTCTCTACCATTCTCCACACCAGGCCTACAATGCTTACCAGGAAATCTAACTTCCTCCAACAATTATACCAGACAATGTTTTATGATAATAACTTCCCATAGTAGCACTGTCTTTTCTCCTTCCCTATGGAGCTCACCGTAAGGACACCAAACCAGTATCTAAAATTCTACAAATATTTTTTAATCTGCAACAGTATCTGTGCTGCTCTTAGAAGGACCTTATGCACAGCTGTAATTAATCCAGAATGCATAACTTACCGTTGGTACAATTCATCTGAAAACACTAATGTCTGCCATAACTACTGCCCAATTGCAAGTATGGTTTCTCTGATGTACCACATTACTCTCTCTCTGGGCTGCAAATATATACAGTCCCAACTACAGGGTGGAAGGAAATGTTACCACATAAAAGGATTAAACCTTGCGTAATTTGTAGGCCTGCCATGCTACTTTTGATCTAACCATAAATTATGTACTTAACTTCCCAACTGATAAATGTGCTTTCTGTCTTTGTCCAGCAAAGCTTGGAGCTCTGTTCTTCTTAAGATGAAGCCCCCTCAGTTTGCTGTACCAGCTTTATGCTAATGATTTGGAAATGTGCTTATTGCAGCCATAAACTTGCTCCAGCTGTAGAGTCTGAAATGTATACTGGGCTGTGATTTCAATCTGGATGTCAGTTCACTGGGTGCAAAGTGAAAATATCAAAACTGGCACAAGCCACCATGTTTTTTTGCATGTTGCACCCTCTCTCGACATCAGCACCTGAGCAAGGACCTACATTCCCTCCCATGTATACAGCACCGCCTTATGAGGGGTGGGAGCATGCATGTGGGTGTACCCCATTTTGTCTGCTAACTTTTTTCCCATGTTATTTTTATTACAAATACCCTCAGCTTCAATAAGCCCTTCATACATCTTCCACCTGTAGCCAATAGTGGTTTGCGGGTCGAGAAATTCTCGACACGCACCCTCCCAACCCACTGTTCGTCTTCTATTTACCCACAGGTTTTGGGCCGGCCCGCACATCACTAGTATCCAAGTCACACAGGGGGATCAGTCCCTGCTCCTTGTGGTTCACTATAAACAGCTTTTATTGTTTGTCATGGGGAAACTGTACTAGAATATAAAACACATTATGACAGAAATTGTGTAATTTTAGCTTCATGAATACCAGGAAATGCAGTTATTTTCACACTTGCGGGACATGAAAGTAAATCACATGACCTTTACCAGGAAATGCAGGCATTCATTCACCCAAGCAGGAAATGAGAGAAAAATCAATCACATGACCGGCAGGAAATGCAGATAACACCCATTACACAGAATACTATGATAAAATACTATGTTATGTTATTGTTGCACTACAACTTCAGCCATTTAAAAAAAAAAAAAAAAAAAGTGGTTTCGTTTTAGCGGAAGGATTTTTTTTTTTTACTTCTAAACAGAAGAGCATTGTGGAGGCTGTTTTACTTATGGCCGGGATTGTACTTACCGATAAAGGAAATGGCCTCAGGAAAAAATTGTGAAAGATTTTGACTCCAGTGATCGGAGATGGGGATCTGCTTGTATTTGAATTCTCCATTGTGTTCAAACATGTTTGGCAAGTTAGGAGTCACGTTGAGGATGTACTTGATGTTATATTTGGCCAGAATATCAAGGTTGGCGGAGTCCTTCGCACAGCCAAGGTATAAATAAGGAAGGATTTGCACAGGGAATGTTGATTGGCTGGTGAGGGTTGGACTTCCTTCTGACTCTGTTGCGCTGCTTGGTTCTCTGTCAGATTCTCCGTCTGAACATTCTGAATTTATCCTTAAACTGCCTAATCCCAGGACAGTTTCAGGCGCAGGTTCATTGGGGCAAGCGTTATCCAAGCCAGTTTCACAACGTTCTGGATATTCCCTATGAAATTTGGTATAACCACCTAAAACAAAACAAGCAAAAATAACTAAAAGGGGGTAAGACAGCCCCACAGTAAGTCATCCCCCCCATTAGTATGCATGTTACAGTAGAATTCCCATGTTGTAGCATAGTATAGTATAGTAAGTTACGTTGAAAAAAAAAGACACGTCCATCAAGTTCAACCTTTTAACATTTTTTTAACCTGATTAACTGCTAACTGATCCAGAGGAAGGCAAAAAAAACAAAAAAAAAACATTTGAATCCTCTCCAACTTGCATCAGAGGGGGGTGGAAATTCCTTCCTGACTCCAAAGTAGCAACTGGACTAGTCCCTGGATCAACTTGTACAATGAGCTATTTCCCATAACCCTGTATTCCCTCACTTGCTAAACACCATCCCACCCCTTCTTAAAGCTATCTAATGTATCAGCCTGTACCAGCTCTCACTGTAAGAAAAAAACCATTCCCAACAATAAGGTGGAACCTCCTTTCTTCTAATCGGAATGTGTGACTTCATGTCAGCTGGAAGGACCAACAGGTAAATAAAGCATTATAGAGATTATTATATATTTCCCTATTTATACATAGTTATCATAACAACAACCCCAATTTGGCCAGTCTTTCCTCATAGCTAAGATTTCCCATACCTTTTACCAGCTTAGTTGCCCTTCTCTGTACCCTCTCTAATTCAATAATGTCCTGTTTGAGTGAGGGAGACCAAAACTGTACGGCATATTCTATATGAGGCCTTACCAGTGCTCTATAAAGTGGAAGAATGACCCCCCTCCTCCCGTGACTCTATGCCCATTTTAATACAGCTTTAGACCTTATTGGCCCTTGATGCTGCTGACTGGCATTGCTTGCTACAGTCAAGTTTATCATCTACAAGGAATCCAAGGTCCTTTTCCATAATGGATCTGCCTAGTGCAGTCCCATTAAGGGTATAAGTGGATATTTTTACATCCCAGGTGCATGACTTTACATTTATCAACATTGAATCTCATTTGCCACTTAGCTGCCCAGGTTGCCAGTTTGTCAAGATCCTGTTGCAAGGATGCCACATCCTGGATGGAATTAATTGGGCTGGATAGTTTTGTGTCATCTGCAAACACTGATACATTACTTACAACACCCTCCCCTAAGCCTCCCCTAAGTCATTAATGAACAAGTTAAATAAAAGTGGACCAATGTATTGTGTTTTTCAGGGGACCAAAAAAAAATTTAAACTAACTATTAAATTGAGTTTTCACTGTGTTTTCTTCGGGGCTTCAACTGGTACATCCCGTTCAGAAGCAACTGGATGACCACTGGCTCGTGGACAAGGTGCCACATATTTTTGGGCATACTTTGGTGCAAACAGCAACTGCTTGAATAAATAGGAAAACTGTGTTGACCACTGACATCCAGTTGGAGTCATCACTCATAATAAATAAAAACAAAAATCTCTAGATTCAGATTCTTCTAGACAGGAAGTATATACAACTTTAATAGTATTTTTTTTTATTTTTATGAACTGAGAAAAAAAAAAAAATAGTATCCAGCCCAGTGAGTGTTCACAGCATGTAGTCATCAACCTGCTTCCTAGTGTCTCTGCCAAGTTCACACAACAGTGAAACAACCCGTTGGTTATTCGTTATCAAAGGTGAAACAAGGAAATGGACTCCCAGCCTGTAAACTATTTTTCCTGATACAGAGCCAGTTGAATTAGAAGAAACACAATACAGTCACGCCACACAATTATTCACTTTGCATTTTGTAAATATTTCTGTTATTTTTATTCCATGTAGAACAAAGACTGGCCACTGGCTGTTTACATTGAACTGCACGTACTAATGGAACCTGAATGGCTGTAACTTTCAGTGGGACTTAGCAAATAGCAACTGGATCAGTGGAAGCTGCAGCAATTCTCTGCGCTACCTAGTACAGGTATGGGATCTGTTATCCTGAAACCTTTTATCCAGAAAGCTCTGAATTAAGGCCGTCTCCTATAGACTCCATTCTATCCAAATTATTCAACTTTTTAAACACAAATTCCTTTTCCTCTGTAATAATAAAACAGTACCTTCTACATAAGACAAACGAAGATATAATTCATCCTTATTGGAGGCAAAACAAGTCTATTGGGTTTAATTAATGTTTAAATGATTTTTAGAAGACTTAAGGTGGCCATACACGGAGAGATCCACTTGTTTGGCAATGTCGCCAAACGAGCGGATCTCTCTACGATATGCCCACCTTGAGGATCCTAGGGCCCAACGATCTGATCAGAATGACTCGGACACGGGCGTCGGATTTCGCGACCGTATCAACTAACAGATGCGGCCGCAATACGACAGGATTTTTAAAACTGCCCGATCGTCATCTGGCCAACTTTCAGCCAGATATTGATCGGGGAAGCCCGTCGGAGGGCCCCACTCACGAGCCGATAAGCTGCCGACTCTGTCTGATGGCAGCTTTTATCGGCCCGTGTATGGCCACCTTTATGGTATGAAGGTCCCATATTTTAAATCTTAAATAATTCCTTTACCTACACTTATTTAAAGACCTTTTCTGGTGGAAGAAAGGAACACCATTCCCGATAATTGAAAACAGTTCAGTTTTGCATTTACTTTTAGTCATTACAGGTATGGGACCTTTTATCCAGAATGCTCGGGACCATGGGCTTTCCAGATAAGGGATCTTGCCTTAATTTGGATCTTCATACCTTAAGTCTTCTGAAAATCATTTAAACATTAAACTCATTAGGTTGGTTTTGCCTCCAATAAGGATTAATTATATCTTCGTTTGAATCAAGAACAAGCTACGGTTTTATAATCACAGAAAAAAGGAAATTATTTTAAAAAATTTTAAATTATTTCATTATTAACATGGCCCTTATTCATTAATCATTATTGTACTCCACTACAGACATGGCATAATTGAAGTCAACAGGGAAACTCCAGTTTTCAAGTGGCTGCTGCTTTTTATACTGCATGGCATTCAGATGGTGACGTATATTTGAGTGGTATATTTGGGTGGCATATTTGATTGAGGATTGTCTACAAAGCTTTATAAGATAGCTTCCATAGTAAACGCCGAATCCCTTTCATTTGTTTAAGGTGTTCACCTTAAAAATAACTTTTTGTATGAGGTAGAGATTGATATTCAGACACAGTTTTTTTTATTACTTGTGTTTTTGTAGAAGCTCTCTAGTTTGGAATTTCAACAATCTGGTTGGTAGGACGCACCGAATTCACTATTTTGGATTCGGCTGAATCCCTGAATCCTTTGCAAAAGATTTGGGCGAATACCAAACTGAATCCTAATTTGCATTTGCAAATTACGGGTGGGAAGGGGGAAACATGTTTTACTTCCTTGTTTTGTGACAAAAAGTCATGCGATTTCCCTCCCCACCCCTAATTTGCATATGCAAATTAGGATTCAGTTCAGCCAGACAGAAGGATTCGGACGAATCCGAATCCTGCAGAAAATGGTCAAATCCTGGATCTGGTGCATCCCTAGTAGGACATATACTACCCTAGCAACCAGCTAGTAGTTTCAATGAGAGGCTGGAATATAAACAGGAGAAGGCCTAAAAAGATAAGTAAGCAAGTTTGATGGTCTAAATTCGACCATCAAAATTTTTTTTAAAGGATATTTTTGATCGAAAATGGACCAAACAGTTCCAGTTTTCAATCGAATTGAAATTGTTAGAACTGTTTTCAAAAAACTCCTTCGAATTCCTAAGACTTAGAAAAAATTTCAGGACAGGCTCTAGGAGGTCCCCCATAGGCTCAAATGGCAGTTCAGCAGCTTTAGGTGGCGAAGTGTCAAATTCAAAGGATTTTAAAGAGACAGTACTTCGAAATTGGAATTTTTTCAGTTCAAATATAATTTCGGGTTATTCGATCAAAGTCAAAAGGTCAAAGTAGCCCAAAATGACTTAGAAATTCCAATTTTTAAAATTAGAATTTTATTCGAATATTGACTTCGACCCATAGTAAATGTTCCCCTAAAAGTTAACTTTAATAGCCCCTGCAATTATACCACACCAAAAATGACCTATGTATTCTACTTTCTAGTGGAGCCAAAACATTATTCTTTTTATAAAGCATCAAGTACCAAAAACATGAAATGTATACATGTATGGGGTCTGTTATCCGGAAACCCATTATCCAGAAAGTTCTGATTTATGGAAAGGCCGTCTTACATTGACTCCATTATAATTAAATAATCCAATTTTTTTAAAAATGATTTCCTTTTTCTCTGTAATAATAAAACAGTAGCTTATACTTGACCCCAACAAAGAAATAATTAATCCTTACTGGAGGCAAAACCAGCCTATTGGGTTTATTTCATGTTTATATGATTTTCTAGTTGTCTTAAGGTTTGAAGGTCCAAATTATGGAAAGATCTGTTATCCAGAAAGCCACAGGTCCCAAGCATTCTGGATAATAGGTCCCATACCTGTAATAGAACCTTTTAGAGCCTTTTACAATGGACAAAGCTTGGCCAAGCCGAAATTGTGGATATATACATGCATAAGCGAGACAAACAACCACCCTCCCAGGCTGCATGATCAAACAAGTTAAGAGCTGAAAGTTAGGACAAGTATGTAAGTTGTTGGCTCCACCTATTCTGCTAGTATAGACACCATACTGTATGTAAAGCTGCCTCCCACGCACAGTGTGCTGCCTTCTGTTAACCCATGAACAGCAGGAACCTGACCATAACAAAACAAGAGTATGTGCGCTCAACTGTTCAATAAATATATTATTTTTTTTATGTAGCAAACAGAACAAGTAAGAGCTCTACAGAAAACACTATTTTGTTTTATTTCAAAATAATCAAGCTCCAAGCACCCAGATCACTATTATACAGTGATTTTCTGCATACAAAGTCAGTTGGGGGTCTTCCCTGCTGGAGTTGTCCTAGGCTTGTTATAATAGCACCTGGTATGGTTCCTGTTATCCAGAATGCTCAGGACCTGGGATTGTCTGCTAAAAATTTATTTTAAAATTAAATAAACCCAACAGAAGTGTTTGCCCCCAATAAGGATTAATCCTATGTTTAGTTGGGATCAAATACAGAGTAATAGATAAATATGTTTAAAAATATTTGATTATATTTGGGTCTCTGAGAGCTGGAGCTTTCAGGATAAAAGGTTCCAAAGTGTCTAGAAGCCGCTATTCATTGTTCACCTTTCAGATAACTTTTAGTATGCTATAGAAAGTGATATTCTGAGCCAATCTGCAGTTGTTTTTCATTATTTGTGGTTTTTTAGGTTATAAAGCTTTTTATTCATCGGCTCTCCAGTCTACAATTTCAGCTGGTTGCTAGGGTCCAGATTACCCTAGCAACCATGCATTGTAATCACAAGTACAATAACAATAAATTTGTAGCTTTACAGAGCATTTGTTTTTAGATGGGGTCAGTGACCCCCATGTCAAAGCTGGAAACAGTCAGAAGAAGAAAAAACTATAAAAAAAAAGACCAAGTTAGAAGTGGCCGTTCTATTAAATACTAAATGTTAATTTAAAGGTGAACCACCCCTTTAACAACATGGTTTTATGTTTAAAGGACAATTCAACCTATAATAGAAAAAACCTTCCCCCATCCCCTGGGTAGACCCCCTCCCTTCCCCCCCCCAGCCTACCTGCCCCCCCTGGGGCAAATGGCCCTAATTATTTTACATACCCCTCCGTGCAGATTCAGGCCACATGAGTTCACCGGCGCCATCTTCTTTCTTCGGTCATTTTCTGAATCAGACCAGCGTTTTTGCTGCACATGCGCCGAAAGTCATGAAGATTTCCGAACGTTTTACGGAGATTTCCGTGAATTTTGGCGCATCGGAAGTTTGCTCCAACTGCGAATGTGCCAAAACTTCCGAAAAAGACAGAAGCAAGAAGATGGCACCTGTGAACTCCTGATGTCCGAATCTGCACGGAGGGGTAAGTAAAAAATTAGAGGCATTTGCCCAGGCGGGGGCAGGTTTTTTTTTTTTTATTACAGGTTGAATTCTCCAAACAATTCTAACATTATGGCCAATGGCAAACATCAGCATGAGAGGTATAAATGGAATGACTATTGGACCTGGAGCAGTGGAACCTCTAGCAGATGCTTCTGGGTTTTGGTGAATACCAAGTGAGTGAAGAGGTCTAAATACTAATGAAACCTATGTTGTGGCAGCAATTTGAGGAAGACCCAGTTCACAGGGCAAATTCACATTCGTAGACAATGAGTTTGTTTGTATAGGAATGGGACTGGACTAGACAGGGCCCTGGTCTCAACCAAATTGAACACCAGTGGGACCTTGAACCATGAACTTGAACCCTGATCCAATGTTCCTGTTATCACTGCTAAGCCTCACCAATGATCTTGTGGAAACAAATACCATCAACAAAGTTCCTACATAGAGGCAAACATATATATTACAGGAGTGGGACCTGTTATACAGAATGCTCAGGACCTGTGGCCTTCCAGATAATGGAACTTTTCATACTTTGGATCTTCTCGAGTCTACTAGAAAATCATGTAAACATGAAATAAACCCAATAGGCTGGTTTTGCTTCCAATAAGGATTAATTATATGATGGAGATGTTGGAAAGGCGAGAGTCCTCATACTGTTGATGATAAAATATGTGGACGATGGTATATACTGTATATGTGTCATTGCCATTCTGGAATAAAGAAGACGTTCCCAGTGAGGCTGAATCAGCTGGCCTGCGGGCGTTTGCCATTCAGCACTGTAACTGCCGCCCCAGAATCGCCCCTGCCTGAGGGACTTTATTTGTCTTCCTCCTGCTCAATCTTATAAGTGCTTGGAAAGGTGGAACTCAATCCCAGGGGGTGCCAGGTCCTGCTGATTCTCACTGTATATAATGTTATGAGATGATTGGTACTTTTAGGTACTTGCACACACTACCTCTCACTGCATGCCATGCACCCATTGCCTCTCAATGTATTTAATGTGCTCTGGAATGCAAATACCCATTGCCTCTCATTGCATACAGTGTGCCTGTGCTGTCTCCCTCTCTCTTGTGGTGCCTGTACTGTGCCTGTAATGTGCTTGGGGTGCATTACCCACTGCCATATGTCAGGCTCATTTATGAACACTGGGCAAATTTGCCCATGGGCAGTTACCTATAGCAACCAATCAGTGATTAGCTTTTTGAAGCCAGCTGCAAGTAGAACAATGAATACAGCAATCTGATTGGTTGCTATGGGTTACTGCCCATGAGCAAATTTGCCCAGTGTTCATAAATGACCCCCACTGTATATTGTTCTTGCAGTAGTCAATGCTCGATCTACTATGATCTCCCTTTAATTATGTTCAGGGGGTGCTGTCATCTCCAGTCTGGGCCTAATCTACTGCCCATTTCTCAGTGAGGCCAGGGCCGGGCCAAGGGGTAGGCAACCACCTATGGCGCAATCACTGGAGGGCGCACTTGACAGGGGAAACTTTTTTTAATTTTTTTTTTTTTTTTTACTTCAGTTCACTTGGCTTGTTGACTATTATTAAAAGCATTATAATTTATAAAATTGCATGCCCCCACCCCATCTGGGGTTTGTTTTAGCCTGGTGTATCTCTCAACCCCCTCTGGGGTTTGTTTTAGCCTGGTGTATCTCTACGGGCCCCCCCACCCTGTAGTGTGACTTGGCGCCTTCTAGTTCCATGCCGATATGCTGGTGCGTTAATGCTGTGACGCAAATGCGTAGTAGGCTGCAGGGCTGGCGCAAGACATCAGTCAGAGTCAGTCATTACAAAAGCCAGATGGGCAGAGAGGACCTGCTGTGCACACCAGAGGGGAGCAGTAACTCGTCTCACTGAAGAGACCCGTCTGCTCTTTCCTGCTGGGCTTTTGGCAGCTGCCCCTGCCTTTTACTTCTTGCTGGCAC
>CM044438.1:109183717-109194518 GCA_024363595.1 Xenopus borealis
CCCTGATCTCCGGGCCCCCCATCCCCTGATCTCCTGGTGTGTGCGCCGATGTTCACAGATGCGCATGGGGGTCCCCCGGAGATTAGTAACCTGGTGGACCCCCACCCCCATCGCCAGTCCGACCCTGAGTAGACTTTTGCAAGAATGAGTAAAATTTCCAAAAATACAAACCTCATACTTTGGGAGGTTTTTTTCTGGTTCCACCTTATGGAATATATCCCTATCAGGGACTAATTTGGGGTACATGCCATCAGATCTGCTCATTGATGACCTTGTGACAAAGCAGATCTTGGCTCAATTTTTTGGGTTTTTCTAACCAGCCACATATCAGTCTGGGGATGTAAACAACTAAACAACAGGTGTTTCCTACTGGCGACTACACTCAAAATGAGGTAACTGCAGCACAGTTTGATTTCACTGCTCAGTCACTAATGGCCCATACAAAAAACTGTGGACTAGAAGACAAAGAATATCAAAGAAAGGAGGCTTGCGATGATGCAGTGGGAAGGGTTTTATTATCTTGTTGCCTAGCGAGGATGTATTGTAAATAAGGGTTCAAATGAATGGGTTACCATAGAAAAGATCAACACTATAAATGTCAAATATGATTAACTCATTTGCTGTGAAAGAAAATGTGACACACAGAGCTGTCATTTCCCTTGTGCCGAGCCTCCTGCCATGCAAAGGCAAAAGGACAACCCCTTAATAGTGCAGAGACTCTCTTCAAAGTAAGAGGTGACTACCAAAGTCCGCGAATTATAGGCAGAGACTATAATTTAGTCTTATTTGAGAACAAAGATCATTCACCCCTCCTCTACTCAGACAATATAATACCCTATACCAAAGGTTTCCTCAACTGATCCATAGACTAGAGGGAACTAAGGGACCTGTGGCAAATACATCACCCCAACGAGAGAGCATTTACCTTTCACTCTGCCTGCCACCACTTGTACTCCAGACTAGATTTCTTTCTGATTTCTAGAGACCTCCTTCCCTACCCAGCCTCTACTGACCGAATTGCCATTATGTGGTCAGACCACCACGCTGTCAAGCTAGACATCCACGTGTCTTCCCCGGTAAGGAAACACACCCACTGGCACCTGAACGAAAGCCTCTTAAAGGAGAATTCAACCCCTGCGTGAAAAATCCCCCCCCGTGTAGGCTCCTCCCCCCTGGGCAAATTTCGCTAACTTGTTACTTACACCCTTACAAACCCTGCAGTATCTCTGCCTAACCTACACACCCTCCGGTCACAATACAGTGAATATTCAAGATATAAATAATTCAGGATATTCCCCCCAACTTGTTAAAGCAGCCTTGGAATTAAAACTCCCCTGCAGGTCTCAAATACATTGACACCCAATTAAACAAAAACATTCAGCCACCTTCACCCCATTAATACAGAAAATCAAGTCGTCCCTGCTTAAAGTGATACTGACTAAAGAAAATATTATTCAAAATATTAAGGTACATCAAAAGTACCTATAGTTCATTTATTTTTTACTGATTTTTGTAAGTAATTGTTACTTGAAGTTCCTAAAACTGACTTTTGCCAACCTGACTGTGCCTTCTTAACATGTCAGTAAGAGTTTCTAATGCTAACAGGCTGCTGAAGCTCAAATATGGCAACCCCCTCATAGAGGGGAATGGGGGATGAAATGGGTAATGTAAAAGCACCTGTATATACTTTTATGGCAAAATCATAGATAGCATGCAAAAACAATATTATAATAGATGTAAAAAAAAGGTTTAGTTTCTGCTGTCAGTAGCTCTTTAAATGGAGTTCCTACACAATATCCTGGCTGGGACACATTAAGGTACCCAAGATGGCAATTGTCCCTAAGATTGTATATTTGTTTTGACCAAGAAACAGAAGACTTTGCATTCTGAGCTGAAATTTGCAGACTGTTCATGCCGGTGCCAACACGGGAAGGGTTCCAGACACAAAAGAAGGACGTGGTTACGGTCTTTGGTAGGGGCTGAAATTTGCCTGCGCATATCAACAGGCTGATTTCAGCTCCATATGACTTTAGCCTTAGAAAAGGCACTGTGTTTATTCAACACATTTCAGTGTTCAGTCAGATTAGGAAGTATTCAGCTCTAAAGCTGGCCATAGACGTAAAAATTACGATCTTTCTCGGGAAAGATCTTTCCAAGAAAGATCGTTCGTTTCAACACACACGTGTAGATCTGAATCGTCAAATATACAGGTAGAAACAATAGAATTCTACTTGTATCTGACGATTCAGCACTATAACAATGGCCGATGTTCAGGGAGCTTTCAAAGGCATCCGATCAAAATTTTCCATCCAGTCCGATCAACCAGCCGACCGATATCTTAATCCTCTGACGATGTCGGTCGGCTCATTTCCCACCATACACGCACCGAATATCATACGAAAATTTGTTTCGTACGATATTATCTGTGCGTCTATGGCCACCTTTAACCTCAAGGTACTTACTTGTGTAAGAATGTCTAACTGTCCAACAATATGCTCCAAAGTGCTTGCAACAGTATGAAGATTTCCATCCTCTGCCCGCGGAGGATGCTGCTCAACAGAACTTCTATGCTTTACAGACATCTCAATGTTGTGAGGCTCTAGGTCAGCTGCCTGTAAACAAGAAACTTTGCCAATTCATGTAACTACTGTAATAATGTTCTTTTTTAAAGGACAAGTAAGCCTTTCTTTAAAACAAAAAAAAACCTAAAATTATAATAAACATCCCCCATAATAAACATCCTTTTCTGGGTCCCTACCATCTAGTTTTATGTCATTTCTCTGATACAAGCAGCTGTTCTGCCCTCTCTGCTCTGGCACATGAGCTCTCCTTCACTCTGCGACTCTCTCTCAAAGAGTAGCTGTATATAAAAATATTGTATAAGATAACCAAAATGAAACTATGGAAAAAAATATGGAAGGTGAAAGGTATGTACTTCAGGGGGCTGTTTAAAATAATTTTAGATACAGAAGAAAAAAAATAAAGGTTTACTTTTTCTTTAAGGTCCCACTATGCAGCTTGCAGCTTTCATAATAAGCAACACTGAGCTCTAAAATGTTGTGGTCCTTTAAAGAGGCATTTTTAAGGTTTCAGAGCTGGTTTAAAGGAGAACCAAACCCTTAATTAAAAAATCCCCTACCCTACATAGACCCCACCTTCAGTATTCCCCCCAAGCCAAGCTGTTACCCTTGGTAAATGCTCCTAACTCTTTATTTACCTCTTTATTTACCCCAGATTCAGGTCATTGGAGTTCATGGGCGCCATCTTCTTCTCTTCGGTAATCTTCGGGAAGAGAGCGGCATATCGGTGAATGCGCAGTTGGACCAATCTTCCGGTATGCAACAACTGCGCATGTGCCGAAAGTCAGAGAAATTACCAAAGTGGAGGAAGAAGACCCGAAGATTACAGAAGATGAAGAATAAGATGGCGCCCGTGAACTCTGATGCCCTGAATCTTCAACGAAGGGTACGTAAAAAGTTAGGGACGTTTAACAAGGGTAACTGCTAGGCTGGGGGCAGCAGGGAGGGGGTGGGTCTATGTAGGGTTGAGGGGTAGGGTTCTTTTTAATTAAGGGTTTGATTCACCTTTAAGTCACTAAGATATAAAAATTAGCTATTACAGGAGAAGGAGAAGAGTCAGGAGTTTCTATAACGTATTTCTTTCTATGAAATACAGTTCATATACACCAGCTTGTTATTTTGGGACCTAAAAACGTCTCTCCTGTAGAGTAGGTACAGATGCAGCAACAGTCTGACATCAATTGATGCATCACACTATAACATACAGCATTGCATTTTATAGAATTAAAGCGTCGGTTCACCTTTAAAAACCTTTTTCAGTTCAGTTGGTTTGAGACAGTTCGCCAGAAATAAAGATTTCTTTCCAATTACTTTTCTATTTGTGACCATTTTTCTAATATGGGGTTGCCGACTCTGTAACTGTTCTAAATTGATACATTTGTTATAATTGTCCCTGTCCAACAGAATCCCTGAATTTCATTACAGGCAGGTAGAGTCCTGCGCGGGTCCATTTTTTGGGACCCGAACCCGACCCGTACCCGCAACCCGGACCCGGGACCCGCATTCTTACCCGCTTGGACCCGCGACCCGAACCGTACCCGCAACCCGGACCTGCTGACCATCAAGAATCAGGAAGTGCTGCCATCATAAACAGGAAGTGACATCATCGGAAGTAGCCAGGATCAGAAAAAAAAAGGAGTAAAACAGGAAGTGCTGTCATTGTAAACCGGATGTGACATCATCAGTAGTGGAAATGCTCAGAAAAAGGAGTAAAAATCCCTATAGCGAGGATCCGCGACCCGACCCTCAACCCGCCCCTCAACCCGCCAACCTGCAGAACCACCGGCCCGCTTCTATACCCACACCCAGAAATTCTACAAGCAACCCGCAGGTTTTTGCGGGATACCCGCGGGTACCCGACCCGCCGCAGGACTCTACAGGCAGGTGTTAGAATTGATACAATAGTTGCTAATATTCCACAGATACTGCTGAGAAATGTATCAACTAAATGTAGCAAATTGATGCACCTGGATCACTGAGCTGCCAGATTGAAACCTTGGAGACATACATTTTTGGAAAAACCATTAAAAATAAAAGATGGAAAGCAAGTGGAAAGAGTCTTTGTTTATGGTAAACATTCTGAAAACAACAGAAGGGAAAAAACATCTTTGGAAGGTTAACAACCCCTTTAATAAAGATTTCTCTAAATAAAGCAACAGAACATTTTATTGCTATTATGGTTATCTTTGCAGCAGCAGCGTATTCTGCATTGCTGTACAACAGAGAGACAACACAAAGAAAGAGCAGATCTCCACCTGAGTTATGTGTGCATTCCTCTCTGGTTGATGTACATCTGCAGGTTGCACACTAGATGTGTAGTCTCCACCATTGGGAAACTTATGATCATGTTGCCTGCATTTGAGGTCTGTGTAGCTGCTTGAATCAAAGTTTGTTTTCCAAACCATCACCTGTAAAAAAAAAAAAAAAAAAAAAATTAGAAATAAGATGACACAAAGAAATATACTGGTTTTATGGTGATAAACATTTGACACAAATTTAAAAAATAAAATAAAAAAATAAGGCAGATGAGTGATGCGAGGTCGAGATTTTCCTGACGCTTATCCGCCTGCCAGTGATATTCATCGGTGACTGACTGTCTACTATTTCTTGGATAGAACTTTTTTCCCATTGCTGTCTGTCAATTGATGGCCAGAACATTGCCTGATTTGTAATTTTTCCTACGTATTTATTCTGAATTTTTAGTTGTAGGTTAGTTGTTGTATTGAAACGAACAACAATTCGTCCGCCAAAGAATAAAATTTGCCAGCTTTGAAACTTTTAGTATTTTGTAGAGAGAGACACAATCTGCAGCTGGTCTTAATTTTTTATTATTTGGGGTTTTTGAATTAATTTGATTCACCAGCTCTCCAGTTTGGAATTTTAGTACAGGTATGAGATTTGTTATACAGAAACCCCTTATCCAAAAAGCTCCAAATTAGAGAAAGGTCATCTCCTATAAACTCCATTTTATCCAAATAATACAACATTTTAAAGGGATACTGGCATGGGAAAACATTTTTTTCCCCAAAATGCATCTTCTGCAGACTTCTGCACTGAAATCCATTTCTCAAAAGAACAAACAGATTTTTTATATATTCAGTTTTGAAATCAGACATCCCAGCTGCCCCTGGTCATGTGACTTGTGCCAGCACTTTAGGAGGGAACTGCTTTCTGGCACGTTGTTGTTTTTCCTTATCAATATAACTGTTGTTAGGCTGCTGGAGGAGGGAGGGGGTGATATTACTCCAACTTGCAGTATAGCAGTAAAGAGTGATTGAAGTTTATCAGAGCACAAGTCACATGACTTGGGGCAGCTGAGAAATTGACAACATGTCTAGCCCCATGTGACATTTCAAAATTAAATGTAAAAAAATCTATTTGCTCTTTTTAGAAATGGATTTCAATACAGAATTCTGCTGAAGCAGTATTATTAACTGGTGCATTTTTCCCATGACAGTATCCTTTTAAAGAGGATTTCCTTTCTATCTCCAATAATAAAATAGTAGCTTGTACTTGATCCAAATTAAGATAAAATTAATCCTATTAAACAGCCTATTGGTTTTATTTAATCTTTGCATGATTTTTTAAAAGGCTTAACGTATGAAGATCCAAAATTACAGAAAGATCTGCTATCTGGAAAACCCCAGGCCCCAAGCATTCTGGATAACAGGTCACATAACTGTAGCTAACTAGTTGCTAGGGTCCAAATTACCTTAGCAACCAGGCAGTGGTCTGAATGAGAAACTGAAATGTGAATATGAGAGGGACTGAATGGAAAGGTAAGTCATAAAAAGTAAATATAGCAACACAATTGTAGCTGCAAAAAGCAATCGTTTTTTAGTCTGACCCCAATTCAAAAGATGGAAAGAGTCAGATAATTAAATGTAAAAAATGTAAAGTTTGGTGATACCTTTTATTGGCTAACTGAATAAGTAACAATTGCAAGCTTTCGGAGCACACAGGCCCCTTCGTCAGGCATTTTGCCTGACGAAGGGGCCTGTGTGCTCCGAAAGCTTGCAATTGTTACTTATTCAGTTAGCCAATAAAAGGTATCACCAAACTTTACATTTTTTACATTTTTTTCGAATGGCTAACACGGTACTACATCTCAACACTCAGATAATTAAAAAAATTATTAAAAAACAATGACGAGCAGTTGTAAATAGGGATGCACCGAATCCAGGATTCGGTTCGGGATTCGGCCTTTATCAGCAGGATACGGATTCGGCCGAATCCTTCTGTCTGGCCAAACCGAATCCGAATCCTAATTTGCATATGCAAATTAGGGCCAGGGAGCTAAATCACGTGACTTTTTGGCACAAAACAAGGAAGTAAAAAATGTTTTTCCCTTCCTACCCATAATTTGCATATGCAAATTAGGGTTCGGATTCGGTTCGGTATTCGGCCAAATCTTTCGGGAAGGATTCGGGGGTTCGGCCGAATCCAAAATAGTGGATTCGGTGCATCCCTAGTTGTAAACTTGCTAAGAACTGACCATTGTAGAATATACTAAAACTTAACTTAAGAGTGAACCACCCCTTTAAACCGCCAACATTCAGTGACCACTTCAAAAGCTCATTGACCAAAGGCAAGAACTGGGGAATTCACTCATCCTGCTTCTGCTTTTCTAGACATACCAGGGAGTTGTTGACATGGGATGGGCATATCCTTTGTAACAGAAATGAGACTGCTTATACATTTTACTTATTTACAGTTGCTAAAGGTGTGTGGAAAGGTTGCAAAGGTGATGGGAAACTTTTACACGCGTTAATGTGTTGTAATGGAAACAAATGCTTTTGAAAGCAGCAAATGCTTCATGGAGTTCAAAGAACTCTCTTCATTTTTATAATGGCAAAATATGTGCCATAAGTGCAATAAAATAGGGCTTGTGTTAAACACATGTTATTTTCATTGCAGGTCATTAAACTGTAGTGACGGGTGACTTTTTGCACGGAGTTGTGGTACAGCTACAAGGCCCGGATTTGTGGAAAGGCCACCTAGGCCCGGGCCTAGGGCAGCAGGATTTTAGGGGGTGGCGTGATACCCAGCCACACCTACATTTGTTCAGAAACACTGGGGATACACAGGAGATTTTTACATTTTTAGTTTTTAAATTTGCCACACACTATTCCCCATTGCTCCAGTCCCAATGACGGGAATTTGCCTGAATATGGGGGCGGGGACGGGGGTGGTGAACACCAGTGGGCCTAGGGGCACCCACTATATAAATCCAGCCCTGTCAACGACTTAGGCCGATGCTACACATAGCTTGTTTTCTGCCTATGGAACACGGATACCACTGGCTGCCGACCCAAACATGCACACATGAGCTGGGCTGTAGTCACGGTGTTCTGCAGAATAAACAGAAATTGTCATGTGTGTCAATAGTCTTAGTGATTGGTACTGCTGCCTTGCAGTGTGGAGGTTTGATTCTAACCAGGGCTCTATCTGGGAGTAGTCATATGTTAAGGGAGAGGTAACAGTGAACTCACAAAGGGGTGTCAAATATTAGTCACTCCCCAGTGAGGAGTATTGAGATACCTTGGGCCAGTGCTCTTGTTAGAAGATAGCACTGGGTCTGAGTGATTACGACAGATAGTCTCCACATACACAGTAGAGTGAAAATGCTTTTTGTTTAAAGGACAAGGAAAGTCTAAAAATGAATAGGGCTAAAAATGCTATGTTTTTTATACTGAACATATTGCACCCGCCTAAAGTTTCAGCTTGTCAATAGCAGAAATGATCCAGGACTTCAAACTTGTCACAGGGGGTCACCATCTTGGAAAGTGTCTGTGACACTCACATGCTCATTGGGCTCTGAGCAGCTGTTGAGAAGCTAAGCTTAGGGGTTGTTGCAAATTATCAAACAGAAAATGAGGTTGGTCTGTAATATAAATTGATGCTACAGGGATTATTATTAAATTCTGCTGCTAGTTGCACTGGTTTCTGTGCTGCCATGTAGTAATTATCTGTATTAATGACTAATCAGCCTTATACTGTGACTATATTTATATGACACTATGGGGCAGATTTACAAAATTCAAGTGAATAATTCGAAGTTCGATCAAATTTGTATTAAATTCGAACGATTCGAATAAAATTTTATTCGAATATTCGATGGTCGAATAACTTCCCCTTTTATTCGACCACCTACTTCGCCAGATCAAAGCTACCGTATTGGGTATCATTATCTTTGATTGAATATACAAAAATTCGATCGATTAAAATCGTTCGAATATTCGATTCGAATGATCATATTTTTTATATTCGATCGATCGAATTGCGGTAAAATCCTTCTAATTCAAAAGTCGAATTCGAAGGATTTTACTTCACCACTATTCCCACGGTCGAATTTCGTATTTTTTTAATTCGAAATTCAACCATTAGTAAATCTGCCCCTATGTGTACTGTACTGTGTATTGTGAGTGGGTCCCTAAGCTCAGTAAGTGACAGCAGCACAGAGCATGTGAATCAGTGAATCAGAAAAGAAGATGGGGAGCTACTGGGGCATCTACTGGGGAGACACAGATCTTTACTGCTAAAGGGCTGTGGTTGCCTTGGGCTGGTACACAAGCACAAAACATCATGTACAACATTTCTAGCCTACTTCTTTAGTTTCACTTTCCTTGTCCTTTAATGTTTGGCTTTTCACTCTACTGCTCACGTGCACCCGACATGATGAAGAAGGAAGACTATCACCTTTGGTGTTTGTTTAAGAAACACAAGTGTGCAGCAATGCTGCTCTGGCGTGCATATGCAAGCAAAATTCCACATGAGGCTGGTTTAGGGGTAGGCAGAAGAGGTAGCAGCCCAGTGCCCTCCCAATCATTGCACCCTAGACAGCTGCCTCTTCTGCCTACCCCTAGCTCCAGCCCTGCTTCTCCTTTAAGCCCAAGGGCTCATGTGAGCATGGGCTCTTTGTAAAGCACAACGTAATGGTGGTCATACACTTTAAGAACCACTGTGATATTGAAGTCACCATGGGGTAGGCAGAAGAGGTAGCTGCCCTGTGCCACCCAATCATTGCACCCTAGGCAGCTACCTCTTCTGACTACAACTAGTCCCAGCCCTGCTTCTCCTTTAAAGGAACAGTAAAACCAAAAAATGTTAGTAGTGTTCTGAAGTAATGAAAATATCATGTAGTGTTGCCCTGCACTGGTAAAACGGATGTGTTTGCTTCAGAAACACTACTATAGCTCATATAAACAAGCTGCTGAGTAGCAATGGTGGAAATTGAACAAAGGCTATATGGCACAGGTTAAATAATGGATAACAGATAACATTATGTTCTACAGAGCTTATCTGCTATCTGCTGCGTAACTTGAGCCTTTTCTCATTTGAATGGCTGCCCCCATTGCTACAGAGCAGCTTATTTATATAAACAATGGTAGTGTTTCTGAAGCAAACACAACAGTTTTATTAGTGCAGGGCACCACTGCATTATGTGTTTATTACTTTAAAACAATTAAATTTTTTGATGTTACTGGCCCTTTAAGCCCAAGGGTTAATGTGAGCATGGGCTCTTTGTAAAGTACATCGTAATGATGGTCATACAGTTTAAGAACCACTGCGATATTGAAGTCACAAAACAAAGCAGATCTTTACTCCATGTGGCACTTGCAGACCACCTATCAAATTATAATAGGGGACTGTGTAATGTTCCTTTAAATAGTTAGCTAGCATGGTGAAAGTCAATTCTTATCTTTACTATGACACAAAAACCTTAGAAACACTGATCATATGGGTGGAATACTACCCCATGGAAATGCTGTCCCATTCATACAAGTGGGTGAGGCTTTCACACTGAATGCCTGAACTATATTTTTGGCAGTTACTGAAAGTGAAGTAAAGGTGTTGCAGTCTGTGTTTTGTAAATGAAAAATAAGTCAGCCCAAATCTTAAAGGCACGCAGCCGGCCCTGCTCCATTGTGAAGAAAGAGTCATTAAATGTGCACCACTCTGCATAATACTACTTCATCTGGGGATATTGAATTTGTACTGATAGATGGAAAGATTGAAACCCCCTTGCGTTTAAACAGCTACAAATTTAAAATGAATAAAAGCGTTTTGAAGGCCACCCTAAGCAAATGTCCTTTAAATTTAAATTCTTTGGACCCCCTATAAATTGGGCTGTACAAATTTCCTTTACCCAAGTCAGCAATTCCATAGTATCAGCTTTATTTTCTATAAATATTATATATATATATATATATATATATATA
>CM044438.1:109197648-109208924 GCA_024363595.1 Xenopus borealis
GCTGTTTAGAGCAAATTTACAGATAGAAAAAAAAAAGGTTTACTTGTTCTTTAATGTATTGAAACTGATCCATGATCCCTGGTATGAGATAAAAACTCATACTCATAAAAACAATAAAAATAACACCATAGTATGAGAAACACCCCCATATCATGATGCTTAGACCACCATGCTTCACTGGCTTCACAGTGTACTGTGGCTTGAATTCAGACCCAAAATTTCATCAATCCATAAAATGTTACACCATTTCTCTTTAGGTCAGTCAACGTGTTCTTGGTAAATTGTAAGCTCTTCAGCATGTCTTTTTTCAACAATGGAGCTTTGTGGGGGCTTCTTGCAGATAGCTTCACATAGGTGTCTTCACAGTTTCACAGGTAACATTCTTTGATCTTCCTGGAGCAGATCATTGGCTTTGCCATTTTGGCTATTCTATCCATTCGCATGGTCGTTTTTGGTTTTCTTCCACATCTTTCAGGTTGTAGTTGCCATTTTAAAGCATTTGAGATTCTTTTCGCCGAGTCCATCATTTGCGGCACTTATTTATATATTTGCTGGACTTGTTTATAAGTCTTCGCCTCTCCAGTCACCTTTTTAATTAAATTACACCGTTGTTCTTAACAATGTCTGGAATGACCCATTTTACAACATAACTAGCATGCACAAGATTTATTGCTCCATTCTATAAATGAACAGTGACATCAAAAAAATTTAAGTAATAAAAATATGATGCTGTGTTTCTCTGCACTGGTAAAACTGCTGTGTTTGCTTCAGAAACACTACCATCGTTTAAATAAATAAGTTGCTGTGTAGCAATGGGGGGGGGGGCAGTCATTCAAAGGAGAAAAGGCTCAAGTTACACAGCAGATAGCAGATAAGCTCTGTAGAACATAATGGTGTTATCAGATATCCACTATTTAACCTGTGCCATATAGCCTTGTTTCAATTTCCACCATTGCTACATCACTATATAAATAAATTTCAAAGAAAAGCAAATTTTCTAGGTAAGATAAGACTGTGCCAGTTTAAAAAACATTTTGAGTCTATTTAGACCAGGGGTCCCCAACCTTTTTTTGCTCGTGAGCCACATTTAAAGGGATCCTGTCATGGGAAAAAAATTTTTTTCAAAATGTATCAGTTAATAGTGCTGTTCCAGCATTCTGCATTGAAATCCATTTATCAAAAGAGCAAACAGATTTTTTTATATTTCATTTTGAAATCTGACATGGGGCTAGACATATTGTTAATTTCCCAGCTGCCCCAAGTCATGTGACTTGTGCTCTGATAAACTTCAATCAGTCTTTACTGCTGTACTGCAAGTTGGAGTGATATCACCCCCTCCCTTTCCCCCACCCAGCAGCCTAACAAAAGAACAATGGGAAGTTAAACAGATAACAGCTCCCTAACACAAGATAACAGCTGCCTGCTAGATCTAAGAACAGCACTCAATAGTAAAACCCATGTCCCACTGCGTACTATTCAGTTACATTGAGAAGGAAAAACAACAGCCTGCCAGAAAGCAGTTCCCTCCTGAAGTGCTGACACAAGTCACATGACTGGGACAAAATGGCTAGCCCCATGTCAGATTTCAAAACTGAATATAAAAAAATCTGTTTGCTCTTTTGAGAAATGGATTTCAGTGCAGAAGTCTATTGGAGCAGCACTATTAACTGATGCATTTAAAAAAAAAAACATGTTTTCCAATGACAGTTTCCCTTTAAATTTAAAAAAAGAGTTGGAGAGCAACACAAGCATGAAAAAGTCCATGGGGATGTCAAATAAGAGCTCTGATTGGCTTTTTGGTAGCCCCTATATGGACTGGCAGCCTACAGGAGAGAATGTTTGGCAGGACATCTGTTTTTTATACAACCAAAACGTGCCTCTAAGCCAGTAATTCAAAAATAAGAACCTGCTTTGAGGCCACTGGGAGCAACATCCAAGGGATTGGAGAGTAACATGTTGCTCACAAGCTACAGATTGGGGATGACTGATTTATACAGACAAGATACAATTGAACAGGACATTCATAGAAAAGATTTAAAGAATAGTTTCTTAGGGGCATTCCACTGAAGGAGCAGCATTATTTCTCTAGCTACCAGCTGTTGCCTTTACTTAATGTTTTCCTCACCTGATGACCATGGAGTGTATAGAGTAATCTTCCCTCCAATAAATCAAGAACTTTAAGAGTTGAGTCATTTGAAGCGCTGACCAGGTAATTTCCAGATGGATGAAATGAAAGAGAATTCACCACGCCGCTGTGAACTGTAATAACAAATGTGGGTTTTCATTTGTCACGGCTGTTGAACAATGAAATCTATTTGGATAAACACTTTATAAAAGTGAACAGTCACTGATGTGTGAGCTCACTGCAAATAAATGATTCAGAAAAAACAAGAGGTGATTAAGTGATTAAATACAGCACTGCTCTTTGTGATAAAGACACATGCACATGACTATGTCTATTTTCTCTTACTATTCTGTTATCTTATGGCTTGGTTACCATCTAGTGTCAGCAGAGAGCACTTTATTACTCTATCCCAACAAAAAATGTATGTTCATCTAAATTAACAAAGCTATTGTATAAAAAAAGTCCAGTCTTTACATCATTGAAATTTCATATAAAACTTCAGTTTTCTTTAATGTATTTTTGACACAAGTTCGGGGAGCATTTGAACAAAAGGTACAGTTTTACTGGAATTCTTTACAAATAATAGTAACTTCACAAATACAGCTGTTTGTTACCCAGGAACCTTAAGTTACAGTGTACATTTGCTTAAAAAAGACTTCAAGATTCAGATCTTTTTGGAGCTTTCTCAATAATAATTTTCTGGATAACAGATACAGCAGAATCCCCATTTTAAGTTTTTCAGGGGACTAGGGAAAAATTATGCAAATTCCAGCAAAACTTTAAAACATTTCCCTGATTAAGACCCTCAAATGTAATGTATATAAAAGAAATAAGTATGAGACATAATTTTATTTAAAACACACCTACTGCTCTCCAGCACGGCTGCAGCTTCCTGGCTTTCCCTTCTGACTGCTTTGGAGCACAGGGCATGCACGCATAGAGGGTATATGGACATACAGCTGAGGGAGGAAACGTTTCTGGAGCAGGGCCTGATTTACATAGCGGGCGCCCACTGCCGTTCATCAACCCCCTTTATTCGCAAATTTTCATTATCAGGACCAGAGCAATGGGGATTGGTGCATGGGAAATTTAAAAAACGATTCTGAACCAGTGTGGATGGGCAGCATGCTGCCCCCTAAAATCCTGCCGCCCTAGGCCCGGGCCTAGGTGGCCTTTCCACAAATCCGGGCCTGTTCAGGAGACTTAAATGTCAAGTAAAAGGGGGGTTTATCTAAAAATGTAGCAATTGGCAAATTGGCAGATGTAAAATCTGGGAAAAACACAACACCCATGGAATGCACTGAGAATGGTTGGGACTGCAAAAAAATATGCATAAAATAAAATGCATATTATACTGTACTATAACTTTTTTTTTTTAAACAATCACAATTAGGCCACTAGTGGGCACTATTGCGTTCACTTGTGCCATTCAGTTACATAAACAGGTAAAAAATGACCCTGTCGATTTACCCCTTCAGACCAGTCAGCAGCTTATCTACCCATGTACAGTATTGGCCCTGACCACCTATCTTACAGGCATCTGGACAAAAAACATCAAAGATATCGAACGGACAGGTTTGAAAATCCATTTGGGAGAGGGCCACTTACAATGGAATGCATAGGCACCTGCTATGATTGTTTAGCAACACAAGATGGGCACATTGGGCAAAAATTTGCTCATGCAAAGGAATTGTTGAGTATAAAAATAAAAACCGAGTAGATAGTCTGTGCAAAACAAAAAAATTTTTTTTCAATATAGTTAAGTTAGCCAAAAATGTAATATATAAAGGCTTTACAGCTCTCTTGCTTTCCCACTGCTTGGTTACCAGGCAGTAACCAGTCAGTGAATTGAGGGGGGGCACATGAGTCATAACTATTGCTTTTGAATCTGAGCTGAATGCTGAGTAACTATTGCAAACTCACTGAACAGTTTTGTCCCATGGTGCCCCCTTCAAGTGTCTGACTGAGTAAGAGAGCTGAGAGCTGAAAAGCAGGAAGTAGTGTTCTGGCTATTATGTTAGACATCCAGTCACTCCAGCCTTTATACATTACATTTTTGGCTAATTCATTTTTTTTTGTTTTGCACAGACCCAGTTTTTATTTTTACACTGAACTGTCCCTTTTATAGCCTCACCAACCAAGCAGATCTACATGTGCATAAACAGCTACAGACCTACCTAAATTAATTACATTTCCCCTCTACTCTTAGTAGAAATTAAATTGTAGCATCAACTTTCCTACCAAAGTAGACGTAACTCCTTAGCTATACTGCATGCCGCTCCAATACGGTCAACTTTTTTTTCTGGGACGAAGGAAAATAAAAATGACCTGTTCAATTTCCTATTAAAGGAGTTTTTCACTTACACTTTCAAAATTCAAGCTGCTGTAATGAATGCTGGGATAAAAAGTGAAGCAAAAACAAAGATTGACATGTATTCAAAAGTGTTGCTGCTAGGGACACATAGGGGGAAATTCACTAAAGCGAGAAGCGCTAATTCAACAGCGTGACGTCATTTCGCAACTTCGCAAATTCACGAACACCGACTCTGGCGAATTTTCGCTAGTGAAGTAGATAGACTTGCGCAACTTCGCACCCTTACGTAAGGCAAAATTGCGCACTGACGAAGGATCATAATTACGCAAATTTGCTAAGATCAATATTTTCCTGAACGTTACCACTTATGCTAGACTTAACTTCGCCTGGTCAGACCTGGTGAAGTTCAATACAATAGATAGGAGTTTGAAAAAAAAAAATTGGAAAATTTTTCTAAGTCCCAAAAAAACACTGGCGTGTTTTACCATTCTAGGGTGATAGTCTGAAAAAGATTGTTTTTTTTTTTTTGGGGGGGGGGGGGTTACCCTCCTTCCCCCCTACATTTCCTAACATATGGCAACTCAACTATACAGGGGGCACATGTAGGGCAATAGGACAACTTTATTTTATTTATTAAAGGTTTCCTGGGCTTGTGTAGTGGAATGTAGTGGCTGTAACATACACTTCTATTATACACTTAAGTTCCCGCCGTAAGCAAATTAGGCATCGCTAGCGTAAGTGCGCTTTGCCTGGTGAACGGTAGCGCTACTTCGATAAAATTCGCCGCCCTGAGCGCAAATTTGCACCTTAGTGAATTTGCATAGTGCTGGCGAAAATTCGCCTGGCGAAGTGCGGCGAACGTTAGCGAATTTTCGCAGCTTAGTGAATTTCCCCCATGATGGCCCTTACATACACATAGCCATCACTAAAGCAGATGGTGGGAAAAGAATGGTTGCCCTCTTTTTGGGCTTCAGAAACTGCCCCTCTCCATGCATAGAGGTGTTAGTCCCATGGACCATCACTCCTTTCAGGAAACATGCTCTGCTGCAGGGTCTGAGTGCAGATATGAGAACAGAAGCATTACATGAATGTGCTGTTCATATATCACTATCTGAACTAATTACCCTGATAATGTTGGATCAGTTTATTCATGCGGATATCCCACACCTTCACGGTGTTGTCAGTTGCCGCAGCTGCTATGCAAGTGCCACTTGGGTGGAAGTCAACAAAGTTCACAAAACTGCAATACAAAAGTATAAAAGAATAGCTTCACAATCAATAGAGTTATATGTAAATGAGTATGTACAAAAAGTGCTTTTAATTTCTGTTTTGTTAAAGGTTTCTAGAGAAGGTGCTTATGTGAAAGGCAATTAAGGGCAAAAAAATAAAATCCCACTTTTACTTTCTTTAATGAAAAAAAAAAAAACCTATCTCCAATATACTTTAAAAAATGTGCACCGTTTTTATAAGAAACCTGACTGTATGAAGTGAAATTCTCCCTTCATTTACTTCTGTGGATAGGAATTGTCAGAGAGTCCCTAACTGCTCTGCAGGGAAACAATCATACTTATGAACAGCAGGGGGAGCACCCAATTTAGATCCCAGCCATGCAGAACTCCAGCAGCTTTGTTTCCCTGTATAGCCGGCGACTGTGTAGAGATTTGTACTGGATTTTTGCCTTTATTTCCAACTCCAGCTGCAGGGACAAAGATCATGGAGCCAGATTTAAACAGATAAACTGGGATATTATTTGGAGGATATTTTGCTGCAGCCACTGGTTCTGGAGAGTTGGAGAAAGTTTTTATCAAACAATACAAAAACTATTTACACATTAGATTACATGACAACACAGGACCCAGTGCAGTCTGTATATTCTGGTTTTTAATCAGTCTTGCTGTATCGGCTTCTGGCAGATATTATTTGACTTGTGTGGTTTTGAAAATTTATAACGATTCCTAAGGTTAGCCTAGATTACACTGAGCATGTGCACAGTCTTGGTCTTGCAAAGATGTATAACAAAGTTACAAGATGACAACTTGAAAGCATAAATCATTTGTTTGATTAGGCTTGTGGTGCAGTAAGTTCATGTTTATGTTTAGTATACAAAATACAGCATTTCTAGCCTTATTCTATTTTACACTTTCCTTGTCCTTTAACAGTCAAAGCTCCGGTGCAGTAATAGTTCCAACACAAGCATTTCAGTGGGATTCTGAGGATGCTGCTGCTGACCTTAGTGTTCCTGGCTTATATATACACATGGGCCCTATATACATGGGCTTAGTTTATTTAGAGCTTTTTTTTGTTAATAGACTGACCTTGTAGTCAATGCAATATTCTACAGGTATTTTACAGTGAGCAAAGAACAGGGGTAATCCATCTTGAATACATCTGCTAGGAAATGAAGCCCCCAATAAGATATTTTGGATCTAACTGTGAATGGGTATTTAACATCCAACTGCTGCATGTGGCAGAATGAAGGGAAACAGATGCTGAGAGAGGAATAGTGAACATAAACATTAGTGATGGGCAAATCTATCCTGTTTCCCTGAAAATTTGGCGAATTTCCAGAGAAATTCGCGAATATGGGCGAAACATTCACGAAACGAGTCGCGTCATGTTTTCGACGCGCGTCGCATTTTCTTTTGACTCCAGTAACTTTTCGCTGGCATTTCACTAATTTATTCGCCCATCACTAATAAACATGATTATTTAGGAAACAATGCAGACTTTTTAAATCTTTGTATTTAGAAAGTTTTACTTCAGTATGAGGAAGCTTATAATACATTTTAATGTTCACAATAGTTCCCCTTTAAAAAATAATGTGGGTTTCATGATTAATTTGAAAGTGCTTTTATTATATAGCTTTTTTTCTGGGTGACAGGTCCCCTTTAAATTGAGTTTCAGCCTCACTATATGCTTCAAATTCAAAATGTATTGTGATTTAACTTACCCTCCATGTTCGCAAAATGAATGTATACACTCCCTGCTGGTTTTGTCCCATAATTTTATAGTTTTGTCATCACTGGCAGACACTATAAGTCTTCCATCAGGTGAAAATCTAATCAGGAAAAAAAGGCTTTAGGTAACTATGGTAGGGTGGTGCTGGCATGGTTATAAATTTGAACATTTATGACTTTATACATACTTGGCACAGCGCACCCAGTTGATGTGTTGATTCAAGGAAAAGAGAAATTTTTGCCTATGAACTGTCCAAACTTTAATAGTCTTGTCATCTGATGCAGTGACTAATGACTGCCCATCGCCAGAGAAGCTAACACTTCGTACGGTGCCGGTGTGGGCTTTAAATACAGTGGACTCTCCTTTCCTGGAAAAAATGCACAAAGTATTATGAAATGGAGCAGTGTGGGGTAGTTCACCTTTAAGTAAACTTTTAGTATGTTATAGAATGGCCAATCCTAAGCAACATTTCAATTGGTCTTCATTGCTTATTTTTTATTGTTTCTTTTTTACTGATTTGCCTTTTTCTGCTAACTCTTTCCAGCTTTCAATGTGGGTCACTGACCTCATCTAAAAATCAAATGCTCTGTAAGGCTACAAATGTATTGTTATTATTACTTTTTAATATTCATCTTTCTAGTCAGATTCCTGTCTCTTATTCAAATCAGTGCATGGTTGCTTGGGTAATTTGGACCCTAGCAACCAGAGGACAAATTGCAAACTGGAGAGCTGCAGGATAAAAAGCTAAATAACTAAAAAAAAAAAAAATTAAAACCATTTGCAAATCATCAGAATATCCCCTTCTCTGCATCATATTAGATGGTTCAAGACTCAATAATGGCAATTAAACTGTCTTACATGCACCTAATTTTCCTTAGCAGAGGGGAGGATTTTTACTGTAGCGCTTCATATACAGCTTGAGTGGAAAATAAAAACTTTCAGACAGACACAAGCCTAGTCTTTTGTCACTCACTCCTTAGCTTTATGTTGACTTCGAGAACAAATGTCGGGCTATAAAAACCAACAAACCTCAAATATTCTGCACGCCTTTAAATAGAAGGGCTGATTATCAAAGGTAAGGTGTGGTTACCGGTCAGGTCTTTGCTTTAAAGGAGAACCAAACCTGTAAGGAAACCCCTCCTCCTTCCCCTGTGAAATTTTTTTCGGAAATTTTCGTGACTTTTGTAACATCCGCAGTGGTTCGGGTCTGGAAATCTCCTCCAACTGAAGGAGGTGGGGTCTACATGGGGGGGGGTTCTCCTTTAATTTTCCAAATTGTAGCAGATTGTACAGTATTTGGCGATTGTCATTGGAAACTTGTACACTTTAGTTCAGGGGTCCCCAATCCCTGGCCCGCCCAGAACCAGGACACTGACAGTCCTGAACTTGCCCGCCGAAATTAATCTGGTCGCCAGCGTGCCTGAATTGGACAGCGACCACTCACAGAAGCATTGAGTGGCGTGTTTCTATCTTGTTACTACAGTAAGAAGGCTTGTATTGTAATTTTTACATTTACACAGCACAAAAACACTGAATACAGTTGTAGAGGGCTGTAAATAGGGGCCTGCGTGTTAGTGTGTAATCTTTTTTTTTTTTTTTTAGTTATTTTCCTTCTTCCTTATCTTTCCCGCCAGCCAAAAATATCTTCTGATTGAAGCTACAATGTTATGGTTATTTTTACCTTTTATTACCAATATTTCAACTCTGCTCAATGCTTCTGTGAAACAAAAGTGCCATTTGAAGGGGCTTGGCCCCAAAATGTTTACTGGGATCTCACCTTAATAAAAGATTGCAATTTTCTTACTGAAGCATTGAGTAGGGTATGTCTGTTTCTATCTTATTTATACAGTACAAAGGCTTGTATTTGCAGCACAGCCAACATTATGCACCTCCCATCAAAATATATTTTTTAATTTAAAGTTGTGAGTATTTCTACTCAAGCCCTCTACTATTTATATCCCAGCTCCTCATTCAAACCATTGCCTGGTTGCAAGAGTAGACGGAACCCTAGGAACCAGTTACTCAATTTCCAAACTGGAAGTTGATACACAGAAAGAAAAAACTATAAATGAAAAATAAAAACCAATGGCAAACTGCTTGAGAATTTTACTGCCCACATTATACTAGACTGTAAGCTCATGGGGCAGGGACCACCTTCCCATTGTGTCTCTTAACACTTAGAACTTAAGTTCTTTGTTCAGATAAGAACTCTGTGTATATTCATAGTGTGATTGTCTTCCCCTGTATATACTTTTTATATATATATATATATATATATATATATATATATATATATTGTACTTTTATGCACTGTACAGCACTGTGTTTACAAATAAAGTTCTACATACATACATACTAAAGGGCCTATGAAGTCTGTAAAAAAGAAAAAGATACAAATAGACGACAGTTCGGAAACAATGTAGAATAGGTAAGATCACTATCTACACTTATTTATAATTTATAGCCACCAGAGGGCTCTGAAACATAAGAGGAATAATAAAGATTTGTATGTGTAGCAATAGTACACTATAGCAATAACACGCTCATATTGTAAAATAAACACCATCCTCTCTGGTAGACCCTTATTTTCAACTTACACACTTGGGATCCATAAACGAACGGTTTTGTCTCTGGATGCGGATGCAATAAGGTGACCAGAAGGAGAGAAGTCTACTGACAATATTGCATCTTTATGCCCCACAAATCGATAGGCTCTCATTTGGGGCTTCATGTTCCATATCATCAAACAGGAGTCCATAGAGCCACTGGCTGTGAAAAGAAACAGACTACGTTTATTCACAAAGTCTTATTCACGGCTGTGTCATAATGAGTTAGTACCCCCTGAAAGGTCCCTCACCAGCAGGGCACTTTAAGTGCTAAGGTCTGTAACATAAAGAACAAAAATATTACCCAGTTGCTTTGTGTTCGGACTGAAGCCCACAGCAGTGATGGTATCTCTGTGGCCTTTAAAGTGTCTCTCAAGGGAAGGATCCTCCTAAAAACAAGAAAATTTATTTAGTTAACAGATCAGTTATTTGCCCATTTAGAGACAACCTGAGTGTGGGTAGTGACAGACAGGGAGATTCGGGGAGATTTTGTCGCCTGGCGTTTTTTGCAGGCGACAATCTCCCCGAATTACCTTCTCCCTGTCTGCCGATCGTAAAAGCACAAAGCGCCAGCGCCTGTGCAGACGCGGCGCGGCGATTTCCGGAATCGCCCGAAGATACCTCGTGAGGAAACTTCGGGCGATTCCGGAAATCGCCGCGCCGCGTCTGCACAGGCGCTGGCGCTTTGTGCTTTTACGATCGGCAGACAGGGAGAAGGTAATTCGGGGAGATTGTCGCCTGCAAAAAACGCCAGGCGACAAAATCTCCCCGAATCTTCCTGTCTGCCCCTACCCTGTCATGATGAAATTGCTATTGGCATTACTGCTGGGTGATTGGAGATAGTTTCCATGCAACATGGAACAAAATGCCCCCAAACCAATGTGTGTGCCCTGGGCCTTAAATCACAGATGATTTAGTTTATGTTGTAGAGTGCGCAAGGGAATGTGTAAAAAGGGGTTTAATTTCTCCCCAATGGGAAATGAAAGCTGCAAGGGAGATATTACTAAACAGAGCATGGTTTCTCTGCTTAAAGAATTTTGCTGTCTGGCCCAGTAAGCTATAGTGTTCTGGAAGGAACAAGTGAACCTGACAATCCATTCCATTAGTCCAGTTAACATATTGGAGCGGACTTTACACAGGAATGTCCTGTGGAATGGTATTTAATGGTAGTGAGAGAAGGTGTTTCAGAGCAGGGCAAATAACAGGAAGGTTACCTGTCTGTGTTAGAAACTCCCAGAGGAGCTGGGGTGATGCCTGTCTGTGTTAGGAACTA
>CM044438.1:109219066-109273626 GCA_024363595.1 Xenopus borealis
AAAAATACCGGCCTTCCTATATATTTATCTTTTTTCCCCTATTAATAACATTGGGATTAAACATAATTTTTACCAGCCAGGCTGGTAAAAAAGTGGCCAGGAGGCAACCCTACACAGAACAGACTTCTAAGGTTGGGGCAGACAGGCAGATTTGGGGAGATTTAGTCGCCTGACGACTAATTGGCTCTTCTGTGCCACGACAATCTCCCCGAACTGCCTTCTTCCGCTTGAATGAAGAATTACCTGCGCTAAATGCACTCGCAGTTCTTTGATTTCCGAAGTCACCCAAAAGTTTCCTCATGAGGCAACTTCAGAAATCGAAGCGCTGCGAGTGCATTAGTTCAGGGATTCTTCATTCAAGAAAACGGATGGAAGGCAGTTCGGGGAGATTGTTGCCGCACAGAAGAGGCGATTAGTCGCCAGTAGGGTTGCCACCCGGTCGGTATTTTTGATGGTTGACTCCCTTCAAGAAAAGGTAGTAACCCTAGTCGCCAGGCAACCAAATCTCCCTCAAGATGCCCCAACCCTTATGGCAGCTGGGGATGCTGGGAAATATGGTTTAACTCTGCAAGACGGAACACAACAGCTCAGCCTATAACAGCACAGGCAGACACTTGCATACACATGGGGGCAGGTCCAGACGGAGAATGAAAACAGGCTCTGGCATTTCAAGTACACAGAGGCCCAATTAGTCCACATAGAGGCCCAAACAGCCCACTAAACTTTCTATGGCACCTTATAGCATTTGCCAGGATAGTGATTAACAAAGACCTATAACTGACAGAAGGCAGAAATCGCAGTCGCACAACTGCTGGAAAATATGCAGCCAGCAAAGGGAACTTACGGACTGGCCAGCCATGGTCACGGCAGCGAGAAATCCTCCTTAGTGGAAACGCAGGAGCGTCTATTCCCTCTATCTCTCGAGCTGCAAACAACTTGGATTCTAAACTACCGCGCTTTACTAGGTAACCCTTTCCGAGCCAAGTCCTGCCAGAAGCACAATGTGGACAACATGGTAACAACAATGTTACCGGCACGGCGAGGGTTAATAGGAGAGCACCCGCTCCTCTTGCCGCCTTCCGTAAACAAGCGATGCAATGGGGCGGAGCCTGTTGTCAAGGAAGTAGCAGGAACTGCTGGGAGGGGATAACGCGGTTTATAAGATCAGAGGAGGTGGGGGGTGTCAGGTAGGGGCAGCCCAGGTAGTGTTTGCCTGGCTTTAGCAGGAATAACGGCTAAGGCACAGGCAGCAGGGCTGCTGCGTACTAGTTATATAAACGAGTGATTTTTTTTGTCCAGTAAATAGCTTGAATAATTTTCCTGCTCTGATGTTTACAATTAACAAATAAGGGCTACAAAGGAAAACCAATACACGGGCAGAACAGTGTGACGTCTATTCCCAAATTCCACGCACAATATTAATAGATTAGATGTAAATGCGTAGCAGTCAGGGCATTACTGAGAAGAAATTGGACCCGTGGAAATCCATTTTTCCAGCATGCAATACTGTAAACATCAGATATTAGCCCTGAGAGAGAAACAATTCTGCCGCTTTAAAATAAGATTGATTGTGCTTTAGAAATTACAATTGTCCCATTTTAGTTAAACCAGCAGTGGTGTGATGTGAAATGCATGAAGTGAAAATAAATCTAGTCCCTACTGTAGGGTTGCCACCTTTTCTTGAAAAAAATTTTTATATCTGTTTTTCCCAATAATAACATTGAGATCAACCATGAAAAATACTGGCCAGGTGGCAACTAGGGTTGCCACCTGGTCTGTATTTTACCGGCGTGGCCTGTATTTTTGATGGTTGATCCCAAAAAGATAAATATATAGGAAGGCTGTTTTTTTTTTTTCAAGAAAAGGCGGCAACCCTAACTCTGCGACGTCTCTCCTTACAAGAGCCTGAGCTCACCACAGGGCCGATTTTGCTGCAATTCTGCCAGATCCCATGCTGGGCGTCAAAACGCCCGCATCAAGTCGGATGTGATCATGCGATTGAATTAAAGAGATACGGACACCTGAAATTAAACTCTTTTTTTACATCTATTATAATATTGGCTTTGAAAGCTACTTCTAACTTTTCCATAAAGTATTTGCATGATGCTTTTACATTACCTGTCTGATCCCCCATGTTCCTGTATCAGGGGGCTGCCATATTTGTGCAGCAAGAGTCTTTTAGCATTAGAAACTAACTAACAGGCTGAGATGGGACAGTCAGGTTGGCAAAGTCAGAGAGATAGTCTTAAGAAATGCAACTAATAATTATATACAAAAACAAACCTCTTAGCAAAAAATCATCAGCATGACCTACAGTTAACGTTTAGGTTTGCCACCTTTTCTTAAAAAAAATACCGGCCTTCCTATATACTTTGCTTTTTTTCCTATTAATAACATTGGGATTAGCCATCAAAAATACTGGTCAGGCCGGTAAAAAACCGGCCAGGTGGCAACCCTAGTAACATTTAATGTAGATTCATAATAAAAAAATTTTTTTTTAGTGTCAGTATGACTTTAAGTCAGATGACGTTGCAGCGTTTATCCGAATCGACACGACTGTCGAATGCAGCTTGCAGCGTTTGCATCTAGGGTTGCCACCTTTTGCTACGGCTGAGACCAGACCGGGGGCGGGGCTGGTGACATCAGTGGGCGGTGACGACAGCGGGCATCAAATCAAAGGAATCAACCAGGCAGGAAGTTTTGACCCAGGCATCCCTTCAAATTACCAGGATGTCCTGGTCAAAACAGGACAGGTGGCAACCCTATTTGCATCCGACAGTCGTGTCGGATGAATGCTGCGACAGCTTCCGACTTTTGTATTACTTACATTGTTTCCTGTCACATCCAACTTGAAGCGGGCTTTTTGTTAGAAAATCACTATATTGACAAAGAGGGATGACAAAAATAATTAAGGTTAAATGGTGTATAGCATGATAGAGACATCTCGTGGCCAAACAGAGGTAATATGTATAAAAAATCTCCATAAGGTCATGCTATATTAAAAAATATTTTATTAAGTCATAAAAGTCAAAACATTACCCCACATGAAGCCTAAGCGGGCGTTTTGTTGCCCAGCATCTGATCTGGCAGAGTCGACGCAAAATCAGCAGTGTAGTCAGGGCTGGAACTAGGGGTAGGCAGAGTAGGCACATGCCTATGGCACAAAGCTGGGGTGGGGGTGGGGTGCTAGACACGTACCTTCTCTGTCTCTTACCCCTAGTCCAGTCCTGCCGGCATCTGCATCCTAATGCACCCAGTTTTCTTTTGCGCATGCACGTGTCTCTTTTGTTTTGGTTTGCACATCTTTTTTTTTTTTGATAACTTATACTTTCACTAAACACACAAGCCTATTGGGCGCATGGCCCACCAGGTTGCCTAGGGCGCCTGGCCGGCCCGGCGCTGTGTGTAGTTCTACCCTAAAGGGCGTATTTTCACCTGGGATGGCTTCACAACACTCCACAACACTTTGCCAGGTGCTAATTTGATACCACTACACTAATTCACTAAAATGTGTGAAGGCCCAAATGTGACTACGTGCCGACCCCTGCACATACTTTCCTTGTGACTACTTGTTTTTCTGTACCATCCTGTCCTTGCTCTTCCAAGACATCCTTGCATAAGTACTTTAAACAGATGTTATCTGCTTGCCTTAGCCAAAATATCTTAGTTTCGTATGTCAGCACTTTTCTCTGGTTTTTTCCTCTTGTCCATCCTGGATGCTGTATCTGTTACAGGCATATACTATGCTAATACGTCATTATAATGGGACGTCTCTTCATGTAACCTATAAGTATACGCTTACACCACAATAAAGTTGGAACTTGTTATCTCTGATACACTCGTTTGTGTTGCTTTCTGCAAGTTCCCCGGATCCGGAATACAGGGCACTGCTGGCTAGCTAGAATCCCCCGGTTCCAGTGGAAGTCGGTTCTTTTCCCCAACAATCATCTGGTGTCAGATAGTGGGATACAGCTACAAGCGCCACGGACAAGGTAAGAAGAAATCTGTCTTATTGACGATATTTTCCTTACCGTCCGTACATGCTTAATGCTGTATTCTTAAGCTCACAGGGGAAATAGCTTTTTCAAGCTAGTTATAGGAAATCCCTGACGAGGGATTTCAAAGGAGTTTTAGGTAAACTCCCGGTTTTCTGGAATTTTTAAACAAACTCCAGAGGTGTAGTTAGGATCCCGGTTCAAAAAAAATATTACTCCTGGAACGGATTTCTGCTGTGACTTCATTGCCTTGTATTCAATTGCATGTTGTCTGTGTCTGTGTCCGTCTGGGTCTTATTGTCTGTATTGTACTGCAATTTAAAAAAAGGTATTTGATGCATTGTGTTACAGATAATTGCATGTAAATCGATTGTAATATTAAGGCATATCTCAGTCGATTGACAAGGTTTTGTCGGGACCTTGCTCCCAAGACAGCCTGTTGGTCGACTTGATTTATTGCAGCCGATTTACTTTGTGTTTCACCCTTTAAATTGTCTTATTGCTGTATGTAAGACGATCGCTATATTAAGGAATACCTCTGTCAGTTGACAAGGTTTTGTCGGGACCAACGCTCCCAAGACAGCCCGTCAATTGTTTTGATTTATTGCGATCGATTTACTCTTTTTTTTTTCCTTTCACCATTTGCTTGTACTCAGTAGTAGTATTTGAGTTTAGAAACCACGTGCATTCCCTATAAATCACTACTAGTGCACATGAGCTCTGCTATTCAGAGACAGGCTGTATTTCGTAGTCCTTGAGAATCTAGGATATAAGTTGTAATAACCACTTATATAGTTTTTTTGTTTCAAACAAGCAGTCTTCCTTAGGAACTCTGCAAGTTGCACATAACACTACATACATTTAATTTTAGTATTTCTATTTTGCCCACATTCTTTTCTTACTAATAAACTCACTACTTACTTAGTGCAAGCAAACTGCGTGTTTTCAATTTCAAAGTGGGTGCAAAAAACTCTAAGAAATTGCCACCACCCATTAATGGTGAAACATGTAAAGAATATGTGTACAGATGCAGTCCCACAGGAGGTTTTTATGTTGATCCCTGGGTTGATAATATTGCCGGATGGGGAGAATCATTAGAAGTAGAACAGGGGCCAGAAATGTGGATAGCTTCTATTTCCAGTGAGTCGGAAAGACGGAGTGGGAAGTCCTGTCCTGGGAAAGGAATTAGAAGCTTCCTCTCCTTCAAAATCCTATTTGTTAACAGCTTCAGCCAGGGATCTGGACCTTAAAGAGACAGCAGTCAAAGAGCAACCTGAGGTGGGGAACATGGATCTGCAGCCTACAGAGGCAACAGTCAAGGAGGAACGCAGTCTGTCCAGCTCTCCTCCTCCTAAACCATCTGCTTTCGAAGACTTTAAAGCTGAACGGGGCAGTGAGCTGAATCGCATATTTAAGGAGAATAAAGCTATTTTTGCTGACCGGAAGCGAAGGCTGAAGGATGTCACCCAGAGAATAAACCTCATAAAGAAAGAGATGGATGACACTACACACACTCTCAATGTGGCCAAAATAGAAAGAGAAAAACAAGGGGATTACATTAACGAGGAAGGGCAGGTTATCATTGATGAGCAGGAGTTTATGCTGATTGTCCGGCTGAAGGATCTGAAGAAACAATACAGGGCGGATTATGAAGAACTGCAGGACCTGAGGGCCGAGGTGCAATATTGCCAGAAACTGGTGGATCAGTGCCGGCAGCGACTGCTCACAGAGTTTGAAGCCTGGTATAACGAGTCCTTTGTCATTTCGGAAGACATGCAGACTTCACTGAAGTTTGGTGGCAGTATAAGGCCCGGACTAATTCCAGCCAATAAGCTTCTAGCACTGGGGGAGGACGAGCAGGAGACGTTGGAGAGGCTTCAGCAAGAGCTGCTGACGGAGGTTCCCGGTTCCCTCCCTTTTCACAACGCCAGAAGCAATGTAGAGAAAAAGCACAAGTACAGCAGAGCCATGGCCCAGCTCACCCCATCCAAAAAGAAGCCCAACGTGATAACAAGAACAATAAAGAACAAACCCCCTCTTCCCGCTACCTCTCGGGACTCTCGGAGCGGTTAAAATAATAGCTTTATTTCACGAACATAGATCGTCCTGACGCGTTTCGTGTGTATCCACACGTAATCATAGGCACAAATAACACATTTCAACACTCAGTTTAAAAAGCATTCAGGGCTTCGGTCATGACTGACGTACTTCCCTTCATTAAAAGCCAGGGCCAAGAGAGAATTTAAAATTTTGGTTACCCTCTATCTCGTGTAAAGACTAATCGCATATCTTTGCTACTTAGTATACTATGTTGCAACAGTTTACCTTTTCCAGTAAATCTTCACTGCTGAATTGCAACAATTACCTTTCCCAGTATAGAAATCTCTGCTAGTTCCCATTCCACAAGGGTATTACGTATAACATTCGCTATTTTTTTTCACACTTATGATTTATTTGTTTACTTTCAAAAAGTCTTCTAACTTCAATTAAAGTTTATTCTTAATATTCACCTATCTTTTTTCTTTCCTTTTTTTTCCTTTCGCTCTTTTTCTTTTCTATACATATTTATTAGTTGTTTTTCTATTTTACATTGCTTTTCAGACTAGGGTTCTATATCAATTCGTTTATTTCAGTGTATTTTGAAGAGAATATTAATTTTGTACTCCATTATGCTTGCTATATTTTCACACAAAGCCACGGCCTTAATGTGAGATGGGATGTAAGTTGCTTTGTGATGACCGATGCCCTGAATGCTTTTTAAACTGAGTGTTGAAATGTGTTATTTGTGCCTATGATTACGTGTGGATACACACGAAACGCGTTAGGACGATCTATGTTCGTGTAATAAAGCTACTATTTTAACCGCTCCGAGAGTCCTGTGAAGTGCGTGCCATCTCTTTTGGTGATGATATATTTGGAAGTCTCCCCTTGCTGAGGGTTCGGGGCACAGCACCCGGGCCACCGAATAGGAGCGGTGAGTGATCCTTTTGATTTATGCACACAACGGTTGAATGAAGCGAAGGGTTCGGGGCATAAGCACCCGAACCACGATATATAGTGGGTGAGCGATCGGAAGATTGTATTATACACATATTAATTATTTGGTTGATTGGAAATCGATGAAATCTACCACCCCTTTTGTGCATATATAGAAAGTGTTGAATTGAAAATAAAAAATAAAACAAGTAATAGAGGTTGGAGCACTTCCACCGTGAGGATAATGTGGCTATATTGTTAAGTTGGTTCACAAATGTCTCTAGTTCAACAATAGAACCAAACCAAAAAAAAATGTAATTTATATACTGCCTATAGAAGGCACCATATTTCCTAAACAGCAAATGGCTTAAGATGTTATTGATTTCATATGCATACATATAAGCATTAAATATAAGCATTAGCATATATGGGAGCTACTTTCAACCCCATCGATGTCCCTGTTTATGTGAGTGTATATACTGCATTTTTTTGTGGGGAGTGGACTCTAAAATAAATTAATATCAATGCATATAAAATTATAAGAAAGATGTAATCGTCTATGCATTTTGGAAATTAAATAGAAACGGTGACCAGTCACAGGGCATGGAGCTCTAAGTAATATCAGGTGAATAAACAAAGGCTTGCAGATGTATTTAGGTCATGGAGATATCTGCCTCCTATCCACATAAGGCCATTAGTTGAACAAGATGTTTCTGAATGTATTCCAGGAGCTTAACGAAATAACTGATATCTGGGTCTGACAGAATCATAACAGAATTTGTAATTTCCTCAACAGACTTAATTAATGGTAAAATGATCGTCTCCAGCTGAATCTGGTGTAAATAGTTATGGCTAGCTGAACATCTGAGATTACCCTTTCATGTAGTTATGTCAGCTCAATTTAGCTGAATCATACACTGCTTTTACATGATATTCACGTTAATACAGCGGGATTCTGTTTAATTCTGAAACTTACATTTTCTTTCTAAAGATGTGTAACCTGTAAAAGCATGATCTTTCATAGAAATAATATTCTTATATTTAGATTTGAGATGCACTGAATCCTATTTTTGGGAATCTCAAATCTTATATAGCTTTAAGAAGGGGTTGGATGGTTTTTTAGCAAGTGAGGGAATAGAGGGTTATGAAAGATAGCTCATAGTACAAGTTGATCTAGGGACTGGAGTCAGGAAGGATTTTTTCCCCCCTCTGAGGCAAATTGTAGAGGCTTCAGATGGGGTTTGTGCCTTCCTCTGGATCAACCAGCAGTTAGGCAGGTTATATTTAGATTGCAGGTTGAACTTGATGGACTTGTGTCTTTTTTCAACCTAACATGCTATGTTATATGAAGAATTCAGGCGAATCCGAAACTGAATCCTAATCCAAGACAAGGAAGGGATAAAAACAACCACATGCATAAGAAAAATATCAATTTATTATATGTGTGACGAAAAGACATGATTTTAAGTATTTCATTCAAAATAAATCCTGCATGCAGTGCATCCCTTATTTTAGATCATAATATGATTATAGAAAGCTGTTTTGCTTTTTTCTTGATATTAGGAAAGCCATTGTCACTGGGATGCTTTGCTTCTAGCTCTGTTTTGTAGCTATTAAGGACAGCCATCTGGTTAGGAAATGAGATAAACTGTCAATGTAATTCAGGATTTTAAGTTCAGCTCTCTCAGTAAATACATTGGTTAGCTTTTTACTATTTTTTCAATATGTTTTCAAAATAACATTGTGCTTTGGCCACTTACTGCTCTCACTTAAACGCACCAACACAACAGGAGTAATTTATATATATGCTATCACAGTCACTTGGGCAAAATATCCCATTCATTAAAGGTTCGTGCTCAAAGGGCACTCTTTGCACTCCCTATAATTATGCTTGGCAGCACTGATTGATCCTTCATGTCTCCTGCTCTGAATTCGCCCTATTCATGCTGGCGAACCCTGTAACAAGCACCACCGCATCTAAATAAGGTGGTAGTTTCAGGCAGGGTCGGCCTGGGGTGCCCAGGGCTACAGCTGCAGCGGCACACTACTGAGCGTGTGCTCAATGCCCCCCCCCCCGCCGTGCTGCTGCTCCAACGAAAGAGTGCGCCTGCCTGTCGCCCGATAAACGTAGTGCGTGTGCACGCACTCAGTGGCGCTCAGGGGTCTGAAGGGGGGCCCTGGCTAGCAGCCCCATGGGCCGGCAGGGCTGACATTGGTTTCAGGGTACAAAGCATGGCATTTTGCAAACTTTGGGTACATGACCCACTAATGTATTGTAGTCCATAAATTAAGAGAGAACTCTAATAATAAATGTAAATGGATTCAATGAAAAATGAAATGACAATAGTATTGTCTTTCTTGAGTACAAGATATAAAGCTATATTAAGTGAAAAAATATGAGAGGCTTCATAGATCAGGGATGGAACTACAGAGAAAGCAGACCCTGCAGTTGCAGGGGGGGCCCAGGAAGTATAGGGGCCCCCATGAGAACCAAATAATGAGCAATTTCACTATCTACTGGCAGAATAGGACAACCTCTGCATATGTTTGGGGCCCTAAAATTAATTTGCTGTGGGGCCCAGTAACATCTAGTTCCGCCACTGACATAAATGGCGGATACAAGATTATGAAAATATTAGGGATGCACAGAATACATTATTTTGGATTCGGCCGAAACCCCCGAATCCTTCCCGAAAGATTTGGCCGAATACCGAACCGAATCCAAACTACTATACATTGATTTGTATATTTTCAGCGGGATTCGGCCGAATCCTTCTGCCTGGCTGAACCAAATCCTAATTTGCATATGCAAATTAGGGCCAGGGAGGGAAATCATGTGACTTTTTGGCACAAAACAAGGAAGTAAACAATGTTTCCCCCTTCCCACCCATAATTTGCATATGCATCTATATCAGTGGCGGAACTAGATGTTACTGGGCCCCACAGCATATTAATTTTAGGGCCCCAAACAATATGCAGAGGTTGTCCTATTCTGCCAGTAGTTTGCTCATTATTTGGTTCTGATGGGGGCCCCTATACTTCCTGGGCCTCCTCTGCAACTGCAGTGTATGTAATTCTTTATGTTCCATGCGCGCGACATCAGTAAGACGCGTGCTCCCTCCCGGAGCGAGACCACTAGCGCTGGCGAGGGGCTTTTTAAAAAAAAAAAAAAAAATAGTGAAACCCCCAACCGGAATGCGGGCTCTATCAGCCTGCACCTTTGGTTGGGGGTACAATTTTGCCCCAACAGGTGCCCTTTAATTGAGCATTGTGAGCCTTTAAGATCTGCTTGAAGGTGGCGTACACTTTTGGAGCAAACATAAGAACTTTATCATTAAAAAGTTTTATTACCTATACTGTGCACTATTGCAAACTATAAAATTTGCACCCTATTGTCACGTGAGGGGCAAAGCATTCACAAAGACATTATTGTTCGACTTGCGAACGAATTATGAATGATTTTTTCTGTTAGCAACCAATATTAAATTCCCTCAAAAGTATGTTAGCATTTTTATCCAAGAATTTCCATTTTATCATTTTCAAATGGCATTCACAAATGGCTGATAGAAATCAGAGATCATTGCCAAGAGTTTCTATTTTATAATTTTCAAATGGCATTCATACAGTGCTGGTAAAATACAAGGAGTTGGATCAGCGCCTGCTTAAAGTCAAACAAGCACCCTGTGCATGTACACAACTATATACTGTGTGTTTAAATAAGAAGGATTCTTCTCCCACAGTTGCACTGTTAGACACTATTCACCGCTTTCACCAATATGGCTGGAGTGCCTACTTACAAAACTTAGGGTTATGATGTCGCATATATCATCCCACAACTTCAAGATTATCCTCGTGGTTAGCTTCTAGTTCAAACAGGGGAAAGAAAGAGATCCCATTGCGTAATAACGTTTATTAAAAATGTTATGTTAAAAAGTTTTACACTCACATTTAGTTAGTAGGAAGTCAGTCTCGCAAGTATATATTCTTTAGCAGGTACTTACGAATGTCCACAATAAGCAGTAATTTGCCGGCACTTCCGCCTGAAGCGTTTCGTGAAATGCGGCAGGCGGAAGTGACATCACGAACAGCTGCGGGGACCACCACGAGGAGTAATAAAAACTTTTGCCAGCAACTTCTCCACGTTTTTTGTTGTATTATTCACACAGTGCTGATAAAATTAGAGATCATGGGCCTCATCTACTAAAACAGGTTCAACTTTGCATTTCTGCAGCAGCCTATGGGATACATAGGGGTCCCGAACAAGGGTTGCCATCTGGCTGGTATATTACCGGCCTGGCTGGTAAAAATGATGGTTGATCTCAATGTTTTTAATAGGGAAAAGAGGAAATTATATAGGAAGGCCGGTATTTTTTTCTAGAAAGGGTGGCAACCCTATCCCCAACTTGTGAGCCACATTCAAGTGTAAAAAAAAGTTTTAGAGTAACATAAGCATTCAAAATGTTTCTGGGGGTGCTAAATATGGACTGTAATTGGCTATTGGTTGTCCCTATATGGACTGGCAGCCTACAGGAGGTGCTAGCAGTACACGTGGTTTTTATGCAACCAAAGCTTTCCTTCAAACCAGGAATTGAAAAATAAGCACCTGCTTTGAGGTCACTGGGAGCAACATCCAATGGGTTGGTGAGAAACATGTTGCTCATAAGCCATTGGTTGGTGATCAAGGTTACCAAATAATGTGGAAAATCCAGCTAGGGTTGCACTGGTTAAATTTAATTAAAATGCAATCAAAACAGCCCAGAAAACTTTATATGTAGTGTCCCTGATGTGTTAAAATATCTCCTAACCTTACTGCATTAGGCAGCGTTGAGACAGTCAGGATAGTCTGATCCCAGCATCCCAAGGTAATCATAAGTAATACTGAGTCATCTATAATGTATTTCTGGCAGCACCCTGTCCCGCTACACCCACTCTTCAAACCTGGAACAGTGATTTATGCCAGGAATCTGGCCTTGGGCTAGGGTTGAGTCTAGTTCATTGCAGAGTGAACTGAGCTGGGTGTTATATTAAAAGTTGCATCTCTAGTTAACTTCTGTGAATCAGTCTCAACTCTATGTCAGGAGTTCCACATTGCAATTTTTATGTTAGATGGAAGCCATTTGTAACCAAACCACATCTGCAGAAATTTAAACCTTGGTAACTTTGCCCTTTTCTGTCTTGGTCTAGGTCACACTATGGGGCACATTTACTAAGAGTCGAATTGATTCGAAGTTAAAATTCGAATCAAAATCTAATTAAAAAATTTTAATTTCGAATTTAACTTTGGGCTTATTCGACCATCGAATAGCCCAAAATTTGATTTGAATTGTTCAAATTCGAATTTGATTGTCGAAGTACTGGCTATTTAAAAGAAATTCGATATAACAATTTGGCAGATTAAACCTACCGAATTGCTATAGAACCCTATGGGAAGCTCCCCTAGGATTCTGCTAAGTTTTTTTTACTGAATAAAATTTTTTCGATCGAATGCTTAAAATCGTTCGATTCGAATGATTTTATCGATCAATCGAATGTTTCTTATTCAATTGTTCGAAAAATCGAATTGCGTTAAAACCCCTCAAATTAGAAAATCGAATTTGTTTTTTTTTAATTTGACCTAAACTCGAGGGTCGAATTCGACCCTTAATAAATGTGCCCCTATGTGACCGGACTAAATTCAGACCTCAGGACTATTTACAACCCACCCTAATAACTTTTATTATCTCTACAATTTATCTGTCTATCTTTGACTTATTGCCCATAAACCTGTTTTCAGTGATCTAACAGTATATATCATGTGCATTTCATTTGCATTTTGCCTGATGAAGGGGCTGGGTGCTCCAAAAGCTTTCAATTTTAACTTTTTGAGTTAGCCAATAAAAGGTTATCACCAAACTTTAAATTTTCTGCAGAAAAAAGGAAGCTTTGTCTGATAAATACATCTATTTGCTATGCTATATATCAGGGATGTCCAACCTGAGGCCCTCGATGGACATGAATGCGGCCCAGCTTGAAAGGCTTGGTTGCAGAGGAAACATCATGTTGCAAAGGATATAGGAGTAGGCAGGAGGGGGGACTCTGCCCATTGCCCAGTTAGTAGTAATAATAACAATATAATTAGTCTATTTAATATCCAGGTGTCCCATATTCCTGTGTATATCTCAATCTTGTTATCCAATTGGCATTGTAGTTATTTTCTGTGCATTTTCTTTACTTTTACAATTCAAAAGTGTTTGTGTATTTCATGTGTGGCCCCAGACAATTTTTCTTTTTCCAATGTGGCTCAGGGAAGCCAAAAGGCTGGACACCCCTGCTATATAATGTAAGTGTTCTTACAATTCTATAGGATAGCTGGGATACTGCAGAGGTATATGCATCCATTAAAGCTGGCCATAAGACGCAAAGATCCGATCGTAAGATGATTCCAACGATCGGTTCTTTGCATCTCCCAACCTGCCACTAACCTTCAGATCAACTAAAGTAGTAAAAAGCACAGATAGCTGACGTTCTGCCCCTGACAAGGATCGTACGAAAGTTGTACGATTAAAAACCTAGTGACGGTCTCCCACTGAAAATCGTACGATCTGCAATAGACGCAAAGATATGATCGCCAGCCGACAGAAATTTTCTAACCTGGCCGATCGACCAAACGACCGATCGGCATGGCACGACAAATGTCGGAACACTCCACACACGATCCGAAAATCGTACGAATCGAGGATTCGTACAATCGGATCGTTGCGTCTATGTCCAGCTTTAGGCTAGACCAAAAAACTGCCTGGTCTCTTCTCTCAGTGATTGTATATTTTTCCCCAAACTGATGGCAGGCTATGCCAACCTGTATATCCAGTAAGGCAAAGTTTTATGAAAGGGTAGGTACCCTTTAAATTAAAATATGTGTCACTGTAATAAAATGCTGTAATATCTCCCAGCTTGAGTGGCACAATGAATGTGCACGTTAAGGGGGTAGTATGTTACATAATGGCCAGTTCTAAGCAACTTTCCCATTGATTTCCATTATGTATTTTCTACAGTTTTACAATTATTTGCATTTTTCTTCTGACTCGCTGACCCGATCTAAAAAGCAAATGCTCTGTAATGCTACAAATATATTGTTATTGCTAATTTTTATTTCTCATCTTCATAGCAAGGTTGTATCCTATTCTTATTCCAGTCTTTATTCAAATCAATGCTTGGTTGCTAGGGTAAGTTGGAACCTAGCTACCAGATTTTAAATGTTTATAATGAAAATTATATTTTATAATTGCTAAATAATCCAAAAACCTTAAATAGTAGAAAATGAAAACCAATAGCAAATTCTCAATATTACCTTCTACATCATATTAAAAGTTAACTCAAAGGTGAACAATCCCTTTAAATGTTTTTGGTTATGATTACCCCGATAAATCTGTGAAATATGCCAATTAGGAGGATAGTTAGGCTGTTAGTGTCTAATATGCGTTAATTCCTTTGTGTTTCAGTCTGCAAAGCGATGTTGACAAAAGTAAGAAAAAGCATTTAGTAGTAAGATTAAGTAATGGCCCTTTTTGGATGTGAGGCACCTAAAAATTTACACTATGTGGCCAAATGTATTTGGACGGACTCTGTGGCCCAAAAGTATCAGTACACCCCTTTTTAAAATACCATATTCTCAGTTGTAACACATTAGGTGCTGAGTTCCAAGCTGTCTCTGGAAAGACAGTATAAGAGCTATTCATCAGGACAACAGGCTTTTTATGGGCCAGCGATCACACACAATACTCTATGCCAATCAATGGCTGACGTTGCATAAATGTTGCCGTTTCTGCCAGGCTGCTGGATGAGTCTGGGTTTGGAGGATGCTAAGAGAACTCTACGTGCCTGAATGTATAATGCTGAATTACAGTTTGGTAGATAAGGATAAATAGTGTGTATGAGGCTGTATACCAAAAATCTAGTGAGGGAGTGGCCACCAAGTATGTTGGTAATAGTGGTAGACTAAAGGATAAATGGAACACTGTGCAAAAAACATGAAAGGGTGTCCCTGGCCAGTTAGAATAAGACTATAATAGGATACATTTCATATACATTTAAACTACACCACCTCATTCTGTTATGCTGTTATGGGAGGGGGGTCTGTCCAAACAGCTATGCTCCAGCTATTCTGGAATTCTGCAACTAATAACTGCCGGGGGATGCAAAACAAAGTTTTTTAAGATTGTCGGACCACGTGTGGGCCCCAAATAATCGTCCCAACAATTTCTGTCAGATAAAGATAACATATTTTTATTGCCTATCTGTCAAATCCATGAGTGACTGTCTCTACTATTTCGGGGATGTATCTTTTGTACGATTGCTGTCTGTCAATTGATGGCCAGAAGATTGTATGATTTGTTATTTTTCATTTCTACAACAGTTAGTTTTAGGTTACATTGAAATGAACGAGTGGCTGGTATCCAAGCGTTCATGGAAGAGCTGTCAACTTTTCAAACAGGCGCCAAAATGTTTGCAGGTTTGTGATGTCAGTGGAAGAGATGCCACATTCATGCCCTCTCCTCCTCCAGTCCCTCCATTCGCTCGGCCTTCGTGACACAGCCCTGTCCTGGTTTTCTTCCTACCTCACCAATCGTTCCTTCAGTGTCTCCTACAACGGAGCAGCATCTTCCCGCCTACCTCTCTCTGTCGGGGTTCCTCAAGGCTCTGTCCTGGGACCCTTATTATTTTCTCTATATACTTCCTCCCTCGGCAAATTAATCAGCTCGTATGGTTTCCACTACCACCTCTACGCTGACGATACTCAGATCTATCTTTCCTCTCCTGATTTCAACCCAGAACTCCTAACTCGTGTCTCCTCCTGTGTCTGCTATCTCTACTTGGATGTCACAACGCTACTTTAAAACCTCTCCAAAACGGAAATGGTTCTTTTTCCTCCAACTAACACCTGTTATATCCCTAACACAGCGGGTTGAGCTCTCAAAAGAGAGACTGTCCCTCCAAAAAAGGGACAGTTGGGAGGTATGCACTAATCCATCATATAGTTGTGATAGAAACTAAGGGGGAGATATTTGTTCCAAGGACCAGTTCCAGCACATAGGGTGTATAATATTGCTGGGGATTATATGGTAATGGACTCTTAAAATATCTATTAATAAACACTAGTTCTAGTTAACCTTGGGGTTGGAAATATATATCATGCTTTGCATGTATGTGAATACTTGAGCTGCTTTGATACTCTTGCCAGGGCTGCTTTTTCCTCCCAGTCCTGCCATGGACCATAGCAACGGGGACTGGTTAGGGTTGCCACCTGGTATTTTACTGGCCTGACCGGTATTTTTGATGGCTGATCCCAATGTTATTAATTGGAAAAAATAAATAAATAGATAGATAGGAAGGCTGGTATTTATTTTTAAGAAAAGGTGGCAACCCTAGGACTGGTGCACAGGAAATGTCAAAAAATCATATCTCCTGCGTGTTTCTGAAGCAATGTAGGTGTGTAGAGCTATAGGTTCCTTGCAGGATGCTGCCACTTTGCAGAGTGATTTGACTAAGTTGGGAAACTGGGCAGCAAACTGGAAAATGAGGTTTAATGTTGATAAATGCAGGTTATGCACTTTGGCAAAAATAATATAAATGCAAGTTATACACTAAATGGCAGTGTGTTGGGAGTTTCCTTAAGTGAGAAGGATCTTGGGGTTTTTATAGATAACAAGTTGTCTAATTCTGGGCAGTGTCATTCTGTAGCTACTAAAGCAAATAAAGTTCTGTCTTGCATAAAAAAGGGCATAAACTCAAGGGATGAAAACATAATTATACCTCTTTATAGATCCCTAGTAAGGCCTCATCTGGAGTATGCAGTGCAGTTTTGGACTCCAGTCCTTAGGAGGGATGTAAATGAGCTGGAGAGAGTGCAGAGACGTGCAACTAAACTGGTTAGGGGGATGGAAGACTTAAATTATGAGGGGAGACTGTCCAAGTTGGGGTTGTTTTCGCTGGAAAAAAGGCGCTTGCGAGGGGACATGATTACACTTTACAAATATATTCGAGGACATTATAGACCAATATCAGGGGACCTTTTTACCCATAAAGAGGATCACCAGAGGCCACCCCTTCAGACTAGAAGAAAAGGACTTTCATTTGAAGCAGTGTAGGTGGTTCTTCACAGTCAGGACGGTGAGGTTGTGGAATGCACTGCCGGGTGATGTTGTGATGGCTCATTCTGTTGATGCTTTTAAGAGGGGTTTGGATGTTTTTTTGGACAGACATAATATCAAAGGCTATTTTGATACTAAAATCTACAGTTAGTATAGCTATGGGCATACAGGTATATGGTTTGTGTTTGAAAGAGTGGAGATGTGTGTGTGTGTTGTGTGTGTGTATGTATGCTGGGTTTTTAATTTGGAGGGGTTGAACTTGATGGACTCAGTCTTTTTTCAACCCAATTTAACTATGTAACTATGGTTGGGCAGCATGCCACCCCCTAAAATCCAGCCGCCCTAGGGCCAGGCCTTGGTGGACTCTCCATAAATCCAAGCCTGCACATAAGGCCAGCTTTAGGCAGATGTTCAGTACCAGGGCCCCTGTCAGCTTCCTGTAGCAAACGCCCTTAGCTTTATTGTAGATTTACAGACTTTGTTAAGTATTAGATTCTCTCAGCAGGCCGAAACGAATGCCGTCAATTTCCTTCATTTTCTGTGAAACAGTTGCTTACTATCATCATAATTATTATGACATAATATTAAAAGTACAGCCACTGAAAAGCCACAGACCGACCCCAGCCTCTCATACACCCAAACGGGAAAAGTCTGTGAAGAAACACCCAAACGGGAAAAGTCTGTGAGAAACTCATGGCGTGCAATGACATCAGTAGCTTGCGTGTTAAGGGCACGGGGGCATTGACAATATTTCTCAATACAACTACCATTACAGTATTGGTCAGTAGAAAGGGCGGGCTATACATCTAACCAATAGCGTGGCAGAGCGGCGAGAGGACTTGGCTTGGCAGCAGCCGGAAGCGCTCACTCTACCAGGTGACATTGCGGCGTTTAGCTTGTGGGAGAGAAAGAGACAAGGGTGACCCATTCACTGTCAAACGCGCTGTTGGTGAGTAAGTGGCAGAAATCTCTCTCTTCTGCGCTTCATTAGAAGTTTTACGCGCACCTACGCCTCATTTCTAGAGCAGAGATCATCTCATAGGTGTTTTATATGCATACAGAAATGATATGCTACCAGCTCTTGTTTTGAATGCTGGGAGTTGTAGTCCTGCAACAATGGGAATGTTGAAGATTCCTTACCTCTAGCCTATGGTAGCTGTTTGTGTTTAAATGTTATTATATTATTATAAGAGCAACTTGATGCTTCTCTAATATACAGGCATATACAGAGCTGATGGGTGTTTAGTTCAGGGATAGCCCAGCAGCATCAGTTCTGCGACCAATCACAAGTCTGACTGTGGTGTAAAACCTTATTTTGCTTTCTACAACTCTTCTCAGGATTTCATATATATGGGCATGGGATCTGTTATCCAGAAACCCTTCACACAGAAGGCTTCCAGTAGTGCCCTGTATAAAGGGGTGGTTCACCTTTAAGTCCACTTTTAGTATGTTCTAGAATGGCTAACTCTAAGCAGCTTTTCAATTGGCCTTACTTTTTTTATAGTATAGTTTTAATTATGTGCCTTTTTCTTCTTTCCATCTTTCAAAAGGGGGTCATTGACCCCATCTGAAAACAAAAAAACCGAATGCTTTTCATATGTTACAGAATGTCCAGTTCCTTTATAACTGGTCTTCATTATTTATATATAATACACAAAAGCCATGAATATCTTGTAAATTAATATCTTTATAAACGGTGACTAGTGATCAGTTCTAAACGTTTAGTTGTGATGTCACTTGTCACATGTCCTCATCTAAAGTACACTTTGTTGGAGTCTATGAGGATATTAGAAGTAACCTGTATAAAAGCATATACATATATTTTCTATGGTCACGTAACTCCTCTGTGACTTATAATATCCTTATATTTTACAGTAGGGGGTACTTTATTCACAATATTATAATTTTTGAGTTATTTGACTTCTTCTTTAGGCTCTTTCCAGCTTTCAAATGGGGGGTCACTGACCGCATCTAACAAACAAATGTTACTCCTCTTTCTATTCAGACCCTCTCCTATTCATATTCCAGTCTCTCATTCCAATCATTGCATGGTTGCTAGGGTAATTTAGATTCTAGCAACCACATAGCTGAAACTGAAAACCGGAGAGCTACTGAATAAAATCTAAAAGCACAAATAATAAAAACCAATGGCAGATTGTCTCAGAATATCACTCTCTACATCATACTAAAAGTTAAAGGTGAACAACCCCTTTAAGCAAACAATTCTTATATTGTGCTGGATTGAATAAAACAGGCCTTGTACCTTATGATAATAAGCTGCACTAACACATCCTATTGGCAAAACCATCCTGTTGTTGTATTATTAATCTTTAAATATTGTGATCCAAAGTATGGACAGATCCCATATCCAGATAACCACAGGTCCCAGTCAGATGTATAGCAATGCATTCCAATGACTTTAAAATCAACGAGTAATGACCACTTGTCATGTTTTTTTATTCCCTTCTTTGCAGATTAGAAGAATCTCCATCCGGCATGGAAACCATTGTGCGCCGCTGCCCCTTTCTCTCCCGTGTTTCCCAGACTTTTTTACAGAACGCGGGCAAATCTTTGGTCACCTATGCTCAGAACTGCCCCGTGATGATGGGCACCAAGCCTTTGTCATGTGCTCAGTTGAGCACTTCGGCGGTTCATCAGCAAGAGACAAAGGAGACATCAGATTCCAAGAGTAAGTAAATCAGAAATTTCTCCGTCCATTTACTTCGCCCTTTGCCGATGTCCATTTTGAAGGGCACCTAAGACCCCAGGAAAAAACTCACGTGCGTGTTTGTGTGTTCTGTAAGTGGCCAGGGCTGGTGTAGCTACTACATATATCAATTATAATATATCTAAAAGGGGTTATTTACTTTTTAGAATTCATTTTTAGTACAATATAGAGAGTGATATTCTGAGAATTTGCAACTGGTCTTCATTTTTTAACATTTGTGTTTTCTTAGTTATTTTGTTTTTCATTCAGCAGCTCTATAGTTTGCAAGTTAAGCAAGTGGCGAGATGCCACGAAACGCGTAAAGCCTACACCCCCTTGGCGTTGATGTACATTTTGCAATGTTTTAAAATGGATTATTAAAAGTGATCGCCAGTTCCTGATGTTCTGTGTTTCATAAAATTCTCTTTGCAAGTTCAGCAGTCTGGTTGCTTGGGTCCAAATTACCTTAGCAACCATGCACTGATTTGCACAGACTCGATTATAAACAGAAGGGGCCTCAATAGAAAGAGGAGCAATAGAAAGTAGCAATTACAATACATTTGTAGCTTTATAGAACATTTGTTTTTTAGATGCGGTCACTGACCCCCATTTGAAAGCTGGGAAGAGTCAGAATTCGAATAACTCAAAAACTGTAATATATAAATAATGAAGACCAGTTGCAGAGTTGCTAGGAACTGGACGTTCTGTAACATACTAAACGTTAGCTTAAAGCTGAACCACCCCTTTAAGCAGCTGGGTTCTCAAATCCCACCATCCTCAACATGTTGGAAGTTTTAAACTGTATGGGGCAGATTTACTATAAGTCGAAGTTCGAATTGAAAAAAATTCGACCATGGGAATAGGTAGGGAAGTAAAATCCTTTTCGAAATTTTAGGATTTTACAGCAATTCAATTTTTTTTTTATTCGATCAAAAATAATGATACCCAATTTGGTAGCTTGGATCTGGCGAACTAGGTGGTCAAATAAAAATTTAAAGGGGAAGTACTTCGACCATCGAATAGTTGAATATTCGAATAAAATTAAATTTGAATATTCGATGGTCGAATTTGCCTAATTTGCATATTCGAAGATTCAAATTCAAATTTTTTAAAAATTCGATCGAACTTCTAATTCTTCATGTGAATTTTGTAAATCTGCCCCTATGTGTTTATATTGTACCACTTATACACGAAGCACTGTACATTGGAACAATTCACAGAGTACAATCACAATAAATATTTTATAGCATTAATGCCGTTACATTCAAAATCAGTGTTAAAGAGATAAGACGAAGAAGGTCTTTGCTCTTCAGAGCTTACAATCTAAATTGGGAGATGTCTCTAGTTACTCCTTTCCAGTTCTTGTAGAAGTTTAATCATTATTCTCTGTTCAGAAACTATACTCCAAATGCCCTAGGTGGGTAGGACACAGAGAATTCCTGGATTAGGTGCATAAATTTACATTTTTATTTTAAACCCAGTTTCATTGTTTTATTATGAACCTAATTGTGTCTGTTCTACTGCAGTTCTACTGGGGTGCTGGTCTCCATTTACACAACTTCTTTTCATTCCTCATTTATGCCCATAAGTTATACATTTTGTCACTTTCACAACCTGACCTTTCGTGGTAAGAATGTGTCCTCTAGGTGATAAAGTTTTCAGGCCTCAGGTACAGATAATAATCACTTACACACTAAAAACAAAGGAAACATTTAAAATTTGTCCGAAATGGGCCAGAGCCCAGTCGCTTTATGGTTTAGCATTTTGTGTTAGATTCTAATATAGGATTTGTTTTGGCTTTTCCCATGTCATGTTATGTATGAGTCAGGCTTTAACAACTTCATTAGGTACAGAATTATATGTTTATATATGTATAATCAATGCTTTGGGAAGACTCACGGTATTTATATCAGGTGTCTGCCTCTGTTTGATTTAGTTGTGACTTGGCAGCCTTTGTGTTGGGTTTAATACGGCGCTATCATTTCAAAAGAAATGTGAGAGTCAGAATGGAATGTACTGTAAATATAATCACTTTTCTGCCTGTGGCAGGGAAGCGTGGTGGGTACTGCCAAAAGTCAGGACGACTATAAAACAGGAGAGAGAGTAAATGATTCAGTTATTCCAGTGGCCTATAGAGTTACATTTCATACTGTTTGGGACAATAGTTTACACCAGTACAGGCCCCACTGGAACATTAGGGGGTAAATTCAATAAAGAGTTCAATTTGGCCAGCGACGGCTTCGCAGCCATCGCAACACTTCGCCAGGTGAAAATTCGCTCAGACAACACTAATTCACTAAAGTGCGAAGTTGCGTCCAGGGTGCCAGACACTGGCGAATTTTCTCTAGCGTTACTTTGGCAGAGCACAACTTCGCCAGAGATCTTGTGCTCAGGCTAATTAGCATACGGCAGGCAATTTAAAGTGAAAAGGAGTTATTCATGTTACATGGTGCATCTAATACATTACATTTATACTGATAATTAAACATGCCAAGGGAACCTTAATAAAGTCAATAGAGTTGTTTAATGCCCTACACATAAGCCCACAGTTAAATAATGTGCCATATGGTGGAAAATGTATGGGGGAAACCAGATGCCCCGAAAAAAATTTTCATGCCTTTTGCAGCCCAACACCCTGAAAAATTGAAAAGACGCCAGCGTTTTTTGTACTTTGAAGATGTTACAGTCAGAAATTATGATGTAAGTAACCGAAGATTGAGGATGTTCTATACACTTCGCCAGGTCAGGCGAAAGAGCTCCGTAAAATCCACATCTTCGTGAATTTGCAGAGTTACATCCCTTCGCCAGAGCAAACATTCACCTGGCGTCAGCGTCTATCTCCTTTGCTGGCGAATGGACCCTGCCCTCATTAGTAAATCGCTTAGGTTTCTTATACTGGCCCGGTGTAAGCTATGTGCTGTGATTATTCATTCCATAAGTAAAGCAATCACAACATACAAAACAATATTTTTATTCTTCTCAAGTTCCGAGTATTTATGTCCTCCGAGTATTTATGTCCTAACAACATTGGTCAGTTAATTACTCCATTGACGTGTATTGCCCCGCTTCCTGTAAATATTCCGTAAATATTTAATGTTTGTGCCTGTGGATAAGTGCACAGAGCATTATGCAAAGGGGGTTATTTATCAGAATACATTTTCTCTGGACCTACTTCCCCATTATTTAATAATACATTTTCATGAAAATTTCTTGTACGGGGAAAAAAATAATTTCTGCACTTTAGTGAATTTGCCCCTATATCTTTGTATTATTGAGTGAAACCCAGCGCAGATCAGGATATCTTCAACATGTCAGTGGGACATCTGCAATGCTATACAAAATGGAGTGCTCAACCTTTGCCCAGACAACCCTAAATAGGGTAACAGGTGCTCAAACTGGATGACCTTCGCCTGCCCTTCAGGTCCAAATATTCCATACGTAACAAAAACCAGTAGCACACTGATAAAAAGTGAAAAAATAAATAAATTTGATTTATTCAGCCCATATGCATACAAAAAAAGTGCAACGTTTCGGACTCTACTGAGTTCTTTATCAAGCCTTGATAAAAGACTCCGTGGAGTCTGAAACGTTGCCCTTTTTTTTTTTTTTTTTCAACTTCTTTATTTGCACCGTTCATTTCAACAAATCAACAAATGTTTGCATTTTATATCTTTTACAGTTAACAGCCAGGTGAATTTGCATTTCAACGTTTTTAGCTTTGTTGATCTATAGTGATATACAGTTTAACAAAAGAAACACAGGTTACGTTGCCCTTTTTTTGTATGCATATGGGCTGAATAAATCAAATTTATTTATTTTTTCACATTGATTTCTACATGAACTTGGCAGGTCTGAGTTGGAGTACTTTTTATTCAGACTGTTAACACCATCGGGGTTTAATAAATCATTAAAAAATGTTGTTTAGTTTTCTACGAAAACGTTTGTGTTTTTACCGTTTAAAAGCCTGAGCAGAAAAAAATCGGACTTTAATAAATAACTTTTTTTAGCAAGTGAGGGAATACAGGGTTATGGAAGATAGCTCTTATTATTATTAGCACATATTTATATAGCACAAACATATTTTGCAGCACTGTACAAGTTGATCCAGGGATTGGGCCGATTACCATCTTGGAGCCAGGAAGGCATTTTTCCCCCTCTGAGACAAATTGGAGAGGCTTAAAATGTTTTTGCCTTCCTCTGGATCAGCTAGCAATTAGGCAGGTTATATATAGAGTTAAAGGTTGAACATGATGGACATGTCTTTCTTTCAACCTAACTTACTATGTAACCCCCTAAGTGTCCTTTACTTCAGGGGTCCCCAACTGCCGGGCCGTAAGCCTAGCGACGAAGTAACGATAAGCATCAAATTGGATGCCGACGAACCAGAATTGGACACCGATCCCCCGGGCCTTGCAAAAAAATATGGCGCTACACCGGTCCCCGGGCCAAAGAAGGTTGGGGTCCCCTGCTTTACTGCATATAAAAGAAATAATGGTCCTCCTATGGGAGTAGTAAGTTCAGTTTCTTGGTTGCGGAAGTCACCTTCAGCAGTTCAGATTCTGAATTGGAAAGGGCATCTCCCTGAGATCAGAATGGGCTTCCCAGCGGTATGATCACAAAGGCAACATGATTTCTGGCAAAGAACACATAGTTTACTATTATTCCCCAAAATTTGTTCAACCAAATTCGATATTCGATTAGCATTCGATCGTCGAATGCTAAACGAATAGTTTTAGGCTACTTTTTATTCGATATTCGATCATTCGACGATCGAATACAAATTTATTCGATCAGTCGAATAATTTATTCGATCAGTTGAATAAATCATTAGATCATTCAAATGATTCGTACGATTAGAACGATCGAAGACTTCGATCGTACGAATCCTATTCGATCAGGACTTAGCCTCAGAAGCCTATGGGAGTGCTCCCATAGGCTTCTATTGCAATTTGGTAGGTCCAATCTGCCGAAGTAGGCAGTCGAATAAACTTAAAAAAATTTAATCCTTCGCTGATCGTATGATCGAATATTCGTTCATTCGACTCTATTCGAATGTATTCGATCGTACGACCATTCGCTATTCGATGAATGAATATGCCAAAATTTGCATATTTGACCAAACGAATAAATCCTACGTTCGAAATTTCGATCGAACTTCGATCTATTCACATGAATTTAGTAAATCGGCCCCATAGTCTCAATTACCCCCACAGTCAGACTGTGATCACTTCTGTTCCTCCCATTCATTTATGTCCAGGTATTTGGCTTTTCATGTGTCTTATAGATACGGACTGCTTCTCTAACATTTCCTCTTGAGATGTTTTTGTGGATGACTTATAATAAACATACCAAAACGAAAAAGGTTCTATTACATCTCCCATTTAACCTGATGCAGCGGAGTATTTCTTGTCACGTACACACACACAATGACATGCAATTGTGTGCAAGGTGAAGGGAGTTTTACCGATGGAGCCTGAAACTCTTGTGAAACTAGAGCAAAGGGGAAAATGTTAGGAGTGACTGTGCTCAGCAAGGTGTGTCTGGAATCGAGATTGAGTCGGAATAGCTTGGAAATGATCACAAAGGTCTGTCTTTCCATTCACTCCGTATGTGTCTGGTGGCTGATCAAATCGTTCTCAGTTACTGTATGTTGTAATTGTAAAGCATCAATGTTGTAAGAAACTGCACTACAGCAGATTTGCAACAATGCACAGATTTGGTTCACATTGGGAAAATAAATACATTAGAAACCCATTTTATGTTTTTCAGAGGACAAGGAAAAAATTATGTATAATCCGGGAAATTGTAAAATCAGGGAAATGTGTTAAAGTAACTTTTTTTTTTTCAAGTACGGAAAGGATATAAGCACAGGGATCTGTTTTACTGAGATACAATATTTCCTGTGTTAATAACAAGGGTTAAGCATTGCAGTGTTAATGTTACACTATGGGGGGCATATGCTAGAGTCCTGTGCGTGTCCATTTTTTGGAACCCATACCTGCAATCCGCAACCTCTGACCTGCAACCTGAATTCTTACCCACTTGGACCCACTACCCGACCTGAACCCGCAAGTACCTTATCTGCAATCCAATCCGTGATGTGCTGTCATTGGAAGTGATATTATCGGAAGTAGGCGTTATCAGAAAAAATGAGTAAAAATCGCTATTGAGAAGACCCGTGGCCCGACCCCCCCCAACCCGCAGAACTGCCAACCCACATCTATACCCACATCTATACCCACATCTATACCCACACCTGGAACTTCCACCTGCAACCCGCAGGTTTTTGCGGGCAAACTGCTGGTACGCAACCGGCTGCAGGACTCTAGCATGTGGAAGGTCTCTGTCCGTTACATACACAACCTAAAGCAATAAGTGATTGGTGCATGACTTTTTAAGGGGCAGACTTATTGCAATTGACCATTTACAGGCAGACCCATGGCAAAATATACATCTGGTTAGTATTTGAAACCTCTTTATTTCACAAATATTAATATTCCTAAAGGAAAAAATCAGTTATTGGGAACATCAGGACACAATTCTAATGTAAAATCAGGGAAAACATTACATAAAATCAGGGAAATACACCCATTGAAATGTATTATAAATTGGTTGGACCACAAATAAAAAAAATGTAAACTGCTGGAAAACTCAAAATCAGGGGACTTAAAATTGAGGTTTCGCTGTATGTCTTTTTGACATAAGCGTTTTCTATTTTTTCCTTTAACTGTTTTGTATGTGAATTCCTAACCCTAATAACCAAATTAACGAGTAAGCAGAGGAAAGGTGAATACAATCACATACTACTATCGCCCATTCTCAAAAGGACCCTTATTACGTGCTGTTCTGTTTCTGTGTCAGTGTTATGTGCCTTTATAGACACTGCTTTGGAATAAAAACCCGGGTTAAATGGATAATATATTGCTAATGATACCCATGCATCGTGATCACTGAAATAACCCAATTCTAACGCCTGCTTCTGCAACAGCAGCTTAGGAGAAAGGTATCCTATATTCCACATAGAACTTCATTTGATGATGAAATCAAAATATGTCCCTATGAATTTACTTTTGAAGGTATGGAATAAATTGGGAAAGTTTCCCATTACAGTTATGCACCTGAATATTTTTCCATGTGTTTTACTACATATTTATACTTTATTTATGATCTTCATATGAACAACAGTTAATATCTAAGTTCTTTATATTCAATTATTTCAGCACCACTCAATGGTCCCCAGGTTCAGGGATCCCAAGTACCAGCAGATCACCCAGGCATGGTTAGCGGGCAGAGTGCATCAAAATGTCCTTTTCTGGCAGCCCAGATGATTCAAGAAAACAGCAGTGTCATACGCAAGGCCAGCCCTGAAACACAGGAGGATGTACAGAAGATGCAAACAATGAGAAAAGGTATGCTGCTCTTATTTTATTCTCTTGTTATCCCTGGCAATGTTTATTATAGTGCTGAGCAGAATGGCTGCTTCAGATCAATTTCAGGATTAAAACATTACTCCTTTAGTAATATATTAATATTACATATTTCTTAGTCGGTAACTTACAGTGTTGCTTTTCTCTTATGGACTGTTATTGAGGACAATGCCTCCTGAATTATTCAGCAATAAGTATCTTAATCTATACTTATTTAGCTGCAATGATACAATATTCCTTAAAGCACCATGTGAAATCTTCCTCCTTAAAGGAGAACTAACCCCATACATTAAATTACATTAGCCTTGCTTAACTTTTGCTGCCGGTGAAAATTCTCAGACACCCATTAAAGTATATGGGCGTCAAAAAGAATGTTGACGCGCAACACCATTCAAGTCTAAGGCTGCCACTTCCGCGGCAAAATAATCTGCCCATTAAACTTAGATTTTGGGAAACCGGTAAAACATAAAAGATGGAAAGTAATGGAAAAACATCTTTATTTCTGGTGAATAATGTGAAAACAATTGAACTGAAAAAAGTGTTTGGAAAGTGAACAACAAAAATTACATATCCAATTATACCCAATGTCCTAATCAAAGCCTGGGGTTCATTAGGGAGTTTGTTTTCTTTGTTGCAGAAAAGCTTATTGCCACACAGGCATATCATATTGCATGTTATAACTTCCTTATATCGCAACCACAGCCCTGCAAGGAGATAGAAGCATGAATTAACTGTAAATGGAAATTCTATTGTTTTCTATTCTATAGATGTGACATAGCATTTGAGATGACTACAAGACTGTAAACCCACTGAAGTGGAATCTAGAACTACTGTACTTTTACAATTGTAATAATCTTAATTGAGCTATGTGATCGATTTCATAGTGCAGTTCCTTTCCAACCTTGACCTTTCTTACAAATGCCTACTAGATTTCCGTGAGCCACTCACCAGAGATTCCAGAGCAGCAAAAACTACACTGCAAAATAAACGTAGTGTCCTGGAGAAATTTCAAGAGAGCGTGCTTCATCAGAGACCTGCAATCGTTTCCCACCTTCTCCAGGATAATATGCCCAGAGGTAAGTATTTCTCTAGCCACAGAAAGGGAGTCACAAAAAATAATGCTAACTTTTAAAAGGGTCCCCAGGTTCAGGGATCCCAAGTGCCAGCAGATCACCAAAAAAAAGGAGAACATAAGCACAAAACATCATGTATAACATGTCTTTAGTTAAGCTTGTGTACCAGCCCAAGGCAACCACAGCCGTTAAGCAGTAAAGATCTGTGTCTCCAAAGATGCCCCAGTAGCTCCCCATCTTCTTTTCTGCTGATTCACTGATTCACATGCTCTGTGCTGCTGTCACTTACTGAGCTTAGGGTCCGATGGAAGATATACCGAATATATATATAATGTCACAAAATAAGGCCGATTTATAAATATTGGCACATGACAGATCAGAACCCTACACAATTAGTATCTGAGTTTAATAATCATCCCTGTAGCATCAGTTTATGTGACAGGCAAACCTTTTTTCAGCTTGATTTACGGCAACCCCTAAACTCAGCTTCTTAGCAGTTGCTCAGAGCGAACTGAGCATGTGAGTGTCATAGAGACTCCTTATAAAAACTAAGATGGGAAACTCCTGTGACAACCTTGAAGGCCTGGATCATTACTAATATATAGATGCTGAACCTCTAGGCTGTTTCAATAAGTTCACTATATAAAATATGGCATTTCTAGCGATATTAGTTTTTAGGGTTTAGTTCTCCTATAAGAGGAAGCTATTGCACCAGGCAATTATTTGCATATTTGGCAAGGTCTGCATCAACAAGGGATGCACCTTTTTGGGATTCGGCTGAATACCGAGGCACACTCTGATATACATATGCAAATGAGGGGCAGGAAGGGTTAAAGAGAACCATGCGCTCCAGTAAAAAATTACGAAAAGATACATGATTTTAAGAATTCATATGTGTTTGGCCAGGTCCTTGGATTCGGCCGAATCTTACTGAAAAAAGCAGAATCCTAGCCAAATCTCAAACCGAATCCTGTATTTGCTTGATCACCAGCATCAATGCACTGATTCAGTCCTACAAAAACTTGATTTTCTAACCTGCCCAAAATATGTCTGGGTAATATTTGGCAGTCCTTTAAGATGTCACCATACGTGGACCAGTAAGGTGCCAATTAGGTCAGGAGGGGCCGGTTTGGCAGCTTTTAGTTGCTTGTGTGTGGCCATAAACCCCGTATTTTCTGTAGGGGTGAATTCAGTAGTGATTCTCTCAAACATTGCAGAACCTTCTCACTAGGGAACACAAGCTTGGCCCTTGTCAATGTGTCCGATTCATCACTTGCATAATTTTTTTTAGTTTCTTCTGAATTTGAACACCATTTTACCTACTCTAAGTAGAGAAAAGTACAAAAAAAATATGGTGGATGCAAATAAAAAATATGTCCTGCTTAGTTGTCCTGAAATGTAAAGTCACATGACTTTATGAGCTAAGAGCTCATCATAGAAATAAATCATCCACTTTCTATTCATTCCTATGGAAGGATGAAAGTTAAAGTTCACCATTTGATATACATATAAAAAAGTGGATGCATTTTTCAGTGGTGAGCTCTATTTTTTACACTTTGATTAAAGGAACAGTAATACAAAGAAATTAAAGTTTTTTAAGGTAATGAAAATATGTGCTTTTCCCTGCACTGGTAAAACCGGTGTGTTTGTTTCAGAAACTCTACTGTTGTTTATATAAACAAGCTGCTGTGTAGTGTATACACTGTAGATAACAGATAAGTTCTAAAGAATCCCATTGTATACTACAGAGTAGAGTCCTGTAGCGGGTTGGGTACCTGCAGGTTACCCGCAAAAACCTGCAGGTTGCAGGTAGAAGTTCCGGGTGCGGGTATGGACGCGGGTCAGGCCACGGGTCTTCTCAATAGCGATTTTTACTCTTTGGCTTTTTATGATCACGCCTACTTCCGATGATGTCACTTCCAGTTTACAATAGGGATGCACCGAGTCCACTATTATGGATTCAGCCGAATCCATTGCGAAAGATCTGTCCGGATACTGAATCCGAACCCTAATTTGCATATGCAAATAAGTGAGAGGAAGGGCAACATTTTTTACTTCTTTATTTTGTGACGAAAAATCACATGATTTTAAGGATTTGGTTCGACAAGGCACAAGGATTCGGCCAAATCCTGCTGATACGGGTCAGGTACTGGTTCTGAAAAAAATGGACCCGCGCAGGACTCTAATACAGAGCTTTATCGGTTATCTGCTATGTATCCTGAGCCTTTTCTTCTTTTTCAGCTTTGAATGGCAGAAGATTGTTTGGTGTTACTGTTCCTTTATTCTGATAAAACCTGAATCTGGTGGAAAATGTAATTTGGTGCATCCCCAATCTTTTCCTTTAGATATAAATATTGTAATAGTCTGTAAGATTTACTGCAGCAAAAATATCCAGCTTTACACACACATGTACAGACATATCTGCACCAGTCCCTGTCATTCTGTATCATGTTGTTAAGAAGCTACATCCTTCCATCTGGATCACTGTAGAATCTAACAAGAGGGGAAAACTAATGTTCCTAAACAAATTCTTTCTGCTACTGAACCAAATGGCTGGAACATTCCTGAAATACCAAATCCTAGTGCCTGTTTACGCAAAAGAGTCTCTTATCTGTTAATAAATAAAGTGAAATTTGGGTAAAAGTGTATCTGGCAAAGTAAATATTGGCAGAGCACTGTGTAGATCGCTGTTCATCTTTGGTTTGCGTTCATTCTGTGTTCAATTAATAGTTGATGAACTTTCTTGATTAACCGTTTTTTTTATGCCCTCCCAGCTGTACAGACTTTCAAGTATGACAATTTTTTTGAAAAGAAAATCGAAGAGAAGAAAACCGACCATACATACCGAGTCTTCAAAACTGTCAACCGGCGTGCGGAAGTGTTCCCGATGGCCGACGATTATTCTGACACTTTAATAAGCAAGAAAACTGTCTCTGTTTGGTGCAGCAATGATTACCTGGGAATGAGTCGCCATCCTAAGGTGGTGGGAGCAGTGATGTAAGTAGCCATTTGTACCCCTTTAAAGGGATGTTGTCATGGGGAAAAAATATTTTTCAAAATGCATCAGTTAATAGTGCTGGTCCAGCAGAATTCTGCACTGAAATATGTCTCAAAAATTGAAATCGAACATGGGGCGTGTCTCCCATAGACTCGATTTTATCCAAATAATCCAAATTTTTAAAAACGATTTCCTTTTTCTCTGTAATAATAAAACAGTAGCTTGTACTTGATCCAAACTACGATATACTTAATACTTATTGGAAGCAAAACCAGACTACTGGGTTATTTAATGTTTACATGATTTTCCTAGTATACTTAAAGGAGAATTGAACCCTAACGTTAAAAAAACACTACCCCCCTACCCTACATAGAATTGAACCCTAACGTTAAAAAAACCACTACCCCCCTACCCTACATAGTCCCTCCCACCTCTCCCCAGCCTAAGTTTTACCCCGGACAAATGCACCTAACATTTTACTTACCTCTCAGTGCAGATTCAGGCATCGGACTTTACAGGCGCATCTTTAGCCGCTTCGGTAATCTTCAGAATGAGACCGGCGCTTCGCCAATTTTTGTGAGTTTCAGCGAATGCGCAGTTGTCGCAAAACCGAAAATTGCACCACCACGCCGGTCTCATTCCGAAGAGAAGAAGATGGCACCCATTGCCTGAATCTTTGCCCGGTTAACGCCTAAACTGGAGGGAGGGGGTCCTATGTAGGGTAGGGGGGTTGGGATTTTTTAACATTAGGGTTGACTTCTCCTTTAAGGTATGAAGAGCCAAATTGCAGCAAGATCCATTATCCAGAAAACCCCAGGTTTTTCAGCATTCTGGATAAACAGGTCCTATAACTGTATTGTAAGGCCAGATAAAAACTGATGATGTGTGAAGGTTTATTCTGTGTTTTTCCTTGCGTGACTTGGTTAGTTAAACTAATACACAGCTGATGACAGGCATGTGAGTCCAATTTATAACCTAAGTTAATAATAATCCATGCCTGAATCCTATTTGTTTACACAGCCAAGGTCACATAGTCCTGATATCTGTATTCTCATCCTTGCGGTGTAATTCAGGGTCATTATTTTCATGCCATTGCCTCTTATCGCAGAAAAACTCAGGCTCCTATGTATATTCCTAAGTATATCTGTTTATTATTAATCCCTTAGAGGCACATTTATCAAAGGTCGAATTTAGAGTTCATGTGAGTTTTTTAAAAACTCTCATAAAAAAAAAATCAAATTTTCACTTCGACACTTGCTAAATCTGCCCCTTTAATAACTGCTGTCATGTGGGCCATTTCTAGGGTTTTAATACCTTAATCAAGCATATTCATACACCTTTTTCATTTGGATTAGCCCTCTGATTCTGACTCTTCTTTTGCACTGGGCTCTGAAAGAAGGGCCAAAGCTTAGAACCCACAAATAATGGAGCTGGAGCAGCATTATTAAAGGGGTTGTTCACCTTTGAGTTAACTTTTAGTATAATGTAGAGAGGGATATTTTGAGACAATTTGCAATTGGTTTTCATTTTTTATTGTTTGTGGTTTTATAGATATTTAACTTTTTATTCAGCAGCTCTCTATTTTGCAGTGTCAGCAATTTGGTTTCTAGGGTACAAATTACCCTAGCAACCCTGCATTGATTTGAATAAGAGACTGGAATATGAATAGGAGAGGGACTGAATAGAATGAGAAGTAATAAAAAGTGACAATAACAATACATTTGTAGCCTTACAGAGCACTTGTTTTTAAATGGTGTCAGTGACCCCCATTTGAAAGCTGCAATGAATCAGAAGAAAATTGCAAATCATTAAGAAACTATGAAAAATAAATAATGAAGACCAATTGAAAGATTTCTGAGAATTGGCCCTTCTACAATTTACCAAAAGTTAACTTGAAGGTGAACCACCCCTTTAACTGAGGCATTTTGAAAAAAAAAAAAAAGAATTTTCCCCGTTACAGTATACCTTTAAGAATAAAAAACTTTTTTTTAAAATATTAAAACTCTATACTAAAACTCTATTTTTAAAATATTATACCCAATGGTTTACCTGTCCTTGATTGTTTACTGTAAAGTTACAGTGATATAACTACAGCTCTACCGTGACCCAGATCTGGTTCTTTCTTGTGAAGCTTGTACAGCACACAGACAATAATAATATCCTACCCAGAATCACCTTTCTAATTGGCCTTGCTTCATAAGAGTTTTTGTCACAACATCTTCTCATGTTTCATTTGTCTTGAAACACAATGCGGTTTCCTTCGGGTGAGTCTTGCGAGTGGGACAAAGTCGTCTGCAGTTGTTATTTTACAGAAGCCTATTCTCCAGCCTGAGCAACACAGGGGGGGCTGAATGCTGCTCTAGTTTTACCAGCACATTGGGTGTGCAATTATCCAAGCGCTCTCTATCAGATCCGCAGCATGGGGCTTTCACTTATAAAGCTTTATTCTTTTCCCAGGCAGCCTTGTTATGTGAAAGGTTTCGGTTGCCTGAAACTGGCCTGTTTCTTTTTTTTTTTCCTTTCCAAATACAAAAGCACCCGAGCGACGATAATGCGAATAAAAAGCCTTACTCAGACCAGAAAACCTTTTGTAAGAAGATTATCATTTCTACTGGCTAAAACCCTTTGCAATTCAATTAGCAAGATGATATTTTATTAACCTTTAAATGACCTGCTAATGAATGCCACAACACACTGCTCCACAGGAATTGACTTGCTGATCACTTCATTAAAATGACATTTAAATATTTTATGATTACCTCCCATATAAGCCAACTGCTGCTTCATGCAGTGTAGTGTTGGTTCTCCTTTCCATTGGTGTCCAGAAAAATGTTAAATATTTTTTTATATATTTTAAATCAGGGGTCCCCCGGGGACCACTGTAGGGCCCAAATTATTTGCAAGGACGGGGGGGGGGATTGGGAGGGGATCGGTGTTCAATTCTGTTGCGCCGGCGTCCAGTTTGACGCAACAGGTTAATTCGGTGATAGGCCCGGCGGTTGGGGACCCATGTTTTAAATAGATGCTCTTACAATAAACCATATTTTAGTAATGAGGTCACGCTTAGGCTGAAACCTGCTATGTATTTCATTTCATGTGCTATAAGAAATAAAGGTATGGGATACTATTATGGTGATACTATTATGGGGAAACCTGTTATCCCAAAACTATCTCCTATAGACTCCATTTAAAACAAAAAATTCATATTTTTACAAATTATTACCTTCTTCTCTGTAATAACTGAACAGTAAATTGTACTTGATCCCAATTAAGACCTTATTGGAGGCAAAATAATACCATTGGGTTTAATTAATGTTTAAATGTTTTTTATTCGATTAAGGGAATTATCAAAATCCAAAAATTTACCTTAATTTTCAGAAAAATACTCTGACCAAAACCAAATTTTTTTCCCTTTATTTATTAATACATTTTCCCGAAAATCTTCTGTGAGGGGGAAAAAACTCGATAAAATCATGAAAACATTTGAATCATACATATTTTTCAGATTATTGCCTGAAAATTGTGAAATCTTTGGATTATTGCACGAAACCCAGTGCAGATAAGGATATATTTGTAACTCCCATTGAATTCTACATAAACTTAACAAGTCTGAGTTTGAGTACTTTTTTTTTTCATGCTATCAAAGGAGAAGGAAAAGCTAAAATGAAGTAAGCTTTATCAGAAAGGTCTACATAATTACACCAGGAAACCCTCAAAGTAATGCTGCTCTGAGTCCTCTATCAAAAGAAACACAGCATTTCTTTCCTTCTATTGTGTACACATGGGCTTCTGTATCAGACTTCCTGTTTTCAGCATAAATCTCCAGGGCTAGGGCTTGAGCATGCTCAGTTTGATCCCTTTCCCCCCTCCCTCCTCCTCTCCCTGCTGTAATCTGAGCCCAGAGCTATGAGTGAGCAGGCAGGAAGTGATGTCCCACCAAGCTAATACTGCAGCTGCTATCCTAAACAAACAGAGAGCGCTTCTTGAGCTGTTTACTTGGGTATGATAAAGCATTTTGCAGAAAAAGTATATTGTTATAGCTTTTGTCTGTAGGCAATAAACTTCCTCAGTAGCTTTCCTTCTCCTTAAACACCCTCAGGGTTTAATAGATTTTGGAAAAAAAAAATTTCCACAAAAAATTTGGATTTGGAGAAAAAAAAACTCGAATTTTTCGTGTTTTTGGCATTTGGGCCTTAATAAATAACCCCTAATAGTATGGTGATCCAAATGATGGAAAACCACTTATCCAGAAAACACCAGGTCCTGAGCATTCTGGATAACAGGTCCTATATCTATATGAAGAAATGCTAACACTATTTTTTTTTTCAGGGAAACACTAAAAGAGCATGGTGCGGGGGCCGGTGGCACAAGGAATATCTCTGGAACCAGTAAATTTCATGTTGATTTAGAGCATGAACTGGCAGACCTTCATGGCAAAGATGGCGCCTTATTGTTTTCTTCCTGCTTTGTAGCCAATGACTCGACACTTTTCACTCTGGCCAAAATGTTGCCTGGTAAGGAATATAATTGCAGATCATTACAATAGTGCATAGGTGTTATGTTAGATACAGGGGCCTTACAGCATTCACAACAAGCAAAACACACTGTAACAGGAATATTTTTACATAAATGTGTGGAAGCTATTGTATTGTTATCCTTTGTGGGAGTATCTTGGGAAAAAGGAAAGATGAAGCACACCATACTTTGGCTCCTGCCCTTTAAAGGAGAACTAAAGCTTAACTAAAGAAGTAGGTAGAAATGTTGTACATGATGTTTTGTGCTTCTGTACCAGCCCAAGGCAACCACAGCCCTTTAGCAGTAAAGATCTGTGTCTCCCCAGTAGATGCCCCAGTAGCTCCCCATCTTCTTTTCTGCTGATTCACTGATTCACATGCTCTGTGCTGCTGTCACTTACTGAGCTTAGGGACCCACTCACAATGTACAGTACACATAGAATAGAATTATAGTCACAATATAAGGCTGATTAGTCATTAATACAGATAATTACTACATGGCAGCACAGAAACCAATGCAATTAGCATCAGAATTTAATAATCAGCCCTGTAGCATCAGCTTATATTACAGACCAACCTTATTTTCTGCTTGATAATTAGTGACGACCCCTAAGCTTAGCTTCTCAACAGCTGCTCAGAGCCCACTGAGCATGCGAGTGTCACAGACACTTTCCAAGATGGTGACCCCCTGTGACAAGTTGGAAGTCCTGGATCATTGCTGCTATTGACAAGCTGAAACTTTAGTGTGGTGCAATAAGTTTAATATATAAAATTGGTATTTGCAGCTACAGTCATGTTTAGGATTTTGTTCTCCTAAAACATTTAGTGCAGCAGAAATATGGCAAAAGCATTCACACCTGAGGAAGGGGTTTTCCTCTAAAGCTTGTGCCACATTTCTGTTATTATTATTAACATGTATTTCTATAGCGCCGGCATATTTCGTAGAGCTGTAAAGTAAATGTGATTATGCAACTAAATCACATAAATTACATATATAGAACATATGGAGTTACATACATCACAATAAATACCAGTTCAAAAGGTGAGGAAGGCCCTGTGCGATCTAAAGGGAAGGGAATGATACACAAGGTGTGGGAGTGGGCAAGATCAGAATTAAGTGGGTGAGAGATGTAGTACTATATGTGGTATTGCACTGGGTAGTTAACAGTGAGGGTAGGCTTCTCTAAATAAGTGCCTTTTAAAAGATTTCTTGAAAGCAGAAAGGTTGGGAGAAAGAAGGACAGACCGTGGGAGAGAATTCCAGAGGAGGGGTGTAGCCCTTGCAAAGTCTGCTGCAATAAATGTTTTAAAAGGCAGGAGCTGAAGTATGGTGTGCTTCTTCTTCACTTTTTCCAAGATATTACCGTGTTGGGCTTGAAGCAGCCTGGGATTGAATACACCCTATAATTAACATGTAAGTGGTGTGCCCTAGACAAAATCGTTTTTGGGCTATCCTTTGAGGGAGAGCAGCCAATAGAAAAAAAAAACAAGGCAGGGAAGAGTACAAAATTGCAGAATTGAGGAAACAAATCAGTAGTTAATGAATATGGAAATATCTCAAGAGGAAGTTGCAGTAATTCCAGTTATAAATAATTTCTTTTCTATAAAGTTTTGTTACAGGAACATCCTTCCTGCTGCTCCCCAGATTTTAATCATAACAGTAGCCCCACCTAGAATGCTGGGAGGATACTCTGTAATAGCTGGAGGACCACAGGGAAATGCCTGGTTTTACTGGATTTCAGGCTGCTAGTATAACAACAATACCCTTCAACACTACTTCATTATGTGCAATTACTTGGCAGTCTGGGGAGCATTTTTGGCATTTCACGACACATTTCACAGGGGAAGAGTATTGAGGGGAGCTATATCTTTCTTTAGTGATATTATGGCCTGTATTCATTTAGGGGTACCTTTATCAAAAATTCATGTGATTTTTTTACTCAAATATACTCGCAATTCGAATGGGAGGTTATTTAAGAAAAAATGCAAACTTCCTAAACTTGAAAACTCATCAGATTTATACACACTGTCTACATTTATTATTTTGCAATATTCCTTTTAACTCACCCCAGCTAAAGCATTGCTTTTGCCCTAACAATACATGCCTGCAGCAGCTGTTATACACAGCACACTAGGAGTCAGCTGGTGTTGACAAGCTTGAGGGGTAACACAAAGACTAATCGTTTTCTCCCTATCATCAATATGGCTCATGTGATAAAGAATAAAATACATGTTTTGTAAATATAGTATTGACAACACCATGTCTTGCAATCCCATAACCATAGGAGTGCATTGTTTTGACATCCATATGGCAACATTGGACACAGTGTTGCTGGTCTATAACATATAGACAACGGCAGCTGTTGCACTAACTCAGAGATGGGAAAGCTGAATGTGACCGACTAAAGTGAATATGTAAAGCTGTTTAAACTGTGGAGGATCCCCAGAGACTCATTCTCTGGTGTCTGAAGGTCCAGATGTTTTGATTTAACCTATTGGATCACAACAAGGCAACAGGTTGCAACAGGGATATTTTCTTTAATGACACACCTTGATTGACTCATTACTACATACACAATACATTGGCTTGATTTGTTTTATTAAGGCTATGGGTGGCTCCCAGAAATCAGATCTAGCATGTTAATTTAATATGCAATTATGCAGCACTTTGAACCCATCAAACTAGTTTTCCATGTTCCTTCCAATGGGAGAATCTTCTAGGAGCTCAGGGATGCTTCCGGTGGTTGATCATGAAAGGTTACCGTGGCATAGACCCATACCACTGGGTACACCTTATGCTTTTCTTGTTTTAGCAGGACTTAAAACACAGATAGTGGAATTAATTTTATATTCACTAAAGGGCATTTAAAGCAAAAAAAAAAAATCCCATTTTTACTTTGTTTAATGAAAAAACAGCCTATCTCTAATAAACGTTAATTTTAAAATGTGTTCCGTTTTTATAAGAAACCTGATTGTATGCAGTGAAATTCTCCCTTCATTTACTGCTGTGGATAGGAATTTTCAGACAGTGCCTGACTGCTGTGCAGGGAAACAATCATACTTATGAACAGCAGGGGGAGCCCCCGCCTTACTTCCCAGCCATGCAGAACTCAAGCAACTTTGTTTGTTTCCCTGTAGAGCAGTCGATGACTGTGTAGAGATTTGTATTGGGTTTTATTTTTGCCTTTACATCCCCTTTAATGTTTCAACTCCAGCTGCAGGGACAAAGATCATGGAGCCAGATTTACTGATTATTAGTAGTTGCTAATGGGCAGTGTTGCTTTATGGGCTTCTAGCAGATATTTGACTTCTGTTGATAATTTATGATGATCCCTAAGCTTAGTCCAGATCACACTGAGCATGTGCACAGTCTTGGTCTTGCAAAGATGTATAACAAAGTTACAAGATGACAGCCCCCTGTGGCCAACTTTGAAAGCATAAATCATGTGTTTGATTAGACTTGTGGTGCAGTAAGTTCATGTTTATGTTTAGTATACAAATACAGCATTTCTAGCCCTATTCTATTTTACACTTTCCTTGTCCTTTAATTCAGTATAATCAATGACCTAAATAATCAGTGACTGGCCAATCTACTAATTCATAAACATTTAAAAACAGTGAATAAATACAGCATAAATGAGTAAAAATAATCAATGAGGGACCTTATAAAGTCATACACACTTCTGATCACAATTCATAACACTATACCGTTTTTTAAATAAATTCATGCCAACAAAAACATTTGCAAAAAGGTTTTTCCTTCAAAGGTGGAACCTCCACTTCTGTAGCCCAAAAAAAAAGTCCAAACCTAAAAAGCAAACTTTGAGTGTATTGCCAGTTTTCTGTAATAATTTTGTAGAATAATATAAAACTTGCAGAGATTAATCGTGAGATTTCAAGTTTCGCAACCTCCTAGTATACCAGTTACCACAAATAATATGATTGCGACAGATTAATTAAATCCAAGAGAGCAGACATAGATTATTTAAGCAGGACAATCCTGCTGCTTTTTGTGATAAAAATGAACAGAGAGCAGTAAATAAGGTGCAGTTTAGAATGAGGTTTATGAGGACATGAGGTCTGATATAGAGTGTAACCACTGTTATTTTCATTTGTGCTAGTTCTTAAAGTGAGTTCTCTGTACAGGTATTGAATCCCTTATCCAGAAACCCGCTATCCAGAAAGCTCAGAATTACAGAATGGCCATCTCCCATAGACTCCATTATAATGAAGTAATCCAAATTTTAAAAAAATGATTTCCTTTTTCTCTGTAATAATAAAACAGTAGCTTGTACTTGATCCAAACTAAGATATAATTAATCCTTATTGGAAGCAAAACCAGCCTATTGGGTTTATTTAATGTTTACATGATTGTCTAGTAGATTTAAGGTGTGAAGATTCACATTGCGGAAGCATCCGTTATCCGACACACCCCAGATCCCAAGCATTCTGGATAATAGGTCCCATACCTGTACAGTCATATAATGCTGACCTTCATTATTTCTGAGGGAGTGACTTGTTCTGGAAAAACTTATAGAGGAGTGACAATATCTACAACAATATATTTATATACTTATACATAAAAATGTAGAGGAGAGACGATATCTACAGATAAATATATTTATAAATATTCAAACCTGCATCTGTTTTCCTGTCCAACTTAGGGTGTGAGATCTACTCAGACGCTGGTAACCACGCCTCCATGATCCAAGGCATCCGAAACAGCCGAGTGCCCAAATATGTATTCCGTCACAACGATGTCGGCCATCTTCGTGAGCTCCTCAAGAACTCTGACCCGTCCACTCCTAAGATTGTGGCTTTTGAAACTGTCCATTCCATGGATGGTAAGCTGCTAATGGTGCAAGTACTTGGGAAGGCATGTAATAGCAAGGGCAGAACTCTTCACAGTGACCAGCTGCACCAAGCAGCATTGCTCCCGCTTGTACATCTGCAAAAAATCACAGCTAATCGGTGAGGTTGTTGGACTCCATGATATTCCACACCACTTCTCTGGTGGCAGTTGTGTCCAGGAGAATGGGCATAGGAAGCCAGGAACAAGGGACTTTAGATTTCGGTTTGTGGATTTTCATTTATTTATTTAAAGGACTTGTTCAGTATAAAATTAAAAACTGGATAAATAGATAGTATGTGCAAAATAAAAAAAAAGTTTCTAATATTGTTAGTTAAAAATGTAATCTCTAAAGTGACTGGATGTCTAACATAATAGCTATAACACTACTTCATGCTTTTCAGCTCTCTTGGTTTCCACTGATTGCTTACCAGGTAGTAACCAATCAGTGACTTGGTGGGGGGGGGCACATGGATCATAACTTTTTTTTTTTTTTTAATTTCTTTATTTTATTTTTATATAGGCAAGGGGGAAATATACAATACAAATCTTTGTTCACAATTGAAATTGAGCAATGGAGTGCGGTGTCTCCGGTGGGCCTTACTGGAGGAGATCTATGAATGATTTGTCTTGTACAGCACCGTTCATTCATATACAATATTATTAATGACATCCTGCCCAAGCCCCTCACCAAATTGACCCATTGTTATGTGTATCATGGGGACGTAACTATTGCTTTTGAATCTGAGCTGAATGCTGAGGATCAATAGCAAACTCACTGAACAGTTATGTCCCATGTGGCCCCCTTCTAGTCACTGACTAACTCAGAGTTAGAGAGCTGAAAAGCAGGAAGTAGTGTTCTGGCTATTATGTTAGACATCCAGTCACTCCAGCCTTTATACATTACATTTTTGGCTAGAAACATATTTTATTTTTCACAGCCTATCTTTTTACCCAGTTTTTATTTTTACACTGACTTGTTCCTTTAAATGAGAAAAATATGATGCTGGCAGAAGAGCATTCAACAAAAGACACAATTATTTTTTTTTTTGGTTGGGTGCCTTTCATTCGGCAACCTGGAGTCTGATTTTACTTCCCAGCAGGTCTAAAGTTATTCTGTTCTGAACCAATTACAGTACAGGGCTTATTCTGTGAAACACAATTTATCGTTCTTTGTTAAGGTTTCCTCCATTCTGTTCTACAGGTGCAGTCTGCCCTTTGGAGGAAATGTGTGATGTGGCTCATGAATACGGAGCCATAACCTTTGTTGATGAAGTTCACGCTGTGGGATTGTATGGTGCTCGGGGAGGAGGCATAGGAGACCGCGATGGAGTCATGAACAAAATGGACATCATTTCAGGAACACTTGGTATGAGGATTTTTTTGTAATATTCCTCTTTTCCTGTTGCATAAGGCTTAACGTATCACTTGCTGTCTCTAGAGCACTGGTTCTCAACCTGGGGGTCGAACGAACCTTTTACATGGGTCACTTAAGGGGTTCCAGGAGCAGGTTCATCTCTCTCCCCACTAGCCCTTGGGCAAGGTTGTAGCTCTCCGGGTGTTGGTGCTGGGAGTTGTAGTTCAGTAACCTGTGTAGGGAAGCCAGTTGCACTACAACTTTCCATATCCCCTTAGTAGGGACTGCCATACAGCTCTCCCTGCCCATTTAAAATTTGTAAAATTAACATGATAATTGGGGTGTCACGGAAAACAAACCTTTATGCAGCCACACTGTCTCCTGTACTTTCCTAACAATCCACTCTGGGCTGGCAACGAAAATATTTTAATGTTTTATGGTTGGGGGTCACCACAATATGTATTAAAGGGTCGCAGCATTAGGAAGGTTGAAAACCACTGCTCTAGAGGGATATTAAATGCAGCTTCAAAGTTCTAGTTAGTTTTACTGGTATGAACATTTCTGAGGTTTAATATCAAACTTTGTTAAAGTTATTCCTTTGCTATTTTTATTCCCTCTAAAGGCAAAGCCTTTGGCTGTGTTGGTGGATACATCGCTAGTACAAGTGCCCTGATAGACACCATTCGATCCTACGCAGCTGGCTTCATATTCACCACCTCTTTACCTCCCATGCTTCTCTCTGGAGCAATAGCATCCGTGAGAGTCCTGAAGAGTGAGGAAGGTCAAGCTCTCCGCCGCCAGCACCAGAGGAATGTTAAGCTCATGAGACAAATGCTGATGGACTCGGGGCTCCCAGTAGTCCATTGTCCCAGTCATATTATCCCCATCAGGGTAAGGTTATAAATGAAATAGAAGTGCAGTTGGCTTGTGTGGAATGGGATCATTTTATAAGGAAATGTTTAATAGTACATTAATACTGACATTTGCACTCAAAAGTAGGGTTCATTTTTCTTAGTTTATAGTATCGAAGACTCCAGTTATATGAATTCAAAGAAGAACCAAAGCTTTAACAACGTAGGCTAGAAATACTGACATAATTCTTTGGCCTTCACCACTGAAAATCTATGCCTCAGAACTTGCCCCCAGTAACTCCACTTCTTCTTTTCTGCTGATTCCCTCTACATGCTCTGGGCTGCTGTCATTTACCTGATTTTAGGAACCAATTTACAACAGCATTTAAAGTTGCATTACATGGCAGCACAGGAACCAGTGCCGTTGGCTTAAGACTTTAATAATCATCCCTGTAGCATCAGCTATGACTGAGTGACCTCATTTTCTGCTTGACAACCCCTAAGCTTAGCTTCCCAAGGGCTACACAAAGCACACTGAGCATGTGTAATGTCACTGTCACTCAAAAGACGCCCTTACTAGATCCAATATGGTGAGTTCCTGTAGACAGCTTTGAATGTCTGGATAATTATTATCTTAGGGCTGTTAAACCCCAGGGCTGGTAGAATAAGTTTAGCTTTTCTAGCCATATTCCTTTTAAGACTTTAGTTCTCTTTTAAAGGAACTCTGTCACAGGAAAAAAATGTTTAATTAAAAAATGCATCCGTTAATAGTGCTCCTCCAGCAGTATTATGAACTTAATCCACAGATTTTTTAAATTAAATTTTGAAATTTGCCATGGGGATTGATATTATGTCAATTTCCCAGGTGCCCCAAACTATGTGACTTGTGCTCAGACTTTATTTACTCTAAGGCTAAGGCGAGGTAATTTGGAGCGATTTGAAAAATCGCACCGCTCCGTGTGAACACGCGCCAGCGTTTTTCAGCTATGTCGGTACGCGGCGGTGCCTGGCTATTCGGGGAGGTTCGGGGGCGAGAAGTCGCGACAAATTTCCCCCGAATCTCCCCGTCTGGCCTAGCCCTAAGGCTGGGGACTCTAGCCGACGGGAAGGCTTTTCGGGGACATTAGATGCCCGTAGAAGAGGCGATTAGTCGCCGGGTGACTAAATCTCCCAGAATCTTTCCATGTGTCTCTGCCCTAAGGCTGGGGACAGACAGGGAGATTCTGTCGCCTGGCGTTTAATAGCAGGCGACAATCTCCTTGAACGTCCTTCTCCCTGCGATTTCCGGAATCGCCCGAAGTTTCCTCACGAACTAACTTCGGGCGATTCCGGAAATCGCTGCACCGTGTGTGCACAGAGCCGGCGCTTTTACATTTCAACTAGCGACGGACAGGGAGAAGGACGTTCGGGACGTTAGCCTCCACAGCTAAAAAATACATTTCAAAAATAAAATCTGAAATGGTAAAGTGAATTATTTGCAATGTAAATAGTGTTATGTAGAAATAAACATTAAACCATAAAAGTCATGAGCATATCCCTTTAAGTACTTCATTCCCTCTGCTGTTTTCCCTTGGTATGTACCTGATGAACTGTACCCGCCTCTTAGAATTAGTCATCTGTTTCCACTTGCTGACTTGTACATTCTCTGAAGTGACCAACACATGTTTAGGTAGATTTGCTTTTGTTCTTTTCCAGGTTTCTGATGCTGCTAAAAATACTGAGATATGTGATAAATTGATGAGAGATTATAACATCTATGTTCAAGCTATTAACTACCCCACTGTTCCACGTGGAGAGGAACTTCTGAGAATTGCACCCACACCTCACCACAATCCTCAAATGATGAGTTATTTCTTGGGTAGGTGCTTTGATTCATGCATTTCAGCTTTTTAAACCAATCTTTGCTCACAACTTAAAGAGAAAGTGTATATATATATATATATATATATATATATATATATATATTTTAGCTGATAACAGGAATATTGCATTAAAATAAAAAGTTACCATACTTTAACCATGCTATTCCTTAGCTGTTATTTTCATTGTAGCACAGATACAAATTAATTTTTTTGATGTAACTGTTCCTTTAATGGCTTAAAGGGGAATCCAATCCCCCCAGGCGCTAAACCCCCCATAGGCCCATCCCCGGGCTATTGCCCCTAAATCCCCTCCAGCGACGTTCACAGGGGCCATCTTCTCTTCCAACCGCTTCTTCCTGAATGCTGCTCCATCGGCGACGCATGCGCAGTAGGACGCTGGTACTACTGCACATGCACACAAAGTTCACGAAGTTCAATCGGTGAACTTAATGACTTTTGTGCGCATGCGTAGTAGTAGCAGCTTCCTACTGCGCATGCGCCACTGAGCGCCGACGGATCCAGGAAGAGGCGGTTGGAAGAGAAGACGGCCCCTGTGAACGTCGTAAGTAGCAACTTAGGGGCAATAGCCCGGGTGGAGAGGTAGGCTGGGAGGGGGCGGGCCTACTGGGGTGTGTGGGGGGAGGGGTTAGTGCCAGGGGGTTGGCTTCCCCTTTAAAGAACATATGAGGTAGCACATGTAAAATAGTCTTTGTTTTTTGTTGGGGTGCCCTTACTAAGGTAATCTTTCATATCGCTCTTCTGAGAAATTGAGAAGCAGGTGCATCCCAGACCAGAAACCAATACAATTTTTTTCTGGGGTGCAACAACTGCTATATAGATGCCCGTACCTTCTACTAACATTGAACCAACAGTGCTTGATAGGATATTAAGGGAGGAACCTTTAAATGCTTTGCTTTCCGACATACAATTATTTAAAGCAGTGTCTCCTGATTATCTCTGTTACTTGTGTGCTAATTGTACTATATTTGTTATCCGTTAAATTGTGTGCGTCTGGAAGTGATGAGTGACGACAGTCTCATTACTTTGCTGTTCTCTACCACAGACAAACTGCTGATCACCTGGAAGAGTGTGAACCTGGAGCTGAAACCTCATTCTACAGCCGAATGTAACTTCTGCAGTCAGCCTCTGCACTTCGAGGTGATGAGCGAACGAGAGAAATCCTATTTCAGCGGCCTGAGCAAACTGATCTCTGCAAGAGCTTGACACTTCACCTGTCCTTATAACAAAAGAAATGAAACCTTTATATAGAGACAGAGATGTCATAATGTATTGTAGTCAAACAAGTATACACTTTTATGTCACACTGGGTATCTTGTCCAATTATTGTAATTGTGTTTTACATTATAAATATTGTATTAGAGTACAATTATCTTTTGTTAATGAATTAAAAAAATTATCTTGCAAAACCATGAAAACACTGTTGTTATTCTTCTTCCTTTTGTTTAAATGCAGTGAACAGCCAGAAACATAATAATGATACAGGGCCAGGGAAGTAGATTATCTGCTCATACCAATAATATAATTTTGTACCATTTTGGGTACTTGTATGCTGGCTGGACAATCCAAACTGATATCTGTGTGCCATGGATCTTGATCAAACATGTTTGAAAATGTCATTTACTGATGCACTTTGTCACCCTGTCCATGAGGCATTGACAGATAAGGAAGTGAAGAGACTCTTGAACAAAGAGAAAAAAGAAATAAACAGTGGCTACACCATGCACAACCTCTTTTATGTTCCTTTTGGTCAGTGAGAGGGTCCATTAGATTCCACAGTATGGCCGCCTTCAGAAAGCCTTTGCCGTGAGCCTGACTAGACAGTAAAATTATTGAGATGTTTAGCTGCCAAGGCTCATGTACAGGTATAAAACTTATACCATGGAATTAACTAATACAGGCATGGAATCTGTTATCCTGAGTCCTGCAGCGGGTCAGGTACCGGCAGGTTACCCGCAAAAACCTGCGGGTTGCGGTTCTGCTTGCGGGTATAGATGCAGGTCGGCGGTTCTGTGTGTCGGGCCGCGGGTCTTCTCAATAGTGATTTTTTTTTTTTTAAATCCTTTTTTCTTATCATGCCTACTTCCCATGATGTCACTACCGGTTTACAATGACAGCACTTCCTGATTCTTGATGGTCAGCAGGTCGAGGATCGGGTTGCGGATAATTTACTTGCGGGTCCAAACTGGTAAGAATGCAGGTCCGGGTTGCGTATTGCAGGTTGCGGGTACGGGTTCCAAAAAAAGGACCTGCGCAGGACTCTAACTGAAATGCATTATCCAGAACACTCTAAATTACAGAAAGGCTGTCTCCATTTTATTAAAAAAGATGTATTTTTCCCTTTAATAATAAAACAGTACATTACACCTGATCCACTTGCAGTGACTTGCATTCTTTAAATGTTTAGAACATGCTGGCTTAAAATGTACATTAGGCAAATATATATTATTGGTGAACTATCTCTAAAATGAAAATGTAATATAAGGTTCATTATACTGAAATAAGAAACTTCTAAAAACAATCAATTAAATATTCTACATCATTTCTGAAATAATCATGTTCATCTTCACTATCCCTCTCTCAGCATCTGTTCTGATGAATGATCCAATATATCTTATAGGGGGGCTCCTTTTGCCTAGAAGATGTGTTAGAGCTCACTCTATCAAAATCACCAGACATCATGGGGGCAAATTTACAAAATTCACGTGAAATGATTGAAGTTTGATTGAATAACGTTCGTACAAATTTTTCGTGAAATGGGATATGCAAATTTGGCCTCTTCGATCGTCGAATATCGGATGATCGGATATTCGATAATTCGATCATTCGATGATTGAAGGAATCAAAATTTTAAAAAGCTTTGACTGTCTACTTCGCCAGATTGAACCTACCGAATTGCAATAGAAACCTATGGGAAATTCCCCATAGGCTTCTGAGACTAAGTCCTGCTCGAATACCATTCGCATCGTTCAAATCGAACAAATTTTTCGGACGCTCAAAGGAAATTTCACGATTTTTTGTGAAATTGAACGATCGGTATCTGATCGTACAAATTCATAGAGAAATCGAATATCGAGCAAAATGATAGCCTAAAACTATTCGATAAGCTTTCGACAGTTGAATGCTTATCAAATTTCGAATTTGGTAGAGCTAATTTTGGGGAATAATAGTAAGTTTGCCCCCATGTCTCTCTACATGCAGGATTTGTGCAAAAGGCAGTTATTTTGTTAGATTTTGTTTGTACTGGAATCAGTTATTTGAGTGAACTCTAATACATCTGCTAGGAAAGGAAGCCCCCCCTATAAGATATATTGGATGTAACTGTCAATGAATATCTGACACCCAACTGCTGCATGAAGACAGAATGAAGAGAAACAGAAGCTGAGAGAGGAATAGTGAACATAAACTTGATTATTTCAGAAATGATGTAGAATATTTAATTTATTGTATTTAGAAAGTTTCTTGTTTAAATATGCTGAAGCTTATTTTAAATTTTAATGTTCACAATGTTTTTTGAAAACATTCATTTTTTTTTTTTATACAGGAGGGGTAATCATATAGCGTCTGCCCTCCCGCCCCCTAACTTGCCTATTATTCACCAGTTAGAGGGCATTGATGGGTGCAGGCCTCAACAGCTTTGTACTTGCTGCCTGGTGCTCTTGTACTAGCATTAACCAATTAAAGTAAAGACAATGCTTATGATATGAATGATAAATATGTGTGTAGCAGTCAGCTGGGACAGAGTTCTCTCTGAGCTACTGAATGCTTCTGTATCCTGAAATTATTGGGATAGACTAGCGGTCTCTAGTCATTTATGGTCTGGGATCGGTGTCAAGGCAAATATTTTTGCATGGGGGTGGGATTCCATGGCGGTTGGGAGGGGGTCGGCATCCAATTTGGTGGGCTATCATCTAATTCGGTGCACCGTGTTAATTGCGGACTACAATCAGCAGCCAAATTAAGGCTCCATTTTTTGGCAGCGGCCCCGTGGTTGGGGACCCCTAGGATAGACTTCCACTGAGGTCCAGACCCAACAGATTCAAAAATTTTGGGTACACAGAGGCTCAAACAACCACCCACCAGCCAAATAAGTAGTGAATGTCTATATGGCAACTTACATCAGCCCCTTTAGCATTTGCCAGAATCCACAGATCTGGGTCTGTTAAGGCCAGACTCATAATACACTGTATATATAGAATAGAATTACATGACTGTGCAGTTAGCAATGTAATATTATAAAACAAACACTACTTGAAAATACATCTGCTACTAGTTCTTTCTGGCCATAGCCAGCTTCTTAGGCTGCACACATCTCAATTTTGTAATGCATATGGACGCCATACTTAAGGTGGCCATACACAATAAGATCCGCTCGTTTGGCGAGATCTTTCCCTGATATGCCCAAGAATGGTGGGGCAATATCGACTTAATCCGAATGTTTGGCCGTAGGGCAGATCAGATTACAGTGAAGAAACTGGGTGCTGATGGGACGAGGGCTGCATTAACTAGCTGATGCGGTCCTTGATTGTTATAAAAATCAAACCTAAGGGCCATGCTCTGGGACCATGATTCACAATGCACACAAACAAACTAGGGGCATGATGATGATGATGATGATAGGGGCACACATACATGTTAGGCACAAGCCAATTTTCTGTCTTTTGCTGGTCAGGTGATTTCTGAAGCAGCACCTGACAAAGGGGGACCACCCCTGAAACATTTTGAAGAAATAAACGCACAAGGGGCTTGTCCCCTGTTTGAATTGCTTTGCGTACCAGTCTTAACTTCTTGCTACAGGTGATTTCTGAAGCAGCACACAGGCCAACCCACAGCCCGGACTGGCAATCTGTGAGTTCGGGCAAATGCCAGAGGGGCTGTTATAAAGTGCCATAGAAAGTCAGTATTTAGTGGGCTGGTGGGGGCTGCTTGAGCTCCTGTGTGGGCTGATTGGGCAACTGTGTACCTGAAATGCCAGGGCCTATTTTAATTCTCAGTCCGGTGGCTCAAGGTGAAAGGGCAATATCTACTTACATTTATATTCCAGGTTGGTTTGGGGTATAGTTCTCCTTTAAGGGGCAATACTCTGATCTGTATTGTGTTCCAAAAGAGAAGTTTCACAACTATATTTCCATGTTAAAAGTCCAGTAAGTCGCCTTACAATTTTCTTTAGATTTATTTCATCATGTCACTTTTCACAATTTTTTCTTTTCTTCTCCTATCACACTTCGATATGATGTTTGGATGGTGCAACGATATATAACTCCTGATAACTAAGAGCTGAATTTCCGTTTTCAACACAGAAATTCGTCTCATCTAGTGCAGAGAGCGCAATTGCGCTTTCTGCACTAGCGACGTGGACCCCCCTGACCCCCGGCCTTGGGCTGCAAATTGGGCAGGATCACCCCTGTTCGCTCTGCACTACAGGAGCCATATTTACAGGTCGAAAACCTGAAATTTGGCAGCATTTTTGCCGCCTCTGGTAACCGCTGCCGCCTGAGGCGAGAGTAGGGATGCCACCTAGGGTTGCCACCTTTTGCAAAAAAAGGTAACGGCCGGTGGGGGGCGGGGTCAAAAAGGGGCAGAGAGTGCCGCAAAAATGGGCGGATCCTGCCATCACAGGGGTGGAGCCAGATCTTGCGATGGGCGAGAAAGGTAAGTTTCAATTGAAATCAGGGCAGGGCAAGGGCCTTTTTTAATAGGTATTACAAATTTACCGGCAGCTACATTGCCGGTGAATTTGTAATACCGGCCCCGGCCTTGGCTGGTGTTTTACCGGCTAGGCCGGTAAAATACCGGCTGGGTGGCAACCCTAATGCCACCTGGCATGGTGATGATGGTTGATCCCAATGTTATTAATACAGAAAAAATGTAAATATATAGGAAGGCCAGTATTTTTTTCTAGAAAAGGTGGCAACCCTAGGCGAGAGTCTCAACTCGCCTCATTGGGGGAGAGGCCCTGATTATGTTAGGTCAAAGAACGGTGTAATATAATGGCGGAAAATGCCACATTGATTGGTTGCAATTATACAAAACACACAAATAAATCGTTTATTACACAGCTTTTTACACCTTAAATATTTTCCCTGGGGCTGCAGTGTGAAAAATAAACATTTGTGTGTAATTGAACTATACAATGGGGTGTCCACTGAAAACTGCTGCATCTAGAGATCATCTGTATTTTTACCAGTGCTGAACACTTACAGCAATGGGAGAGTTATATCCAGAGTAGAAAATGTACTGGGAACGAGCTCTGAGAGCTGATAACGGGAGGCAGCAGTTTAGGGAGAATGACTGGAACACTGTGTGATCTGAAAGCAAGAGACCAAGGGGCGGGACTTAGGCTGCTATTGCTCAGTTCTGATTGTCACTCACAGGTTATGATCACTTCCTGGGGGGAAGAACGAAAGGACACGCCCAGCCATCATTTCAGCTTCTGACACACGGATAAGGGATGATCTCACTGCAGTTCGGATTGAAATACATTTTAAGAGGTAAAATGAGCTTTAAACCATTTAGGCATTACATGGGATGGGGGTATAACACTAGGAGAAGAGAATGACACAATATGTCACCTGCTTGTCTCCACCTTTTTCTCCCAATCCCTTGTTTACATCTCCCAGTCTGTTTTCCCTTTTCTGTCCCCATTTCTTGCACCTGCTTAAGGCTTTGGCACATGAGACAATTTGTCCTCCACCGCCTTCCTGTAAATAAAGGATAGAGGCAATGGGAGTGCTCCTGTCAGCCTGTCATTGCTGCTGATAGTGGTGAATACAAAAGGACCAATGATAAATGGCTGTTTTGGCCGCCTGTAATCTCTGCCGGATAAAAGTGATGGTTAAAATGTCAGTGTGCCATTAGCCTTATCGCTTGTCTCATTGTTTATTGATTTATTATGTGCAAACTTGATTATATATGACTTTTATTGTGATTCACAGACCGCACCAGGATGCAAGCGGCTACTCAGATTCTTATCAGGCACCGCTAGGCCAGCCAGCTCTATCCTGCTGTTTCGGGGTGAGTTCATACCCCCCTGGCTCCGCTTAATGCAAAAGAGGTAACAGTAAGTTTGGGGATGGAACCCCTGGTTCACAGTTTATCTAGGCCCGGATTTGTGGAAAGGCAACCTAGGGACGGGGCTTAGGGTGGCAGGACTTTAAGGGGGCTGCATGCTGCCCAGTCATACTCACATTGGTTCAAAATCCCTGGAGATGCGCTGGGGATACAATCATTTTAGTACAATCATCATAGTTTTTCAGGCAAGTGCCAGAATAAAAGGGAGGGGACAGGGGCGACAAACATCAGCGGGCCTAGGGGCACCAGCTATGTAAATCCAACCCTGTACTTCATGAATACAGAGCTGACAAATGCAGGCAGTGTTGTATTCATCAAGAAGGTGCAGGCTCTGCAACTGTGGGAACTCACTATGGGGCAGGGTGCAAAGTGTGAAAAACATGACAGTTGCATTTTTTTTTTTGCATGGATTTACACAGCCCTGGGCTACTGCCCCTAAGTCACTACTTACCCATCTGTGTAAGTCCCCTCCAGAAAAGTTCACAGGGGCCATCCTCTCTTAAAACCACTTCTTCCTGGATCCATCAGCGCTCAGCAGCGCATGCGCAGTAGGACCCTGGTACTACTGCGCATGCGCACAAAGTTCTGCGCATGCGCTGCCAATGGAGCAGCATCCAGGAAGAAGCGGTTTGAAGAGAAGATGGCCCCTGTGAACGTCGCTGGAGGGGACTTACACAGAGGGGTAAGTAGCAACTTAGGGGCAGTAGCCCGGGGGCTGTGTAAATCCATCCCTGAGTTTATCACAGGACAAGAATGTTCTGGCACTTGCCTTAAAAACTATAGGGCTAATTTGCAATCTATAGAGCAAGGGAAAAATGCAACTGTCATGTTTTTCACACTTTGCACCCTGCCCCATAGTGAGTTCCCACAGTTGCAGAGCCTGCACCTTCTTGATGAATACAACACTGCCTGCATTTGTCAGCTCTGTATTCATGAAGTACAGGGTTGGATTTACATAGCTGTTGCCCCTAGGCCCGCTGATGTTTGTCGCCCCTGTCCCCTCCCTTTTATTTGCTGAAATTTTCATCATCAGGACACAGCAATGGGAATTGGCACACAGGAATTTTAAATTTCTAAACTAATGTGGGTGTGGTTTGGCAGTATGCTGCCCCCTAAAATCCTGCACCCTAACACCGGGCCTAGGTGGCCTCTCCACAAATCCGGGCCTGTACAGGCTTGGGGTGGCACATAAGTGTCCTCTATCACACTCCCACCCCACCCCACTGGCACATCATTCATTAGGGAGTGTTGACAGGCACATGGTTCTACTGAGCTGCACTGTGCTTTACACTTTTCCACTGGAAGGAGCAGACCGCAGACCCATTCTGCAAATACTTTTATTATTATTATTATTATTAACATGTATTTCTATAGCGCCAACTTGTTTCGTATCGCTGTAAAGTGAATGTGATTATACAACTAAATGACATGAATTACATACATAGAACATAAGGAGTTACATACATCACAATGTACATACATCACAATAAATACCGGTACAGAAGGTGAGGAAGGGTCTGTGCAGAAAAAGCTTACAATCTAAAGGGAAGGGAATGATACACAAGGTGTGGGAATGGGCAAGATCAGAGTAAAGTGGGTGAGAGATGTAGTAATGTAAGCGGTATTGCATTGAGTAGTTAACAGTGAGGGTAGGCTTCTCTAAAAAAAGTGGGTTTTAAGAGATTTCTTGAAAGATTGGGATAGTCGGACAGACCGTGGGAGAGAATTCCAGAGGAGGGTCGCAGCCCCTGTAAAGTCTTGAATGCGAGCATGTGAGGAGGTAATGAGAGAAGAGTTGAGTAGCAGGTCAGTAGAGGAGCGTAGTAGGCGGTTGGGTGAGTATATGGAGATTAGTTCAGAGATGTAGGGAGGGGCAGAGTTATGAAGTGCTTTGAATGTCAGGGTCATTAATTTGAATTTAATTCTGAAGGGGAGTGGAAGCCAGTGCAGGGATTGGCAGAATGGTATGGCAGAGGAAGAGCGGTTGTTGAGGTGTATAAGCCTCGCGGCAGTGTTCATTATGGACTGGAGAAGTGACAGTTTCTGGAGGGGAAGGCCAATTAAAAGAGAGTTAAAATAATCTAGACGCGATATGACGAGAGATTGGGATTTTATTTCTTTGCCTTTCCTTGCCGTTTAAGTTATTGTTGTTTCAGTGCCTGGGCCCTATTTTGGGCATAGATTTTAAAGGAGCTGTCGTTTCTGAGGGAGATCCTGCCTCTCTGCAAGGGACATGGATGGAGCTGGAGCTCCGGGAAAAGGCAGCAGTCGAGACCATCAGCAACATGGTACTGGGGCTTCTTTTAAACCTGTTCCAACTCAACACGCATCAGAGAAAGGTACTGTGTTTTACAGCAGTAAACTGAAGGCAACAAATTCTACCTACACTGTCCTAAAAGTAGATGTTATTTACTTCCCCTTTAATTGATTGCATGCTTGATTTTAGCTAGTACACATGTACGCCGTCACGCACTGCAGAGACATAAAGCAGACATTCCACCGATAGACCCCGAGGTGCTCAAGGACTTGGAAGTCCATACTCAAGATGTGGCTCTCAAAGTAGATCAGATGATGAAAAGCCTGAATGGCACTATCCAGAATGTAAGTGGTATATTCTATTAATAAGCTGATTAAAGGGATCCTGTCATGGGAAAATTTTTTTTTCCAAAATGTACCCGTTAATTGTGCTGTTCCAGAAGAATTCTGCATTGAAATCCATTTCTCAAAAGAACAAA
>CM044438.1:109288061-109322645 GCA_024363595.1 Xenopus borealis
GGGGGGGGGGGGGAAGAGAAAGGAAGAACAAAGTGAGATCCTATGGGCAGCTACATGATTGAGCAACTATTTCACTGCAATCAGAAACTCATCATTTAGGTTTTAGAAAATAAATGGAGATTTGAGTGATTAAATGGTGGTCATTCTGCTTTCTGTTTTATAACAAAAGAAACTGTTCAGTAGTATAGGTATGGGACCTGTTATACACAATGATGGGAACCTGGGGTTTTCTGGATAACGGGTCTTTCTGTAATTGGGATCTTCATACCTTAAAGGGACTAGGTTTATTTCTATAGTTCTATAGTTATTTCTAGTTTACACTGCAAATAATTCACTCTACATTATAAAATTTAATTCCTGAACCAGCAAGTTTATTTTTTAAAATGTATAATATTGGTGTGCTTTTAGAAAGAGCCAGCACTTTAGGATGGAACTGCTTTCTGGCAGGCCGTTATTTCTCCTACTCAATGGAACTGAATGTGTCACAGTGGGACCTGGGTTTTACTATTGAGTGTTGTTCTTAGATCTACCAGGTAACTTATCTTGTGTTAGGGAGCTGTTATCCGTAACCTTCCCATTGTTCTGTTGTTAGGCTGCTTGGGGTGATAAGTTTATCAGAGCACAAGTCACATGACTTTGGGCAGCTGGGAAATGAACAATACTGTTTTATTATTACAGAGAAAAAGGAAATCGTGTTTAAAAATGTGGGTTATTTGATTATAATTGAGTCTATGGGAGGTGGCCTTTCCGTCATTCTGAGCTTTCTGAATAATGGGTTTACTTATAACGAATCCCACACCTGTAAATAGATTAAAGAATGGGCTGTCCAGAGCACTTTGGCACTTTAATAAAGGGCCTTTCTTTTCCATCTGGATATGTTAAATTGAAATATTAAGAGTTAAATGTATGTTTTTCTTTCCTTTGCTCTATAAGACTATGGGCACACAGACTGAAGGTCCTGGCTGTTGTCAATAAATATATATAAAGGAGAGTTCAGTGTCTGTAGCCATAAATAGTAGTTCTGGGGTTAACTTACCCAAAATGAGAAGGGGGAGCCAGGTGCATAAACCCTGGACCTTCAGCTCCAAAAGGTATTGTAGCAAATAGAAAATATGTAAGGGCTGGCACAAACCGGATAGCACTCCACAAGTTGATTGGCCTATCCCCAACTAATGCCTACAATTTGGATTGGCAGTTAGATACATGCGACTGATTGGTTCTTTTTCATTTAAATAGGACTGTGTAATGTATGTTCATTTAGCCCATGATTACATGCCCCTAAGGCACGAAACACGCAAGGCTTCTTTTTTTTAATGATGTTTTTGCTACAATAAACTAGATTTCCTTTACTTCATCAACTTGTGGAGTGAGATCCGGGTTTGTGCCGGCCCTTACATATTTTCTATCTGGCTGTTGTCAGATTACTTATTTTTGCAGGCTCTGCTCAGTGAGCTTGCTACATTGATTTGAATAAGACTCACACACAATGGAGCTGAAGATGAGCTCAGTCCAAATAAGTGAAAGGAGGCATCTCCAGGCTCAACTCAAGCTTCAGCTCTGTTGTTAAAGGAAAAGTAAATGTTTTTCTTTTTCTTTCTGTAAATTTGCTCTAAACAGCCCCCCAGATTAATGTACCTTAGTCCCTGCTGCAAGTCTGCTCTGGTTTCTGTGTTATCAGCAGCTTGTTTTCCCTTCTTCCTGGTGCAGAGTGAAGCCCAGCCCCTTAGTTTACTGAGCAGTCCATTTGCTGCTGTTCCACAATAGAGAGGAAGAGGGAGCCAGTGTTTCATTAGTAAGCTAGTTTCCCCAAGCAAAAGCTGCTACACACACTGCTCTCTGCTATGTCACATTATGCAAATGATCTCCAAGACTAGTCTGAGAGATAAGGTCAGCTCAGAAAGCTATGGGGCTGGACTTCACTCTGCACCAGGAAGAAGGTGAAACAAGCTGCTGATAACACAGAAACCAGAGCAGACTTGCAGCAGGGACTAAGGTACATTAATTTGAGGGGCTGTTTAGAGCAAATTTACAGATAGAAAAAAAAAACGTTTACTTGTTCTTTAACTGGGAATTTGCACAAGGACAGACAGACGCACATGATCTGTCTGTCTATTGACATAGGAACAGATTGCTACATTACTTACTACATTCTTAGTTTGGATGAAGTACAAGCTACAGCTTTATTATTACAGAGAAAAAGAAAACCAAACCTGGTTAGGGTGAGAAGGACTGAAAGGAGCCAAAAAGCCCTTCACAAGCAGTTACATACAAAGTGATGCCTTCTGAAATCAGAAGCTATTTACTTGTCTCACGCCATACACATAGCATTGCCTAGATACCAAAAATGAGTTTATTCTCCCATAAGGCATCAAGGGGGCAGAGATATGAAAATAATCACTCCTTTATGTCCCTTTGGCCAACTATGCATCCAGAACCTCTGCTTTATAGCACAGATACAGCCCAATGGTTATGAGACATATATCCAAACTTGCAGAGAAAAGGGAAATCGTTTTTAAAATTTTGGATAAATCTATGGGATGCGGTCTTTCCATAATTCGGAGCTTCCTGGATAACAGGTTTCTGGATAACAGATCCCATGCCTGTAGTACCGCTCACAATTGCAAGATTGGCCAATGTGATGTCATGTAAGATGTTCCAATCAATGCTACTTGTACTAGTAGTGATTAAAACAACCACAATTTGCTGATGGCGACATTCACTGAAACAAACAGGAAGTGATAGGGATCAGAATGTACAGGAAAACGCAGGGTAATCCCTGAAAGTTCTTATTTATGCTATGCTATGGCTGCAAGAAGGATATCAAAATGCACCATGTACCTTTAAAGGGATGGTTTACCTTTAAGTTACATTTTAGTATGTTATAGAATGCCCTATTGCTAGCAACTTTGCAACTGGTCTTCACCATCTGTTCTGTATTATTTGCCTTACTGTTATTTGTTCTGTGGGGCTACAATTTCATTGTTACTTTTTATTACTTAGCTTCCTGTTCAGTCCCTCTCCTGTACTCCTCCCAGCCTATAATTCAAACCACTGCCTGGTTGCTAGGGAAAATAAGATCCTTGCAACCAAACAGCTGCTGATATAAACTGGAGAGCCGCTAAACAAAAACGGTCAATAAGAGAAAAAACAAAAACCGTAGACCCGAGTTGCAAACGGTCTTAGAATATCATAGTCTACATCATACTAAAAGTTAACTTAAAGGTGAACTATCCCTTCATTAACTATTTTTATGAAGAAGAACCTCCCCCACCCGCCAAAATAAGTTAAAACACGCAACATTACATACCCGTGCTTCTATATACTCAATTCTTCTTTCTAATGCGGTCAGCTTTTCATTTAGTGTTGCCAGTCGTGAGCGACAAGACATATCTTAAAGAAAGCAGAGTATATATTAACCACAATCACATACCTGTTTTTCATGTAACGGTACCGTGCAGAATACACCGGCATTATCTTTAAATGCATGAAGGGAAGACGAGCAACAGCCAAGGTTATCAATTGTATTAAATGGGGGAGGGTGGGGGTGCCACAGATACTTCACAAATTAGGTACCCAGTGCATCACAACTTCTAGTCCCCCGTTGTTTATCAAAATGCTTTTTTCCCACTGGTGATAAAGTGAATTGCTGGTGGTAAAATCCATGTGTGGCTACAGTCTTCCAAAGTCATTTGATGTTTCCTCTTGAGGGAACTTCAGAAGTTTGAAGCAACATATGGGTTTTAGCTTTAGCTTGTTCACTGGCGATTTATCTGAGTCTCATAAATCGCCTCTTCTGTGGGTGACTAATCTCCCGTAAATGCTTTCCCAATGGAGATAAATTGCTGGTGGTAGAACCCATGTGTGGCTACAGTCTTCCAAAATCGCTTGAGGCAACTTTAAGAGACTCAACCAACACAAATTTTAGCTTTTTCTCTGGTGATTAATCTCAATAAATTGCCTCTTCCGTGGGCGACTAATCTACTAATCTCCTGTAAATGCTTTCCCACTGGAGATAAACTGAATTGCTGGTGGTCGGACCCATGCGTTGCTTCAATCTTCCAAAAGTCGCCTGACGTTGCCTCAATCTTCTGAAGCGACACATGGGTTTTACCACCAGCGATTCACTTTATCTCCCGGTGGGAAGACATTAACAGATTAGTCACACACAGAAGAGGTTTGTAACAGTCAATTGATCTCATGGTGGACCATTGCCACAAGTGTGATGGGCAACAGGGACATTTGCCACCTGTGCTAAAACGCACAAATTCTAGTGATGTGTGGGCTGGCCTGATTCCCATGGGTTTGGAGGACTTTGCATCCCTATTTCCCCGCCTGCCACCTTGCACTGCCGGCTTCAGACTTCATAGATTCACGCTAGATAGCCCCGCCCCTTTTGTGACATCATCACGGCGAGGAGCGGTTCTATAAAATGAACCCCCGAAGTTCCCTTCACTAGAACCGGAATGCGGGCTCTATCAGCCCACACCTTTGGTTGGGGGTAACTTTTTTTTAGCGATAATATAAACATATGTATGGCTCTTGTGTATTATAGGCCTCTCTCTCTCCAGTATAGTGTATCTATTACATGTAGGGTTGCCACCTGGTCGGTATTTTAACAGCCTGGTCGGTATTTTTGATGGTTGATCCCAATGTTATTAATAGGAAAAAAAGATAAATATATAGGAAGGCTGTTTTTTTCAAGAAAAGGTGGCAACCCTAATTATATATGTTTCCATGCACGCCCAGACTGGCAATCTGTGGGTTCTGGCAAATGCCAGAGGGGCTGCTATAAGATGCCATAGAAAGTCACTATTTAGTGGGCTGGTGTGGGCTGTTTGGGCCTCTGTGTACCTGAAATGCCAGAGCCTATATTTATTGTCAGTCCAGACCTGTTTCCAGTAGATAATTATGGTTGCACAGGTTTAATGGCCATTTGGCGGTATGTTTAAGAGAGAAGGTAAAGCCTGTCACACTTAGGGCTCTACAGCTGTGGGAATGTACAAGGTGCATCAATCCCGAGGTTGTTGAGAGTTGTAGTAATGCAGTAGAGCAGGCCGGGGAGAATGGCATTCTATCAATACGCACTGCCCAACCCTCTCGGCCCTACGCCTAACCCTGAAGGATTATATAGCGCCGCTCCCACTCTCACCAAATGAATTCAAGAAGTCGGCGATTTTCTTGATGCTGCTGGTGATCACCTCAATGTACTCCCGGTTGGCCCAATCCTGGTGAATCTCCCTCTGCACTGGATCCTCCTGACTGGCCATTTTACTCCGCTCTCCCTAGCTGAAACCACAGCCAATGGGGGTGGGAGGAAACCAAAGCGTCACCTACTGCGCATGTCAGAACGGAAGCGCCTCAGTCTTCACGCCTGTCGCCATCTTTATATAGTATAAATAATAAACGCTGGCGGCGGTGTCAGAAACACAATTGAGATGTAAAGAAACAAACAAATGTCACCATATTCATGTGCTTATTCGGAATAGTAAATAAATATTTGCTTCCAATCTGTGCCTCACTCAATGCCAACACAAATATGTCCGCCGCCGGTGCTGTGTTACACTGTCTGCGCATGCGTATCACTATTTGCGGAACTGACGTGCAGAATGATGACGGCTGTATGAAACAGGTAAGCGCTGCTGCAGGTGCACCGGCTATTCGGACTGGCGCTGTAATTACTGGGAAGTGGGAAGCTGCCGGATTGTGGAACATCCTTTGCTGTGGGTTTTTCGGAAAGTGGGTCTCGCTGACTCTATAACTCTTCGCAGCAAGAATCGTGACGTAGACTGAAGGTAGTGGTGGTACAATATGGGTTCTCTTTGTCGCCTGGAATTGGAGCTTGCCTGCTGCTGTGAGAACTGAAAACCATTTACAGAAAGGAAAGTTAGAAAAGGGTGGAACTGAGATCACCCAACGTCCATTACAGGAGAGATTGTGTGATGAAACACAGCCAGCAAGCTGTTACTAGTTATTTGCATCTTCCCCTGTGTTATTTCACTCCTTAGATTTTGGATCTATTTTTATGACTGCTTGAGACTGGTGCAAATATATATTTATATAATACACAAAAACCGTAAATATCTTGCAAATTATATCCTTATAAACGGTGAGTTCTGATGTCATCAGTTATAAACGGTGAGTTCTGATGTCATTTCTGTCACATGACTCACTGAAACTTGTGTATTCTAATGAATAAAGTACCCCCAGTTGCAAAATATGAGGATATTAGAAGTTATCTCGGAGTTCCGTGACCTGAATAATAACACTCGGCCTTCGGCCTCGTGTTTTTATATGGTCATGGAACTCCTCGGTAACTTCTAATATCCTTATATTTTACAAAAGGGGGTACTTTATTCACTATATAATCTACAGTCTGATCATTTCCCTATGGGACTAGACTGTAAATTATATCCTTATAAACGGCGCGTTCTGATGTCAGAACGCACCTTTTATAACTGGGGCCCCCCGCTGCAGATTTTGACGACACGTGTCTGATTTTGGCGCAGCGCATTCGATTTTGACGGCGAGCATCTGATTTTGACTGAAAGGTAAACATTTGTTAATCTCAGTTACAAAGGCTTCTAAGGTCCAACGTGGTGTTTGGATCAGCACAAATGCAGCACTATGCTGATAAATAGTTTTACTTTTGTGTTTATAAAAAGGATTAGAATCCCATTTTTTTTAGGATGGTGACGGGGAGATTAGTAGCCAGTTGGCAAATCTTCTCTACTACGGTTGACTAATTTCCCTGAAATGACTTCCCGCCAGCAAGAATGAAAATCACTAGTGGGATGGCATACATATTGCCTTGGTTTTCCGAAGTCGCCCTAAAGCTGGCCATACACAGAGAGATCCAGTCGTCTGGAGATGTTGCCTAACACGTGGATCTCTCCCAATATGGAATTGTTCACCTAATGCGTGGATCTCTTCCAAAAGGAGTTGTTCACCTTCAAACAACTAGTTGTTTTCAGATAGAGTAATTGGGAAAAAATTGTTATTTCTGCTGATCTATTTTCTATTTGTGACGTTTTTCTAATATTGAAGTGTAAAAGTGTAATTTTTCACCTTCTAAAGCAGCTCTGGGGGGGTCGCCGATTCCCCAAACTGTTTTAAATTGATACATTTAATGGATACATTATCTTTGTACCTGCTGAGCAGAATCCCTGGATTTCATTACAGGCAGCTTCAAATTGATACAATAGTTACTAATATTCCACAGATGCTGCTGAGAAATGGATCAACTAAATGTTGCAAAATTGTTTAGAGTGCACCTGAATTACTGAGCTGCCAGACTCAAACACCCTGCAGGTTGCTGGGAGAAGTTCCATGTGCGGGTATAGATGTGGGTCTTCTCAATAGAGATTTTTATTCATTTTTTCTGATTACGCCTACTTCCGATGATTTCACTTCCGGTTACAATGACTGCACTTCCTGATTCTTGATTACATTTATGATATAAACATTTCATAAATGTAAGCTTATATAAGATTGCGGTTACAGGTCGCAAAAAATGGACCCACGCAGGACTCTACCAGCGACACCAACATTCAACTTTAAACTTCGATTTTGGAAAAAACAGTAAAAAATAAATAATGGAAAGTAATTGAAATAAGTCTTTATTTCTGGGGAACAATCTGAAACAACTGAACTGAAAAAAGTATTTGTAAGCTGAACAACCACTTTAAGCCGCTTCCTCCACCCATGTGAATGGCAAATATGTGCCACATGGTTGGACTGGGTGTGATATCACAGTTCATTATCTATATGTGTAAATGTATTTTAACTTAGGGGCCGATTTACTAAATTCACGTGAAGGATTCGAAGTTCGAACGTAGGATTTTTTCGTTTGGTCGAATATGTGAATTTTCATCATCAAATAGGGTATGATCGAACGATCGAATACATTTGAATAGAGTCCAATGGACAAATATTCGATCATTCGACCAGCGAAGGATTTTAATTTTAAAGTTTATTCGATTGCCTACTTCGCCAAATTGGACCTACCAAATTGCAATAGAAGCCTATGGGAGTACTGCCTGATCGAATAGGATTCGTACGATCGTTTGAATCGTACGAATTATTCGAATGAAAAAATGATTTATTCGTTCAGTCGAATGATTTATTCGACTGATCGAATAAATTTGTATTCGATCGTCGAATGATTGAATATCAAATAAAAGGTAGCCTAGAACTATTCGATTAACATTCGAAAATCGAATGCTAATCGAATATCGAGTAGAAACAAAAATTTTTCGGGGAATAATAGTAAATTTGCCCCCTAGTGTATGAATGCTGTTGCTTATTGTGCAATTTTGGACGTGCGACTCACTATTCTCGTTTCTTCTTTTTTTTTAGTTCTGCAGACCTGGTTATATTGTACTGTAATTCTATTCTCCATTACAAGCTCAGATCCTTCCAGGATGCAAGTGCTTTAAACAAATGATCATGACTCCGAGTTAGCCCTCAACAGGCTGCACTCCAGCTTGCAGAAGAACAATACGGCTGTGTGAGTTAACATTAGTGACCCAAAATTATATGAGCTTACATTTCTGAAATGTTTATATGTTGTCATTCATTTCTTATAACTATTATTAAGCCAATGCTGAGTTGCCTCTGAATGCTTGAAGCTGTCTCATAAATGAGCAGCACCTTTGAGTTAAAGGGGTTGTTCACCTTTGAGTTAACTTTTAGTATAATGAAGAGCGTGATATTCTGAGACAATTTGCAATTGGTTTTAATTTTTTATTGTTTGTGGTTTTTGAGTTATTTAGCTTTTTATTCAGCAGCTCTCCAGTTTGTAGTGTCAGCAATTTGATTTATAGGGTACAAATTACCCTAGCAACCCTGCATTAATTTGAATAAGAGACCTGAATATGAATAGGAGAGGGACTGAATAGGATAAGTAATAAAAAGTGGCAATAACAATACATGTGTAGCCTTACAGAGCATTTGTTTTTAGATGGTGTCCGTGACCCCCATTTGAAAGCTGCAAAGAAACAGAAGAAAATTGCAAATCATTAAAAAACCATGAAAAATAAATAATGAAGACCAATTGAAAAGTTTCTTAGAATTGGTCCTTCTACAATATACTAAAAGTTAACTTGAAGGTGAACCACCCCTTTAATGTTTTTAAAAGTATAAACTCTGGGGGGGGGATACCAAAATGTGAGGTATACCATAGTGAATTTAATTGTTTACCAGTATATCTGTAGCCATCTGACATCCAAAGTTTCATTGGCATTTTCAGCTTTTTTACCTTTTTTTTTTTTCATTTTGCTCTGGAACTGGTGGATTCAAACGTTTTTCACGTTTATTTATTTATCTCCCAGTTCACTGTTTGGCAGGAGAAGAGGGAGTACGAAAAGAGGAATCGAAAGTTTCCGGAGAGCATTTGTGAACAGAAATTTTGAAGATGTTTTCTGATCTGGATTATGACTTTGAAGAAGACAAACTGTGAGTGGGACTGGTTAAAATACAGTTACTAAATGTGGTCTGTGTTCAGCCTATCAAAAGGAAGTAATACATATGTTTTGTGCAACCTAAGGATTCATTTGAATGGTTTGTGCAGACCACAAAATGAATCCTTTTTTATAGGTTGCACAGCACATGCTTATATCTACCTTATAAGAGACTGCACACGGGACTCCCTTATAATATAATGAAGACAATATAAAAGTGATATTTTTAGGGTAAGATGCACAAAACATATAATGTCAACCAGATTTAGGGGTAGACAGAAGAAGCATATGTCTATGGCACAATGTTTTTGGGGTGGGGCTTAATCTTCTGCCCCTCCCCCTCGTCTGGGCCCTTGTCCCCCACCCAACCACCACTGAATGCTTTAATAATAAAAGGAGCAATTTCTGTGCAGCCATCTGTACTTGGCTGCATGTTTTCTAGATACTGCTTTGCTTAACAAAAAAACATTTCTTGTAGAGTCCATTAGAAGCAACTAATGATTTTTTTATCATTTCTTTTTTCTCTGTAATAATGAAACCGCACCTTATACACGACCCTTACTAAGCTGCATATATACATGTTAGTGGCAAAACAATCCTGTCGAGTTTATTTAATGATTACATTATTTTAAATAGCCTTAAATAATTAAAAAAAAATCCCTTATCCAGAAAACCTCAGGTCCATAGTATTCCAGATAATAGATGTATACCTGCATATGTGTATAGTAACTTATTTGTAGGAAATATGTACATATGTACATGGTATAGATCGGGAAGCCCATCAGAGGGCCCTCACACGGGCCAATAAGCTGCCCACTCAGTCTTTTGGCAGCTTTTATTGGCCCATGTATGGCCAGCTTTAATCTGTTGCTGAAATGGTTTATCACAGTTTGAGTTGTGGAAGTAGATTGGATAGGGATGTGTAGGGGTGTATATGTATGCAAGGATTTTGTGTAGTGCCTGTTTCGATTATATCTGTGTACTTTTATAATGTCTAATTCTCTTTCTCACAGTTAGTTTTCACCTCAAACTTCTCAATTAACAGGACTAACCCAATTTCACAGCTCTGTATCTGAACCAAATTGTATATATACCAAATAATGTTTCTGTCATGAGAAATCTGAAGTGTCTGTAGGCCTGCTGTGTGAGTTGACCTTTACCTTTCCACTCTCTGCAGAAGGCCCTGCATCAGTACAACTTGTAGTCCTTAAAGGACCAGTAACACTAACAAAATCTACCCACTTAACCACAGTCTGTCGGAATTTTCAGAACTTCTCCATCATTATTTTAATGTAAAAAATATTTTCACTTTAAAAGATTTTCTGGACCAAGCTTTGCATTTTCTAAATCTCAACTGAATAGCAACAATGGCCCTAAGACGGAATGGGTGGGTGTGCAATGGAACGCAAATGTTCAAATGATGGGGGCGTTTCAATAAAATCAGGATGTGTCCTTTAAAGGAATCCTCTTTCAAGTCTTGTTAATGACTAATTCAAATATTTACAAAATAGCAAATTTTGCTTTTACAGTGTTAATGGTCCTTTAAGTGCAGGTTTGAACTATCCCATACTGCACAACTTTCTCTTGGATCCGGTCCGAACCCCACTTATTCATAGTAAGCCCCACCCATTTTGGTCTTCTGTATAGTTATAGGGTATTCGTGTATAGATACTGTTGGCATAAATGCATACTGTAAGGCTGCTCAATGAACTCACAAGTGTATGATATGGTACAGGCTACACGAGCATGCAATTCATTGCAGCATGTGGATTTCAGGGGAATTCAATCCCTCGGGCACTAACCTCCTCTCCCCACAGGCAAAATGCCCCTAAGTGGCTACTTACCCCTCTGTGTAGGTCCCCTCCGTGCAGGTTCCTGGGCTCCAACGTCTTCAGCAACGCCTTCTTCCTGTATCCGTCGGTGCTTGGCAGCAAATGCGCAGTTGTATAAACCAGCAAATGTGTCCTACTGTGCATGCACCGCCGCAGATGGAAGAAGGAAGAAGACGTTGCTGAAGAAGATGGCACCTGGGAACTTGCACAGAGGGGTAAGTAGCCACTTAGGGGCATTTGCCGGCAGGGAGAGGTAGGCCGGGGGGGAGGAGGGAGCGGGGCTTATGGGGGGTGGGGGGGAGGAGGTTAGTGCCTGAGGGATTGAATCCCCCTTTAAAACAATTCGGTTTCAACCTTGCATATTTATATTGTAGCACCCCTAAGTTACCCTTACGTAGATGAAATACAACCTTTAGGGGTCAGTTTAAATCCATGCATGGCAGATGTTGCCACCTGTGACTTTAAATATATTATGATTAATACTTCATGTAGCACTGACTTCCTCGACATTCCATTACAGTGATTGGTCATCATTCACATCCGTCCCAACCCCAGTGAAGCCCACAATATAAGTTCCTTATACCGTCTCATAAACTATGGTCAGTTTTATTAGAAACCAGTTAACATTCTGGAATCAAACCACCATTTTTTTTTATTCCTTGTGATGTGATTTATGCATACATGATTTTCCCTTTAGTAATTACATTGGGTACGGAATGTTGGCAAACCATTATTTTGGAACCACTCCGTCAACTTGGGCTTCTTCTTTTAAACATTTCTTCATCTTGCAGCCTTACTTTAGTGCACTCCAGGCAGCATACCCAATAGCATCCCCCAGAGTTCTTTTTCCTACAACACTTCCACTAATCTAAGCCTAGGCAACAAGGGTCCCTATAGCAGAGGGTAAGCCGTAGCACAACCTATAGGCACATGATAATACTAAATGTTTATAGATCTCAGATAGATCTCACTTATAAGTGAGTCACATTTAAAAGTGAAAAAGGCTTTATAGATTATCAGGATATGTGTCCTGCCATAATATTTTTCAGCTGACTTCCTGAAATTTGCAAATTCATTTTTTTGTTCTAATTTACGCTCTCTTCTTTTCTTCACTTCAGTGGGATTCCAACAGTCCCTGGGTCTGTAACCCTCAAAAAGGACTCTCAGAATGTGATTGGGATCAGCATAGGTGGTGGAGCCCAGCACTGCCCCTGCCTGTATATAGTGCAGGTATGTACTGCTTTAACTTATTTCTTAATTCTCATTCATTATAACCTATGTCTTCTTACTTTATCCATTTAAAAGATGAGTGAAAGTGGATATACACTGGTCAATAAAAGCTGCAAATTTGTTGGCAGGTTATAGGCCGTGTATGCAGGCCTTCTATGGGCCTGCCAGACCATTATCTGGCTAAATATGGCCACATATCGATCGGCAGGTTAACAAATACCATCGGAAAGTGGGCCACATCAGTTTATTCATGTGATCCTTGTCCTAACAACCTGCATTTACCTTCATTGTGATGAAGATTAGGAGTCAGCACTCACCAGTGGAATCCAGTAGTCAGGTGCACGTCTCAGGTAGCCACTTCCAACCAAACTGTAGACTCAATGTTTGCAGATAGACAGCACCACACGAAAAAGGTATTTTTCTTAAACAGTCTCTATTTAAAAAAGGGCTTTTGTTGAACAGGAATACAGCCATGTTTCAGGCCGACAGCAGCCTTTACTCAAGCTACTGAATACACATAGGGGCAGATTTACTAAGGGTCCAATTCGAGGGTTAAAAAAACCTCGAATTCGACAATGGGAATAACTGGGCATACTGTGGGAATATTCGAATATCGAATTTGAAGGATTTTACCGGAAATCGATTGGTCGAACGATCTAATAGAAAAAATTTGACCGATAAAATCGTTGGAATCAAATGATTTAAACCATTCGATCGAATTTTTTTATTCGATTAAAAATAATGAAACCCAATGCGGTAGCTTTGATCTGGCGAACTAGGCAGTCGAATAAAAATTTAAAGGGGAAGTACTTCGACTGTGGAATAGTCGAATATTTGAATAGATATTTATTCGAATCATTCGATTCAATTGAATTTTCAAAATCCACTGGTCGGAGTGGCCTTCAACAACATTGGAAAATTTGAATTCAAATCTTTTTGAAAATTCGATCGAACTTCAGATCCTTCATGTGAATTTAGTAAATCTGCCCCATAGTGAACACATATTTATACCTTATTGTCAAAGCGCCATCTATTGGCAGCTTCACTTTCAAAGAACATCTGAATTTCCTCAAGATAATGAGAAGACTCAATGTTGCAAAAAAATCACATAAGCGATTATATACATCATGTAACAAGGTCTTAACAAGGTCTTCCTATTCCATCGCTGTAAATTATCCGTGAACACCACATAAGTCGGAATATAAAATACCTGAAAAATATTTGCATTCTACTATAAAAACATTATCGAAAGATTTTGTGAAGCTCATATTCCCTATTTAGACCCCCCCTGGTGTGAGAGTACCTAATAATTGTATCCACATTGCCTCCCTTTTAAGTAATTCTTTTAAGCTGTCACCCGACAATGTGGTTTTGGGACCCCACCCACTACTTGGTATTTTAACTGATGGACTCCATGGCCTTTCTCAATGATGTGACAAGTGGCGGCTTGTTCCTTTTTTTTTTTCTTAATTGCCGACTTGTGTTCACGTATACGATCTTTAACCATGTGGTGGTTTGTCCTACGTACTGTAGGCCACATGAACATTTTATTACCCTTAATTTTAATGGGGGTACCTTTATTGGAATGCTAAATAATTTCCCCTCGTTGGCAATTAGAGCAACAATTGCACAGTAGACAAGGGTAGGTGCCATTTTTCACTGGTCTCTGCACCTGCTGTTTTTTTTTTTTTTTTTTTTGTGGCCTGGAAGTCTGATCTAACTAAAGAAGAACCCACAGTTTTGTTCTTTTTGTAGGCCATCATCGGGGGGACTGGAACTCTTGTATATTGGATATACCATCTTTGAGAAGCCCCCAATGTTTATGGATTATCCTCCAGATATGTGAGCTTAAAGGATTGTATTTAGAGACAAATGTTAACCGCCCATCCTCATTAGTTTGTCCATGTGTGCGAGTCTGACCACTATCTGGGTTTTCCACTAGAGATTGCTGTTCCCTTAATAGAGGTAAAGGATTCCCTCTCCCCTGAAATTTTGTAGTTATCTCATCCATTCTCACCAGGAGGGTTCCCTTGTCAGATACAATACGGTTAACCCATGTATATTGAGATTTAGGTAGCAATTTAATGTGAGGAGGATGAAATGATTTGAAATGTAATAAAGTATTTTTGTCTGTGGGCTTCACATATAGATCTGACCGAAGCACCACCTTCATTGTGATCCAATGTCAAGTTAGACCTATCAGGGAGAGGTTCAATGGTTTGGTGACTTCACCAAACAAACAATCATTTAAATGTATATCCTGCTTAATGTATTTGGCATGATCATTGCTACACCTTGCTCCAACTTTTTATGCAATAAGGATTGTGTCTTCACCTACAAAAGCATGGAGTCAGCAGTACTGAGAAAATGTTAGAAAATATTAAGCTTTTCTAGCAGATTCTAGGATTTATAGGAAGTAGCCCATTCCACTTTTATTAGATTTAAAACTGGCGGATACATACTAACCCAAGTACTAAAAATGAACCAGTGCCATCCCCCAGAGCTTTCAATTGGTTTTTAGTCTACTTCAGGTTATGAAATAAAGGGAAATATCGTATTGGTTGCTATTGGGACCTGGGCTTCTGCAGTTTAGTACTTGTATTCATAAGGATGTTTGCTTCAGAAACACTACTATAGTCCATATAAACAAGCTGCTGTGTAGAAATTGTTGAAATTTCTAAAAGGCTATATGGCACAGGTTAAATAGGGCATAACTGATAACACCATCATGTTCTACAGAGCTTATCTGCTATCTGCTGTGTAACCTGAGCCTTTGAATGGCTGCCCCCGTTGCTACACAGCAGCTTAATTATATAAACAATAGTAGTGTTTCTGAAGTAAGCACAATAGTTTTACCAGTGCAGAGAAACACTACATTATATTTAAAACACTTTCATTTTTTGGTGTTACTGTTCCTTTAAGGGGACATTAGTGCCAGCATTAAGAAATCAAGAAAACAAGTCTTAGCCTGTGGCACTGTCCTTTGGCAGACTATGGAAAATATTTATTAAAATTATAGTAAATGACACGGCTTTCAATACTATCTTGGAACTGCAGTAACTATTCAGTATAAGATTTCCCAAGAATGGCAGACTTCTCAATAATAAGCTCAAAGACCTTAACAATTCTGTTCTGTAAAAAATACATGATAATGTATGTACCCTTCATAATAATTCACTGCAGCGTCAATATGGGGGGACACTAGCATTGTTTTCATATGATTGGTGGGAAGTGGGCATATAACGGTGAGGACAGTAGGGCAGAAGTCAGGTGAGCGTCATGTGCAAAATGCTGCAAGAGCACAAACATTTTATCATTACATGTTAATTGTGTTGAAGCACAATTTAGCAAGTGCTTGCAGGTAATGCAAGTGTTCAAAGAATAAATTGCAGGGTGTTGGGGCTGGGACAGACAGGGAGATTCGGGAGATTCTGTCGCCTGGCGTTTAATTGCAGGCAACAATCTCCCCGAACTCCCTTCTCCCTGTCCGCCGCTTGTTTAAATGAAAAAGCGACAGCGCTGATACATACGCGGCACGGCGATTTCCGGAATCGCCCGAAGTTACTTCATGAGGAAACTTCGGGCGATTCCGGAAATCGCCGCACAGCGTGTGCACAGCGCTGGCGCTTTTTCATTTAAACAAGCGGCGGACAGGGAGAAGGGAGTTCGGGGAGATTGTCGCCTGCGATTAAACGCCAGGCGATTAAACAGCTTGTTTAAATGAAAAAGCGCCAGCGCTGTGCACACGCTGCGCGGCGATTTCCGGAATCGCCCGAAGTTTCCTCACGAAGTAACTTCGGGCGATTCCGGAAATCGCTGCGCATGTATCAGCGCTGGCGCTTTTTCATTTAAACAAGCGGCGGACAGGGAGAAGGCAGTTCGGGGAGATTGTCGCCTGCGATTAAACGCCAGGCGACAGAATCTCCCCGAATCTCCCTGTCTGTCCCAGCACTTAAAGGGAGCCCTGAATCTTCTATCTGCCACTTACTAGGTGTAACACACAGAGCCTCCTTTGTGCATCATGATTCGCGCATGGCTTGACTAGCTCACTTTTAGCAATGGGCCCACATTGTTTACCCATGTAATTTGCACCTTAGGAGCACATGCAGAATGTTGTACAGTAATTAAGCTGTTCTTCTGAAAATAATACTATTGTGGCAAAATGAAGCCCTGTAAGCTTTCCTGAAACACTTTTTTACATGTATCTTCAACGCATCTCACAGGTATTTGACAACACCCCAGCCGCCTTGGATGGCACCATCGCAGCAGGAGATGAAATAACTGGTGTGAATACCAAATCTGTTAAAGGCAAAACCAAAGTAGAAGTGGCAAAGATGATTCAGAATGTAAAGGTGAGATCTGCTTTTAGCAAGTGCCTAGTTGGCATGATCAGACAAGAGGGGCACACTTCCATAGAATCAGTGGTACAAATGTATCAGAATACAATACTGCACTTACAGCATAGTGATATCACTCCAACTTGCAGTACAGCAGTAAATTGTGACTGAAGTTCATCAGAGCAGAAATCACATAACTGGGGGCAGCTGGGAAACTGACAATATATCTAGCTCCATGTCAGATTTCAAAATTAAATATAAAAAAAAGTTTGCTCTTTTGAGAAATGGATTTCAGTGCAGAATTCTGCTGGAGAAGCACTATTAACTGATGCATTTTGAAAAAAACATAAAATAGTGCTGCTCCAGTAGACTTCTGCACTGAAATCCATTTCTCAAAAGAGCACACAGATTTTTTATATCAATTTTGAAATCTGACATGGGGCTAGATATATTGTCAGTTTCCCAGCTGCCCCCAGTCATGTGACTTGTGTCTGCACTTTAGGATACAACTACCTTCTGGCAGGCTGTTATTTCTCCTACTTAATGTAACTGAATTAGTCACAGTGGGACTTGGCTTCTATTATTGAGTGTTGTTCTTAGATCTACGCGGGAGCTGTTATCTTGTGATTGGGTATTGACACATTGGCAGATTCGGGGAGATTTAGTTGCGTGGCGACTAATCGCATGTTCTTCTTGGCGACAATCTCCCCGAACTGCCTTTGCGTGTCTTCCCTTCCTCTATAATGAAAAGTTGCCTGCACTAAGCACACACGGCGCTTCGTTTTCTGAAGTCGCTCGAGGTTTTGACTTCGGAGGAGTGTCACTACCCTTAGAGAGCTGTTATCTGGTTACCTTCCCATTGTTCTTTTATTAGGCTGCTGGGGGAATGGCCCATAAGAAGGATGGTTATACGCATAAGTTATATGGGGGGTAGTGTCACTATAGGCGTCCCATTATAGGTATCTAATTACACATCATGCATGAAAGATCAGCAAGTATTACCATTATGCTAGTGTAGATAGAATATAATGTATATAGAATATTATTATAATGACCGTTGTCAAACTGCTAACAGCAGAGGTGAAACTGCCCATTTTATATGACACTACCATGCTAAAAGGTGATATACCCACTTCAAACTGTTGAAGAACAGTTGGTAAGCTCTAGTACACGTCCTAAGCAGATGCTATTGTACACTGGAGTGACTAAGGGACCTTTAATGACCCAGCCCCTGACCAAAATCCTTATCACAAATGTTTGTCATGAGTGAATATTCATCTGTCAGCAATCCATAAGGATTGAGCTTGAGCACTTTTGTAAGTTGACCGTGTCCTGTCCTAGGAAACCAATGACTGTAACTGTTCCCAATGATTATTCGGCCAAGGATTAACATCTCAAAGTTCAAGTGAGTTTGTTAGGACTGTTGAATAGTCAGTTATGGGTACGGATGCACTGAAATAGTGATTCGGCCTTTTCCAGCAGTATTCGGCCTGAATCCCTGTGTGTGGCCGAAATCTTAATTTGCAAATGTAAATTAGGTGTGGGAAGGGAAATGGCGTGAATCTTTTCATCTCAAAACAAAGTTTCCCACCTCTAATTTGCATATACGCAAATTAGGGTCTGGTTCAGTATTGGGACAAATCTTTCACAAAGGATTCAGTCAATTAGTGGATTCGGTGCATCCTTAGTATTTCCCCTGCTGATCAAATGCAACCTAAGGACATGGTGCCCAAACAAAGCCCTTACCCAATAGAGAATCTCTGGCACCATTTGAATATTGAGATACACAAGAATCATCCTCCAAACGTCAACCAGTCAGGAACAAATGTGCTAAAGTGTTTGCCTAACACTGTGCCTACTTAGAACAAACTTAGTACACATTTCTAGTTTTCTTTGTTGACTGGTAGACCTTTTCATTAGAAAGGGGGAACCATGAAATCTAGATTAATCATCTGTTCATTTTGTTATTTTCAGGGAGAAGTGACTATTCACTACAACAAGTTACAAGCCGATCCCAAGCAGGGAAAGTCTCTGGATATTGGTAGAAATATGTGCTCTTTATGTTTCCTATATTATTGAGCTCTTCTTATATCTCCGTGTAACTTATTTTTGTTTCTTTGTAGTCTTGAAGAAGGTAAAGCACCGGCTGGTGGAAAACATGAGCTCCGGCACAGCAGATGCACTGGGTTTGAGTCGGGCCATCTTGTGTAATGGTAAATTCTGTTTTCAATGGCAGTGCTATAGACTTGGATCTGTCATGTTTTAAGGCGTCTAAACATTAACAGCCTTCCTTGACTAACCGAGAGTAGAAACCGTTTGACAGCACCATCAGACTCTTCAAGCTGATAAAAGGCGCATAGCCTGAAACGTTGCTGTGATGCCCATAAAAGCATTAATAAAGGCTTTTTAACCACATGAAGAGTCTGATGGTGCTTTCAAAAAGTTTCTACTCTACAGTATCGGCAGTGGAAAATGGGCATTGCACGACATACACCATCTCTATGAAAATGAGAATCGATGTGCTGACTACTCCTTTACTTCCTTGACTAACTGTCAGTGTGTGAGGCCACAGTTATTGTTTTCTCCAGGAGATATTTTCTGCAGATGAAATTGATTGATTAAGATGGGGCATAGAACAAGGGCTGGATGCTTTCAACCATATGTACCTACCAGACACACCTAAAAAAGGTGTGCCTTTGTATGAAGGAGAAGGAAAGGCTAAAAATAAGTAATCAGAAAGTAAACCCAAATTAATGCTCTTCCGAGTTCTCTGTTAAAAGAAACACAGCTTTTCTTTCCTTCTAATGTGTACACGTGGGCTTCTGTATCAGACTCCTGTTTTCAGAATAAATCTCCAGGGCTAGGGCTTGAGCATGCTCCTTTTGCTCCTCTCTCCCTTGTCCTTTTCCCCTCCCTGCTGTAATCTGAGCCCAGAGCTATGAGTGAGTAGGGAGACTCGGCCAGGAAGTGATGTCACACCAAGCTAATATGGCAGCTGCTATCATAAACAAACAGATTCTAGAGCTGTTTACTCGGGTATGGTAAAGTATTCTGTAGAATAAATATAGTGTTATAGCTTGCATTATTGTGGCTAACCTATTGGCAATAAACTGCTTTGGTAGTTTTCCTTCTCCTCTAAGTCTTCTTTTCTTGTACACCAGCTGTTTCCACTGGCTCTTCATTAGAACGAACGTTACAATTGTTTCTAGCCTAACTGAATATACAGTATATACTGTCTGAATACATACCTCCCAACTGTCCCGTTTTTAGAGGGACTCTTTTAACAGCTCAACCACAGTCCCTTGTTTGTACTGTACAGTCCTGTTTTTCTCTGAACTGAACTTAATTGACTTTTGGCAGAGAGCCCAGAACTGCCACAGCAGCAAATAAGATACTTTTGTAACAATTTTGAGGTAAGCAAATAAGTAATTGTAACAATATAAGATAACCGGTCCCTTGGGAAAAGTTAGACTCACAGAGCTGAAAGCGTAATTCACCTTCATTAGCAAAACTGTAATAACTGAAAAAACACAAAAATATGTTCAAACTTTCATAACCTGCCAAAAGTAACATGGTAATTAAGGGGTGTGGCCACAAAACAGGCGTGGTCAAAACATTTTCAGCGCGCTATGCGTCCCAACTTTTTTCCCAAAATGTTGGGAGGTATGCTGAATACACTGTGATTTTTAACAGTTATTATTTTTTTTTCCTCTTTAGATGGTTTAGTAAAAAGACTGGAAGAACTTGAAAAAACTGGGGAGTTTTATAGAGGTAAGATGATTGCTGGCACGCCAAGAACCTGTTTATCTGGTGCAATGTCATGAGTTTTCTGTGTCACATAGATGTCTGTTGCTTGAGGGGGCGCTAGTAACTGACTTTCTGCTCTTGTACATCTCTAGTATTAATTGCTGTAAGAGTTAGGCTGTAGTCTAGCAGGTGAGAGGACATCAGACAAGACACCAACAGGCTCATTATTATTACTGGCAGCTTCAAGACTAAATTAAAATAGTCTACGAGTTGTGGATAGCCTGTTCTGCTTTTAGTTTTATGTATAATGCTAATGATGTAACCTCAGACTCTGGAAGCTATTGACTTTTACATTCCCTTTGTCACTTAGGGTTAGTCCACACAAGCAGATTCGGGGAGATTCGCCGCCTGGGCGACAATCTCCCCTGAACTGCCTTCTCACTGTCCTCACCCGCTAAAATGAAAATCGGCTGTGGCTATTTACACGTGGCCGTTCGTTTTCCGAAGTCGCCTGGAGTTTCCTGGTGAGCCAACTTCAGAAAACGAAGCGCTGTGTGTGAATTGCCTCAGGTGATTTGCATTTTAGTGGGCGGAGGGCAGGGGAAGGAGTTCGGGGAGATTTGTCGCTGGGGTGACTAATCTCCCCGAATCTGCTTGTGTGGACTGACCCTAAAGGGCACATTTCCCTTTTTTAACCTTTGCTATATTGTAACTGGGACCTATTTGATGCATATTTTTGTTTGGTCTTAAATTGTTTTTATTCGTTTTGGATTCATGATCCATCATGCCCTGCCTCTTTCCAGCTTGAACTGAAAATACTCTCAGCCTGTCAGGGTCCGTATATCCTGCAAGCATGAAAACAGATCATGTGGCTTAAACTTCATTCTTCTTATTTTTTTTTTCTTTTATTGCTTCCTCTACAATTAATGGTATCTTCTGGTTATATTCAATTCTGACTTCCACACAGCTGCCTGGTTGCTAGGATAACAGTCCAACGTAACAGCCATTTAAATTCAAAGAGAACAAATGCCATTATCCACATCTTACTAAAGTCAAACCCTTGAGCTGCATAGACCTCTATATTGCTTATGTCTGTTGCATTGCTAACCTCTTTATCCATTGTTAGATATTTCATTTAAATGCATCAAGTTTTGTCATGATTTCTGTTTGAGACATTGACTGATATTTGTTTCTCCACAAGGTATGATGGAACACACCAAGCGCCTCTTAAGAGCCTTTTTTGAGCTTTCACAGACACACAGAGGTAACATTTTATTTGACTTTTGATACTTGATATTTTATTTGACTTTGGGGAAAAGAAATTGATTTTGTAGATGTCAAATGGTTCTATGTTAAATAAAAACAAAAAACTAAAGTATGCTTTTTGCAGACAAATAAAATCAGTTCTAGAAACTCAACCTTTACATAGGTAACAAACAGTTGCCTGCCAGTTGTCCTCCACCAGCAACCATTAAAATAACAGCCCCCCCCCCAAACACTTGAGCATGCATTGTAGAGCAACAACCAGCTCTGTGTGCCTGCTTCTGGGCTGATGTAGTGACTCTGTGTGCAGGCTGGCAGGAGCCTAGGGGCTGAATCTTGGCCTGTGTTTTAACCACAGGGTGACCATCAGCCTGGTGTGGCTGTAGCCTAAGGTGAATGGCTCACAAGCATTCCTAAGGCTTTTAGAGATAAAGTTATAAAATAACACAATTTAGAGATAACGTTATAAAATTGCACAAGAATGTGGTATGAAACACATTGTGTCCAGCTGTTACACTGGGTACTGCTGATTTACTTATCAGGAAGTGGAGGATATATCACACCACTCATCACACCATCCAGATGCAGCTTAGTAACAGCTGTCTCTTTAAAGTGCTCAGACAAAAAGAATATTTAGGCCCTGACCACATGGAGCTTTGGCTCCACTTCTCTCCCCCGGTGCTTTTTTACAGTTCACTGGCAGACACAGCTTCTGCCTAAGGGCTGGTGCGAGGCGACAATCTCCCCCAACTGCCTTCTCCCTGTCCGCCGCCTGTTTAAATTAAAAAGCGCCAGCGCCAATGCTCACATGGCGCAGCGATTTCTGGAATCGCCCAAACCTTCCTCACGAAGCAACTTCGTGCGATTCCGGGAAATTGCCGCGCCGCGTGTGTATTGGTGCTGGCGCTTTTTTACTCAGACAGGGAGAAGGCAGTTCGGGGAGATTGTCGCCTCACAGAATCGCCAGGCGACAGAATCTCCCTGTAAGCAGCTACACAGAGAAGTGGAAGAGTGTGGATCTGCAGAGCCAACCCTCTCTGTGACCAGGGCCTTAATAAGAGAAGAGCCAAAAAATCTTTTGAGGGATGTACAGCATTCAGTAGCTGAGACTAAAATAAAACTTCACCAGCCTTCCATAGCAGAAGCAGAATTGTAAAGCTAGTATAAAAAGGCTAATCTTGAAAACAATGAAAATTTGTGTCAAAGTTGCTTTGTTTTCAGCTACTTCTTAGTCATGTTGCTTTACTCACATGCAACATTATCTGAAATCTTTTTGCTTCAGCTTTTGGGGATGTTTTCTCTGTCATTGGAGTGAGGGAACCGCAGCCTGCTGCAAGTGAAGCTTTTGTCAGATTTGCAGATGCACATCGCAACATCGAAAAATTTGGGATTGGCCTTCTAAAGACCATAAAACCGGTATGCGTAGTGATGCTGCTATTAGCCTGCTCTATGCAGGCTTATACTAAATGATGCATTCCTAACAATGTCAGTATGTGGAACAATCTGCATCATGCAAACTTACAGACTGCCCTGTGTAGCTGGACATTACATTATACTGACAGCTCTGAGTTCTCTGTCTTTTCCAACAGATGCTGAATGACTTAAACACTTACCTTAATAAAGCAATTCCTGACACCAGGCTCACCATCCGGAAATACCTTGATGTAAAATTTGAATATCTGGTAAGAGTATATATGCATACTAGCGCTCTGTATTGAGTCAGAAGGGTGGGACCTCTCTACTGCACAAACTGTGTTTTATGGCTAATTGACTGGCTGGACCATCCTTCTGGTATTCTACAGAAGAACTCCTGTTCATTGGGACAATACTGGACAGAAAGCACATACTGCATGGGAGTATCCGATCTCTCAGTATCCTCAAAAAGGCACTTTTCAAGAGACTTCCTTAAGCCTTCAGCTTAATCACCATTTAGTTTGAGGAGCAGACACTCAAAGAGCAATCCTCTAGGCAGTTATAGTTAAAAAAGTATTTATTGAAATACAAGCATGGATTATATCCTTACGCGTTTCGTGTTCTCACAACACTTGCTCATAAACTATGATTAATTGTTGTGAGAACCCGAAATACATAATGCTGTAATCCATGCTTGTACCTGAATAAATCATTTTTAAAATATAACTGCCTGGAGGATTGCTCTTTGAGTGCCTGCTCCATAAACTGCACAGTAGTATCCTATCTCTGTTCAGCTTAAAAAATAAAAAGTGGTAAAAAAAACATTAAAAAGTTACACTGTGTAGTGTGTTGCCACTTCCTTCATCAGTGTTAGTCACCAAGCATTGTGTTGATACGGCAATACAAGTATAGGATGTATTATCTGGAAACCTGTTATCCAGAAAGTTTGGAATTACAGGAAGACCCTCTCCCACAGATTCCGTTTTAATAAAATAATTCACATTTTTAAAAATGATTTCCTGTTTCTCTAATAAATAGAACCTTGTACTTGATCCCAACTAAAATATAACATCCTTATTAGAGGCGAAACAATCCTATTGGGTTTATTTAACGTTTAAATGATTTCTAAGCAGAATTGAGTAAAGGCTGTCCAAATCAAGCAAAGGTTTAGTATCTGGGAATACCCTAGTTCCTGAGCATTCTAAATAATACGTTCTATACCTGTATTTCTTTACATACTGTCTGCCTTGATTATTTTTCTTTTTTTTTTTTTTGCAAGAGTGATTTTTTTTATGTAGTATCTGTTCTGACCTGGGGTAAGTCAGAAGATGTTGAAGGCGGAAGCAACAGTGTATGTAAATATACATTTTTATTTTTTCTAGTCATACTGCTTGAAAGTGAAGGAAATGGACGATGAAGAATACAGCAGCATTGTGAGTATTGGTTACAGGTAACCAGGGCCAGGCCCAGGTAGTTTGGCACCCCCTAGGCAAGGGTTCCAATCAGTGAATCCCCCCAACCACCCCCCCTGCTGTCCAGGCCCAGCCATATCCACCATTAATACTGCAGGCCCAAGCCCACGCCTCCACCTGTACCTGTGCTGTGCCCAAGCCCCCATGATCTGTACCCGTGGCAATGCCAGGCCAGCAGCCAACAATGGGCCCAGGCCCAGCCATATCCATTAATACTGCAGCTGCAGGCCCCAAGCCCACGCCCCACCAAACCTGTGGCCAACCCAAGCTCCCATGATCTGTACCAGTGCCAGCAAGAAGTAAAAGGCAGGGGCAGCTGCCAAAAGCCCAGGAGGAAAGAGCAGACGGGTCTCTTCAGCAAGTTGTGTTACTGCTCCACTCTAGAGTGCCAGCATTGAACTGGAAGGCACCAAGTAATACTACAGTGTGGGGGAGCCTGTACAGATACACCAGGCTAAAACAAACCACAGAGGGGGTTGGGGGTATGTGAATTTTATAAATTATAATGCTTTTCCTAAAGCCCAACATCGGCCCGTGTATGGAGGTCTTAAGGCTGAGTGTGCTCTCCCAATCTTGACTTACCATTGTGGCAGGACACAGATCTAAACTAAAGTTATTGTAACTTCCTAACCGTTTGGGATCTTTTTGTCATGCAATACCACACACCAATCCAGGCTTATAGGTTGAAGAAAGTATATGCAAACAATAAGAGTAACGGGAGAGGAGTTAATTAATTATTGAGCTGCCAATTACCCAAAATAATTGGGATAAAAGAAAGGTCTATTGGATTATTTCCAAATTCCTTTGAGAAAATTTGCATGCACAAAACGTGTAGGGAGGAGGGAGCATCTGTACCTGCAAACTCAAACAGTGTCCTATATAGAGTAAGTGCATGTGTTGTTTTTAGCAACCAGTCAGATCTTTGCTGTTGTTTTCTAGCTGTTGAAATCTAATTGCTGATTGATTACTATGGCACTATCACCAGTAATGTTTCACTCCACTTTTTACACAGGATGATACTTTAAACAGACTTCTTTGTGTTTCCACCTAAACCTTGGCCTATATTGTAACCCATGTACTTTTCCTGCAGGCCTTGGGAGAACCCCTGTATCGTGTTAGTACTGGGAACTATGAGTATCGGTTGATTCTGCGGTGCCGTCAAGAAGCACGTGCACGCTTTGCAAAGATGAGGAAAGATGTTCTAGAGAAGATAGAACTGCTTGACCAAAAACATGGTGAGTGTAAGCGAGGGTCCAGCTATTACTATACAGACCAGTAATGGGAAACCATAAGCTTTTGCTAGGCGGTAGGTTGGCTTCGTATTGAGGGATAAAAAGTTAGCAGTAATGATGGGTGAATCTATCCCGTTTCGCTTCGCCGAAAATTTTTTGAATTTCCAGCGAAATTGGCGAAAAGTTTGCGAAAAGAGTTGCGTGAATTCGTCGTGAATTCACGCCTGCCGACTAAATTCGCCTATCACTAGTTGGCAGTGCCGAATTCTCACTATGGAAAACTCTCTGACACATCAAAATGTCAACTGTTTACTTTTGGGACATGATCAAGTCATACTGTAGACTGTGGGCAAGTAAGATTACATTGCAAATAGTACTAAAACTTTTAGTTGGAAGAGATATTTAAAGGGATACTGTCATGGGAAAAAACTTTTTTTTTTTTTTTTAAATGCACCAGTTAATAGTGCTATTCTAGAAGAGTTATGCATTGAAATCCATTTCTCAAAAGGAGCAAACAGATTCTTTTTTATATTTCATTTTGAAATCTGACATGGGGCTAGACATGGTTTCAATATTGTCCCAGCTGCCCCAAGTCATGTGACTTGTGCTCTGATAAACATCAATCACTCTCTACTGCTGTACTGCAAGTTGGAGTGATATCCATCCCTCCCCTTTTCCCCCCTAGAAGCCTAACAACAGAACAATTGGAAGGTAACCAGATAATAGCTCCCTAACACAAGATAACAGCTGCCTGGTAGATCTAAGAACAGCACTCAATAGTAAAACCCATGTCCCACTGGGTACTATTCAGTTACATTGAGAAGGAAAAACAACAGCCTGCCAGAAAGCAGTTCCCTCCTAAAGTGCTGGCACAAGTCACATGACCGGGGCAGCTGGGAAATTGACAAAATGTGTAGCCCCATGTTAGATTTCAAAACTGAATATAAAAAAAAACTTGTTTGTTCTTTTGAGAAATGGATTTCAGTGCAGAATTCTACTGGAGCAGCACTATTAAAGGGTCTGTTAACCTTCCAAACATTTTATTTCTGGGGAACAATTTGAAAACAGCTGAACAGAAAAAATACTTTTTTCAATTACTTTCCATTATTTATCTTTTACTGTTTTTCCAAAATCTAAGTGTAAAGTTGAATGTTGGTGTCTCTGGTGTTTGAGTCTGGCAGTTCAGTAATTCAGGTGCAGACTCTAAACTGTTACAATTTTGCAACATTTAGTTGATACATTTCACAGCAACATCTCTGGATTATTAGCAACTATTGTATCAATTCTAACAGCTGCCTTTAATGAAACCCAGAGATTCTGCTCGGCAGGGACAAAGATAAGAAATGTATCCATTAAATGTATCAGTTTAGGAAAGTTGGGGGGGTCGGCGACCCCCCTCCCAGAGCTGCTTTAGAATTTGAAAAATGACAATTTGCACCACAATATTAGAAAAACAGTTACAAATAGAAAATAGACAGTAATTGGAAAAAGTTGTTATTTCTGGTGATCTATCTGAAAACAACTAGTTGTTTGAAGGTGAACAACCCCTTTAACTGATGCATTTTCCCATGACCGTATCCCTTTAACATTTAAATTAAGTTTACCAGGTTACTTAAAGACCCAGAAAATATTCAGTTTTCTATGCTGTCCAATGACCCATTGACACACACTATGCTTTAATTCTTTCCAGTGCAAGATATTGTGTTCCAGCTGCAACGATTTGTTTCAGCCATGTCCAAGTACAATGACCAGTGCTATGCTGTACTCAAAGAAGCTGACATCTTCCCCATCGAGGTGGACTTAGCCAAAACAACTCTGGCCTATGGTCATGGAGAAACCTTTACAGACGGAATAGACGAGGAGGAAGAAGATAAGACTGAGAAGCGAAACGAGGAAGAAAATGGGGAGAAACTGATTGATGATGCATAGAAATTTGTATTGGCACTGGAAAATGAAGGAGACGGCATAAAGTTTATATATATATATATATATATATATATATATTGTCCAGACAGTACCTGCACTCATGCAATGTTGTAGTATGGGTGCTTGGTCATATCTTGAATACAATCTGCAAATAGACCAGCACTCCAGTATTTTCAATCAAAAATTGGTTTATTTCTGTGTCACTCATGTGTGTGACACAGAAATAAACCACTTTTTGATTGAAAATACTGGAGTGCTGGTCTATTGGCAGATTATATATATATATATATATATATTTTTTTTTTTTTTTGACACTGCTTCTTGAAATTCTAGGAGGAAGGCATTTGCTGATATCCGGAGGTTTAGGGTATGACTCCTAAACCATGGTAGGGTTGTTAGAATTAGAAGGAATAATCTGTAATGAAGTTGCTTCAGTTAATGCTTGAAAAGATCCTGCACATTGTGCTTGCTTTTCCAGTTTATTAACTTCTAATTTTAATCATTCGCCTTATATCTTGTATTAAGACTACGTTTCCATGGTCAATCAGTTTTATAGCGGCTCCTTCTTGAGCAAAATGTTACACTAAGACATTGTTCCTATATGAACTGTACTCTCTGCAGGGTACATTTCAGATTTAATGTCAAACATTCCTTACATCAAGCAGGCAGGCAGGTTGTCCCGTGTTGTTATGTTATTATTTTCCTGGGCATTTTATGCAATATGAGGACTTTGTGCTGTAGTTGCATTATGTCACACTGCAGTTCATTCGAGTGCAAGAGATGTAGTAATTAGTCCATCTTTTAGTTCTGTCTCCACATGGATAGTGAACAGCAGGGGTTAAAAATAAACAGTACTTACAGGAACAGTTCAGTGTAAAAAAAAAAATAGATTGATCCACAGCATGCAGCTCAGATTCAAAAGTTATCACCCATGTGCCCCCCCCCCCTCAAGTCACTGATTGGTTACTGCCTGGTAACCAATCCGTGAAATCCAAGAGAGCTGCAAAGCAGGAAGTAGTGTTCTGGCTATTATGTTAGACATCCAGTCACTCCAGCCTTTATACATTACATTTTTGGCTAACTAACTATATTAGAAACATTTTTTTTATTTTGCACAATGTATTTACCCAGTTTTTATATTTACACTGAACTGTTTCTTTAAAGGAAAACTATACCCTGAAAATGAATTTTTGAGCAATCAAATTAAGTGACATATTAAAGAATCTTACCTACCTGGTATATATATTTAAGTAAATATTGCCCTTTTACATCTCTTGCCTTGAACCACCATTTCATGATGGTCTGTGTGCTGCCTCAGAGATCACCTGACCAGAAATATTTCAACTCTAACTGTAACAGGAAGAAGTGTTGAAGCAAAAGACAGAACTCTGTCTGTTAATTGGCTCATGTGACCTAACTTTATAGTTTGTTTGGTATGTTTGTGTGCACCGTTGGATCCTAGGATCCCAGGAGGCTGTCCTTATTTTTTAAAATGGCTATTTTCTATTTATGATTTCCCAATGGCACATGCTACTATAAAAGTGTATTATAATGAAAATGGTTTATTTACATGAAGCAGGGTTTTACATATGAGTTGTTTTAGGCAATATCTGTTTATAGAGACCTACATTGTTCGGGGGGTATAGTTTTCCTTTAATATGTATTTTCTCCTGTGTTAATCTAGGCACACCCTAAGATTTGCAACCAATTCTCTGGGCCAAAATCATCTGTTTGTTTGGCCCTTTATATTGTAAGGAGACCTGTTGGCAGAGTCTTGCATCAAAACCTCAATACAATCCTTTTCCAACAGAATTTGTGACCTGTTAAGTGTTTGGTTGGAAAGGCTCTCCTATCAGCGCTACGCAACAAGTTGGCGCTATAGAAATACATGTTAATAATAATATACATTGGAGAATAAACTGCTAACTTGGTCTGGAAGGTAGTTTTTATCAGCCTGTGTATGACCACCTTAAAGGAGAATTGAACCCGAAATAGAAAAAAACCTTACCCCGGGTAGAACTCCTTCCTCCTCCCCAGCCTAACTGCCCCTCCCCCGGGCAAATGCCTCTAATTTTTTACTTACCCCTCGGTGCAGATTCTGGCCTCAGAAGCTCACGGCGCCATCTTCTTTTTTCGGAACAAAACTGCGCATGTGCTGAAAGTCACAAGAATTTTTTTGGAAATTCTCATGACTTTTGGTGCAGTAGTTCAGGACTAGAAGTTTACTCCAACTGTGCATGCACCAAAAACACTGGTCTGATTCTGAAGAAGACCAAAAAAAAAAAAAAAGATGGTGCATGAGAATTCCTGAGGCCGGAATCTGCACGGGGATAAGTAAAAAAAAAAAAAAGATAGGTGCATTTGCCCAGAAGGATCAGTTAGGCTTGGGGAGGGGTGGATCTACCCAGGTTAGAGATCTGTGGGTTCTGGCAAATGTCAGAGGGGCTGCCATAAGATGTCATTGGAAGTCACTATTTAGTGCACTGGTGGGGAGCTGGTTGGGCCTCTCTGTAATTGTAATGCCAGGGCCTATTTTGACTCCCACTCCAGACCTGGTAAAGAGGTAGAGCTTTTTCTATTTCGGGTTGAAATCTCCTTTGTCTCCATCACTGTGGATTAGTGATGTGTGGGTCAGATTTTACCTCCCTCCACCTGCTCGCGGCCAACCTCCGGCTTCCTTTTATAGACAAGACCTGACCTTCTGATGACTTCACAAAAGGGGTGGGGCGAGCATGTTGCGCGTCTATAAAAAAAGGAAGTCTGAAGATGGCGGGTGGGGAGAGCAGGAAGAAGAGCTTGACCTGGACCCGCCCACCACCCGTAAATGGGGGTACTAGGTTGGCCCGAACTTGCGGGTATGGGGCCGGCCCACACATCACTGCTGTGGATTATTGGGTACTTACTAATTGTGTTACCTTGTGCCGAAACGCTGGAAAGTCCTGCATGGTGATCACAGCTCAATGTTTATGGGTGTGTCCACTATTTGTGAAGGTATGAACCTGCACCAGAAGCAAATAGATGCTTTGTTTCTGCTGAGAATAACAGAGTTCATTCATTTGTATTCTGTTCTAATGTGCCTGTGATACCATGTGCCATAAAGCACCACCGCCTGACCAAAGGGAAAATTGTCTGTCTGTCCCTGACCTTATTGTCTGTCTGTCCCTGACCTTATTACCCTCATTATTTGTTTGTATTTATTGAAAAGATAACTATTTAAAAGGGGATATACAAAGTTCTAAATTTTAATATGTGGTGGATGTTGTAAAGCTGTATGGAAATGTGAGAATGTTTCTATATTCTTGGATTGCAGTAGGCAAAACCCAAAGGACCTCATGAACTTTCTGCTAAAATCCAGTATAGAAGTTCCAACCTGCACACCTGTTACATTGTTGCACGCTTGTTCTGTTGAAATTATTCTTCTAGTTTATGATAAGGGGGGGGCCCTTACAGTCCCCCCCACTTTTATCAATTGAAACATTTCATCCACCTGAATTAATATGCAGCTTTGTGGTGCTTGAGTGTGGGGAGAGAGAAGTGTTTGATTATATATTATGTTTACTTCAAATAACCTGTTTCATTGTATTCAAAAGGTAAATTAAAATTGACAAGCTTTGATTATTACTAATGATTTGTGTCTCCAAACAGAAATGTTTTCAGTAAAATCATCAGGGTTTGGCTGTATGGTGTGAAGCCATGATTTTCTGACTTATAGAGACCACATCATCATTCAGCCCCTCCCCTTGTTCCATAGTAAAGTGATGGATTATGGGAATTCTATCCCTTTGCTTTCTAGAGACTCTGTGCAGCAACCAACCAGGTTTTGTTTTTACCATAATCTGGCCATACCCATGCAGATCGATTGTACATCGCAATCTTCCAACCTGCTACTAACCATTCAGAGTAAATAAAGTAGGAGAAGAACAAATCAGATGAAGTTCTGTCATACAAAAGTCTGACAAATAGTAGCGACACTTTGATATTGTCAGATAGGCAATACATGCAGAGTTATTATCATTAGCCAACCAAATCTTTTAACCTGTTTTATTGACTAAACAAGCGATCCACACATGGTCTGAAACTTCGCTTCCTACCACTATTTCCTTGCGCCTATGGCCAGCTTAAAGGGGAACTGTTGTGAAAATTTAATGTAAGCTTCAGCACACTGAAATAAGAAACTTTCTTTTAACACAATTAAAAATCGTGCATTGTTTCTAGGATAATAAAATTTATGTTCACTATGCCTCTCTCAGCATCTGTTTCTCTTCATTCTGTTTTCAGCCAGGAGTTGGGTGTCAGATAATCATTGATAGTTACATCCAATATATCTTATAGGGGGGCTCCTTTTGCCTAGAACAGTGATTTTCAACCTTGTGCCTCCAGCTAAGGAACTACAAGTCCCACAATGCAATGAAGGAGTCTGACAGCCACAGTCGGGCAAATGCATTGTGGGACTTGTAGTTTCTTAACAGCTGGAGGCACAAGGTTGAAAATCACTGGCCTATAAGATGTATTAGAGCTCACTCTATTAACTCACCAGACATCATGTCTCTCTACATGCAGGATTTGTGTAAAAGGCAGTTTTTTGTTGGATTTTGTTTGTACTGGAATCAATTATTGGAGCGAGATCCAAGGATACATCCAGAGGGACATGTCTGTTCCGTGCCCATCCCAGGCAACAGTAGCTTACAAGAATATATTCATTAAGATAGAATGGGAGAATATAATGAGGATTCCATCCTGCCCAAATAAGGTGAAAGTGCACTAAATTGTACTCTTCTTTCCTGATTGGCTTCCTTTATTTGTATATTATTTTCTAGAAATTCGGTGGGGACATCTAACCTATAAACCAGTCCCACTTTGCATATGTTTATAATCTTCAATGGGCAATATGCATTTATACCGAGTGTTTTAGCCATACACTTGGCAAACTCTTTATGACACTACTTAGAGGCCCATTTATCAAAGGTCGAATTTTCAAATTTGTGTGAATTTTTCTTTACTCTTAATACATTCTAATATACTCACAATTCAACTGGGATGTTGTTTAAAGGGGAACTATTGTGAAAATGTAATATAAGCTTCAGAATACTGAAACAAACTGAAATACAATCAATTAAATATTCTGTACTGTTTCTGAAATAAACAAGTTTATATTCCCTATCCCTCTCTCAGCATCTGTTTCTCTTCATTCTCTCTTCATTCAGGAGTTGGCTGTCAGATGAATAATACAATACATCTTATAGGGGGGCTCCTTTTGCCTAGAAGATGTATTAGAGCTCACTCTATTAAAATCAACATCATGTCTCTCTACATGCAGGGTTTGTGCAAAAGGCAGTTATTTTGTGAAGATTGTGTTTGTACTGGAATCCGTTATTTGAGTGAGCTCTAATACATCTGCTAGTAAAGGAAGCCCCCCCCATAAGATCTATTGGATGTAACTGTCAATAATTATCTGACACCCAACTGCTGCACGAAGAAAGAAGAGAAACAGATGCTGAGAGAGGAATAGTGAAGATAAACTTGATTATTTCAGAAACGATGCAGAATTTGAATTGTATTTAATGTTTTTAAGTAGGATTAAGCTTATATTTAATTTTCATGATAGTTCCCCTTTATGAGTGAGCAGGTAGACTGTTTTCAGACAGTTCAGCAGACTGTAGTGTGAAGAGACAGACTATAGGTTTAGCTCCCTGCTTTTCACTCTGTAGGGCAGGGGGCAATGGAATAGCATTTGACATGGGCATGAGGTATTGTGCCAACCTTCAGAAAAGACATTAACCTGGAGGAGACAGTGGGCAGTACAGATTCTCTGGGAGGGACTTCAATTCTCAGAATACATCATACTATGAAACGAGACGAGGCTGGAGTTCAATGATTAGTATGAGTCTGGGCAGACTACTGTGTATTCCTCGATTTCAGAAATTGTATGTATAAATCTATACAAGGGTGTATTGTTATGACAAGATGCACTTCCCACAAATGACTTCTTCTTTCAGTCAACTCGGAAAGTTTCCCTTTATATCTGGTATTTGTAAACTGATCTATATTCCTCTTTTAGTAGCAGACGCTTCATGGTATGGACACATACATTGGGGGCTTGGTTTGTTTTCCCTGCACATTGAACATGTCCAGACATAGGAGCTGTTGTTATTACAGCTGGAAGGTTACACTCTACAAAGACAAAAAAACATGCAGATCTTTCTATTAACGTATACAGGTATAGGACCCGTTATCTGGAAAGCTCCAAATTAAGGAAAGGCTGTTCAGCATAGACTCTATATCAGGGGTGCCCAAAAGGTAAATGGAGATCTACCGGTCGACCTTTAGTTGGTAATCAGTAGATCTCAAGACATCAACAAAGAGGTTAAAGGACCCCCCTGTTTTACTCAGATATTTATTCTGTTTAGGGATGCACCAAATGCACTATTTTGGATTCGGCCGAACCCCCAAATCCTTCCCAAAAATTTGTCCAAATACCGAACCGAATCTGAATCCTAATTTGCATATGAAAATTATGGGTGTGAAGGGGAAAACATTTTTTACTGCCTAGTTTTGTGCCAAAAAGTCATGTGATTTCCCTCCCTGGCCCTAATTTGCACATGCAAATTACGATCCGGTTCGGCCAGGCAGAAGGATTCGGCCGAATCCAAATCCTGCTGAAAAAGGCCAAATCC
>CM044438.1:109324364-109347057 GCA_024363595.1 Xenopus borealis
ATATATAAACAATATCAATTCTCTCATAAATCAATAAACTAAGTAATATTTTATATTTTCCATGGAACAAAATGCTAACAATACTATTATGGATGTAGCTCATAATGGGACTATGTCACTAAAACTAGACCCCACATTAGAAAAGTATGGGGATTTCTGCTCTATATTATCCAAATAATCCACATTTTTAAAAACGATTTCCTTTTTCTCTGTAATAATAAAACAGTATCTTGCATCTGATCCAAATTAAGATATAATTAATCATTATTAGAAGCAAAACCAGCCCTTTTGGTTTATTTAATGTTATCATGATATTCTAGTAGGCTTAAAGGATCAGCAACACAAAAATGTTTCAAAGCAATGAAAATATCATCTAGTGTTGCCCCGCACTGGTAAAACAGATGTGTTTGTTTCAGAAACACTACTATAGTTTATATAAACAAGCTGCTGTGTCACAATGGTGGAAATTGAAAAATGGCACAGGTTAAATGGTGGATCACTGATAACACCATTATGTTGTACGGAGCTTATCTGCTGTGTAACTTGAGCCTTTTCTCCTTTGAATGGCTGCCCCCATTATTACACAGCAGCTTATTTATATAAACAATAGTAGTGTTTCTGAAGCAAACACAGCAATTTTACCAGTGCAGGGCAACACTGCATTATATTTTTATTACTTTAAAGGGGTTGTTCACCTTTGAGTTAACTTTTAGTATAATGTAGAGAGTGATATTCTGAGACAATCTGCAATTGGTTTTAATTTTTTATTGTTTGTGGTTTTATAGTTATTTAGCTTTTTATTCAGCAGCTCTCTAGTTTGCAGTGTCAGCAATTTGGTTTCTAGGGTACAAATTACCCTAGCAACCCTGCACTGATTTGAATAAGAGACTGGAATATGAATAGGAGATGGACTGTATAGAATGATAAGTAATAAAAAGTGGCAATAACAATACATTTGTAGCCTTAAAGAGCATTTGTTTTTAGATGGTGTCAGTGATCCCCATTTGAAAGCTGCAAAGAAACAGAAGAAAATTGCAAATCATTAAAAAACTATGAAAAATAAATAATGAAGACCAATTGAAAAGTTTCTTAGAATTGACCCTTCTACAATATACTAAAAGTTAACTTGAAGGTGAACCACCCCTTTAAAACCCTTTAATTTTTTATGTTACTGTTCCTTTAGGGTAGAACTACACAGACGGTTCAGGTCCGTTTTCAACAGACCCGATGCTGGGTGACAAGATCTGCGGAAAATGGACCTGAACGACAAGACGGATGGTGTTGCAGGGTTGATCCGACGCAACACAACTGTCGGATGAAGACGCAGATTTCAGCATTTGCATCTGACAGTCGTGTCACGTCGGATCAGCCCTGCGACACCATCCGACTTCCTATTACTTACCTTGTTCTTGTTGCATGTGACTTGTCGCCCAGCGTCTGATCCACCAAAAACAGACCTGAATTGTCTGTATAGTTCCACCCTTAAAGTATGAAGATCCAAATCTGTTATCCGGAAAGCCCCAGGTTCCAAGCATTAGGTACCTGGACTACATATATATTTACATATTTTTCCCCCTTTCTTGATGAGCCTCAAAAAAATTTGTTGGCCACAGGGTCGGACTGGGGGGCCAGGTGCCCACCGGGACTTCTGCCACAGGGCCTCTCCACGGACACAGGTCTGCTGCCTCCAGTTCAGTTAAATTTGATGGCTGCTGAGCATGGACAACCTGCTTCAAATCATCCCGTAGATTTTCCATGATATTCAAGTCAAGGGACTGTGATGGCCATTCCAGAATATTGTACTTCTCCCTCTGCATAGATTCCTTTGTAGATTTCCAAGTGTGTTTAAGGTCATTGTCTTGTTTGAATATCCAACTCCTGAGTAACGTCAACTTTGTGACTGATGCTTGAACATTATCCTGAATAATTTGTTGATATTGAGTTGAATCCATCCGACCACTCGACTTTAACAAGGGCACCAGTCCCTGAACTAGCCGCACAGCCCCACAGCATGATAGAACCTCCACCAAATTTGACAGTAGGTAGCAGGTGTTTTTCTTGGAAATCGGTGTTCTTCTTCCGCCATGAAAAACACTTTTTGTTATGACCAAATAACTAAATTTTTGTCTCATCAGTCCAAAGCACTCCAAAATGACTGTGGCTTATCTAAATGAGCTTTTGCATACAACAAGCAACTCTGTTTGTGGCATGAGTGCAGCAAGGCCTTCTTTCTCATCACCCTGCCATACAGATGTTCTTTGTGCAAATTGCACTGAATTGTAGAACAATGCACATATACACCATCTGCAGCAAGATGTTCTTGCAGGTCTTTGTAGTTGATCTTTGCGTTGTCTGTAACCATTCTCACAATCCTCTGCATATGCCGCTCCTTCTGCTAGACATGGTTTTTACAGCAACTGCCTGTGGTCGTCTGTTTCCTGATTACATTCCTTACAGTTGAAACTGAAAGTTTAAACCTCTTTTTGTAGCCTTCCTCTAAACCATGATACTGAACAATCTTTGTTTTCAGATTACTTTGAGGATCCCATGCTCTTCAGAGGAGAGTCAAACAGAAAAACAACTTGCAGTTGGCCACCTTAAATACCTTTTCTCATGATTGGACACACCTGCCTATGAAGTTCAAGGATTTAACAAGCTAACCCAAAGAGTTTGGCGTTGCCAGTAATCAGTATTGAGCAGTTACATGCATTCAAATGCAAAATTACAAGGGTACCCAAATTTTTGCACAGCCAGTTTTTCACATTTGATTTAATTTCATACAACTGAATACTGCTTCAATAAAAATCTTTGTTCAGAAAACACCCCAGTTCTCAGATGTTCCTGGGAAATGAAAGACCTATCACTGATAACAACAACATCTTTTTTGTTGAAAGGGGAGTAAATTATTATGCAGGGGAAGAGGGGTTCCCAAACTTTTTCATATGACTGAGGGTGCATCTGCTCCTACAGGAACAGGGAGAACATTTGCCCTGCTTAGAGGTTGGGATGTATGGTGGGAGCAGGTGGTGTGCTGAGCAGTATTTTCATCTCACTTAACCTTTCAGATGACATTGATCCCAATATAGATTTTAGCCCTACTCGTGCCTTGCTCTTCAAGAAAGCATCAGTGAAGAAATGAGCTTGCAATCCTTTGTAAACAATGCTTGTTGGGTGCCTTAGGGCTCCTACACACGGGCGTTTTTGACCTGCGCTCCCCTGCGTTGCGTTTGGCTGCGTTCAGCCACAGGGGAGTGCAGGTCTAGACGCACCTCATTTTGTTCAATGAGGTTGTACCCACGAGACGCGTGTAAGCGCCGAACGCAGATTCAGACATGCTGCATTTTTCCTGCGTTCGGCGCTTACATGCGTTCGTGTGAGTACAGCCGCATTGAAAATAATTGAGTGCGTCTATACCTGCGCTCCCCTGCGTTTGAACTCAGCAAAACGCAATGCAGGGGAGCGCAGGTAAAAACGCCCGTGTGTAGGAGCCCTTAAACTACATACAACTAGTATTCTCCCTCTTACAGCCATTAGTCACAAAAGATAAATGACGGAATGTAATGAAAATCGGTAAAGGGAAATTAGTGCAAACAAATTTATCCTTTGCCCGAATTTAATATAAATTTACGAACTCTTTCACGACCACTTCTGATAGGGGAAGAAGGTTCGCGAATGTTATAGTTTGCACCAGTGAGCAGTAAATAATAAAACGTCTTTCTGATAAAGTTAGGTTTCTGCAAAAGATTACAACACCTTCAAACACTTCCTAAAATAGGCCAATGCAATAACAGTTTACTGTCATTTACATTTTCATTTCTATGAGTTTCTCTTATTTATACTGAAATACTAAAGTTACCTTAAGGGCTAGTTCACATGGGAAGATTCAAGGAGATTTGTCGCCTGATTGCCGCTTCTTTGGGGCGACTAAACTTGCTGAATTGCTTACCCGTGTCTCGCACCCACTAAAATGAAAAGTCGCCTGCGCCTATTCACACGTGGAGCTGCGTTTTCCTAAGTCGCTCAAAATTGCCATTTCCAGGGACTTAGGAAAACGCAGCGCCACGTGTGAATAGGCGCAGGCGACTTTTTATTTTAGTGGGTGTGAGACACGGGTAAGTAATTCAGGAATCTTTCGTGTGGACTAGCCCTAACAGCGTTATTGTGATCATGGGGTGTAGTACATTGAAATACACCAAAATATTATTTGCTTTCTCTATTTTGCATAAGACTTTTCATTCTTATTTGTGCAAATTTTTTTGCTCTTTGCAACGTTTATTACATCCCCCCTAAAATGTGCTTAATGGAGGGTGTGAATGAGATGTTCCTTGCTAAGCACTCACCACCTGCCTTGCTATGAACCCTTATTTATGATGAGAGCAGTTTGTTTTTGTGTCATGTGCAGCAATGTCTCAATACAAATATGCTCCTACTGTATATTCCTGTAAAAGTATATAGAAGCCCTGTTATTTCTTTGTTCAGGGCTCTGACCAGGATGTGAGTACAGGGTCCGCATAGCTTGTTTTAATAAACTGTGTCTCAGGTGGCCTTTAAATTTCCTCGGCATCAGGCATGGCACACATTATTGACCCTTTGGTAGACTGTGTTCATCCTTTACCAGAAGTGACAGGAGTTCATAAGTAACACTGGTGGTAAATAAATGTACAAGACTAGATACAGTAACTATATAAATCTATATATGAGTGGAAACTTGTTTTCCAACCCTACTGTTGGCTGCTTGCATACATTCTCTGTTTCCTTAGCACAGGCAAGATTGAGATCAAGTGCATGCAAGGACACTCCCAGCAACGTCTGTGCCTGTGTTTTGTAGCTCATAGTTTGCAGTTACCCAATACAAATGTTGCTTTTTGTGTTCCTGATCCTGAATACAACTTTTTGTTCTACTGTGTTCTGCTCTCATTCCACCCTGACCTGCACCTGCTTCCCAACTACTGTCCATCTGCTGACCCCATGCCTCCCAACATTTGAAGAATTTAATGAGGGACAAAAACGTTAGCCGTGAACATTTTTTTACCATGCCCATTGTGTGGTCACACCCCCTAATAACATAGGCATTTTGCTAAATTTGCCAGGTTATGAAAATGTAAACACATTTCTTGGATTTAAAGGGCCATGTTTTGTGTGTTATATCTGTTTTGCCAATGAAGCCGAAATTGCCCTTTAAACTGAGTCTCAGTTCTCCCAAAGACTTGTTAATTTAAATGGTTAAAATAGTTATTAACATGTATTTCTATAGCGCCAACTTATTTCTTAGCATTTCTTTTTTATCTTAAATTTTTACAAATGTATCGAAGTGCAACCGCACAATGTCACCTGGGCTCTGTCAAAAAACCTATTTTAATTATGTTTCGGAAACTTAGTATCTTTTATTGGAGTCAGTGCAGGAGATCAAAGAGAAACAGATCAGTAAGAAACCCAGGACTGGGGGCTGAGCTGTCAAAACCAGGACTGTCCCACAGTAAACCGGGAAGAAAACCAGGACTGACCCATAGATAATGGGAGACATGCTTGCCCATCTCTGCTTGAATTAATTAATGCTGCCTTTCTTCTGCCTGTCTTGACCATAGCCTGACTTTGATCTATCACCTTTCTGGGAACAGCCCTAACCTTGTCCTACATAATGTCTGCCTTATGCCCACCATGACCTTGGCATTTGCGCATTAATGCCAGTCACCAGCCCTGACTTTGGCTGCTGTACTAACTGCTGCATGTCTGGCTACTATGGCTACTATCCCTGACCTTGACCTGAAAATTTCAAACATGTGACCTGAGTTTGTATTGGTCTAGGACAACTTAGGTACAAAGGTTCAGTTATGACGCTAGAAATGAGTCTATCGGTGCACAGAGTTTCATAAGCAATTGGCATGAATTCCTTAGGAAATGTTGCCTGTAATCTTCCTGGTGAATTTGGTTTTGGCCTGGCTTTAGATGGAGCACCTGTATCAGGTGTATAAACAGTTTTCTTTATAGGCCTAGGTGGATATATGTCCATATCCCCACAAAAATCCTACAGAACAACTGTAGATTTAAAAACAAATTAAAATAATACAGCAATGGTTGCAAATATACAGTTAGGTTCAGAATAATAGCAGTGTGTTTTTTTAAAAAAAGGGAATAAAGCTCAAAAAAATAGCTTTTATTTCCATACAAGCAAATGCATTGGGAACATTGCACATTCAATTCCAAATCAAATTATCAAGAAATATTTATCACATTTGTGTTATTCCTTTACAGAAAGAAAAGGCAATATTAGTCTGTTCCCAAAAATAGCAGTGTCTGCATTCTTCTTTACAAACTCAAACATTCATTGCATGAACTGAAAAATGTTTCAAGATACTGCTTTCCTTTGAATGACTGAACTAATAATTAGTTGTATAATCAGTGTTTCTGAGAACTGCTGCACATCTGTGTTGAATGAAGTCCACCAACTTCTGGCATCTGTTACATTCCACAATTGCATTTTTTGCTTTTTGCTTTTTGCATCAGAAACAGCAGGTTTGGGGTTGACGTCAATCTTGTTGGTCTGGAAGCAAGATGTTTCTCAATTACTGGTGTGTTTGGGGTTGTTGTCAATTTCAAGGGCATTTCATTTTTGGCAACATGACCTCTTCGAGTATTTTGATGTATTGAAACCATGATCCCTGGTGTGAGATAAATAGAGAGCCCATGACTAAGCACCCTGGTGGGGTGCGAAACGGGTAGGGTGGCTGGAGATGCATTCTTATTTTTAACTTTGTATAAATAAAGTATACTTTTATTGGAATTTCTTTGGTCCTGTGGATCCGCATGTCTGTCGGCCCTGCTTCTTTTCTCTTGCTGTGCCGCTCCCTGAAGCTGGGGGTCTGGGGCTGGTGCAGCCGGACCACATTCATGATTTGGTGAGTTTTTCACATTTATTCTGGAGCACCTTTTTTTTGTTTACTATCTTAATGAGATAAATAGGCCCAACACCATACATCCCCATATCATGATGCTTGTGCCACCATGCTTAACTGGCTTCTGTGAGTTGAATTGAAACCCAAAAAAACAATCTTGCTTTCATCAGTCCACAAAATCTTGTGCCATTTCTCTTTAGGACAGTCAATGTGCTCTTTGGCAACTTCAGCACGTCTTTTTTTCAGCAATGGGATTTTGTGGGGACTTCTTGCTGATAGCTTGGCTTAACATAGGCATCTTCTAATTGTAACAGTATCACAGGTAACTTTACACCTTCTTTGATCTTCCTGTAGCTGATCATTGGCTGAGTCTTTGTCATTTTGGCTACTCTGCTATCCATTCCAATGGTCCTTTTCCATTTCCGTCCACATCTTTCAGGTTTTAAAGCATTTGAGATCATTTTAGCTGAGCAGTCTATCATTTTCTGCACTTATTTATGTTTTCCCCTCTCCAATCAACTTTTTAAAAGTACCCTGACCTTCTAAACAATGTCAGGAATGCACTATAAAATGCACTATAACCAGAATGCACAACATGTGCTCCTTTCTTCCTTAAATAAGGGTCATAATTGACACCTGTTTTTTTTCATAGAATGAATGTGCTCACTAATTGAACTCCACACTGCTATTAATTGGACAAACCTCAATTAATGATTCACTCACACACAGAATCAGCAGCACTGGGTTTCTATTTCTCTACTACTTGTAAATTATTTGTCATGTAGAAATATAATTTCTACCAAAAACAGTGATTGATCAGGTTAGTGATGTTGGACTGCTGTTATTCTCAACATCTGTACCTATTCACTGTATAGACATCTTTGAAGGGCTTATTGGGAATAATAGTCCCTGGGAAGGTATTGTGGCTGTGGGATAGCAGGTATAGTAGGGAGAGATGGTGTCTATAGTATTATCAAAGACAACACACCAATATTCAAAGGACAAGGAAAGTGTAAAATAGAATAGGGCTAGAAATGCTGTATTTTGTATACTAAACATAAACATGAACTTACTGCACCACAAGCCTAATCAAACAAATGATTTATGCTTTCAAAGTTGGCCACAGGGGGCTGTCATCTTGTAACTTTGTTATATATATTTGCAAGACCAAGTCTGTGCACATGCTCAATGTGATCTGGGCTAAACTTAGGGATTGTCATAAATGATCAAAACAGCACAAGTCAAATAATATCTGTCAGAAGTCGATACAGCAAGACTGATTAATAATCAGAATATACAGACTGCACTGGGTCCTGTGTTGTCATGTAATCTAATGTGGATTTTATAGTTTTTGTATTGTTTAATACAATCTTTCTCCAACTCTGCAGAACCAGTGGCTGCAGCAAAATAATCCTCCAAACAGAATCTGTTTAAATCTGGCTCCATGATCTTTGTCCCTGCAGCTGGAGTTGGAAATAAAGGCAAAGTTAAAAATCCAATACAAATCTCTACACAGTCGCCGACTGCTCTACAGGGAAACGAAGCTGCTGGAGTTCTGCACGGCTGGGATGTAAGGCAATTCCTATCCACAGAAGTAAATGAAGGGAGAATTTCACTGCATGCAGTCAGTATACTGACATTTTTTAATTAAAGTATATTGGAGATAGATTTCTTTTTCATTAAAGAAAGTAAAAATTATATTTTATTTTTTTTTGCCTTTACTTTCCCTTTAATAACCATTGAGCTATTGTACAGGACAGCGGCAGCCACAAAACCCAAAATTGTTTGTCACAGCTCCTTTAGCAATGATATCGGAAACATTCTTTCTATGTCCCACACTGACAGTGACCGGCAGCCTCTGCTCAGAAGAATTCACTTTGGCACCTGTTTGGTGCTACGAGCCTTTTCTTCTGTAGGGGAAACATATGGCATTTGTACTGAACTCTTAGACCATGTAATGAATCCCTGCATTTTATTTGTTCTTGACACATTTAGAAAGCTTTGAAAAATGCAATTTAATCCTGGAGTGAACACATCTTTTTCCAGAGATTGAGGGCTGGAGGGGACACGGAATAATATCAATTTAGCATATACAGTATATGACATAAAGGCAAAATATGGTGTATTAAAAGGTTGAAAGTTTATGCTTTCAGCTATGTTATAGTCCAGAAGTAGCAGCAGGGCCGCACCTATATTTCTGACAATTATTAAAGACAATAATCTCCTCCAAAGAATAAAGTGTTTTTGAAGTGATGCTCTTTCCCTTATTAAATGTATTTGTGCAAACCTGTGGCCTTCATCTCTGAAAAAGGAAATCTTTGACAGCGTGGCTCCGGCTGGGTATATAAATAAATGCACTTGAAACCATGAGGTGGGCTCTTTTGTCTTCCCAAGGGGATGTCCTGGAAAGTGGCCATTGATAGGGGAAGGCTGACGTGCTGCTCAGGAGGAGCAAACAGTCCCTGATTCCAGGGTGGTATATAAGCTCAACCATCAGCTGTCACTAGTGCTGCACAATTACCTCTTGAGCTCCCGACCAGCATCACTCACAATGGATGATATCTACAAAGCAGCGGTAAGTACTGAACTGTCATCATTCTCTGTATCCCAGTCCTTTATTAGTTACAGCTGAAACCCGGCTGATCAGCCCGTCCCTTTTTGGGTGGGCGCTGATGCAGAGGTTGCAATATAGATTTTTTTAAAATTGGATATTACTTGTTTTATTCCCTGTGCTGCAGGAAGGATGACATCTATATACATATTTATATAATAAGTCCTTTGCTCCACATACTGAGCACGGACATTTGAGCTGTCGTTTAGAATCACCTTTAATGACCTGAATAACTATAAAGGGTTTCTATCATACTTTGTAAAGCTTTGAATTTCTAGGGACGTTCAGTTCCAAATGGGATTCAGATGACAAATCAGAAGTCTATGCTGCATATATGAATGTATAATGGACATGTTCAGTATGAGTGTTTCAAATAAGTATAAATGGAGCTTAGGGATGATACTTGTGTGCCACATGTTATAAAATATAACTTCCCCCAGAATTTTACAAGTTGTATATGGCCATGAAACTTTTTGGTGTCATTTAACTGTATCTGCAATAACATTTGGCAGTGGCGTAACTACTCCCCGGTGGGCCCTGGTACGGTATTGGCACCAGGGCCCCCCTGTCGGGCCCTTTTCTCTATAAATCGGATGCTGGAGTGTTGATGGCATGTGTGCTGTAAAATCTCCCCTAGATAACTGCCTGCCATAACCATTATCGTGGCACCAATGGGGCCCCAAGGGGGTGGGGGCCCTGGTGCAATTGCACCCTCTGCACCCCTGGTAGTTACGCCACTGACATTTGGAGGAAATCTCTTTCTTTGAAACTGTAGACCCCTCATTTTTAATTGTGTTCTATAATTGATATACAGGCATGGGATCTTTTTCAGATCTTTCCCTAATTCTTTCCCTACTTTGTACCTCCATACATTTAAGGCCCCCATACACGGCCCGATAAAAGCTGTCGACAGACCGAGTGGGCAGCTTATTGGCCAATGTGTGGGGCCATCTGACGGGCTTCCCCAATCGATATCTGGCCGAAAGTCGGTTAGATCTTGATCGGACAGGTTAAAAAAATCTTGTTGGATCGCAGCATTGAATTGATCCCCCAATCTGACTGCCCGTATCTCCTCAATTCTGATCTGACGCTCAGATCAGCCCCGATATTGCCCATCTCAATGTGGGCATATTGGGGGGAGATACACTAGTTTGACGACATCGCCAAACAAACGGATCTCCCTGTGTATGGCCAGCTTTAGTCTACTTTACATGGATTTAACATTAAATAAACCAAATAGCATTGTTTTGCCTCTGATAAGGATGAGTTATATTTTAGCTGGGATCAAGTACAAGGTACCGTTTATTACAGAGAATTGGTTTTAAAAATTAGAATTATTTAATCAAAATAGAGTCTATGGGGGACTGCCTTTCCTATAATTCAGAGCTTTCCAGATAATGGGTTTCTGGATAAGGAATCCCATACCTGTAGTGATTACTGGTGGGGCTCCGGTTACACCAGTGACCCCAGTGCTCAAAGGCACAGGAGACCAATGAATATGTGACATCATTTTCCTATGTAGTAGGCCAGTGAGCTGAAATACTACATGTTCATGATCACATTATATTGAAATGCAAATATTGCAGACGTACACAAGCAAAATAACCCCAATATAAAAAATCCCATATTATTGTTCTGTCTGCAATGAGCCAATTGAAAGCACAATGTATATATATATATGTATATATATATATATATATATATATATATATATATATATATATATGCAAATGATGACTTTGCTTTTGATCATATAGCAAGCCCTTGCAATGGTGATCATCTCTAATACTGAATGTGCAGTAAGTACATGTACACATAATGAGCCACAGAGCTGACCTTCAGTTCTCCTTGTCCTGCATATCAGCTGCATGGACAGCACTCCACCCCACAGACTCACACATACACAAGTTGTTACTTAAACCTAACAATATACATTTGCTCATAAATCAGTATTAAGTAATGTTTTATTGGAACAGAATTCTAACAATGTTTTGTAGATCATAATGCAACAACATCCATAAAAGTAGACCCCTCATTAGTAAAGTATGGGCAAAAAAAAGGATAATTTGCCTGTCTGTATATTTATTTGTTTATTTAAAACTGTCCTCGCCCCATCCACCACAACATCCTTAAATGTCTCTGTTTCAGCCAACAGTTGGGGTAAGAGTTTTTTAGAATGTCTCTTTGGTGTAAAATTGAATGTACTCTTAATAGAGCTGCTTGTTTGGCAAGGGCACCAAATAAGTGTATATTTGCCTGATTTGTTACTTACACGCTGCCTCAAATTGGTCTGATCTTATTGTCAGGCCAGTGGAGCAATGATTGGATAATAATGGGCTTCTACAATAACATTTCAACAAAGGAATGCATCAGTGCATGGCACCGGACTATTTTGCCCTGTGTTGTCAACCCTCCCTGATAGATATCTGCAGACTCCAGAGGGCAAGAGATAGCCGCCACTATAGGCATGCGCATTGGACAGCTTTATTCTGGTACCCTAGGTGCTCCTGGAAGTTTGAATGTCAGGGAGATGTTTGAGGTTCCTCGTCTTGAAACTATCACTGATACAGGAATGTGTGTATGTGTCTGTAATTTGTTTAAGGAGGACCTTATCAAATGTTGTATCAAAGTGAGGAGTTGAACTTGCACCAAAAATCAGAAAACCAATGACTTAAAAGGTCCAAAATAGCAGTGTAAAGGTGGTGTATGGGGCCTATGACTAGGGTTGCCACCTTTAAAAAAAAAAAAAAAATTGCCGGCTAGTGGTGAAGTAAGGGAACAAAAGCTGCAAGGAGCAATGTGAAAGGGGCGGGGTCATGGAAATGTGTCGCAAAAGGGGCGGAGCCATGACACTAAAGGGGGCAGAGCCATCGCAGCGCCAGCGATAAGTTTAAAGTGAAGGTCCAAGGGCTTTTGGTAAGGGTTTTACAAATTATAAATTTGTAATACCGTCCCCGGCCCTTGCAGGTATTTTACTGGCTAGGCCGGTAAAATACCGGCTGGGTGGCAACCCTACCTCTGACCGGCTTCGATATCTGACCAAAAGTCGACCAGATGTCTATCGGGCAGGGTTAAAAATCCAGTCGGATCACAGACAACATCTGTTTATTGATGCGGCCCTGCGATCCGACCGCCCATACTCCTGCATTATGATCCGATAGTTGGGCCCTGGGGAGAGATCCATATGTTGTGATGTCGCCAAACAAGCGAATCTCTCTATGCATGGCCAGCTTAAGGTTGCCCCCTTGCTGATGTTTTACCTGCTTGGGCAGTAAATAAAAGGCTTAAATGACATGAAAAAGTTCATATACTGGGCACTGCCCATATGTTAGACACTCGCTGTATTAAATAACTCCTGTTTACTTGCTGGATCCTTTTGAGCCTCACACTTCTATCTTTGTAGTATTTCCACAGCTCCCTTTACATTTGTTAGGCTTGTGAGCTTGTGTGTACTATTTTACTATTCTCCATAAATACTACATAGATGATGATGCTTTGTGAGTAAGATCCCCACACCTGTCTGGGGAAAAAAAGCTAACAATTTAGTACAACTGGGGGTGCCTTATTTACATATAGTCACCATTGTATAAACCTTTGCTTGTCCTTTAATGACTAAGTTGTTCATAAAGAAAGCTAGCAGAGTGGCACCATCCTATGTGCATATAATTACTTGTCAAGCCAGAGAGCACACCAGTCCTCCTGCTATTAATACAAGTGTTGTGCTGAACAATAGCCATGCAAAGCCACTTGTATTATCCACAAACAGCTGTTCCGGCCCTAAGACGTCAGCCATTTGTCCTGACAAACAGCCCGGCACACAGGAGGCAAATCCCAGAGTTTATTTGGGTCCGTTGCAATTTCAAAAATGACAACGACTCAGGCTACAAAAGGGTAGGCTAAAAAAAGACCCATTGTTCAGGCTGCACCCGTCGTGTCCCGAATTCTTCAGTCTAAATCAGAAGAACCAAGGACAACGATGAAGCCAAAACTATTTTTCCTTGGTTTATAATCGGAAAACGAAAGTCATGGTACAGGCTAACCACTAATATGGAAGGCCTATAATCCCTCCATTACTTTTGGCCAGTAGAATGGATAATAAAACACACAAAGTATGAGAATAAAATACACAAAGCACAAGGGACCAGTTACTGTCTGCCTTACAGACCCAAAGCTGGTAAGGCAGAAACAGATGGTTCTTGTAACTAATAAGAGTTCCGTCCAGCAATTTACCCTAAACTGGTGCAAGTGACTTCCCTTCATATAGTCTATATGTGACATTAGCCTTATCACCTGCAAAAAAAGGTAGAGATCTATAAACATGCCTTCCACTGCCAACCAACAGCCTTAAATAATCAAAGGATGTAGTAGTTGAGCTATACCTGGGGTCACAGGCACTGCTCATCAGGGCAGTGGCGTTTAACCTATGATCTGTTGTTATACTACAACTCCCAGCATCCTCAGATGAATATTAATGATGACTGTAGTTCAGTAACAGCTAACAAGCCAGAGGTTAAAGAAGACAAGTGGGTGGTGCCTGGCACCTCTCCTGTGCAATGAGTCTCAGAGCAATATAATAAGCCCCTCTTTTACAAATAACGCCATACCTTCATGCCTACATAAGGCAATGCAAAAGCTCAGCTAAATTTGGTGTCTGGTTCAGGCTCAAATGACAATACCAATAATGGAGGCAGAGATAAGGGGGGCTAAGGTTAAATGCCACTGTCCCTGTGTAAAAGGGAACAATTGGATAATTTATCTTTCTTTCCCAGTGTCAGTATCTTCACTTTATAAATAGCCTGCCAGGGCCATGTATTATGTTACTCCCAGTATACACCAGGCAAATGTCTCCCAGCCCTGTACAGTGCCCACAAAGTCCCCAGCTATGCTGCTGCCCGGCCAAAACAATAAAAAAACAGCTGTTTTGTTTTCCTCACTTACAGGCAGGATGTGTTTTGTGTTTCACACCAGCGACCTAGGAAATAGCATCGCTCAGCTCAGCAGCAATAGTCATATTCCTTTGATAAACAAGGAAAAGTTGTGCTCACCACTAATTTTTAAAACCATTAGGAGGGGGTGCAATGAGGCTGTGACCACAAAATACATATAGACAAATACAAGATCCTCTGCACTCAACCCATTATCAATATATTTAAGACATTGAGACATTCTGTGCATACAGCTACTAAAAAATGCCTTACCCTTTAAACAACAGGGATTGTTTGTCCAGAAATTGCAATATATTTAAGCTGGCCAACTGCACTTTGGGTCCTACGGGAGAAAAGCGCTTTACAAATGTTGTTTGTTGTTGTTGTTGTACGTCAAAGTCATCCCATATCTGGCCAGTCCTACGCTCAATTTTCATCTGATACATTAAGAATTCTATTGCTTCATTATACAGTGCAGAGGACCATTTCAAATGGTGATCATTGACCGCATCTAAGAAAAAACAAATGCACTGTAAGTCTATAAATGTATTGTTATTGCTACTTTGTATTACTCCTCTTTCAATTCATGCTCTCTCCATAGGTTTGCCACCTTGCCCCTTTAAAACCGAACACATATGGAATCCACAGCCTGCATGACGAATTAGCAATTCATTTAGATGCATGCTGCAGACTGAACTGATTTAGGGTAGAACTCCATGGGTGACTTTGATGGAATACCCTCGGATCCGATGTGCTGAGACTAATCCCAGGCATCATGTCAGATGCACTGAATTTAAGGTAAGTAATAGGAATGTCGGAAGTTGTTGCAGAGTACATCCAACACAACAAGACTGTCGGATGCACGCTGCGAAAACATCTGACATTCCTATAATTTACCTGAGATTTGGCACATCCAACGTGACGCCTGCACTTTGTCATGTTGCGTCGGAGCAGAGGTAAACACAGTAAAAACATCCATGTAGTTCGGCCATGTGCAGCCATGCATCTAAATGAATTGCCAACTAGCCGTACAAGCTGTGGGTTCCATATGTGTTCAGTTTTAAAGGAGTAAGGTGGAAACCCTACCTCTCCAATTCATATTTCAGTCTTATATTCCAATCAATGCATGGTTGCTATGGAAATTGGGGCTCTAGCCACCAGATTTCTGAAACTGCAAACTGGAGAGCTGCTAAACCACTATTATATACAAAATAAAATATAATAGCAAAATTGTCTCAGAATATCACTCTCTACATCAGTGATGCCCAACCAGTGACTCATGAGCAACATGTTGCCCATCAACCCATTGGACGTTTCTCCTAGTGGCCTCAAAGCAGGTGCTTTTTTTATTTTTTAATTCCTGGCTTGGAGGCAAGTTTGGTTGCAAAAAAAACGATTTATGGCCAAAAAGAGGCTCCTGTAGGCTGCCAGTCCTCATAGGAGCTACCAAACAGCCAATCAGAGCCCTTATTTGCCCCCCGGAACATTTTTCATGCTTGTGTTGCTCCCCAATTCCTTTTACAATTGAATGTGCCCTTGGTTGATGCATCAACCTGGGGAAGTGTTTTTAGCAAGATGGGCCATTGCAATCTCCCCTTATGCACCCTGCCATACCCTGCACTAAAGTCAGTCTTTCAAACTTGGCTCGTGTGCAGTAAAGGACTTTTTGAGCTTTGGACACCCATTTAGGGGCTACCCATATAGCATGTTGCTTGGTCTAGTTTATACACACTGTAAAAAGCCTAGATGGAAAATGGTCAGCCCTGCTGGATACTGAATGTGATGGGAATTTTCCATTCATACAGAAAGCATTGTCCTCACAAGTGTTATTTATGGAACATAAATGTAAAACGAAACCCTACCCCCATTTAGGGGCAGTGTCAGACTGGCCCACCAGGATGCCAGGAAAACTCCCAGTGTGATTCCCAGGTGTCAGTGGCCCCTTCTGCTTCTAAATATTTGGCCTATTTCATGGCCATTCCCTATTTCTATGAGAACAAAGAGGCTCTAAATAGATGGAATAATAGATTATTGTATGTAAAGAAAAGAGACTAGGAGAATAGAGGTTGAGTGAGGAAGAATAATAATACTGAGGGTGGGTCCCTGGTCTAAGGTTTTGGTGGGTCCCTGGTGTCCCAAACCACCACTGTTTAGGGGCTACCCATATAGTAAAGTGCTTGGATAAGTTTGGTGCACAAAGTATGGTACATTCATAAGAGTTCTTTTTTCTAAAACTCCAATATTTTCTATTTTTTCCCGAGCCACCATTTTGTGATGGTCTTTGTGTCATTCACTGATCACCTGGCAGGAAATAGTGCAGGTTCTCACATTACCAGCTCTCTGCATTCATTGGCTGATGTCACCTAGCAAGTATGTGTGCCCTTGGTTTGTGTATGTGAGCACAGTGCCTGCTTGTTTACCCCCAATGCTTGAGAACAGCAATACACTGTACTGTAGCAGGATCAGATTAAGTGGCATAACTATCACTGGGCCCCACAGCAAATCATTTTTCAGGCCCCCTAAATGTCTAGACGTTGATCAGTTTTACCAGTATTTATTGAAATTGTATATGAATTAGGGCCTCATGGGGCCGCTAAAGCTCCTGGACCCCCTGCAGGCGCAGGGTCTGCTTCCTCTGTAGTTACTCCCCTGATCAAATTATCTGTTGCGAAAGCACAAATATATTCTGTCTTACTCTTAAAAGATAAGGGAAGTTAAACTATAGAAGTAGCTAGAAATGTTGTACATAGGGTTGCCACCTTTTCTTGAAACAAAATACTGGCCTTCCTATATATTTATCTTTTTTTTCCTATTAATAACATTGGGATCAACCATCAAAAATACCGGCCAGGCCGGTAAACCTAGTTGTACATTAGGTTTTGTGCTTCTGTACCAGCCCAAGGCAACCACAGCCCTTTAGCAGTAAAGCTCTGTATCTCTGTGAATCTTCTGATTCACTACACATGCTCATATCAGTGTCACAGACACTTTCCAAGATGGAGACCCCCCTGTGACAAGTTTGAAGTCCTGGATCATTGCTGCTATTGACAAGCTGAAACTTTAGGCTGGTGCAATACGTTCAGTATATAAAACATAGCATTTTTAGCCCTGTTCATTTTTAGGGTTTAGTTCTACTTTAAGGCCCCCTTACACAGGCCGATAAAAGCTGCTGACAGGCATAGTCAGCAGCTTATTGGCCCATGTGTGGGGCCCTCCAATGGGCTTCCCCCATTTAAAAAAAATATATTTTAATACTCCATAGTGGATGGGGTTACTTTTTTTTGCACTGATGTCTGTGTGGTATTATTAACTGTGATGTAGAGTGGGCGAGATCGGGGGTGGGGCTTTGGCGATAGGGTGGGCGGGACCCAGGGGCCCCCAAAAATTTTGTTGTATGGGGCCCCATGATTTCTAAAGACGGCCCTGGGTCCCACGATCCAACCCAAGGGCCGACAATCGATCTCCCTGTGTATGGCTACTGTTAGGCGGTTCTTTATGAAAGTCAAATTTGTTCTGGTCGGACTTTTAAAGGGGAAAAATCACCATTTAATATAGAAAAAAAGTACTCCAACTCAGATGTACCAAGTGTAGAAGTAAGTGGCAGATGTCCTGTTAATATTCTGTGCTGGGTTTCGTTCAATAATTGTTCGTGATTTTCGGGCAACAAATCCAAAAAAGTTGCAGGTTTCAGACATCAAATCGAAAAAGTTGCAGTTTTCCACAAAAAAATTATTGATAAATAGGAGGAAAGAGTCCATGTGGATTTGGTCTGAGCAGTTTTCAGAAAATAGTGAGAACTTTTTGGATTTTGATAAACAACCCCCTTAGAGTGGGGCAGGATCATTAAAACTAGCAGTACAGCCATATTAGTGCATTTGTGGTTGTGTCTGTACAGGTATAAGAGATGATGGTTGTGTGACACTTAAAATATATGAGCAACTGTTACATAGATACATAGTTAAATTGGGTTGAAAAAGGACAAAGTCCATTAAGTTCGAACCCCTCCAAATTAAAACCCAGCATATACACACACACCTACACTTTCACACAAACCATATATGCCCATAGCTATACTAACTGTAGGGTTTAGTATCAAAATAGCCTTTGATATTATGTCTGTCCAAAAATCATCCAAGCCCCTCTTAAAAGCATCAACAGAATGAGCCATCACAACATCACCCGGCAGTGCATTCCACAACCTCACTGTCCTCACTGTGAAGAACCACCTACACTGCTTCAAATGAAAGTCCTTTTCTTCTAGTCTGAAGGGGGGGGCCTCTGGTGCGGTGATCCTCTTTATGGGTAAAAAGGTCCCCTGATATTTGTCTATAATGTCCTCGAATATATTTGTAAAGTGTAATCATGTCCCCTCGCAAGCACCTTTTTTCCAGAGAAAACAACCCCAACCTGGACAGTCTCCCCTCATAATTTAAGTCTTCCATCCCTCTAACCAGTTTAGTTGCACATAGGGGTAGATTCATCAAAGAGTGAAGTTCCACCACTAGAGGGAAATTCCACAGCTCTCAATTCATTTCTATGGGATTTTGCAAGGCGTATTCATCAATGGGTGAAGTGAAAGTTCACCCTTTGATAATTACGCCTTTAATAATCCTATAGAAATGAATTGAGAGCTGTGGAATTTCCCTATAGTGGCGGTACTTCACTCTTAACTTCACTCTTTGATGAATCTACCCCTTAGACTCTGCACTCTCTCCAGCTCATTTATATCCCTCCTTAGGACTGGAGTCCAAAACTGCACTGCATACTCCAGATGAGGCCTTACTAGGGATCTATAAAGAGGTATAATTATGTTTTCATCCCTTGAGTTTATGCGCTTTTTTATGCAAGACAGAACTTTATTTGCTTTAGTAGCTACAGAATGACACAGCCCAGAATTATACAACTTGTTATCTATAAAAACCCCAAGATCCTTCTCACTTAAGGAAACTCCCAACACACTGCCATTTAGTGTATAACTTGCATTTATATTATTTTTGCCAAAGTGCATAACCTTGCATTTATCAACATTGAACCTCATTTTCCAGTTTGCTGCTCAGTTTCCATGTTACCCAAGTGGGTTCCTGGGCCAGTGGTCCTTTTAGGAAAGACTATTTTGGTTATTTCATGCACATTGCAGAGCAAACAACAACAAAAAACTTTCTTTCAATTCCCTGGTTCTTCAGAGAAAAGAGGTGAAGGCAGTGAACTGTCGCTAATGTTTTATAATATAATTTAATAATATATTATAATATAATAATAATATATTTTATATATTATTATATTTTATACTACAATAATATAATATAATAGTATAATAATATTAATAATATTTTATAATATATGTCATTTGCAAAACTGTAGTAGTTGTCTAAAAATTCTATCTTCTACTAAATGGTTTATTAAAATGTCTTTACTACTGCAAACAACTCTATACATTCTCTACAGTTTAGGATATTTTTTATAATAATTGCCTTCCTAGTACAACCCTAGAGGGTTCTGTAAACCCATGGCACAATACAGCAGTTTTTGGTTGTTCACGTTTAAATGAACTTCTAGTATGATGTAGAGGGTGATATTCTGAAACAATTTTCAATAGGTTTTCATTTTTTATCATTGGTGTTTTGTAAATGATTTATCCTTTTATTCAGCATCTCTCCAATTTCAGCAATCTGGTTGCTAGAATCCAAAATCCCCTAGCAACCATGCATTGATTTGAATAAGAGACTGGAATATGAATAGGAGTGGCCTGCATAGAAAGATGAGTAATTAAAAAGTAGCAATAACAATACATTTGCAGCCTTTCAGAGCATTTGTTTTTAGACTGGGCTCAGTGACCCCCATTTGAAAGCTGGAAAGAGTCAAAAGAAGAAGGCAAATAATTCAAAAACTATAACAGAGTTAAAACATTGCTTAGAAGTAGCTATGCCATAATATACTAAAAGTTAATTTAAAGGTGAACTACACCTTTAAAGGACATGTCAACCCCAAAAATAATTTTTTGCCTAATAAAAGAAAACATCATTCTAAGCAACTTTACAAGCTGGCTTTTGAAACAATGTAACATAAGCCAACCAATTAACAGACCAGTCTTGCTGGAGGAGACTGGCTTTTGCAACATTGATTAAAATGTAACAACCAGGAATTATGCAAATGCTGCTTTCAATAGCAATTACATTTACAAATAATTTTAATACATTCATTTTGGAACGTTGCTTGTAATTGTGTTTTCTTTTATTAGTCAAAAAGTCATTTTTCGGGTTGACATGTCATTTAAGTAAACTCTCCAGATTACTGGTAGTATATGGGAGGGTAGTATTGGTTAATAACAAAGACAATGATCCATTGTCTTCGTCATTAACCCATGATCCAATGATACTCAGTAACAGAATCTGTTTCATTTTTTTTCTTAATAGGTAGAACAGCTTACAGAGGAGCAGAAAAATGGTAAGTACTAATGAAGTTACCTTCAGTTAATATTTCCATTGTCATCTTGTTGGCCGCTTGGGATTTCTCTTTAGCTGGTGGCATACTTTTTCCTTTTATAATTAACTGAATCAATAGCTGAATCATTATTGAAAAAATAAGTTCAAGCGTGGTATCTGGGAAGTCACAAGTGCATTTGTGTGGCACAAAGATGATCTTGTATACTAAGATACTGTACCAGGTTTAGTCTATTGGTGTTACTAGATATTTTAATGCATTTAATTGAGTTGTTTTTATGTGTTTTCATTAAGAGGCACTCGTTCCATTTATATTAGTAGTTTCCCTTCTTGACGTGGCAGTACAACCTGTCTAAGGAAATATTAACTGTCACCTTCTATGATATGTTCTTGCTACTCCTCCAATTAACAAATTACAATATTTAGCTTTTTAATGATATATTTGTATGCTCTCCGTATACGCATATGATTAAGTTGAGCCTATATGGTCCTCTGATATCCAGCTATTTTGTTGGGCCTTATTGATAACCAATCAGCATGATCAGATATTAATCAGCCAAGCTGATTTTTTAAGCCCTGTACATAGGCAAATGAGCTGCAAATTCAGATACAAAACATGGACCCAACATTCAAAATCTGCCTCTACAAGTTCATCTATGCACCTGTTGCTTAATAATGCTGACCGAGAGTGCATACTGTGGTAAAGAGTAGGAAAGTAGCACATGCCTGCTATATATATATATATATATATATATATATATATATATATATATATAAATACAATTATCATGGAAAGGGGGTGAGTAGGAAACTGAACAAGGTTTGCAATCAGATGGGACCCGTTGAGTTTACGTTTAAGGACAAATTTACTAAAATCCCCCAAAAATCCTATGAATCTATTCGAAATGTGATAAGCATTCGACTATCAAATGCTTATTGAATAGTTTTAGGCTATCACTTTGCTCGATATTCGATTTCTCGATGAAATTGTACGATTGGATAGCGATCGTTCGATTTCACGAAAAAATCGTACTTTTTCCTTCGAGCCTCTGAAAAAATTTGTACGATTCGAATGATCGAATGATCGTACGAATGGTGTTTGAGCAAGACTTAGCAAAAGAAGCCTATGGGGGGGGGTTCCCATAGGCTTATATTGGTATTCGTAGGTTCAATATGACAAAGTAGGCATTCAAAGGATTTTAAAATTTTAAATCCTTCGATCATCGAATGATCGAACGATCAAATATTCGATCATTCGATCTATTCGATAATTCGGTATTCAATGATCGAAGATGCCAAATTTTGCATATTCGAATATCTGAAAAAATCGTACGAGCGGAATTCGATCATATTCGAACTCTCTTCACGGGAATTTTGTAAATTTGCCCCATAGTATGATGTAGAGAATGATATTCTGAGACAATTTGCAGCTTTTCACTTTGCAGTTTCAGAAATCTGGTTGCTAGGGTCTGAATTTCCCTAGAAACCATGAACTGATTGGAATAAAAGACTGCAATATGAAGTCGCCAGTGACCCCCATTTGAAAGGTAGAAATAGTCAGAAGATGAAAGCAAAATATTAAAAAACTATAAAAAAATAGATAATCAAGACAGGTTGAAAAGTTGCTTAGAATTGGCATTACTTTTTCAAACTAAAATTTAAAGGTATACTGTCATGGGAAAACATGTTTTTTTCACATCAGTTAATAGTGCTGCTTTCTGGCAGGCTATTTTTCCTTCTCAATGTAACTGAATAGTACGCAGTGTACATGGGTTTTACTATTGAGTGCTGTTCTTAGATCTACCAGGGAGCTGTTATCTTGTG
>CM044438.1:109347288-109413404 GCA_024363595.1 Xenopus borealis
TTCAATGCAGAATTCTTCTGGAGCAGCACTATTAACTGATGCATTTTGAAGAAAAAAAAACATTTTTCCCATGACAGGATCACTTTAATGTGAATCACCCCTTGTAATAATGGCCAGTCAAAGGCTGGTTCAAATACTTCTTTACGCAGAGGCTTTTTTCATTAGGGTGTGTGATGGCATCTCATTGTTCTCTGTTTGTCTGTTTTTTACAGAGTTCAGGGCAGCCTTTGACATTTTCGTGCAAGACGCTGAAGATGGTTGCATTAGCACCAAGGAACTGGGGAAGGTCATGAGAATGCTGGGGCAAAGCCCCACCCCTGAGGAGTTACAGGAAATTATAGATGAAGTAGATGAAGATGGTTAGTTTTGGGGATTTGTTGATCAACATTTTTCTTCTTAATCATTGGTTCATTTACAAAAAATACCTCATTTCAGTTAAGATGGGGCTGTTTTAAAAATCCTGAAAAAGAAAATTGTCTGAATATTGAAATACACTTCCTATTAACTTCTTTTAGTAACACTTCTCATCTATTATAAACCTGCCTATCCAAGACCATAGTCATTGGTGTCCGGCCTATATTCAGAGCATTGCTATTGACGAGTACAAATTGTAAATCTTAGTTTTTATTTGTGACACACACTCCGACTCACGTGCACACATATATCTCCCTTAAAGGGGTTGTTCACCTTCAAACAACTAGTTGGTTTCAGATAGATCACCAGAAATAATGACTTTTTTTCAATGACTTTCCATTTTCTATATGTGACTGTTTTTCTAATATTGAAGTGTAAAGTGTCATTTTTCACCTTCTGAAACAGCTCCGGGAGGGGGGTCGCCGACCCTGTAAACTGTTCTACATTTAGTTGATGCATATCTTATCTTTGTCCCTGCTGAGCAGAATCTCTGGGTTTCATTACAGGCAGCTGTTAGAATTTATATAATAGTTGCTAATACTCCAGAGATGCTGCTGAGAAATTTATCAACTAAATATTGTAAAATTGTATCAGTTGAGTCTGACTCAGACGCCAGAAACACGAGTATTCAACTTTAAACTTAGATTTTGGAAAAAACGGTAAAAAATAAATAATGGAAAGTATTTCGGTAAAGTCTTCATTTTTGGGGAACAATCTGAAAACAACTGAACTGAAAAAAGTCTTTGGAAGTGAACAACCTTCCTTAATGTGTGTTATTGTGGATTCGTGTTTAGCATTGTGACCACAAATGGGACATGGATGGGGTTCAGGGATTCTTTAATTTTGCAAGGTGCTTATAATTATCTGTCTGTGTATGTTGTGAAAAAGGGCCCAAGTAAAAGCGTTTGCAATAAAATAATCAGTGTCTTAAGAAAAGTACAACGTGTACACATTCCAAGTAGAAAATCTGCCTGTGAGTCCCATGGAATTCCTCTCTCATTTACAATCATTCATGTGAATATTTCTAACTCCAGGGAGCGGTACTGTAGATTTTGATGAGTTCTTGGTTATGATGGTCCGGTGTATGAAAGACGATAGCAAAGGAAAATCAGAAGAAGAATTATCAGACCTATTCCGAATGTTTGACAAGTAAGTTAACACAAAGCCCTGCCCTTTTTTCATCAAACTGCAACAGATATGGGAAGAAGGCTCTGAAGCATACAGAAATAATGCATCTTTACTTTACTTCCATCAGAAACCCAGCTTACCCAATGGGTCAAGCTATTTTATGACCATTGTCATATACAGTAGTAAACAATATCAAATGGATACTGTCATGGGAAAACATGTTATTTTTTAAATGCATCAATTAATAGTGCTGCTCCAGTAGACTTCTGCACTGAAATCCATTTTTCAAAAGAACAAACAGAAATTTTAATATTCAGTTTTGAAATCTGACATGGGGCTAGACATTTTGTCAATTTCCCAGCTGCCCCATGTCATGTGACTTGTGCCAGCACTTTAGGAGGGAACTGCTTTCTGGCAGGCTGTTGTTTTTCCTTCTCAATGTAACTGAATAGTATGCAGTGGGACATGGGTTTTTACTATTGAGTGCTGTTCTTAGATCTACCAGGCAGCTGTTATCTTGTGTTAGGGAGCTGTTAGCTGGTTACCTTCTCATTGTTCTGTTGTTAGGCTGCTGGGGGGGGGAGGGAGGGGGTGATATCACTCCAACTTGCAGTACAGCAGTAAAGAGTGTTTGAAGTTTATCAGAGCACAATGACTTGGGGCAGCTGGGAAATTGACAAAATGTCTAGCCCCATGTCAGATTTCAAAACTGAATATAAAAAAAAATCTGTTTGTTCTTTTGAGAAATGGATTGCAGTGCAGAAGTCTACTGGAACAGCACTATTAACTGATGCATTTTGAAAAAAAAAATGTTCCCATGACAGTATCACTTAAATACCGTGTTTAAGGAACTTTGGAATAAAGGGACCCTGTACATATATACTCCAATTATCCTCCAAATGTCCTGTTTAGAAAAATAAACTGTTCCACTGACCAATCAAAGTTTGAACTTGTATTAAAGCCACAAAGCAATGTGCAACTAGACCTTTTAGGTTGAAAAATATAAATATGTTGGAGAATAAAGTGAAAAACAGAGGAGACCCTGACCCAATGTCTTAGTGTATAAGGTTGATCTAAATACTCTTATATCCTAAAGCTCTAAACTGGAGTTAAATTATTGCTTCTTTGTGGGGAGGCATTAAACAAATGCACCAATACCATTGCATCCTTAGTAATAGTAAGTACATTGCTGTGTTGTACAGTAAATATGGAAACCATCATGGAAGTTATATATATACAGTAAATATACAGTGCATCATTTATTATACAGAAACCTTAGGACATCTGATGTTAGAAGACCCTGAAATAAAAAAAAATATTTCAGAGAAGCTTTAAATGAAATGTGATTTCAATTGTTTGCAGAAATGCAGATGGCTACATTGACCTGGATGAGTTGAAAGAGATGCTTGAAGCTACTGGAGAGACAATCACAGAAGATGACATTGAGGAACTGATGAGAGATGGGGATAAAAACAATGATGGCATGATTGATTATGATGGTAGGTTTATGGGATATAGGAATAATTGTATTAATACTGTACACAGTGGTATTGACGGACAGCGTTGCTATATTCTACAGCTAAAGTTAATATGGGCATTCCATAAAAGGCCCCAAAATAACAAGTAGCACATGCCCAGGGCCATGTGGCTGCCATAAAATGCTCCTTAATTAGAGTGTAGCAATGTCCAACAGCAGGTGCCTGTCATAAAATGCTCCGTCATAAAACACAGAGTTGTCAGATGGGAACATGAAACCTGTCACCGTCAGACCATCACCATCAGACCAAGGTTATAACATCTCAAGTAACCTTCCCCATTAGATTCCAAGATATTTCCATGCCCTTTCTGAAGGCCACAATCAGAAACTTGCTTTTCTCTCAGGGGCCCTAAAATATACATCCCTCTTATTTAACAGCATTGATCAATATTTTCAGGGTTCTGAGGATTCTGGACCTGTTGTTGTTGTATCCAACAAATCTCCAGTTAAGGAAGGTTGATTTCTTCAAAACTAAAATTTTGTAATCTTATTTCTTGATTTCCCAAACCCATTATTCACCCATATTACTCAACCACTACTTGTGACATTGTAAAATTACTCATTCAATACTGTTTCCTCCTTTTTTTGGTTAAATGTTGCCTTATATGGGGGGCACGGGTTCCCCAAAGGCCTCATTGCTTTTTTGCAACACTTGCAAGCCTATGGGGCAGATTTACTAAGGGTCGAATTCGAGGGTTAAAAAAACCCTGAATTCAACCATGGGAATAGTTAGGAATTGTTGGGGAATGAAAATCCTTCGAATTCAAATAGGGAATCCGAAGGATTTTACCGCAATTCGATTTCAACCATTGGATCGAATTTTTTTATTCGATCAAAAATAACAAAACCCAATCTGGCGATCTAGGCAGTCGAATAAAAATTTAAAGGGGAAGTTATTCGACTGTCCAATATTCGAATAGATTTTTATTCAAATTATTCGAATCATCCATTCAAAATTCACTGGTCAAAGTTTGAAATTTTTTGAAAATTCGATCGAACTTCGAATCCTTCATGTGAATTTGATAAATCTGCCCCTATGTGTCTAACGCAAAGTAACTGAAAACAACTAGACTTGCTGACAAAGACATTATTGCAACACTTATTTAATAGACTGGGAATATGATATATATATATATATGAGATATAGGAAACAATGAGCCAGAGCATGAACCAATATATGCCAGGGCTGGACTGGGAATCAGAATAGGCCCTGGCATTCCAAGTACGCAGAGGCCCAGATAGTCCTCCACCAGTGTGACTGTCTATTTGACCTTATAGCAACCCCTCTGGCATTTGCCAGAACCCACAGATTGCCAGTCCAGGCCTGATCTGTGCCCATACTTGGCCAAGACAGCCAACAACAGTAAGGCTATTCCTAAACTCAACAACATATTGATGTGTTTTATTGCAGCCGAATATCTCCAGCCTATGCCAATGATCATTATGCTTAATCACATGTTCTAATCAAATCCATTTCATTTTATAGAATTTCTGGAATTCATGAAGGGAGTTGAATAAGTGTGCGACATTAACTTCTGCCGGAGCCATGCCCCCCACCTGCATACTGAATATGTGATTTTGGATGATTTGGGATAAAAGGGCCTACTGTACCTCACCTAAACGAACAAAAATAAAAAGGACAGAATTCAACAGGGGTATCGCCCCCTACAGCTGTTATTAAACTACAACTTCCCGCATCCCCTCTGCAGGTTAAACATTCCTGGTGTACACATATAGACTGATATGGAAATTCTATACTAACGATGAGGGCCAGTATGTCAGCCCTTATGCTCTCAAAGGGAGTCCTCAGTGAGCCACCAGGAAGGAATACTTGCTCCTCCAGCTGATATCCACTGATAGCTCACATTGCCTTTAGCATAGAAGTTGTAGTTGAGCAACATCTGATGGGCCTCCATTTTAATGATACATGGGAGGGACTTATTACAAAATAGGAGGGGTTTATGTGCATAACTGGGCATGGCTTGTGTAGTTCTGGGTGTGGCCTTGGGTGGTTGGGGGGTACTCATATCTCGTTAATTTCACTCTGCAATGTTTTTAGAATTTTACATATGGAGCAGACAGCCTTGGATTCAGGCACAAACAATTGCAATTCAAAACAAGACTGAGTGTATGTAAAAAGCCTCACTCGGGGCATTAACCCATTCACAGCTGACGAGTTCAGAAGAAGTACAGCACAGAATGGAAATGTTACAGTAGTCTGTAGCAGTGTCATCATTCCTTTAAACTGTTCTTCGAGCATTCTACAAAAACTTCTTGACATGTCGTGTCTAAATAACCAAGCCCATGGCAGAAATATATTTGCTTTGTGACCCGCTGCTATTATTTGTAATAAAAAAAAACCATGTCAGTCTGTGAAAATACTCCGAACGCCTTCCTCTGTGGCATCAAATGCTGTCAAACTGTGTCCCTTCATTTGCTAATAAACTTATTTGAAATACCTGTGCACAAATGCCTCTGATTATCGAACATCTGATCTTTTGGCAAAAGCAACTACAGTGGAACCCCCCATTTTAAGTTTTTCAGGGGGACATAATAAATAAGAATGTAAAATCTGTGAAAATGTATAATGCAGTGTGCATTATATACTGGCAAGACCACAAAAATAAAGGTGTAAAATAAGGAAAAAACCTAAAATCAGGGTATGGAAAATGGAGGTTTCACTGTACAGGTATGGGACCCGTTATACGGAAACCTGTTATCCAGAAAGCTCAGAACTACGGAAATGCTGTCTCCCATAGACTTCATTTTAACCAAGTATCCAAATTTTTTAAAAATGATTTCCTTTTTCTCTGTAATAATAAAACAGTAGCTTGTACTTGATCCCAACTAAGATATAATGAATCCTTATTGGAAGTAAAACCAGCCTATCAGGTTTATTTAATGTTTTTAAATGATTTTCTAGTGCACTTAAAGGGGTTGATAACTTTTTACATGATGTAGAGAATGATCTTCTGAGACAATATGCAATTGGTTTTCATTGTTTATTATTTGTGCTTTTTCAGTTCTTAGCTTTTTATACAGCAGCTCTCCAGTTTGCAGGGTCAGCAATCTGGTTGCTAGGGTCCGAGTTATCCAGCGACCATGCAGTGATTTGAATAACAAACTGGAATATGATTAGCAGTGGGTCTGAATAGAAAGATGCACAATAAAAAATGAACAATAACAATACATTTTTAGCCTTACAGTGTATTTGCTTATCAGAAGGGGTCAGCAACGCCTATTTGCAAATTGTCAGAGGTTCTTTTTTCTTTTGAAAACCAAATAAAACGTTATAAACCTTAAAAAAAAAGAGTCAGAGGAAAAAGGCAAATAATTATAAAACTATAAAAAATAAATAATTAAAACCAATTGAAAAGATACTTAGAATTGGCCACTAGTTAACTTCAAGGTGAACCACCCCTTTAAGGCATGAAGATCCAAATTACGGAAATATCTGTTATCCTGAAAACCCCAGGTCCCAATAATTCTGGATAATAGAACCCATACTTGTATCAGTTTGATCTTTCTCTAATTACTTCCCTTTGTATTAACAAATTATTGTGACTTTGATTTATTCATGTCTGATCAGCAGACAACCAGGCATGCATCAGTGTCCCTTATATAAAGCCAAACATGTGACAAAGGTTGAGGAGACTGCCTCATACAGACTTAGATAAACAAAAGGAATTCTGGGAATGAATTCCAAATGTGCTCCAAGAAAATCCGATTTGCATGGGTTTATCCTTTTGGCTAAGCTTACCCACTGGGTTTTCAAGCAAAAGCCAGGATAATGGCCCAAGGTAACACGTAGGGTGGGGTGAGGAGGTAGGGGGGTCTTGGTGGGTATGGGGAGTAGGGTTTTTTTAATGTTAGGGTTGAATTCTCCTTTAAATAAAGCCAAATTAGCTTAAAGGGCAAGGAAAGGCAAATAAATAAAATCCAATTTTTACTTTCTTTAATGAAAAAGAAATCTATCTCCAATATACTTTAATTATAAAATGTGTACCGTTTTTATAAGAAACCTGACTGTATGCAATGAAATTCTCCCTTCATTTAGTGCTTCTGGCAGTGAAACAATCATACTTATGAACAGCAGGGGGAGCCCCTGCCTTATTTACCAGCCATGCAGAACTCAAGCAGCTTTGTTTTTTTTATCATTTATGACGATCCCTAATCAGCACAGACCATACTGAGCATGTGCAGTGCCAGTGTCAGGCAAAGATGTATAACAAAGTTACAAGATGACAGCCCCCTGTGGCCAACTTTGAAAGCATAAATCATTTGTTTGATTAGGCTTGTGGTGCAGTAAGTTCATGTTTATGTTTAGTATACAAAATACAGCATTTCTAGCCTTATTCTATTTTACACTTTCCTTGCACTTTAAGAACTTCAGATCGATAATATGTAGAATATATTCAGATCTAAAACATGCTTCCATCCCATAGGACTAGGTTGCGCATAAACTGCATCAGTTCTTATTTAAGGAATTTACTATTAAAGAATTAAATTATATGATGAATAATTTTGTAATGTTGGTCTATATTTTCTGACAAATAATTAAAGGGCTATTTTTTTTACACTGACACCACATAATAATTGTATCATGGAGAAATGTTTTGGACGGCCAGTTTTATCCATGTATTTTTCTTCTCAAGTCTTCATGTACTTTGTAACACTTTAGAAAGTCATTTGGCATTCCTAACAAGGGCAAATTCCAGCACATACTTCCAGTGCCATGTTAAGTAAGGGGTGTATTTAGTGCTGGAATATTTGCCTAATTACTACATTAATAAGCCTTGCTGTCTTGTGCTTGGGTTTAACCCTTAACATTGAGTTGTTGACTTCTACATGGAGGGAATGTAGTTAAATGCTAAACACAATAGGGGTCAATTAGGTAAGTGCAAATAAATTGCTCATTGCCCTTACTTTTGGTACTTCCCCTCTGCCTTCCAGCTTGTAAATGACTAATACAACTAGTGCAGTGTCCCCTAAAATTTAAAAAGCAGTTTTGGTCAATGATCTGAATATTCCTGTATTTGTATTACTACATTAAACAATTGTAGTGGAATTTCCAGCATTCTGGATCCCAGTTGCCAACTACTTTTGCTGGTCCAGGGAAGTCAAACCAAGTTCCCCTGGGTGCTGCTGTGCTACAGATCCCTGCTACATGTGATAGCATCAAGGCTTCAGACTGTAAATTCCTACATTACTTGTTTTATTGGAGCTTGTGGGGCTGCCAGTTAGCATATATGACTGACACTCTGGGCAGCATGCCCTGCTAATCCTTTCCTGTACTGTGTTTCACTTAGAATGTGTGGCATGCCAAAACATCCTGCATATCAGATTACTTATCTCACACCACTTATACTTTTTAACATAATAACAATAAGGATTCATAAAAAGATGTTAAAGGGGTTGTTCATCTTTGAGTTAACTTTTGCAACAAACACCTGGGGTAAAATTGTTAGGCATCCCATTCAAACTCTCACATATATTGAATCATAGGGAATAGGTGAAAACTCTAAAACCTTTAAAGAAATAAACATAAATAAAAAACACAAAAATATTTATATTGAAGACTCTTAAATTAGCTTCTCCTTTAAGAAAATTGTACTCTAAGGTTTGACACTGGGCCTTATTATATTTAGATAGCTAAGCCATAGCCATACCAAGAGAAGTAGGCTCCTTTTTCCTGGGTCAAAGATGGGCCTTTAAAGTTATTTTAAAGTTTATTTTGGCTACTAGGTGGCACTGTATTAAAATATATAAGCTGAACACACATGCTAAAAGTTAATGCTAAGAGTTCATTTTGTAATTTTTTGACCAGACAGGAAGGGTCTTGTGGATCCTATATAGGTCAGACCTACTGTAGTTAATACTAGGTTATACCCTTTTCATTGGCCACTCTAGGAGTGATAAATAGAATAAGATTATTCATTTTAGCAGCCTGAAGCTCCACCAAGGAGTGTTAGAGGAATTAGATTCCTGGGTGCACTATTGCCCACAATTAGGGAACTGACAGGGGAATGTAATTTTTTTTAGCCCAAACGTCGGAACATTATAAACCAAGACATCGCTTGCACTCAACATCCTCAGAAACAACTGGCTTCTCGAACATGCATAGTGTATGTAATAAGTTTTAACAATCCCAAAGTGTTTTTTGTGACAAAATATTTAACCTGCCAACTAACTGCTAGTTGATCCAGAGGAAAGCCAAAAACCCCATTGAAGCCTCTCCAATTTGCCTCAGAAGGGAAAAAATTCCTTCCTCACTCCAAGAAAGCAATCTGGATCAACTATCTTCCATAACCCTGTATTCCCTCACTAAATATCCATCCAACCCCTTCTTAAAGCTACAGTATCTAATTTATCAGCATGTACAACTGATTCAGGGAGAGAATTCCTCATCTTCACAGCACTCAATGTAAAAAAAACCCTTCATTTAGGAGGAACCTCTTTTTTTCTAATCGGAATGGGTCATTAATAAAAAAGTTAAATAAAAATTGACCCAATACTGAGGCCTGAGGGACCCCATTAAGAACCTTACTCCAAGTAGAGAACACACACCCTCTGTACTCTGTAGCCAGTTTCCTATGCATGTCTAAACAACTTCATTAATCCCAACAGACCTTAGTTTAGAAAGCAGTTGTTTGTGGGGCAAGGTATCAAATGCTTTGTCAATACCCAAATAGATCACGTCTACTGCCCCTCCACTGTCCAGCATCTTACTTACCTCATTGTACAAAGCAATCAAATTTGTCTGACATGACCTATCCTTTATAAAGCAATGCTGATTGCTGCTCATAATGCCATTCACTAGGACAAAATTTTGAATGTGATCCCTTAACAAGCCTTCAAATAATTTGCCCACCACAGATGTCAAACCTACTGGCCTAAAAAAATTAGATGGAAACGATTTTATCGAATTATTTCTAATCGATTTTATTGATCGATCAAATTATTTCTAATTGATTTCGATCGATCGAATTTCAGTAAAATCCTTCGAATTCGATATTTGAAAGATTTCAATTCTACCACAATTCGATTGGTCGAATTTGAGGGTAAATGCACCCTCGAATTCGACCGATAGTACACCTGCCCCTAAGTACCGCAACCTTTAGAACAGTTAGTCCTTTTTTCCTCTTATGCAGCAAAGTTTCGAATTATGAGTAGGTCATCTCCCATAGATAAAATTTTAAGCAAGTAATTCTACTTTTCTACCTTCTATTTCTACCTTCTACTTCATAGTGACTAACTAACTAACTGTAAAGGTGGCAAATAAAATCCTGGTTTGTTTATTTAATGTTCATATGATTGATGACTGATGTGCCACACAGGCACTGCAGAAGCCACAGTAATTTTAACTGGAACTTTTAAGTACCTTTACTATATTTACAGTACCTTGGAGGTCATTTTTAGAGCTTTTTAGCACACCTGACCCTAAACTTTCTATTGGGTGGGATAATTCTGAAAGTCCCCAGAAGCCATAAAACTGTGGCTCTGAATGCATTGGTTGGACTGGGGGGCCAGGGGCCCACCAGGGCTTCTGCCTCAGGGCCCCCCTCCAGATCCTGAGGGCTGCTGCCTCAGAGCCTCCCTTCCGGCAACCCCCCCCCTGCATGTGTGCATTCTTGCATGCGAGTCAGCGCAACCACTGTTTTGTCTCTCCAAAAAGCTGGATGGGAGGGCCTGAGGCAGCAGTCCTCAGGGTCTGGAGGGGGGCCCTGTGGCAGAAGCCCTCAGGGTCTGGAGGGGGGGACCTGAGGCAGAAGCCCTCAGGGTCTGGAGGGGGGCCCTGAGGCAATCCAGGTTCCGAATCTGGGCCGGCGGGGGGGGGGGGGGGGATTCCCGGTGTCCCAACGGCCCAGTTCAACCCTGGGAAACAGGGGCATATAGACACCCCTATATCCACCCATAATTCCTTAAGTAAGAGGTAAATATACTCATTTTGGGCTTTAAAGTGAGACTGCCACTAAAAACTACTTTTTAAAATATGAATGTACCTGAAAAGTTACCTATAGGTCATGTTAATGATTTTTTTCTGAGAGGTTTGTTTATCTAAGTTATTGTTAGTTGAAGTTTCTAAACCTGACTGTCCCATCTAAGGGGCAGATTCACTAAGATCCGAAAATTCGCCAGCGTAGGCTTCGCTAGCGATCGCCGCACTTCGCCGCACTTCACCAGTCGAATTTTCGCCAGCGCTATGCAAATTCACTAAAGTGCGAATTTACGCTCAGGTCGGCGAATGGTAGCGTAGTTGCGCTAGTTTTACTTCGCTAGGCAGAGCGCTGTTACGCTAGCGAAGCCTAATTTGCATACGGCGGGAACTTTAACTTATAATAGAAAATTAGGAAACCTTTAATAAATTATATAAAGTTGTCCTATTGCCCTACATGTGCCCCCTGTGTAGTTGAGTTGCCATATGTTAGGAAATGTAGTGGGGAAGAAGGGTAACCCCCCAAAAATATTATCAATCTTTTTCAGACTATCACCCTCCTATGCTAAAATACGCCAGCATTTTTTGGGACTTCTATCTATTGTATTGAGCTTTGCCTGGTCTGACCAGGCGAAGTAATGTCTAGCGTAAGGAAAACGTTGAGGAAAACGTTCATCTTAGTGAATTTGCGAAGTTACGATCCTTCATCAGTGCGCAACTTCGCCTGGCGTAAGGGTGCGAAGTTGCGCAAGTCTATCTACTTCGCTAGCAAAAATTCGCCAGAGCCGGTTTTAGTGAATTTGCGAAGTTCCGATTTGACGTCACGCTAGCGAATTAGCGCTTTAGTGAATCTGCCCCTATGTCTTTCAGTAAAGTTTCTATACTAATGGACTCCTGTTTCACAAATATGGTAACCCCCCTCATACAGGAACATGAGGCATTAGGCAGGTAATGTAAAAGCATTGTGAAAAAACTAAGACAAAGACCTTGGGACAAAGTTATAAGTAGCTTTTCAAAGGCAATATTGTGAAAGATGTAAAAAAAGAGTTTCTGATTTCAGTATCTCTTTAAAGAAATACTACAATTCAATTTTTCAGTATCTTTAGTTTCAAAGTAGAACTAAACCCTAAAAATTAATATGGCTAAAAAATGCCATACTTTTTATACCATACTTATTGCATCAGCTTAAAGGGATACTGTCATGTTTTTTTCAAAACTCATCAGTTAATAGTGCAGTTCCAGTAGACTTCTGCACTGAAATCAATTTATCAAAAGAACAAACAGATTTTTTTATATTTAGTTTTGAAATCTGACATGGGGCTAGCCATTTTGTCAATTTCCCAGCTGCCCCGGTCATGTGACTTGTGCCAGCACTTTAGGAGGGAACTGCTTTCTGGCAGGCTGTTGTTTTTCCTTCTCAATGTAACTGAATAGTATGCAGTGGGGCATGGGTTTTTACTATTGAGTGCTGTTCTTAGATCTACCAGGCAGCTGTTATCTTGTGTTAGGGAGCTGTTATCTGGTTACCTACTCATTGTTCTGTTGTTAGGCTGCTGGGTGGGGGAAAGGGATGCGTGATATCACTCCTACTTGCAGTAAAGAGTGATTGAAGTTTATCAGAGCACGTCACATGACTTGGGGCAGCTGGGAAATTGACAATATGTCTAGCCCCATGTTAGATTTCAAAATGAAATATTAAAAAAATCTGTTTGCTCTTTTGAGAAATGGATTTCAATGCAGAATTTTGCTGGAGCAGCACTATTAACTGATGCATTTTGAAAATTTTTAATTTTTTTCCCCCATAACAGTATACCTTTAAAGTTTCAGCTTGTCAATAGGAGCAATGATCCAGGACTTCAAACTTGTCACAGGTCGTCACCATCTTGGAAAGGGGCACTCAAATGCTCAGTGGGCTCTGAGCAGCTAAGTATACATGGAGAAGATAATAATTATATACAGAATCATATCAGGACACAGAGCTTAAGTGCTATGTGGTATGAGACATAGAGGCAAATTCACTAAAGCATGAAAATGCACTAGCGTTGCCTTCGCCGACATTCGCCACACTTCGCCAGGCGAATTTTCACCAGCGCTATGCAAAGATGCAAATTTGCACTCAGGGCGGCAAACGGTAGCAAAGTAGCGCTACCGTTACTTCGCCAGGCAAAGCGCATTTACGCTAGCAATGCCTAATTTGCATACAGCGCAAACTTAAACATATAATAGAGGTGTATGTTACAGCCACTATATTACACTACACAAGTCCAGGAAACCTTTAATAAATAAAATAAAGTTGTCATATTGCCCTACATGTGCCCCCTGTATAGCTGAGTTTCCATATGTTAGGAAATGTAGGGGTGAAGGAGGGCAACCCTAAAAAATGTTTGCTCTTTTTTTAGACTATCACCCAAAAAAAGGTAAAAGACGCCAGCTGGTGTGAAGAGAAGGTGGCTCTGAGAAGAGCGGAGAAGACGACCAGGAACGTATAGTGAGAAGAGAAGAAATGATGATTATGATTAAAATGATTATGAAATTCTGATACTAATTGTGTTGGTTTTTGAACTGACACATACCAATAATTTAAATCATGAATTAATCAGTCTTCTATTGTGACATTTTCTATTCTATGGGGCAGATTTACTATTGGTCGAATTCGAGGGTGAATTTACCTTTGAATTCGACCAATCGAATTGTGGTTGAATTGAAATCCTTCGAATTAGAATTTGAAGGATTTTACCACAATTAAATCGACTGAACGATTGAATAGAAATAATTCGATCAATCGATAAAATCAATCAATTCGAACGATTTTAACCATTCGATCGGATTTTTTTATTCAATCAAAAATAGTTAAATCCAATTCGGTAGGTTGAATCTGGCGAACTAGGCAGTCGAATAATAATTTAAAGGGTAAGTAATTCGACTGTCGAATATTTGAATATAATTTTATTCGATTCATTTGAATCATTTGATTCGATCAAATTTTCAAAATTCAATGGTGGAAGTGGTCTTCAAAAACATTCAAAATTCGAATCTTTTTGAAAATTCAATCGAATTTCGATTTCTTCATGTGAATTTGATAAATTTGCCCCCATGTGTACTGTATATTGTGAGTGGGTCCCTAAGCTCAGTAAGTGACAGCAGCACAGAGCATGTGAATCAGTGAATCAGCAGAAAAGAAGATGGGGAGCTACTGGGGCATCTACTGGGGAGATACAGATCTTTACTGCTAAAGGGCTGTGGTTGCCTTGGGCTGGTACAGAAGCCCAAAACATAATGTACATCATTTCTAGCTACTTCTTTTGTTATTGTAATAAGTGTAATTTTTCAATAAGTTTGATTCTCAGTCAAGATCTGTTCAGAACTGTTCTGGAAAACGGACCCCATATCTGTAATGGCAATCAGTACTGAACCTGTAACCAAAAACCATTAATCAGTTTGCCTTTGGCCAGAATACAGAGTTATTAAAGTGGACCTGTCACCCAGACACAAAAATCTGTATAATAAAAGTCCTTTTCAAATTAAACATGAAATCCAATTTCAAATTTTTATTAAACCATTCATAGCTGTTTTAAGCTCATTTAAAAATCTCAGCTGTCAATCAAATATTGTCTGCCAGAGGCGGGGCAGATAATTACTTTCACTTTCCATTCAGCACTTCCTAGATGTCACTACTCTCCCCACCATTCCCCCCAGTTCTCTTAACCATTTAATTGTGTAGCCAAGACATGGGGATAGACATCGGGTCCCCAATTCTGGTGCACAAACAAGAATCTGAGATGATGCAAGGCTTGCCTTAATAACAGTGTCCACAAAATGGCTCCTGCCTGCTTGCTATAATTAGGAATTCCCAGACTAAAGAAAACAAGATTAAAATAATTTATATAGTGTAATTAATGTTCATTTTGCTTGACTAATGTGATAAAATAGGAATTTGAATATTTTTTTGGGGTGACGGGTCCACTTTAAAAGATGCATCTCAGATGGATTTTTCATGTTTCGTGTTAGATTATGGGGCAGATTTACTAAATTCACATAAATTCACGAGTGATAAGAATATTCGATTGAATTTTCAAAAAGATTCTAATTCAAATTTTTGAATATGCAAATTAGGCTAATTCAGCCAAAATTCGACCATCGAATAGTCGAATTCGAATAATTTGAATATTCAAATTACATTTTATTAGAATATTCGATGGTTGAATACTTCCCCTTTAAATTTTAATTTGACCACCTACTTCGCCAGATTAAACCTATCGAAATGGGGATCATTCCCTAAGATCGAATATAAAAAATTTGATTGATCGCTTAAAAATCGTTTAGAATTTTCTATTTTTGATCATTCGAATTGCGGTAAAATCCTTCAAATTCGATAGTCGAATTTGTAGGATTTTACCTCCCCACTATTCCCTGGTCGAATTTCAAATTTTTTTATCATTCGAAACCAATTCGACCAATAGTAAATCTGCCCCTAAGTGTCTCTTGTCGGATTTATCCTCCAGGGATATAAGATTCTCGATGAGTAAGTCCATCTTGGATTTAAATAAATACTTACTCAAATCGAGCCTGGCCCGAAGTTCCCCCTGGGCCTGACTTGAACCAAACAGATTCTCTCAGGAAATTAACCAGACAGCTTTATTTGAGGTATACATTAATACAGGGTATTATAATACAAAGTATTAAATAATTGCTCACATGTCCTGAAAGCTTACTCTAGGACATGATAGGGGAACAATGATCAATTTAACCTGTTACATATTTATACTTTTTCTTCCATGGGCTGATCCCCTAGCATCCAATCATCATTCTTGTTTTAGCATAACTGTGTCACTATTTCCTTGTTAGGGACAGACTCACAGTCTTAGTACAATAACCAAGTAAGGTACATCTACTGAGTCAGCAGAGTGTCCAAAATGGTATCTGTGCTGTCATTTCGGAAACTATATGTGCCTTTCATGACTTTGCACTAGGAATACTTGTAACTTTGACGTAACAGATGTATTCACTGTTCTGTGTAAGAATTCCAAAACCCTAAAAACAGAATGACCTTTAATCTTCTACCTTCTACAACACAGCAATTCTGTACTAGTGTCGTTCTATAATCTTTGTTCCTTGATTATAACTACTTATATGTTATACATATAAAACCCTGATATGTACATCTCTAGCATGAGATGTACAAGGCTCTGTCAGGGATGCTTTTTCTTCTACATTCTACATTTATTTGGCCTGAGTGTCAGTTTCAATACCCACCTATTTTAGTTAATGAAACAATGCACGGCCAAAAAAAAAGGTTTCAAAATTAGACATGCATCTGTATCACTTTGTATCATTTGTATCACAGAGCTGCTCTAATAACTGAAGGGGGACTGGGTCTTCCACACTGGTCTTCTATTCACTAGCAACTCAAATTTTCTGCATTTATTGGTGGCTCAATTCAGACTCTCCAATTCTAACTTTCCACTACAGGCCATATTACCAAGCTCTTTGTAATTCTTTAAATACATTTTTCATAAACTTTCAGATCTCCACACTGATCACCCGGATGCATGGACAGCAGTACTCAAGTGTTCCAACTAACATCGCTCATCCTATCACCCTACTTGCCCCTTTGGGAAACTCCTTTCTACCACACCTCCAGAACATAACAGTGTATACAATTTGGCCACAATGGGACCTATACACATTGGGGGACCAACTAACTGATGGAGCTATCCTCCCCAGAAATGATATGACACACTCAAACTCAGGAGGATCTCCTCTCATTTTCCTAATTCCATGGGACCGCTTTAACCTTTCTCCTATCTAATATTACACCTCCATTCAGCAGGCACAACCTGGCCTGGAGATAACCCAGAGACAGAGGAGGTGATTTGTAAAAGGTGAATGACAAGGCCTATGCAAATTCCAATTTAACCAACCTCAATGCCCCAAATGCAGAGACCTAGAGGCAAACTATTTACACCTCATCTGGCAGCATCCCCAAATCCAAACTAACTGGGCCCAAGTCCTAGCCTACATGCAGGACAAAATATCACTGCCAAATTTGCTAACCACCAAGATTTGCTTCCTAGGCATAGTAGATGAGGTAATTCCTAGATTAGCCATGATTTCCCCTCACCTTCCCCCCTACAGTCAATGGCTGGCTAATCCTGATTACAGCAAAGCTCCCCCTGATAGAGCTTACTTACGCTACAAGAGGGTGCCTCCAGCAATACTGCACACAGTATTGAAAAAGTGGTTAGAGGCTACAGAACAGACCTCAATCCCAGGAGGACCAGAGTAACAAGACCTCTTATCTAATACCTATAAATACTTTGACTTCCCCCCCCCCCCCAAACCAAGTATTGGACAGTCAACAGTCACTACTGAATCTACTAACCAGGGTGCTATCAATGTGATTACTGAAGGTCAGTACTGCATCAGGGAAAATATATGAAAGCTTTAATGTACGAATGACAATACTACTACATGTATTGTAATGAAGAAACTGCAACAGAATATTGAATCAAATAAACGTTTTATTTGACAATAACAAATAACAAAACCTAAAATTAAGATATTTAAATAAAAAAAAAAGTTTCATGTGTCTTGTGTCTTCCTCCAGTGTAGATTTCTTCCTCTTCTCCCTGCGCAGCCAACCCATCCTCCATTATCTTCTTGTTTATCAGGTTTTCACATACATCAGACAATTCACCATGTGTCTTCCGCTAGTGTAGATGTCTTCTTTCATCAAAGGCTCTTCCTTAGTTTTTTCAATATATGGCATTTCACTACATGCAGAAAAATGTTACATCAACAATTTGCACAATAATCGGATAATTGGGCAAATCTTTGGCGTTTTGCTGAAATTCTTGAAATGGTAAAAAGTTAGCAAAATGCCACGGGCGTCTCATTTTGGACATGCCTGTCTTATTTTGGATGCCTGCGCACATTCACGCTGGCGTCCAAAAAATTGGGCGAATTTTCACTGGCATTTCGCTAATTTATTCACCTGTGGCGAATCGCAAACAAGGCAAATAAATTCGCACATCACTATTTATGAGGTGAACTTTTTGAAGTACTGCTAGGAGAAGGGAAGTATGCCCCAAAAACTATCATATCATACTCACTTGTTCATATATGAGCTCAAAAGCCCCAATGTCACAGTTTGGGTCATCTCGCCGGTCCAGGACAACACGTAGGGTATCCTCTTGCACTTGGTTGCATAATTGAGTAGCAACCGATGGCGGTACATTCAAATCAGGCTTATAATTAATCTCGATTAGCCAGGGCTGGAATTTCTCATCAAACATAAAATCTGCTCCGTAGAGATCGAAGCTATTTTTCCTGTTCTGCACCATTCCTTGGGAAACCATCATAGTATGAATGATGGCTGTTTTCATACCTGGTACCATTACCTTTTCCCATGCATCACTTTCTCCTATTCTCTGAAGGTATGCTTGTAGCTGCCTGTTTGTCCATCGATTTTCTAAAGGCAAATCTGGGTGACGGCTCTCTGAGATCTTGTAATTCCTCTGTATGGAGTTATTACAGAGGTGTATGGAGCTGAAAAGGTAACATTATAAGAATTATCAAGATTTTGTCTTTTTGTCCTTACTTTGTGCCGCAATAGTTTCAATAAAAAAATTCAAATCATCTCTTTGGAATTCAGCAACAGCCTACTGCTTGATGCCTTTGTAGCACAAATGCCTTTGTAGGTTAATGCTATTGACGCATAGAGGGCACTTTTGATCCAAAGGGTCAGTTTTTGAGGACGACTAAAGATAAATGTCATGCAATCCGAAAGTGCATATTATATAGGGTAAAAATGTTGGATATTTTTAGCATGTACATCAATGTTAGCCTTTCTGCAGCCCTTCCCAGTATTGTTACACTACTCCAAGCACTCTAAATGAACAATGAGCCTGTATGTTATTCTCTAAAACCTCAAACATTATTTAAACAGTTCCTGTTGTTGTATAACACAATATCCCAATATATTATTTCCTCTATTGAACTGAAGGCATAAGCCTCTACCAGTTACACAAATCTTGCTTCTCAGTGCTTTCACAAATGCATACTATCTGACATTGACATTTTTTAATAAAGAATTAAAGTCATAAGTGCTCTGGAGCATGTAATACTGTACTGCTAATGGTTGGGCTTATGTACTGTGTTGCCTACCATCATATGTCTTTGTTCAATATCTGTTATATCACTTTTTATAAGGCCCAGGCACTCCTTAAATATACTGAAAACAAGGACATATAGTGGTTCAACAGGCTACATTAAAGTTACCCTTCCAGCCCTTTCTTATTTTCAAGAGGGGCTTATAAAGCTACAGGTTATTAAATCTGTTTAAAATACCCCAGTTATCATAAACAAGTCAACACTACTCTTGATGGAGATAAAAAAGCAGATATTTTACTCTCTACTTACATGTCTAGATTCTCCAGTGTGAAGGGTTGTGATGAAAATCGAATGTAACTCTCCTTGTAAAACCAGATAGTTAAGGGTTCCCAATTCGTTATCAGGAACCACTGACGTAAATCAAACTTTGTGCCCAATATAAGAAGTGGCCTCTCGATGTACTTTTGAACAACCCAGTGTTGGTGCTGATTAACACTAACTAAGTTGAGTATTTCCTCCAGCTGATCCTTGCAGATTATATCTGTAAAAAAAAAAAGTATCATTGTACACAACTCCAAAAAGGTAACAAATAGCAGCAACAAATACTAGTGATCATTAGACTGAAGGGTCCAACCCATTCCTTTTCTGGATTGATTAGTTTATAACTGCCATAAGCCATCTGCATCATTATTAAAGAACGTAAGGGCTAAATTGCACAACTGAAGCTAGTAGCAGCTGCCAACCAGCTACTGATTTTTTAGATATATTATATTAAATAATGTGCATCATCACTTACCTGATCCTCTCGTGTCATTTCCTGGTTTTATTATCCATACATTTCTTTCTCCCTCAATCGCTAACTGTGGCATCACTGCCTCAAGTTTACGCAACAAACAACGGCATTTTTCATCATACTTCTCTGACTTTTCTATGTAAGCACCTTCACTGTAATCACATTGATGAATTTTGTTGAGTGATAGCAGAAGCCATTATATAATATAACTTATTATCTACAGCAGTAAACAGGATACCCCTATATAACTTGCGGCACTTATGGCCCATAAAGAGTTTAACAAATAAAAAATATATACTCAAAAAAGTATTTGCACTGTTATTTCTTCAACTGATATCATCATAGAATTATTCATTCTACCACATTTACAGTATATTTCCACGATTTGCTCCATCTTGTATGACTTACTGTGTGATTTGATAGTAGTTTTCAAGAAATTCCGTCCAATCAATAGACTTGATAGATGACAACTGTAATTCCAAATTTGTTTGCTTATTCGCCAAGTATATCTCACAGGCTCTAATGGCTGATTCAATAATATCCGCTCCCACTGTTGAGTGTCTGAATCCTTCAGCTCCTGGGGAAAACATGTTAAAAAGATTTAGAGCAATGGAGAAACACAGATGTTTCAAGACCTCTTTTGTTCACAGACATGAGGTAACTGAGTTGCTCTTTTGTACTCAAAATGAGGAGAAGGTCCAGTCACAACTGCATCTTTTGGAAACAAACCCTATTTGCTTTTACATGCCAGTGGTCCCATTTTTACTTCTACTCAATGGAGTGGGGTTCAAGTATATATGGGTTGGGATTCAAGTGAATCAATGATTAGTTGTGGATTGTGTGGTCTAGATTGTGCATCTTACCTGATGTACACATGTCATCCCTTGCTAGTTTCGATCTAGAGGTTCCATTCCTGTTTACAACACATTTCACAATACTGCGGGTGGCTGTTATCAAGAAGTCGTCTAGAAAAGGCAGGTAGAGTAGTTAGTTATTACTTTTGTAAGTCTACTTCACTGACCATAGATACTTATTAAATAATTCATTATTTATCTTGCATATATTTTATAAAAAGGTTAGAGAATGTTGGCATGCTAATCGTGAACTGAGCTCTACATTCCCTACCCCCCATAGCTATACATATGGGTGGCAGGTAACCTATTGTTTTCCCTACAGTTTATCTAGATTTCCCTTCTAGGCAAGAGTTCTCTTTTTTTTTTTAATCAGTCCACATTAGACATTTCACTGAGTTTTAGTGTGCTTCTATTGTTAAAGGAGGATTCAACCCTAAAGTAAAAAAAAACCCTAGCCTACATAGACCCTCCTCCCTAGTTGCTAAAGATTTGATGGTTGAATTTCGAAGTTTTTTTTACTTCGAAATTCAACCATTAGTAAATCTGCTAATTTGCCCGAGGTAGCATCTAGGCTTGGAGGGAGGGGGGTCTATGTAGGGTAGGGGGTATGTTTTTTTACTTTAGGGTTTAGTTCTCCTTTAAGGCTCACATGCAGTTCAGTTCAGAAATTGTAAATTATATGTATTAAAGCAACATATTTGGGGCCCCAATACTATGCTTAGGGAGTGATGTGTGTGACAATACTTCATATTTTCACTTACAACTGTGACTCATTTTATAATATGAGGTTATATTAGAAACCACCTCTTGGTTCAATTACATATATTAGCAACTCTGCTTGCTGTCTTGCGCATTTGTATCATTGTGGCACAGAAGTTTCTAAACTTCAATTTTTAAATACAGGTACATACTTCCTATATTATATACATGTAAAATTTGTGGCCATTACACCTCAATGCACTCTTACCAATAAATGCATTCTTCTGTTCTTCTATCTCCATTAGATAGCAGCGTGGGAAATATGATTCTGTATCCACTTCATTAATGCGTTGAGCCTGATTTAAACAGACACACAAACCGACCTATCAAATAGAAAACAAGTTTAGTGATGCATTATCTGAACATTAAAAGTAAATATTGAGATCATTTATGTGTTAGGACATGGCTAGTTAACCACTCAGCCCCATTATAATATAATTCATATTTCCAATTAGGCTTTTACAGTAGTAGGGCAAACTCCTGCTACAGTGGTCCACCCTTCATAGCGCATAGATATCTCTTGAAAAATGTGCACTAAATTATATCAGGTCAAATTTCATGAGTGTGGTAAGTATGGATGCAATGAATCCAGGATTCGGATTGGGATTCAGGCTTTTTCAGCATCACAAAACAAGGAAGTGAAAGAAAAGTTCACACTTTTTCCTTTCCCACCCTAATTTGTATATCAGTTAGGTATTTGGCCAAATTTTTCATAATGGATTCAGGGATTCAGCCAAATCCTAAATAATGCATCCTTAGTGGTAAGTAGAGAATACAATCAATACAATAAAAAATTTAAAACAGCCAATCACAATATCCAGTCTGTCCAGAGCAACCCAGAAAGGAATATGTGAGTATATACACTTGATCATGAAAAGGTCCAATGAGGTAGCTAGAGATGTTGACTTACCTTGGTTGTAAAGCACTCGTCATTACAATAGTGATTGTATATTTGATACTCTTGAAAATGATCCAATTCTATATAATCCAATGTCCAAACGAAAGTGGGTAACACATCTTCAAGAAGCCGCCACTAGAAAAGAGAAACAAAAAGATGAACACAGAGAATTTATCAATAAATGGAAATATGTTTTCATTTGTCCTTCAGCTGCAGATGGTGACATCAGAATTCATGCATTACCAATAATGCCAGATCAGGAGGATCTAGCATAAATCCATTGTATAACTCCTGATTTACCATCACTACATGTAAAATCTCTTGAACTTACCTTCAGCTCATGAATCCCATCTGGATCGTATGTATCAGTTCTTAGACTTTCTGCAATAGAACAGCAAGTAAAAGATATGTGTTATTTAATTTCACTGAAACATTTAATTACAAAATCAATGCAAATAACCTTTATATAACTACACTGTTTTGCAAATTACAAAACATGAGGATATATTTTAGGTTCCTAAACTACATTAATCTCTGAATTCTCCACAGGGTAACCAGGAGTTGTAAGTTAGGAACAAAAAAAGTGAGAAAACTTGAATTTCCAATATATATATATGAATGTCAGAATAAAATACCTCTACAAATGCGGGTTTTACAGTGAATCACTATAGCCAATAACTTGTAAAAATCTGAATGGCTTAAAAAAAACAAGTCTTATAGGATAAGCACAACTACATAATTGATTTTTATGAGATCTTGACTGCTTATACTTGGGGAGGTTTTGTATAACAGGTTTTTGTGCTTTTTACACTTGATAAATCAAAATTTTTTGGAGCTTTAGAGAAATAAAATTTTTTTTGGAGGAATTAAATTTTTTAGTAAAATCATAAAAATTGTTCATGTTTTAGGAAACATAAATTTTATAAGGCAAATATAGGTACTTAACTCCGATAACTACCATAATATAGGGCGTCGGCGGTGAACATTAGCGAAGTAGCGCTAGCGTTCGTTCGCTGTTCGTAGCGCATCTACGCTAGCGATGTCTAATTTGCATACGGCATGAATTTCAAAGTATAATAGAAGTGTATGTTACAGCCAGTACGTTGAACTACACAAGCCCAGGAAAACTTTAATTAAAAAATAACTTCACCTGGCGTAAGGGTGCGAAGTTGCGTAAATCAATCTACTTTGCTAGCGAAAATTCGCCAGAGCCGGTGTTAGTGAATTTCCAAAGTTACGAAATGACGTCACACTGATGAATTAGCACTAGCGTTAGACGCTTCGCGCTTTAGTGAATTTGGGCCCAAGATTTATAACATTTTGCAATTGTCTTAAGATTTTTCAAAAATCACAATTCTTGATAATGATATAATTGATAACAGATGACTCCCCAGAATCATCAGGTCTTTTACTATCAGAGTAGAAGTTTGTGTATTTCTTTGCTTCCTTACCTAAGCTGTATGGATATTTTTCAATCCATCCTCTCCTCTGCAGACCACCAAGGATGTAATAGTACGGTCCTTGAACCACACAAATCTTGTTTTCCTTGGATACAAAAAGATTATTCAATTATTGGCATTTCCTCACAAAAGACTTGCAGTATGAAAAGAAACTTGTGTTTCTCTTGAGTGAGATTGTTGTAGTTAAATATTTCAAATTAGGTTTTTAGAGACATTACATTATGCATTAAAGCATTTAAGATAGAAATGGCATTGGATAGGGCCTTGGTTTGATGAAATAAGACCATGCACAAAATTGACTTTGTTGGCCTTGACTTTTTTGCCTACTCTCTGACTAAGGAAGACATGGTTTCAGTTCCTGTGTCACCTCCTTCTAACCTAATGGAACTCATTCAATCTTGCTGCGTCAAACACATTTAGTAAGCTTTGTAGGGAAAATACTTTCCATTTCTATATTATTTATTATGGGGATTGAATATAATTAGCAGTGCCACAAAAATAAGAAATAAATAAAATAATGATAGCGTAACTAAATCCATATAAATAGAAGGATGTCAACACAGACTTTTTTCTTAACTCATTTATCTCAGCCTGTGTTTTTATCAGTCATATAAATATATGTCACAGCAGAAGATAGATCACCCCTCACATATTCTGGTGTAGATGCATTACTTACTGCAATTGCTTTTGTCACAGCTAATTTCATTTCAAGCTTCCATGGCTCATCTTCCAATTCAATTGTTTCACCGGTGGCAACTTTGAATGTAAACAAGAAATTACACTTTAGTTATTACAAGCTTCCCCCTGATTGTTTTACTTAACAACAATGCACAAAACTCACTATGAAAGACAAGAAATATTTAGAAGGGGAAAGTGGTGGTGAAGTCTCGGGGGTTTACATTGTTTTGAACTCCCGGGAAAATATATATAATTCTAAAAATGTTTTTCCCATTATACACTCACTGCCTTATCATAATCACAAAAGTAATTAAAAGTAAAGTAATAAAATGTGATTAAAATACAGAGGTCAGGATCTATCAAGAAGTCATATATGCTAACCAAAGCAAATATCCACCTACCATCTAATTGGTTCATCTTGGTGGTTTTCTCTTCATTTCTGCTCTCTTTATCTGTACTCTCTTCAATTCTACTCACGTTATCAGTCTCTTCACCAGCAATCTCTTGATCAGTACTCTCTTCATCTGTACTCCGTTCTTCTGCACACTCACCATCTATTTTCATTTCATCAGTACTCTCTTCATCTGTGCTCTGTTTTTCTGTACACTCACCATCTATTTCCATTTCATCAGTACTCTCTTCATTTGTACTGTCTTTATCGGCGCTCTCATCATCAGTACTTTGTTCATGCAAACTGCTCTCTTGTTCCTCTTCTTCTAGTTCATTCTGCTCCTGTAAGTTAATATTTCTAATGAATTATATTTGCTACTGCAAAGCATCTAAACTGCTATATGTACAGGTATTGTTTTTTTTACCCAGAATGCCTATTTGAATTCAGTTAAATGTACTCTAAGGGAGATGGCTTTCTGGATCAATTTATCGGCGAAAAGATCCCATACCTGTATATTTATTTACTTAAATTTATTTATTAAAATAGGAAAATGAACCACATAATAGTAAAAAATGGGCAAACCAAAGCACTTTTGCTTTAAACGTAAAATATAACAACATTTAAAGGGATAAAGTCATGGGAAAACATTTTTTTTCTTCAAAACACATCAGTTAATAGTGCTGCTCCAGCAAACTTCTGCACTGAAATCAATTTCTCAAAAGAGCAAACAGATTGTTTTATATTCAATTTTGAAATCTAACATGGGGCTAGATATTTTCTAAATTTCCCAGCTTCCCCTGGTCATGTGGCTTGTGCCAGCACTTTAGGGGGGAACTGCTTTCTGGCAGGCTGCCGTTTTTCTTCTCAATGTAACCGAAGAAGTCATAGTGGGACATGGGTTTTTACTATTGAGTGATGTTCTTAGATCTACCAGGCAGCTGTTATCTTGTGTTAGGGAGCTGTTATTTGGTTACCTTCCCATTGTTCTGTTGTTAGGCTGCTGGGGGGGAGGGGTGATATCACTCCAACAGTAGTAAAGAGTGAGTGAATTTTATCAGAGCACAAGTTACATGACTTAGGGCAGCTGGGAAATTGATAATACTTCTCGCCTCATGTCAGATTTCAAAATGAAATAAAAAAAAATCTGTATTTCAGAGCAGAATTCTGCTGTAGCAACACTATTAACTGATGGATTTTGGAATTTTTTTTTCCCATGAAAATATCCATTTAAACATAAAATATACCCTATAGATTTGTTTTGCCAGCAATATGTATTGATAATAGCTAATTAGGACCAATTAAAAGCTACTGTTTTATGATTACAGAGTGAATGGGTATATTAAGAAAATCATTAAATTAATTGCTTAAACTGCATTCTATGGGATATGTCCAGAGGCGGCACCCTAGGCAGCCAAGTCAGCTAGCTTGCCCCCCCATGCTTGTCTCACGCTCATGCGCGTAACCAGTGATCGGGTGCACATGCACGTTAGCACTGCTTGCGTGTGCATGTGTATCAGCAACGCTCGCTGGCACAGCATCCACGGCAAAAGCTTTCCTTCATGCATGCGCAGCATGGACATTCTTAGGTGCAAGTCTAGAATCAGGTCTTGGTGTATGCAGAAGAGGTAGCTGCCCAGCACCCCCCCAATCGTTGCACCCTAGGCAGCCACCTCTTCTGCCTACCCCTAGTTCTGGCCCTGGATATGGCCCTCTGGTACTTATGTGCTTTCTGGATATCAAGTTTATCCATACCTGTATATGTATTTACTTATTATAGAAAGTCTATTGACTTTCAGTATTTATTAAGTTTTTATGTCAATATTAACATAGAAAACGAGACAACATAATAGACAGTATGGACAGTTTCCAATTTTGAGGTTTCTTTTTGGTTGTTCCTATTTTAAAAATAAGAACAGTGTTTTTATTGAGTTTGAGTAAATGTAGAAGATTTAAAAAAAAATAATAATAATTTCTATGTCCATTTCTGCTTACCTTGCAGATTTCCACAATGGGTTCTCCTGAAGGTTCCAGCTAAAAAAAGAAAATAGATGTCAGTATTGTATACCTAATTATAAGTAATTAACTAAGTTAAAATTACCTCCAAATTAAAATCTTAAATGAAGATAGTTAAGTAATGTAATTTTACAACACATTTCTTGTCTATGCGATCCAATATTTTCATGCTTACCTCAATGACTTCTTCTGCAATGTCTGCTTTTGGCTTCGGAAATAGAAAGACAAAATAATTTTAGAATTATACAGAATAATACAGCAAAATAAAATTTTTATCCATCAATTCGAGAATATATTGAAGAAGCTACAGACTCAGAGGACTGTGGTGGATGATTATATTTCAGTGAATTAAATGTTGTGAATGGTGATGGGCGAATTTTTTCACTGCAAAAATTATGCCCTTAGACTTAAATGGTGTTAAGCATAAAAATAGACGTGCATCAAAAAAAATTTGCCGCGCGTCAAAATTATTTGAACACCCATAGACTTTAATGGACATCTGTGACCGTGGAGAATTTTTGGTGAAATAAATAAAATTTGCTTATCCCTTGTTGTGAATATACAGCTCAATGGTTATTTATCAAAATCCTAATTTATCTCATTATTTTCTGAAATATACTCCGACCAAATCCAGATGGATTATTCCCACTTATTTACATACAATTTCCTGAAAAATTCCAGTGCGTGAAAAGACTCGGTAAAATTGTATGAAAATTTGAATTTCTGATTTTCCGGCTAAAAAGTAAATTTTTTCGGATTTTTGCCCCAAAACCAAAAAAATCTTTGGATTTTTGCATGAAACCCTGCACAGATCACAATATCTTTGGGACTTCTCCCATTGACTTATATACAACCTCAGCAGGTCTGATATGCTGGATTCGGACTGTTTCCATCCGTGGGGAAAAATAAATCATGAAAAATTTGAGTTTTTTTTCCACTGCAAATTTGGATTTTAAAGCATTTGGACTAAATACGTGTGTGTGTAGTGCACAACAAGAAGTAATAAAATATACTTTACCTTCTCTTTGCATGACAGACAACAACATATATATTTCCAAATTCTGGATTTTCTTATTCTATCCATAGTTGAATAAAGTTGAATAAATAGTTGAATAACGTTGAATAAATAGTTGAATAAAGTTTAATAAATAGTTGAAGAAAGTTGAATAAATCTGACTTTCTATGGAAATAAAAGGAAAATACAAATCATTAATAATATATTACTTCAGTATATATATAGATTCTTACTATTGCTTTCCTCTCTCTGATACTCACCTCCACTATCTCGAAATCCTAATGATTACTGTAAGGTTGTTTGCTTTTTATACCTTCAACTTATTGCTATTATGAGTCATGTTTCCAATGGCAACCATACTATGTTCTATTATGACATCATCACTGTGTAAATATTGACAAAGGACTACCATTATGACATCATCACTATGTAAATATTGACAAAGGACTACTATTATGACATCATCACTGTGTAAATATTGACAAAGGACTACTATTATGATATTGTCACTGTGTAAATATTGACAAAGGACTACTATTATGAAATTATATTATAACAAACTCGGTCCCTGTAGTATCATGTGTCATTATCAATAATCGGGATCGAGAATGGGAGTGTCCATGCTTGCATATATATTGAATCTTCCCCAAAATGTAGGACTAATTCTCCCAGTCCCGATACCGAGTCCAAATTTTGTTCACAAATCTGCACTTAGTGGTAAAGTAAAAAGCAATTTTTATTTAGGTTGACATCCAACCCCAAAACTAAAATAAACTTAAACAAATCAAAATATAAGGAAAAAATAATTACCCTCTGTTCACATATCGGAGAAACACAAGTATTGGAGATACTCTGACTAGGAGCCATTTTCAGAGACATCAAAAACACAGATGTTGCAAAAATCTTGGTAGTTATAGATGTGGCTCCTGTGAACAATGTCAGTTTATTAAACCATCAAAGTCATTTGAAGGGGGTAATACAAGCTTTGACATTCGTCACTATATTTGTTGTACAACGACATGTAATTTATCTGTTTACCTGTCACTGTGGAAAATTATATGTGGGAAAAACAAAAAGACCATTTAAAAGGCGTATTTACGAACATTTATTAGATGTGAAGAACTTCAACCTATTATCGGCTATAGCCAAGCACATTCATTGTGTCCACCAGGGTTCATATAGAGGATCCTTCTTCCAGGGTATAGATCGCCTTCATGGGGATCTGAGAGGAGGAGACCTGGACAATAAACTTTTACAAAAAGAAACTGCATGGATATTCAAGCTACACACACATGACCCAAGATTTGGACTCAATGGCCACTTAAATTTTCAAGCATTTCTGAGTAAATAAATAATTCATCTTCCCTTCTGACCCAACCTATGCACTTCATTTTGTTACACACGGGTTGTGCTCCATTTGGCATCTGAAAAACCTAGAAAACTAAACAGGTTGATTCATTTGGTGAAGAGCTGTAGCTTAATTCTGTAATGGCTCTTTAAGGATATTTTTTACCTAATCTTTGCTCGTAGGCATTTTATTTGTAGCATATGTTATGTGCAATGCATGATAGACACTTAGTGGATTTACATTACATTATTATTCTTTAGTTGGTAATTCGTATTCTGGTATGTCACATATGCATTTGAGTTCTATAACGCTTGGGGGATTTATTACTGCTTTATTATATGTACGCAATTTACACAAATACTTTACTTATTGTATTAATGTACCCATCAGGATTCCCCCTCTGCTTGCGCTTCTTCTAAAATATCGATAGATTGAAGCATTCCATCACCATGGAAATAACTCAATGCATCACATGACATACCTCATATAAGGTTCGTCACTTCCGCTACTCGTTCTCTTGACAAAGCTACGTTGGTAGCGAAACAGGCTGTCGAAGCGAAGTTTTCTTTGGCGGCGCCACATGCTGAGATGGGACCCCTGGCCCTAAGGAGACACGGAGAATGAAGCTGAGTCTTTACTTTATCGCTGCGGAACGCAGGAAACTACATAATTGACGCATGCTGCGGAATTGGTCTGTATACATGTTGTTTGAAAATTCCACATAACTTGGAACCACATCTGCTATATCACCCGTAACAAGTACACACCACTGGGGCCCTACACCATGGCCTAAATGACTATATGCATGATTTAGTCACGGAAAGTGGAGCTGAGTGTTACTTCCAACCGCGGAATGCGGAGAACAGCATAACCTTTGGTGCTGGCGAATTGGTCTGTACATATGCTGTTTGATGTCTTATATGATTTGGGGCTAATTTACTGCGTCATCACATATTACAGCGGCCACATGTTGTGGCCTAGAATCTAAAGGCACTCATATCCTATTGCTCCATCTCTATTATTGGGACACACCAGCGAACAGACAACACCTTATTTTCCTATAACGCCATTGGGTGACTTCAACTTCATACTCAGCCAACACGTCTAAAGGGTGACTATTATTACAGCAATGAATGTGACCGACATTACACCATAACCTCTAATGATTTGTGGACATATCATTCCAAGTTTTTTGGAACATTTCTCAGCATTATTCATCTCTCCAGTAACTATCCACATGGTCCTTTGATCTAATTGCCAATTTTCTCCATTATTCAGGATTGAACTCTGACCTTAGAACTTGGGGGTCTACCCTAGGCTCAATTATTGAGGAACACGTAATAGGATCCAAGTGCTCTCTGTGATATTGTGATTTATAGCGTATATTGATCTGTGTTCAATTTTCATGATGATACTTGCCCCACCTCCGATTTCACCATAATCGGTAGGGTGGCCAGGTATGCTTTATTCAAGGGGATCCCCTTCCACCATGCGGTGCCGCCTATGGTTTTAATATTTTGATTTATTATTTTTTCCTTATATTTTGATTTGTTTAAGTTTATTTTAGTTTTGGGGTTGGATGTCAACCTAAATAAAAATTGCTTTTTACTTTACCACTAAGTGTAGATTTGTGAACAAAATTTGGACTCGGTATCGGGACTGGGAGAATTAGTCCTACATTTTGGGGAAGATTCAATATATTATGAGATTATCACTGTGGAAATATTAATTCTAATATTGTAAATGCGGATTATAGTCACAGACCCAGTTTTAACTGTCAATGAATTATCACCACTCGCCATATAAAAGCTTGAGGCTAAAGGCTTTTACTTTATTTACAATAATAGAACAGTTTCAGCTAGTCATGTGATAGAAAATACATCAACAAGCACCCATTATATCAGATGACAAAACTAAGCACTAAGGATATAATTTACAGGACATTCATGTATACATATATGTAAATATTTTCTTTATAAAGAATAAGGAATCAAAACTTCTCATTATTTAACTCATCACTTTAGTTTTCACTGCAAAAATAAACCCCTATCCTATGACCCCAATGTATTTTTCACAAAAAAAGTCAATTGATTCCAATATGTTTTTCACAAAAAAGTTCATTGACTCCAATGTGTTTTTCACAAAAAATTCTATTGACTCCAATGTGTTTTTCACAAAAAAATCCCAGCAAAAAAATGCCCATTGACTTATATTGACTACAGTTTTTTTTTTCGGCGAAGTGAAATGGGTGAGATTCGCCCATCACTACATATATGTTTTTTGCTTAAAGGGCAAGTAAAGGCAAAAAAAAAATAATTAAATTTTTACTTTCTTTAATGAAAAAGAAACCTGTCTCCAATTTAATTTAATTAAAAAAATGTGTATCATTTTTATAAGAAACCAGACTGTTTCTTCCTTCACTGCTGTGGATAGGAATTGTCAGACGGTTCCTAATTGCTGTGCAGGGAAACTACCTTAATTCCCAGCCAGGCAGAACTCACGCAGCTTTGTTTCCCTGTAGAGCAGTTGGCTACTGTGTAGAGATTTGTATTGGATTTTATTTTTGCCTTTACATCCTTTTTCCTTTTTCAACTCCAGTTGCAGGGACAAAGATCATGGAGCCAGATTTAAACAGATAAACTGGGATTCTATTTGGAGGATATTTTGCTTCAGCCACTGCCTATGGAGAGTTGGAGAAAGTTTATATTAAACAATACAAAAACTACAAAATCCACATTAGTTACATGACAGGACCCAGTGCAGTCTGCATATTCTGATTATTAATTAGTCTTGCTGTATCGACTTGCGGCAGATATTATTTGACTTGTGCTGTTTTGATAATTTATGATGATCCCTAAGCTTTTCCCAGATCACACGGAGCATGTGCAGGGTCTTGTTCTTGCAAAAAAGGTTTAATAAACTTACAAGATGACAGCCCCCTGTGCTCAACTTTGAAAACATAAATCATTTGTTTGATTAGGCTTGTTGTGCAGTTCACGCTTATGTTTAGTATACAAAATACAGCATTTCTAGCCTTATTCAATTTTAGACTGTACTTGTCCTTTAATAAATACCAGACAGTTTTCTTGAAAAATCTAATTTTTTTTGTGCAAATATTTGAATCGTGGTAAAAATACAAATTAGAACCTTGATAAATATCCCCCAAATAATGAACTGGATTCTCTATCAAGCAGTTTCCATTTAATTAGTTTAAAAGTTGATGTAATTTTAGGTAGTCTGGCATAATGTGTGAGTGTACACACTGCTGCAGTTATAACCAAAGATTGGTATTCTGTAAACTTCCTTTGCATGAAAAATTATTACAATATTTTTTTTGGGGGGGGGTTAAAATAATATTAGCATTAAAACTTTACAAAATTACATTTTATTTTAAGGCAAATCATCAGCAACAATCCAGAGTTTCCAAATCCCCTTGTTTACAGAAGGGAAAATAATACTACAGAATACCTTCAAGCTATTTTTGGGAATTTACCTCTCATGGCAGTGCCTCCACCTAGTGATATCCTGGAATACACCTGCAGGTGGCCCCACTAGGAACAAATAATTAAACACATCATTGCAGTAAAACACATAAACTTTATATAAGTGCAGATTAAATATGCAAATTACCCACTATACTGGGGAGCTCTCATTGCTGAGCACACAACTTGCTTGAATCTTTAGGACATACTGCCAACACTATCCACAGTGTGAGCACAGCAAAGCCCATTTGACTGGCATCCATATCCAGGCATCTCTTATACTGGGTGGCCTCTCTCACAAATAGCAGGTTTCCATTATCCCCATGCCCACACAGGGCATAACGAACCATGTGCTTTCTCCATGATCCAGGGCCTGGTGCTGCAGCACCCCAAGCAGCGCAGTCACTCCATTCTTTGTGACAGTAAAACCAGAACTCTGAGCCAGAACACATGACTCTAGCTATATGAAGCAGTTATGCAGCAGTGACACCTTCTTGCCAGATCCAGAATCTACCAGAACACACTGCATTAGGGACAAATGACTGATTCCCCCTCCATTAACAGATTTGGGTCCAACCTTTAGCTGGCTGGCAGGGGATTTCCCACTATGTGGCAGTTTTAGGACCATAGGGGAACATAACCCACAACATAGCACAATGTGTGAAAAATTTGGTGGATTGCCCCTGTTTTTTGCACTTTGCTGCACTTAGTTGAAGTGCCATGGTTTTACTGCACTTCGTTGAAGTGCCATGGTTTTACTACTGATGTGGTCTAAACCATGTAGACCTAGTGGTGTGTATGCTACGTATGATATAATATATATAATTTTTAACAGTAATAAGTATATAGCCTATTAAAGAACCAAACCAAACAAGTATGTATACATTTAAAAGAAAATATATACATCCTGATTTCTTATTCTTTTGCATGTTTGTCACACTTAAATGTTTCTGCTCATCAAAAAAACTATTAGTCAAAGATAACATAATTGAACACTTTCACTGTCTGGAACAGTGGTGAACCTTCCCAGGAGTGGCCGGCCGACCAAAATTACCCCAAGAGCGCAGAGACAACTCATCCGAGAAGCCACAAAAGACCCCAGGACAACATCTAAAGAACTGCAGGCCTCACTTGCCTCAATTAAGATCAGTGTTCACGACTCCACCATAAGAAAGAGACTGGGCAAAAACGGCCTGCTTGGCAGATTTCCAAGGCGCAAACCACTTTTAAGCAAAAAGAACATTAAGGCTCGTCTCAATTTTGCTAAAAAACATCTCAATGATTGCCAAGACTTTTGGGAAAATACCTTGTGGACCAACGAGACAAAAGTTGACCTTTTTGGATGGTGCACATCCCGTTACATCTGGCGTAAAAGTAACATCAGAAAAAGAACATCATACCAACAGTAAAATATGGTGGTGGTAGTGTGATGGTCTGGGGTTGTTTTGCTGCTTCAGGACCTGGAAGGCTTGCTGTGATAGATGGAACAATGAATTCTACTGTCTACCAAAAAATCCTGAAGGAGAATGTCCGGCCATCTGTTCGTCAACTCAAGCTGAAGCGATCTTGGGTGCTGCAGCAGGACAATGACCCAAAACACACCAGCAAATCCACCTCTGAATGGCTGAAGAAAAACTAAATGAAGACTTTGGAGTGGCCTAGTCAAAGTCCTGACCTGAATCCTATTGAGATGTTGTGGCATGACCTTAAAAAGGCGGTTCATGCTAGAAAACCCTCAAATAAAGCTGAATTACAACAATTCTGCAAAGATGAGTGGGCCAAAATTCCTCCAGAGCGCTGTAAAAGACTCGTTGCAAGTTATCGCAAACGCTTGATTGCAGTTATTGCTGCTAAGGGTGGCCAAACCAGTTATTAGGTTCAGGGGGCAATTACGTTTTCACACAGGTTTGGATTTTTTTTCTCCCTAAATAATATATATTTACATCACTAGTTATTGGCCAAGAGGTGTAATGACCACTTCCTGCCACACTACCATATAGTGAATGGAAAGGAGTGACCTCTTCCTCTTTGGCTGCTGGTGTTCTTAAAGCTGGTTGTTCCATTGAGCCTGGGATCACCAAGGCCCCACTATAGCCACTGCCCCAAAGGGGCATGTACCTTTGGTGAATAAGTTGGGGACCAGGGAACCCATTGAATGAGGAATAGCTAGCCTAGGGTAGTTTTTGTAATAGACTCTCTAGGAGAGTGAGATAGATTTATATAGCAATAGCAGTTGTTGCTCCATCAAGGATTGGTAGCATGAAATAGCTTCCCAAAGGCTTCTTTGTTTGCCTTTAGTGCAGGGACCCAGTGGATAGGGTATTAGGCTTTAGACTTTGTCTCCCTAACTACTTCACTGGTGATACCAATCCCCACAAAGGTATATCTGTCTTCTGGGAATTGATGTACACTTATCTATTGATACCTTTGTGAGTTACATCTAACACAAGTAACTCAAAACAACTGGACTTGCTGAGAAATTTTAATGAAGATGTTTCACTGCTCATACAAGCAGCTTCTTCAGTTCAACTGACTGGTGTAGGGGAGTTCTCAGAAAATCGACTCTTCCAACAATTCAATCACAATGGCACTCTCTCTTCAGAAAGTTGACATCTGAAATTCCTAGAGGAGTTGATTCTATGTAGCTACTATGATAGGATTACCAATGTGTAACTCAACTCCTAGAGTTGCATGAATGGATGTGTGAATAGTTCTGAAACCACCGGGTGCAGATGATAGAACAGAATTTTATGTAGCAGACAGGTGATGCTGAAGGCCCTGCCTGTTTTCAGGTATGGTTTCTCCACCTTAACATAAATCGCCTCTTTCACCAGCGGTCTTTTTTTATCCAAGATTTGGACATTGCTATCTTCAAATAAGTGTCCCTTGTCTTTTAGGTGTAGAAAGACAGCCGAGCCTTGTCCTGTAGAGTTTGCCCTCCTATGCTGATCCATTCTCTTAGTGAGTAGTTGTTTTGTCTCCCCAATGTATAGATCAGTGCACTCGTCGCTAAACTGGACTGCATATACCACATTACTTTGTTTTCCTTTAGGAATTAGATCCTTTGGGTGTACCAGTTTTTGTCTCAGTGTGTTGCTAGGTTTGAAAAACACAGGGATGTGTTGTTTGTTGAAAATCCTCCTGGGTTTCTCTGACAGTCCAGCTACATATGGAATGACTATGTTTTGCCTACTATGTATCTCCCTGCGTTGTTTTGAATTACTTGTCTTAGATATACCATGACCTGGATGAATGAGAATCTTCATAGTCTCTGTGAGTTACAATCATCCATGCTGTATTTTGGTGATCTGTCCTCTGTGATTATCATCTGCTATTACCCCATCGCTAATACATAAGTAAACCTGGGGATATTTGACTTGGACATATTAAATATACATTTTTGTTGCATCAAAGGAACTCCTGTTGTCCATTTCCTATATTTTATGTACAGTCGTCTGTGTGTTGCAGTTGCACTACACCCTTAAGGAAGAAATTACACTTAGCAAAGGCCCTGACCCTGCTGTGTAAGTTGCAGTGTTAACCATGCTCATTACCATTAGCTGGACACATAACTACAGATGCAGTCACTTGGATTTGTAAGCTAAATGCATCATGACTCAGGGCTAATTGAAGAAACTGTGTTATCCAAAGTTATCTTAACTCATTTAATGCATTTAACCTTTTCATTAGCATACCAAAGCACCATTGTTTTCAATGGTGAACTCTTTAATTGGATGGGATGCTGTGACACAATATTCTGTGCTAAGTGGGATAAATGGGTTAGATGAGTTAAGTCACGACGCATTTAACTTACAAATCCAAATGACTGTACCTGTGGTATATATATATATTTCTATAGTCATGAAATGTCCCAACAGGTAAGGCACTTTTGTGACTTGAGCACAAGGGTTTACAGAAACAGCCTAAATACTAAAGTCTCTGGATTTTAATTAGAAAAATTGATTTGACATCAAGATACTTTAAGTGAGGTGAACTGTAAACGTATAGTGTGCATGTGTAGCCTAATTACAAAGAAACTAAAAATAATTGGTGCTGAAGTTAAAAGGGGTTGTTCACCTTTAAATTAACTGTTGTATGGTGTAGAGAATTATATTCAGGGAAACTTTGCATTTGGTTTTAATATTTTATTTGCATTTTTTAGAGCAATTTAGCTTTTTATTGAGCAACTACACAGTTTGCACGGTTAGCAATCTGGTTGCTAGGGTCCAAATATCCCTAGTAACCATGCATTGATTTTAATAAAGAGACTGGATTATGTAGAGGTCAGGGCATGCATAGAAAGACAGGAGAGGCACTCCTAGGTGCTGAGTAAAATTATTTAGACTTATTGATCTCCTGTTACAACAGGAGACAGACTCCTAGGTGGTGAATAAAATTATTTAGACTGACCAAAGTCGGTTTAAACAGAAGACACAATCCTAGGTGCTAAATAAAATTATTTAGACTGACCAAATTTAAGTTACAATTGGAGACGCACTCCTAGGTGCTGAATAAAATGAGTCTGATTATTTAAACTGACTGAACTTCCATTACAAGTGATGCTCCTGCTTAATGAAGATTATTTAGACTGCCTAAACTTCTGGTAGAACAAATCATGGTCTTAATCTTTGTAGGAACGGACAGTCGGACAAGTTATCAAGGTATGCACTGTGGTCCACCGCAGTATAAAACTCAAGCCTGGATTTGTGGAGAGGCTACAAAGGCCTGGGCCTAGGACAGCAAATTTTTTGCTCTTACGCCTGCATGTGATAGGACCACGCGTCTGGGCACAGCAAATGCGGGGCTTTTACCAGACAAATCCGGCACTGATAAAACTAGCCCTACCTATGTCCTGTCTTATGCCACAGGATCATTGGCCTAAATCTAGGAATCCTAATAAGTGATAACCACAGAAACCCTGTCCCAAAATTTCCATGGTCTCAGAAAAAAAATATTCAAGTTACAGGTTAGTCAGGTTATACTAGTGCTCAGTTGACCACTGTTTTCAATAAGAAAAATTGCCTGCTGCCACTGCTGCAATCACAGCACCAGGTTTGCAAAGGTTTCCCACCCCTTCCCTCTCCTAGAGAATCAGCTCAGCAGCAGCCTACACAGTGCACACCATGACTCTGCTGCTGCCTCTAAACTAACTGCTCCATACAAGGAGAGCAAATCACTTTCCCCCCTCCCTATCTGGACCTCCCCTTCCTTCTCTTTTCTAGTCTTATTTTTGTGAAGGTGCTGGGACTGTGAGGTGAACAGGAAGATGTGGAGAAAGGAAGGGGGAGGAGTCCCTACAATTGTGAGCTGGCAGGAAATTGTGTAGTTAGAAAGGGGGAGGGGTTTCCACCCCTGTGTACTGGCAGGAAGCAACGCTGCAGGGAGGGGTAGAGAGAGATCTTGTAAGAGGCCTCAGCTCAATGTATGTGGAAGTAAACAGGGAGCCCCAGTAGCAGGAAAGCGCAGGGCGAGTAGGAAAAAAAGAGACTCCTTGTCAGGGATGTGAAGATCATTTAGGGCACAGGGACTGTTTTAGGTGAAGCTTCCACATCATTTACGGTTGCCCAAGCTAGGGTTGCCACCTTTTGCGGTGGCTGAACCCAGACAGGGGGGCGGGGCCCATGACGTCGGTGTGCGGGCCCGTGACGTCGGCGGGCAGGCCAGTGATGTCATGGGGCGGAGCTATGACGACGCTCCTGACTGTCACACCATATACACTAAAGTTTATTTAGCATTTTACCTGCAAATAAAATACTTAGTTGTGATTGTGCTTCAGAGGAGCTTCTAAGGAGAAGTGTGACAGCATAGTCTGTGTCAAGCTGGGCCAAGCATTGCACAATTTTCACTGCGGACGCCCCTAGGCCCGTGCTGTCCTAGCGCGCCCGAGCGTGGGTCAGCTGCACAGTCCTAGCACCCACACACCACCTTCACGAGCGCACAAGCTGGAGCACTGGGGAGATGCGCATCCCCAGTGCTCCTAAGTAAGTGGCTGAGTGGAATGCCGCCCCTATAAGTTTGCTGCCCTAGGCCCTGGAGTTTGTAGACTCACCACAAATCCAGGCTTGGGGCCAAGGCATTCTGAAATTATTGTTATATGTACCTGCCCTCTCATGTAGCAGATGCACAGGAGAAAGGGAGATGAATGCAGGAGTTCCACAGGAATGTTAGAAAAGGGAAATGCTGCAAATCATTTAGTCCAGACAGAATTACCCATCCAGTCTTTTCCCCAATGTCTGCCTTCCCCTTCTTCTGTCTCTATAAATGGGGCCTATTAAGGGTTGGCCCAAGCTGGCGGGACACCAGGAAAAAACCTGATTAGCTGCCAGCCCAGATCCACTGCCTGTCCAAGTCTGCTGTTCCTGCCACCGCCTCCCTCTCCAGGCCGGTTGTGGTAAAAATATAGTTGCTCACGGTGGAGGGGGGTGGGTTGTGGCAGGGGTGGGGCCAGAGGGGGCCCTTAGACAGCAGCTCTGGTGGGCCCCTGGCCCCCAGCCTGACGTGACCCTGAGTCTATTTATAAAACTGTGTTAAAAAGTGATGATCAGATATATCACTGTCTGAACCCTATGTAAAAGCAGTACATTTATTATGCTCTGTATACATTGTCAGCATTAAATCCTCCCATGGGATATCCCGGTGTAAAATAAGTATTTTAATTGTTTTAATTTAAAAAATGTTTGGTAAAAAAATGTCTTTTTTTCATTAAGTATTAACAAATAGTTTCTTAAGCTCTCAGCTATCCAGTCATTTAAGCAAAAAGTGGCCCACCCCACGCTATCTTTGATTTATATCTCAAGGCTGAACCAAGCCCACTAGAATAGCATAGTGAATATGATAAGAACAACTCATAAAATCAAATGTTTGTGGATTAAATTCAGCAACAGCTTTATTACATATTTTAATTGCCATTGCCTTAAACCAGTAACTCTTGAAAGTTTACATTCTGACATCTGCGTTAATTTAAATAATACTTAGACCAAATGGCAGATGTCACAAAGGAGTACGTACAACACAACATAAAGCTCCAACAGGAAATAGCCACCAAATAGCTTTGATATAATAAACCTTTCCCTCACATGTTATATAGAAAACCGTTATATTGAACAGAATTTCATATATATATATATATATATATATAATGTCCAAACAGTACCTGCACTCTTGCAATGTCGTGGTATGGGTGCTTGGTCAAAACATTGAATACAATCTGCAGATAGACCAGCACTCCAGTATTTCCAATCAAAAAAGTGGTTTATTTCTGTGTCACTCACGTGTCCAACGTTTCGGTTCCCATTGGGGCCTTTATCAAGGATCCAACCACATCTAGTGCAAAGATTAGAGATATATGCAACACCATTGTTCTTAGTGTTTAAGTCATTGAAATGTTAAAGCATGATTGAAATGAATCACACATTTTAGCAAAGTTATACAAACAAGCATTGTGACTCGATAGTTTGGAGTAGAAAGACATGGTTACCTAATTTTGGATTCACCTGAATATTTTAAAAAAAATATGATTTTGGGGGGGTCAACATATGTTTATACCCCAAAAAAATACAGTAAATATGAAGTGACCTCTGGGAAAACAATGGGCATCAAACTGTTCAGTGGAGCCCTGTCATTCATATTTAGGATTTTTTTTCTTGGTACCTTATGCTTTGTGGGATATGCAGACTTGCAATATAAACCTTTTGAGGTAATTTTTCATGTTCAGAATAGTTTTGATGTTTAGTAATTAAGAGTAGAAAGACATGGTGAGACATTTTGGATTCTGCAGAATATTTATTTTTCAAAAATATATGGTTTCCTGGGGTAAACATACTGTTCCAGGATTTTTTTTAAAGTATTCCATATTCTGCTGTAGTGCTTTAAAAATTCGGTAATTTATTGCTGGTCTATAGAAGTCAGACATCTCCAGATAAATATACATATCTGGTATTGGAATGTTTGAGACATGAGGCTTCCCAAATCAGTTGAATTTTTGTTCATAAAATAAAATATTTTCCTGGTATAAATCTCTATATCATCAATTTTTCTATTTTTCTTTACTTTTTAGAGCTCTAGATCTGTCAGGGGAGGCCTATCGGCACCCTAGGGAGGTAGTCGGGACCAAGGAGGAGGCTTAGGGGTTATAGTCCAGAACAATGGTATGGGCAAGGATCAGGTAGAAACAGGATCAAAGTCCAGGCAAAGTTCAATAGGCAGGCAGCAATAGTTCAGAAACAAAGTCCAGGCAGGGTCAAATAACTGAAAACAAGAATATACAACACCCAGGAACGTGAACAAACAATTCCTATAATTGGGCGCCATACTGGCGTTCAGAGCGCCTTTAAATAGTTACATTTGGCTCCAAAACCGGTGCAGTGACCTCATCGCCGCTACTGACGTGGCAGCTATGGGCGGCGCCATTGTGGGATTGACACCAGCAGGGGAGGACACGCCACCGAGAGCTGCAGGTAAGACTCTGGGCGGCGCGATCCGGACAAGATCTTCCTCTAGATGTGCAAAATTTTGAAAGTTCAGCAGGAAACTGCTCAGCAACCTCTTCAGACAGTGGAAGAGGGTTTGCGAACTTTATAGTTTGCACCAGTGTTGTCACGAACGGCACCCAATACCAGAACAGGTGCCAAACACCTTTGTCTCAGCTCGGCTTCACCAGTTAAGTGACCGCCTTTGGCCTCGGGAGGAGCCCTCAGCTTACTCAGATGCCACCTGGACTTATTGAGAGGTGTAGAGCAAAAGTTCTGGCTAGCACAGGGGCACGATCGTCTCACCAGGGAATTGGAGTGAAGAATACCACCAAGCGGAGTAGGCAGGCTGGAACAGCACAAGCTGCGTAGAATAGTCAGACAGGCCAGGAACAGGATTAGAGAGTGAAGAGTAGTCAGGGGACAGGCAAAAGGTCAGGATACCAGAGGACAGGAATAATCAGAGAAGCCAAAGGTCAGGATTGGAGAGAAGCAGGATAGTCAGGCAAAGCAAGGGTCAAATACCAGTAGATCAATCAGGAACAGTAATGCAAACACACCCAGGAACTCACAAATCGAACCTAACAACGGGCAATGCTCTGAACACCAAGATCCCTTTAAATAGTGTTTGAATTTGGCACCATTGTGCGTGACGTCATCACGCCGGCGCGCATGCGCTTACAGAACCCGGAAGTGCGCGCGCGGCGCGCACTAAGGAGTCGGCAGAGGAAGGGGAAGGATGCACGCGGTGAGCGTCCCCGCCAAAGGCACGGCGGGCGCTCCCGCGTGCTCGAGGGGCAACCGCTAGACCACCAGGGTAAGCGCTGATCGTCACAAGTGTGCAGTGAATGTTATGAAACTTCCTACTGGAAAAGTTGTTATGTTTGCTCCAGATGATTACTGGGGGAATGTAATAACTGTCAATAATGGAAAAAATATTGGGACTCACATGCTGCACAATAAGGGGCCTTGACATGGCACACAAGCTTAATTAAAAAGTAAAGTGTGGTACTAACATCACATTTTTTGGAATAATTATTTTAAAAGGCAAACTGTGATGTGGCAAATTTTCTCTTTGTGTACAAATATTGGCTTTTTATCGTTTATTCCAGCTATCTTAATCCAGATTGCGGGTTAGATCAAGCACTGGTACAAGGGTGCTTCCTACTACTCAGTCACACTGTTTGCTGGGGAACCTGATTTTACATGCCCTACAAACTTAGAATGCAAATAGATAGTGTAAGACTCACAGTGAGAGGCTTTGACACGGCATGTGAGCTTACATATATTTGGCCAAAGTGTGGCATTAAAATCTCATTATTTGTCATTATTATTTTTAAAGGCAAGCCATGCACTGTCATATAATTACACATTGATTGCTTGTGATATCAGGCTTAAGCTGGCCACAGACACAAAGTAAATTTTTGTACAATGGCAATTGGTTGTTTTGTCGATTGGAAAAGTTTGAATATTATCGAACAATAATATCATTGCACCTATTGCCTATGTGACTTAAAGCAGGGAAAATAAGTTCTTTGAAACAACTGTTTTTCTCAGTAAATATATTTCTAATGGGGCTATTGACACAAGATGTTGGTAAAAAAATTAACCATATGTAAACACACAAAGAACTCAAAACAAAAACAGTATGTCTATAAATTAAAGGGATCCTGTAATGGGAAAACATGTTTTTTCAAAACACATCTGTTAATAGTGCTGCTCCAGTAGACTTCTGCATTGAAATCCATTTCTCAAAAGTGCAAACTGATTATATATTCAGTTTTGAAATCTGACATGGGGCTAGTCAATTTCCCATCTGCCCCATGTCATGTGACTTGTGCAGGCACTTTAGGAGGGAACTGCTTTCTGCCAGGCTGTTGTTTTTCCTTCTCAATGTAACTGAATAGTACGCAGTGGGACATGGGTTTTTACTATTGAGTGCTGTTCTTAGATCTACCAGGCATCTGTTATCTTGTGTTAGGGAGCTGTTATCTGGTTACCTTCCCATTGTTCTATTGTTAGGCTGCTGGGGGGGGGAAGGTGATATCACTCCAACTTTCAGTACAGCAGTAAAGAGTGATTGAAGTTTATCAGAGCACATGACATGGGACAGCTGGGAAATTTACAATATGTCTAGCCCCATGTCAGATTTCAAAATGAAATATAAAAAAAATCAGTTTGAGATCAGAATATAAATCTCACAGTATAAGGCTGATTATTAATTAATATGGATATTTACTACATGACAGCACAGAAACCAGTGCAACTGCTGGATAATTTGTGACAAACCCTAAGCGTATCTTCTCAACAGCTGCTCAGAGCCCACTGAGCATGTGAGTGTCACAGACACTTTTCAAGATGGCGACCCTCTGTGACAAGTTTGAAGTCCTGGATCATTGCTGCTATTGAGGAGTCCCTTCCTCCACTATACATTAGCATTCCGAGTTTGTGCATTTAAAATCAAATCCCCCAGCAGACAATGTCACGTAGCTCAGCCCCAGTAATCAATACTTAATCCCTGTTGTGTCATTTCACTGTACTATGCTTACAATAACTTAATTTATGGACTTATTTTATTGAGTTGTATGTTTATATTACTTGGGTTGTTACCAACATCAGGTTTAAGTTTCCTGTCAATAGCCATATAAGAAATATATTTACTGAGAAAAATGTTGAAGTTTCAGTGCTTATTTTCCCTTCTGGTATGTTCCATTCCAAAATAACCTAACTCTATTCAACCAATCTCTCAATCTGATGCCATAAAAAGTTTTTTTACAATGACTCTTCAATGGATGCTAAAGAACCACCTAAATAAATTATTATAAATAATGAACTTCATATTCCATACATGCCTAACTATATTGAATTTATGGGACATTCAATGAACACTGAAATATTTTCTTTCTTATAATTTTACGTAATGGCGCATATGATTCAATCTATTTACTGTTTAGATTGTGTTTGAAATATCATTCAGTCCACTCAGATTTCTCTTGCAAAAGCAGGTAACAAGATCCATGGGACAGTGCCACAGTGCTCAAGTTAGGCCAATGCCCAGGCAGGGTGGGGATCAGTCCTGATTTGCTTTCCCCAACCCACCAATAAGGATGCTAGGGTGAAATGGCTAAACCTGAGGCCCATCAAATGAGAGCAATGTAATGCAAAATGCAAGATGATGGCAGAAAGCAACATATGTGTCATAGCTACAATAAATAAAAGCTCAGAGTCTCATAGACAGAACAAGATATTGTAGTGTTCATTTTGATCAGTGATCCCCAACATGTTGCTCTTCAACTCCTTGGATGTGGCCCAGTGGCCTCAAAGCAGGAGCTTATTTTTGAATTTCTGGCTTGGAGGCAAGTTTTGGTTGCATAAAAACCAGGTGCACTTCCAAACAGAGCCTCAATGTAGGTTGACAGTCCACATAGAGGCTACCAAGTGGCCAATCACAGCACTTGTTTTTCACCCCAAGAACATTTTTCATACTAATGTTGCTCCCCAACTCCTTTTACTTCTGAATGTTGCTCACGGGTTCAAAAGGTTGGGGATCCCTGATTTTGATAGTTTGAAGTCTGAGCTCATCCTTGGTGCAGGATTTGATGGATATCAAGCCTACAATAGCCAACCTTCCAAAATGTAAACACATTCGCTTGTGGTGTTGAAGAGGTGATACCAGGAAAGGGATTAGGAGGTTACTCATTAGAAATAAAAAGAATGATTTGTCTTGTATGAATTGTATGATTAACATAATCAGATATTGTCAAAGACTAAAATAATAACAGTTTATTCTGTTCTATAAGTAAGCATATCTGATACTGGAAATCTCCAAATATCAAATACGCCTTTATGGAAAGGTAGCTCAGTGGTTAGCCCTGTTTTTTTTAAACACTTTGGTGTTGAGTGTGATTGTGACCAGGATTCTGATTAGTACGAGGCAAATCAATTGATTTTCTCTATGTTATTTTTAAATGATGGAAGATTTGGTGATTTCCAAAACAAATTATATATACAACCCATGTTTTAGGATTATTAAGTGGCTGACTAAATGAATGGTAGCTAATAAAAAATAATAATTTAAAAACTTACATTTATTTCTTGTTTGTTCTTTATTGCCATATAGTAGATACATTTCTGCACGGTGTTTTAATAACATGAAAGCTGCTTTTGTTCAGAGCTCTGCTTAATGCTCTTTTTAGGTCATTATTTCTTAGGCTGTAAATTATCGGATTTAACAAAGGGGTTATCACAGCATACAGTACAGAGACAAGTTTGTCATTCTCAAAGTGTTTATCTGTGGTGGGGCGGAAATAAGTAAATATAAGGGCAGCATATATTATAAAAACAACTGACAAATGGGACGTACAGGTGGAGAAAGCCTTAATCTTCCCTTGTTTTGTCTTAATCTTTTGTACAGTGATAAAAATATAGACATAGGGAAAAAAGGTTACTCCAAGAGCACAGAATCCCAAGACTCCTCCAAAGATCAGAATTACAAGGATGTTAGTTAATGTTTCTGTGCATGACAACTGAAGCAACTGGGGAAGGTCACAAAATAAATTGTTGATAAAATGTTGCCTGCAAAAAGATAACCTCAGCGTACAAAGGATCTGAACTAAAGAATACAAAAATCCACAGAACCAGACTAAGCAGGCAAGCTGAGCACACATGTTTTTTTGCATTAGTTTAATGTAATGCAAAGGGTGGCAAATGGCAATATATCTATCATAAGACATGACAGCCAACAGGAACAGTTCAGAAGAAATTGAAAAATGCAGGAAAAAGATTTGTGCTGTACAGGATGCAATGGCGATGTTTCGTTTTTTGATTAAGAAGTCTAAGAGAAGTTTTGGCAAGGTGACCTGAGAGTAACATATATCAAGTGAAGCAAGATTTGCGAGAAAGAAGTACATAGGTGTATGGAGATGTGAATCTAAGTAGATGAGGAGTAGAATCAGGAGGTTTCCAGTCAGTGTCATCAGGTAGATGAAAAGAAGTAACAAGAAAAGACTATGCTGAGCATTTGGCAGATCTGACAGGCCAAGGAGAATGAAATCACTTAGTATTGTTTGGTTTTCTTCCATAATTCTGTTACACAATTTCAGCAGCTGTAGGCAAAAAAAGCAGGTAGAATGAGATAATTTGATAGATAGATTTGATAGAATGGCAAGGACTACTAAGAAATGACAGATTTGATTAAGTTTAAAAACACACTAGGCACAAAATTCATTCAGGACAACAAAATGTAGGGAGTTATTTATCAAGCTCTGAAAATCTGAAAAATGTTTTTTTTTTTAAATGGGCCTTTTTTTAAATCACAAATTTTTTGGAATTTATTAAACTTCGAGGATGAAAAAGTCAGAATATTAAAATCCGGTACTGTATCTCAAACCTGCCGAGGTTGTATATAAGTCAATGGTAAAAATCCCATTGATTTTTTTATGTGTGCTGGCTTTTGTGCAATTCCATGATGTTATCAGACTTTCAGGGGGGAAAAAAAATTGAAAAAATTTGTAGTTTTCAGAAAAGAAATATGAAAAATTTGTGGAAATCAGAGTTTTTCCAGCAAAGTAAAATTTTCGGGAAAATGGTATAATAAATAAGCCTAAAAAACCCGAAGTTTGCAGCAGAAAATACTGAAATAAATTCGGAGCTTGATAAATAACCCTTTAGTACTTTTTTTTTATATATAAGACTTTTGAGTTCACCATATAAATGCTTCCAAATGCAAACTGATCTTGAGACTAGTATTCAATAAAGCTGTATAGCTGTATATAAGTATGTGGAAATATGTGCAATGGGGTTTGTTTGCAGTGGTTGAACTTGATGGAACTCTTCTTTTATTAACTCAAATTAACAATGAAACTATCAACCAAGTGAGGCTCTGACCAAATGGGGGTCTCCAAGGGAAACGTACTGCTGAAGTCCACCATTACATATGTAGCCTTTCTTTGTTAGCTTTTTCCAGACTGAAGCTTAACATTCTATCAGTCAGGGCCATTGACCCCAGGAACCAAATACCAGATTGTCTTTTAAGCTTCAATTTTGCCATTATTCTTTTTTAAATGCCTTTATTTGCTTTTCAGACCGTATACTATTTATCTTCCAATTGGATTTCAAAATCCTACCTGGTTACTGGGATAATAAACACCTTACTTAACATACGTATAGTTACTTGCAATTTTCTTTACAACTTAACACCGATAATGAACATAATTGCGATACACATATAGAAATGTATTTAATTATTAACTATTTATTTAATTAAATTAAAAGTAACACCAGAGTGCTTTTGTATGTATTTACATGTAATGTACATGTAGCCAGACTTTCTTGTTCATTTCAGGAATGCACAATATTTTCTAAAACATATCTATATCTAAACATACCTTAAGGAGATACTGACAGCAGAAAATAACCTTTTTGTATATCTATCATAATTTTGTCTTTGAAAGCTATTTATAATTGTGCCATAAAGGTATTTTTCTAATGCTTTTACATTACCTTTCTGACACCCATCTTCCTGTATAAGGGAGCTGTCATGCTTGTGCAGCAGTAGTCAATTAGCATTAGAAACTCTAACTGACAGTTTGAGAAAGGACAGTCAAGTTGGCAAAACAGTCTGGTTTAGGAACGTCAAGTAACAATTACTTACAAGCAGAACTATCTGCAACAAATAATTAGCTTAACCTAAAGGTAACATTAAGGGGGTTACTTATCAAAATCTGAAAAATTATCACTAATTTCTTAAAAAAACGCATGGACTTCCCCTCTATTTATTAATACATTTTCTGAATATTTTGTTGTCTGGGAAAACTCTCAATGAAAATCATGAAAAAATCCAAAACCTATGAAGTTTTTGCATTCATCACAGAAAACTGAGACTTTTTTCAGATTTTACTCCCGAAAAACTCTAGCGCAGCGCAGATCAGGATACCAACAGAAAATCTGCCATTGACTTCTACATCAAATTGGTCTGAGTTGGAGTACTTTTTTTATTTTGTCTTTTAACACCATCAGAGTTTAATATATCAAGAAAAGATTTTGTCTGAGAAAATTGTGTTTTTCCCAAAAAATCAGACTTTAATAAATAACCCCCTTAATGAACATTCCTATTTGAAAAGAAAATTTTTAATGTCAGTATTACTTTAATATACATAATGTAGGAATTGCTGTCCCAAGTTATACATACATATTATGTAGGGTTTGTAGTTGGGAGGTGAATAAACAACAGATAGAAAATGTCTTCCAATATCAGGAGATATAAAACACTCTGAATTAGGGGTGGCTTAAAAGTAAAAAGTCTTACCTGTACTGCATGAAAATACATTATATGTGAATTTTGATATGTTTGTTGCTGGGCATAGTATAACAGACCAGATATAGACCAACCCATAGATTACAAAGAAAATAAAAATTAAGGTGTATTTGTCTATAGGATCCATTTGCTTTGCTGTTTTCCATCTCTTCTTATACAGTATGTGTATTAGTCAGTATTGTTTTATCCCCCTCATTGTATTTGTTTTATAATAGTTACCTTAGCTATAACTGTGAGCCAGTTGTGTCTATATGTGATGCTCAGAGAGTGTAATATATCTTATCATCCGCATTCCATAGGGAAATAAAATTCCCAGAACTTAAGAAGCCATTGGCTCATTAAACACTGAGCTTAATTAAAGAAAGTCAATAACAGCTTAATTCAAAATGAAAAGATTCTTGGATTCCTAATTATCTCTAGTTGTCACATAGAACTATCATTTTATGGTGGCAAAAGAATATTTCAAGTTGTATAATTGTATAAAGAAAAGCCTGACACAAATAATTACAAGTTGTAACCAAAGAAGCAGACTTACCTATCCATAAGAGTTTACAATACACAGCACTTATATTACAGGCATAATTTACGTCTGCTTGAATTTTATAATAAGGTACCATAAAACAGACATGAATCAGTAAACCAGAACAGCAGTTAAGGAATATGCTCTAGATAAACACAGGGAATTATGTATCAAAATCCAAATTTTACTCACTATTTCAATAACAATTTATTTGGGAGAATAAAGCACCCAGACTTAAAAAAACACTATTTAACTTAAGAGAAGGGGAGGGCTTGGTTTCCCAGATCTGCAATACTACCTCCTGACTGCAAACTATCAATGCATAATAGATTGCTTTCACTGCAATAGCCATAAACTATGGACTCAAATTGAGAAAAAGCCAAATACAACATTACGCCCTACCCTGGTTGAAAGCACCAGATAGGCCTAACAAACAATCATTACCCTTACTTTTACAAGCAACATTGTCTATATCGGACAAAATAATAATAACCCACTGTCAGCGGGGGCCTCCGGCTCCCACGAGGGGGGGTGTAGTGTGGATCAAGGAGGAAGTCTTTATCCAGCGAGTCTAGGCGAGGTACAATCAGGGGAAATCCAGTAACAAGGTCAGGTCCAGGCAAAAGGTTCAAAAGGCAGGCAGCGAGGTTTCAGAGTCAGGAACAGGCAGAAGATCAATAACGGGCAATCAGGAATCAATATCAAGGCTAGGAGACCCAGGAACACTATAGCAATGTTGAGCTATACTCGGGCATTGAACCTGGGTCTCCGGCGTCCTTTTAACTTTGAATTTGGCGCCATTGCGCATGACGTCATCGCGCCGGCGCTCCGGCGCCGGCGTCCTTGCGCCCACGTGGAGTCCTGGGCGCCGCCATCTTGGATCTCGCACCGCGCCGGGGAGGAAGAAGCCGACGAGCGCTCGCAGAGGGTAAGGGACGGCGGGCGCTCGTGACACCCACCCACTCTCATCCTGACTGGGACCGATGACCTCCCTCACTGGGAACCTTCCCTTCCCACCAGGAACAAAGAAGGCCTTTCTTCACATGCACAAAATAGGAAACATTTCTGTTGTGTTTGGTAGCCGAGGATGAGGAGGGTATAACAATGCTTTATTAGCAGGTTCATGCAGCCATTACATAACAGCAGTAAGTCTTACTTTCACTTTCAAGCGCTGTACAGAAAGTCCTGTATATGCACAGTGCCACCTGCAGGCCATTTGTATAAACACCACATATTCCCCCTATAGTAGGAAAGCATTTGGACAAATATATAAAAAGTAACAATTAAACTGTATGTATCTTAAAGCAATATATATATTCTTCACATGACATAGTCCTTGGTCCATGCAGGTAGTTTCCTGATTCTCTTAGTATGCCTTATAGGTTCACTTTCTTCTGTCCTATTGCGGTTGGCATTAGGAGTAGGGAAATGTCCTTCATCAAATGGAACATCACCAAAGTCATATCTAGCAGGAACAAGACGACTTGCATTCCATATGCATCCATCACACAGTTCATATGTGTATGGTCCTCGCTGGCATCTCACTTAAAGTGGTGTAGTAAATTTAGATTGTCCTTGTTTCAGTATTCCTGGTTTCTTAATTCTGACTAAAGATCCAGGCTGAAAGTGCACTTCTCTTGCACCACAGTTTCTATCAGTATAAGCCTTGCATTTGGCTTGGTGATGTGTCACAATGTCTGCAGTAGATGATTTTGCAGGAATAGTCTTTGGTGGAAGTTTGACGGATGCAACATGTAACTTAGTGCGCATCTGTCTGCCATGTAATAATTCAGCTGGAGATGATTGGGCTGTTGCATGGAATGCTGCTCTGTAGTTATGTAGGAACTCTGTTGTAAATACTTTCCAAGATTTCCCAGTAAGATTTGCTGTCTGTAGTGCTTCTTTCAGACTTCTGTTGAATCGCTCGATTTCTCCACTTGCTTGTGGGTAATACACTGAAGATTTCCTATGCACAATATTCCTCTCTCTCAGAAAGGATTCAAACTCATATGAGACAAACTGTAGTCTGTTGTCTGATATGAACTCTTTTGGATTTCCTTCTCTGCTGAAGACTGTAGACAGAAATGTTATTACTGTAGCTAATGTTACATGAGAAACAAATGCAATTTCTGGCCATTTACTGTAATAGTCTATCAGAGTTATAGCAAATCTGCAGTCTATAGGAGCATCTGCAAAAGGACCCACAATATCAATAGCAAGTTTTTCCCATGCTGAATCAGGGAATGGTACTGGCTGAAGTGGTGGTGTATGTGTGATAGCTGTTTTGTCATGATTCTGACAAGTAACACAAGAATGAATGGCAGTTACCACATCAGCATCCATTGCTGGCCACCAGTACAGTTCTCGCAGTCTTTGTTTTGTACGTACAATTCCTTGATGACTCTCATGTGCAAGTTGTATGAGCTTTTCTCGCAAGATCTCTGGTACCAATAAACGATGAGCTCCACGGACAACATAGCCATCTACTAAGGACAGTTCGTGTCTAATCCTGTAGTAAGGTTGAAGATAAGGACTGAGTTTCTTCTAAGCATTTGGCCATTTGTTTTGTAAGATATCCCGTAGTTTTACTTGAATTGGACATGTGAGGCAAGCTTGCTTAAAATCAGTAGCTGTAACTATAGATGATAATATATCAGTCAGTGCTACAATTTCCATGTACTCATCCAGCGTATCAGAAGCTGCAGGTAAAGGTAAATGTGACAAACAATCAGCAGTAACATTTTTCAAACCTGGTATGTATTGAATTTTGTAGTTGAAATTCAGTAGCCTTGCTGACCATCTAGCTATACCCATTCCAGCTCTTCCTAGTCCCTTTGTTGTAAGTAGTGTAGTTAAAGGGCTATGATCAGTGCATAAGGTAAATTCTCTACCGCATAGGTAGGTTTTCCATTTCTCTGTTGCCCAAACACACGCTAGAGCTTCTTTTTCAACAGTTGAATACTTACGCTCTGTCTCTGTAAGTATTCTGGATGCAAATGCAACAGTTTTCTCTGAATGATCAGCATGGATCTGTGTGAGAACTGCACGAATGCCATAGTCTGAAGCGTCTGTAGTAACCATTGTGGGTAGTGCAGGATCAAATAAAGCTAGCGCTGGACTGATCACAATTAACTGCTTCACTATGACAAAGCTATGTTGAGCAGTCTCTGACTAAACCAGACTTGAAGTTCCACGTAGTAGTGCTTGAAGTGGCTGCACAATTGAAGCATAGTTGGGAATAAACTTAGAATACCATGACGTAAGACCTAAGAAAGCTTGAAAGGTCTGGAAATCAGTTGGAGTTGGTGCTTGTGTAACCACGTTGACATGGTCAGGGTCAGGCAGTTATCCATCTTGTGAAATTATATGACCCAGAAATGACAGCTGAGTTTGTCTGAAGTGGCATTTCGAAAGGTTCAGTTTGAGTCCTGCAGAATCAATGCATTTCAGAACCCTTTCCAGGTACTTGTCATGGAGATCCATAGTTGGAGCATAGACAATTATATCATCCAAGTAGCATTGTACACCAGGTATGTCATGGAGTATAGAAGACATCAGTCTTTGAAAACAACTCGGTGCTGAAGCCAGTCCATAGGGAAAACACTCTTGAACCGAAACAAACCATCATGGGTGATAAATGCAGTGAGGTCTCGGCTTTCTTCATGCAGTAATACTTGATGATAAGCACTTCGAAGATCCAGGGTTCTGAAAATATTTCCTCTATGTGTGGCAAGGGATGATTATCAATAAAAACTGCTTTATTAGGTTCACGGAGATCAACACACAATCGAATACCTCCAGTTTTCTTCTTTGTTACGACAATTGGTGAAACCCATTCAGAGGATTCTGATTTTTCAATCACATCTTGCTCTACCAGTTTCTTTAGTTCCTGTGAGACAGTCTCCCTTATAGAGTAGGACAAGCGCCTAAATTTCTGACGTACCGGTTTTACATCTGGTCTCAACTTAACTTTGTTCACAAAGTTCTTTGCACAGCCCAGTGATGTGTTGCTTTGTGGTGACATTTTAGACACAGGCTGTGTGGCAGGCACTGGTGCTGTAATAATAAGACCATCAACTAATTGTAGGTTTAATGCAGTAAAGAGATCCCTTCCAAGTTTAGCAGTACCTTTATTCACAATGTAAAAGTCACATTTTGCAGTATTTGATTCAAATTGTACAGTCACTGGCAAGGAACCAAGAACAGGGATTGGACATTTTCAGAATACAATATGGATATCAAAAGGAAAAGTTACTATCACAAACTATTATTCCCAACAATCCATTACAAAACAGTGAAAAGAAGGTGTAGACGACAGTGAAGGAGGAGAAAGTGGTGAAAATTAAAAAGAGAACATAAAAGAAATCAGTTGCGCAAGAATCAATTGTTAAACAAATAAGTTGAATATTGAAATAGTAGAATGTGATGCAGTAAAGTCAAAACTCATAGTAAAGAACAGGCAAATCAGATAAAGTTATAGCGTGAGAGAGGATGAATCTCTACTTTAGATTACCAGTGTTCCGAGATGTTTATCTGAGAGAGAATACTGGATCATTGTTTATTGTTAAAATCAAGTTTATTTTATACTCAAAATGAGAAACAAGGACAGTTGAAACATTCCAAAATTTCCTATTGTTATTTTAGCAGTGAGGAAAATATGTGAAATTAAAATTAATGAACATTAATATTCAGAATATTTATATGAAATATGGCTGTCCATGGCTGTTTCAGATTTATTTTAATGGAGTAGATAGTAGTATAGATTCTGAAATGGAAATGCAAGATTCTAGGACAGTTCCATTATATATGCAATACTTCTTGGCCACACACACTCTTTCAAAACAGCAATCTAAGGAGGATTTTGTATAAGACTTCTAAAAGTGATATGGCCCGGACTGGCAATCTGTGGGTTAGGGCAAATGCCAGATGGGCTGCTATAAGGTGCCATAGAAAGTCAGTATTTAGTGGGCTGGTGGGGACTGTTTGGGCCTCTATGTGGGCTGATTGGGCCTCTGTGTACCTGAAATGCCAGGGCCTATTTTGATTCTCAGTCCAGTCCTGTTTCAGTGAACTATGAGAAATGAAATCCAATATTTGGGAGCAGGTCTCTTTTGTGTAATGTGTTGTAACATAGGACAGAGTCATGTATGTATATTGTAAGAATTAGTTATTATGGATTAGATATCAAACCTGGTGTAATTTTATGCAGTTCATACATTTTACAATGCAGTTTTTAAAAAATGCAATTTTTTTGTTGATTGAAATGAATGTAAAGGTGGCTTAATGGTTGTCATTATTGTCTTATAGAGCTGCTATCTTGTATTCAGTTCTGACGAGAGCATTTTCTGCATGGAATTTGTAAGTTCTTCTGAGCATTGGCTAACTCCCACGCTTCAAAAAAAAGAAAAAGGTATATGCCAGTTACTTGTCTCCTTGTGAAGCTAAACCTAGTGTCAATGTTATATGGACATTAAACTGTAAGCTTCACTTGGACTTGGCCTGCTGTTTTGGCTGACTTTGATAGAACTTTGTGGTGTTTATACAAATGGCCTGCAGGTGTCACTGTGCACATTGCTTGTACTATGCAGATACACAGTACTTTCTGTACAGCTAGAGAGTGATAGAGTTCAAGTTACTGCTGTTGTGTAATGGGCGCATGAACCTGCTAATAAAACTCTATTATACCCTGCTCATCCCAGGCTATTACAATTGCTAGCCAAATTGAAACAGCAGTGGCAGAGGCTAAAACTCTCAGTCAGGGAACTGCTAGGAAGGTACAGACTGTGACTTCAGCCCTGTGGCCTAGTTATGAACAGTCACAGGCAAAATACAGTGCTAAGGAAAGGGATTCACTGCAAAACGATGCAGCAAATACAAATAAAAAAATACTGCTTTCTCAACACCGCAAATTTTGCCAGATTTCCTGCAAAAGTGGTACAGTGTCTCAAATGCTCAAAGGTAAGTCATTCGGCTAAAAACTACTATAGTTCTGCTAAACATGTTCATGAAGTCACTACTCCACCTGTTACAGTATTAAGTGTCGATAAAGCTGGTAAATTTATTCCAGACAAGTTTATATGCACTGTCAATGTCAATGCTGTTGCACCTGCCCTGAGACTGGTTAGTTACTTAAAGGATCCAATCCCAGTGCTTGGTTGCTTGCCATTGACTGTACAATTTAAATCAAATACTGCAAAATGTGACTTTTACATAGTGAATAAGGATACTGTTAGTGGATGGTCTCAGTACTACAGCATCAGTGCCTGCCACACAGCCTGTGTCTAAAACGTCACTACAAAGCAACACTTCACTGGGCTGTGCAAAGAACTTTGTTCACAAAGTCAAGTTGAGACCAGATGTAAAACCAGTATGCCAGAAATAGAGGTGATTACCATACTCTATAAGGGAGAATGTCTCATAAGAACTACATAACCACAGAGCAATGTGCCATGCAACAACCCAAGCATCTCCAGCTGAACGATTACATGGCAGACAGATGCACAAGTTACATGTTGCAGACATCAAACTTCCACTAAAAACTATTCCTACAAAATCATCTACTGCTGACATTGTCAAACGTCAACAAACTAAATGCAAGGCTTATACTGACAGAAAACGTGGTGCAAAAAAAGGCATACTGAGAGAATCAGAAAAACTACCTGCATGGATCAAGGACTATGTGATGTGAAGAATGTATATGATTTAGGGATGCACCAAATCCACTATTTTGGATTTGGCTGAACCCCCGAATCCTTCCCGAAAGATGGATGAAAATGGTGCACGCTCTGTTGCTTCTGGGTTTGACACAATGCTGCATCTGATATCATTGCATTTTAAAAAGAGATTCAAATATTTAAAGGGGCCACGTGCACAGGGTTAGACTGTGACAGCTGGGTATTGGGAAGAAACCTGGTGGCTCCTGGCCCACACCCACTCCCTGCCCAATCTTCCTGCCGCGACCTCCTTTTTTGGGCAGTTTGCAGCAAATACAAAGCAAGTATGCACTGTCTATTTTCATAGTTCATTGGTGAGAATTCTGGTGTTTTGATCCGTTCCTGACCTTGCCTTTCCTGACCTTTGTCCGTGTTTTGACTCTCTTGGATCCTGTTTTGTACTGCGATATTGGTGTGTTTGACCCAGCCTGCGACTGTGACTACTCTCTCATCTCTCAAATCTGTGCTGCTTCTCCTGATTGGTATTGACCGGGCCTGTCCTTTGACCACGCTCTTTGTTCTCAGTTCCGGTTACAATGTTTGGTCCCCTTGCCAGCCCAGAAGTCTCTCCCTGGTCCTCTTATGTTAAGACATGGTGGCACCCGAGTAGCGGAGGGCTCCTCCCGAAGCGAAAGGTGGTTGTTTTCGGCAGAAGAGTAAGCCATGACCAGGACTTTGGCGCTAGTTCATGGAGCCAATATTTAAGGCTATAGGAGTATGAATAAAATAATATGTTGTGCGACATTGAGAAACTGTTCCCAAGATGACAGTATCCATAATTATCAAAGGAATAACCCATTCCTTCTGTAACTTAACTTAAGGAAATAATTCTTATAGGAACTGATACAAGTTCCCATGTGGCTCATTAGTGCAGCGAAGAATCTAATTTAGACTGCCTTTAATGAAAGCTAATTTTAAATTAGCAGCTCAATATAATCCTTGTGATTAGCTTGAGAATGATCTCAAATAGGGACTAGGTGAAGTTTTAATTGAAGAGTTTTCACAGTATCGGTACTGACTATTTATTATGCTGTAAAAAACAGCGGGATGCTACACCACACATCTTCAGGCTTCGTTGTGTAAAAAACAGCTTAAAATTTGTATGCATTTTTTCTTAGAATAACTTCACTGGAAGCACTGTAAAATAATGGTGGCATTATGAATATGCACCATAGGAACATTTTGGACCTATTTCTTGTTTACACTAGGGATGTCCAAAAAGTAACTTGAGTGCTTAGCTGTCACCCTTCTTCTGGGGAAAAAACAGCTTTGCGTAACATGAATATTTTCTCTGATAAAATAAAAAGACTCAATGCAGAGTACATAGTATTTTAATATAATTATAGGAAGACGGCAAGGGCATTGCAGAGGGCATCACGAGGTATTCATGGTGCCCATCACAGGTATTGAATGCCGTCTTCCATTCGTCCCCTTTACGGATGTGGATGAGGTTATATGCCCTGCGTAGATCCAACTTAGTGAAGATTTTGGCCCCTTTCAGTTGGTCAAACAGTTCAGAGATCAGAGGCAAAGGATATCATATTTTAATTGTGATTTTATTAAGTCCGCGGTAATCAATGCAGGGACGCAGACCACCGTCCTTCTTCTCCATGAAGAAGAAGGAAGCCCCAGCCGTAGAAGTAGAGTGACAAATAAATCCCTGATGGAGATTTTCCTGGATATAATCTTTCATTGTGGAAGTCTCAGCAGGAGAGAGAGGATAGGTGCGACCTCTAGGGGGCATGGTTCCAGGAAGGAGATCAACAGGGCAATTGTTGTGATGATGTGGAGGGAGGAATTCTGCAGACCTTTTACAGAAGACATTGGAGAATTCCTTGTAGAAGGACATCAGAGCTAAGAAAAAGTTCAGTAGAAGAAACAATCACCCATTGAAGTGTTGTAGCAGGAAGAAAGTGTTCTTGACAATAAGGACTCCAACAAGAGATCTGCCCAGCGGACTAATCAATGGAGGGATTATGAAAGCACATGGTAATCCCAACACCACAGGAGAGGAGGGACAAGAAATAATTAGAAAAGTCAGTTTCTCAGAGTGTAAAGTTCCAATCAGTAAGGGTAATTCCCCATTAGTCAAGGAGATAATGTCTGAAAAATGGCAAAGACCCGCAAGGGAGAAGACATGGGGTACAGGGGAATACCCACTCGTTTGGCAAAAGCAATTTCCATGAAGTTTCCTGCACCCCAGAATCAAGGAATGCAGATACTTGGATAGTCTTGGCGGCCAGACGAATCTGTAAAGGAAGACGAAACTGGTGAGAGTTCTCTTGAAGCTTAAGAAGAGACGCCGCCAACAAATGACACTCCAGGCTTACTTTGGGGAGGAGAATACCTCAGCTTCACAGGAAAGGAATTAGTAAAGTGGGATTGTCCACCACAGTACAGACACAGACCAGCCACACGTCTTCGAAGTTTCTCTTGCTTTGAGAGACAAGCCTTCCCAACTTGCATGGGTTCCTCCGATGGAATAGGTGATGGCTGCTTGGCAGGGGAGGGAAACAGAGGTCTTTGCAAGAGAGGTGCCAATGTTGGTTGAGCATCCACTTTAATGGTGAGAGCAATCAAATCCTCCAAAGATTCAGGAAGTTCCCTGGAGACTAGGTCCCCTCTGAGTTGAGTCGACAGGCCTTGGTAGAACACCGCCTTGTATGCCTCGTCATTCCATGAGGTCTCTGCCATTGAAGTTCTATAGCATACTCACTGGCACTGAGACTGCCCTGACGGATTTGCAGAAGGCGAGATGAGGCATTAGCGACCTGACCAGGGGCATCAAAGATAGTTCTGAAGGACTGAAGGAAATCTTTTACATCAAACGTCAATGGAGAATTCTTCTCCCAAAGAGGTGTTGCCCACTCAGGCAGTTTACCCTCCAAACGAGACATCACATAACCCACTTTTGCCCGCTCAGAATAGTATTGTGAGGGTTGGAATTCAAATTGAATAAGACACTGGGTGACAAACCCTCTGCAGGCTTGTGGGTCCCCATTGTAGCGAGGAGGAGGAGGGATGCGTGCTCATGAGCAGGAGAGACCGCTAGTGGAGGAGCGACATCAATAGGGGGATTCTCAGTGACAGTAGGAGTGGGAGGCATACGTGAAAGAAGTGTCTGAAGTACCTGCCCAATGCGAACTTGCTGAGTCTTATACGCTTCAATGCAGGATGCCAGCCCTCAGAAGGCTCTTCCGACATCCAGCGTAGCTTCCTCAGAGTCCATGGCCCAAAGTATAATGTAAGGGGGCCTATTGGCTTTCAGCGGGAGTTGTCAGGACCAAGAAGGAAGCTTCGGGGTCAAAGTTCAAGTTCAAGGTACAGACAAGGGTTAAACAGGAGACGTGGTCAAAATCCAGGCAAGAGTTCACAAGGTAGGCAGAGAAGAATCAAGGTCAAGTGTAGACAGGGTCAAGTCCAGAAATCAATAATAGAGAGCAATCACACAACCAGGAACGTAATAAATCAGAACCTATACTTGGGTAAAGTCATGGCGTCCTGGGCGTCCTTTTAAAACTGTTTTGGTGCCATAAACCGGCGCGGGCACCCCAAAGTGACGAGAAGTGCATCAGTCACGGTGCGCTGACATCACACGCAGCATGCCGGCACCGCTACCCACATTGCGGAGCTCCGGGTAAAGCTCCGGGCAGCATTCGTGGCAACCAATTGCCATACTGTCTTGGTGCAATTTTTAGAAGTGATCCAAAGAAACCCCATTCTGAATCTGTTTATATAACGTACTGGAAATATTCTTTACTTGTGTTGGCGGATGACTGTTAAAAGGCTGACTCTAGTGCTCTCAAGGATTTCCAGCTAGACCCAAAAATTGCATTAGGTATTTTTTTATTTGTAAGTGAATTTCCATTATCTATTTTCTGATAAAACCAATTGGCTAATATTTTCAAGACTATTTGCTTCCATCCACATCTATTGAAAAGGTTGCAGATATTTTAAACATTATTTTACAGGTTTGCAGTTTAAAATTCACAGGAATATGCAAGATTTTAAATGTATCCCATATATTACTCATGTACCTCTTTAGACTGATGAAAGGAAATTTCTAGCTTTTCTCTGTCAATGTTATAGTCTGACTAGAGAGAGAGCAATCCTTATGCCTCTTTACCAGGGACAACACTCCCATTATATTCACTAAAGATTATAGTTATCAGATTAGTACAAATGTTTTAAGTTATTTGAAGCAATCATTATTGCAATGAATCCCACATTTTGACATAGTTATACAAACATTTCTCTACTCTAGTACTTCAAAATGCTTTTTTCAATGTCAGTACTTAACATAAATGCTGGTGATATGAGTTATTGGAACAGTTTGAACAATGTAATGCACAGAATAATGGCGCTGAAGTAATGTCACTGTATGGGGAACATTCAATACGGAGCTATTGATGTTCATAGAAATCCATCTGATTTTATTATATGGAGTAAAACACTTTTATGTTTTTCTCTGATACTATTTTGCAATATAAATTTATAGACTGAATCCATTAAATAACCACATAAGTGTTTTAAATTGAGAACTTTACGTTTAAGTAATTTTATTCATTAGCAGTTTTGGTTTTTGTGTTGGTGATTCACTTGGAACCCTACAGAAAAGGTACATTCAGCTTATGATGTTAGGGTGTATTACTCTGCAACATCAAATCTTGGGAAAAGTATCATGTGTTTTTCAAAATGCACTGTTTATTCCAGTGTAATTGTACCCTACTCTATCCAACTCTGGAGGCACCAAATCATGGGTATTGAATATATAGGGATCACGTAATTAATATAGTAGAGGCAATTCTTGCAGCATCTAATGTTCTCACACAGTAGGTGTAAGGTGGGCATCCATCTGCATGATCAGTTAGTGACAAGTGTGCATGATTACGTGCTCTAGGGCTGATTTATGTATGTTCCCTCTCACATTGTTCTGTTGGAAATCCATATTCTCCATTCCTGTACAGGTAAAGAATCGATTGTCTGGAAACCCATTATCCATAAAGCTCTGAATTACAGAAAGGCCACCTCTCATAGACACTATTTTAATCAAATATTTTCAATTTAAATGTATTTATTATTTATTTATTAAATTGTGGGAGCCAAAACTATTCTATTTGGTTTATTTCATGCTTAAATTATTTTTTTTTAGCAGACTTAAGGTATGAATTATGGGAAGGCCCTGAGCAGTCTGGTCTCAGGTCTCATACCTGTATCTACAGTACTTCAGTTCTAGTATTTTTCCACCCACCTTTGACCCCCTTCTCTATTTTCATTGGCGTTTGTGGCTTCTTTGCTCTTTTTACTTCTAAATCCTGTTTCCTTGTTCTCTTCACTATATCCCCTCCCCCCTCATTGTTGTACTTTCTTGGGTTTCAATTGCACACCAATAATTGTGAGTTCCTTTATTATTATTTATTAGGACATTGTGGTGTTTATACAAATGGCCTGCAGGTGGCACTGTGCATACACAGGACATTCTGTACAGCTTGAAAGTGAAAGTAAGACTTAGTGCTGTTTTGTAATGGCTGCATGAATCTGCTAATAAAGCATTGTTATACCCTCCTCATCCTCGGCTACCAAACACAACAAATGGCGACAACGATGTCTCTTCTACCTCTGCAGCAGCCTGCACCTTTTCTACCAAACCCTGGTGAGCCTACCATACCTTTTACTGCTTGGATCTGTATGTTTGATAATTACATTATTGCTGCTGACCAAGGGGAGATTTCTGCAGCTAGAAAGCGTGCTTTAAAAGTTCATTTTGCTTGACTACTGTGATAAAATATGATTTTGAATATTTTTTGGGGCTGACGGGTCCAATATAAGCACGCTTGCCTCATATGTCCAATTCAAGTAAAACTACGGGACATCTTACAAAACAAATGGCCAAATGCTGAGAAGAAATTCAGTCCTGATCTTCAACCTTACTACAGGATTAGACATGAACTGTCCTTAGTAGATGGCTATGTTGTCCGTGGAGTTCACCGTTTATTGGTACCAGAGACCTTGCAAGAAAAGCTCATACAACTTGCACATGAGAGTCATCAAGGAATTGTACGTACAAAACAAAGACTAAGAGAAGTGTACTGGTGGCCAGCAATGGATGCTGATGTGGTAAATGCCATTCATTCTTGTGTTACTTCTTAGTGGGAAATTGTCTTTTATAATGACATGGGTAGAGAGAAATGTCCTGCAATAGCCATCAGTTTAGACTTGTAGGGGCAGATTTATCAAGGGTCGAATTGAAAATTCGAATTTGAAATTTTCAAGTTTTTTTATGGTCACAACTGTCATATTCAACTAGGAAGTTATTCAAATTCCATTCGAGTTTTAAAATTTGATTTTCCATATTTTTTTGGAGAAAAAAAACTCTAATCAAGTTTTTAAAATTCAAATCAAATTTGATTAGAGTTTATGGGTCGATCCCATTTACCCAAGTTTTAAAAATTTAATTTTTATAATGAATTTAGATTTTCAAGTTCATGGAAGTGTATAAGAGCTTTAAAAAAACTCACATGTATTCGAAATTCAATCCTTGATGGGTTCCTCCATGCACATGACTGTAGGCAATCCTTTATACACAAAAATGGTCCATTTTCAGTTATTCAAAAGCTAGATCCTGAGGTTATACCATGTTTCATTTGCTTTATTTTTGCCTTACTTACTTCATGTACGTCTTCCCACAAGTTGATCTTCTTACTGAGAAGCATTATTTCTCTTCTCCAGCGTGAACAACCCCAGCTTGGCCAATCTTTTCTCATAACTTTTACCAGCTTATTTGCCCTTAGTTGTCCTGTTTCTGTCTCCTGTGTGTGAATACTTTTGATTCCCTAGGGTGGGGACAGGTTCAAATGGAAAGGTACTTGAGGTAGTTAACACTTCTTGGGGACACAAGAGCTCTTAGGAAAGGGACAAATTACTGGGAACTGAACTGAGCTAATTTGCATTTGATTCACTCGGAGTGGATTGTGGGACTGTGGTATTGAAAGATTGTGCCAGGGGTTGATAGTCCTCACAGGTTTCCCAGGGCAATGGTGTGATTAATATTTATCCTTAGTGCATTTATTCTTTATATAAAGGCAGACCCGGATTTGTGGCGAGGCCACAAAGGCCCAAGCCTAGGGTGGCAAATTACTAGGGACGGCATGAGGCCCGGCCGCTTGCTGAGGAGCACTGGGGACACACAGCTCTCCAGTCTGTGCTCATGCGGGCGGCAGACGATAGGTCCGCTTGCTTGCGCTGAGGATGGGCGCTAGGATGGCCTAGTGGGCCTGTTTTATTTTCATAGTGGATTCCCTCTGTGGTGTGCTTCTCAGTGACCACTAGGTGGAGGGACTGTGTAAATCCCAGTTCCCAGTTTCTTTCCTACAAAGAGAATTCAGGGACCTGGATTGCAAAGGATTAATTGCTGTTCAAGAGAGTGTGACCTGATTCTACAAGAAGTGTGGTAAGAAAAGGGTTACCCTTCTATAGGGAGCTAGGAATGACATCTGACCCTTTTTTACCTACCTGTGTTAAACCACTGTATCCAACAGAATGTATCTTTTATCTGCTATGTACTTGTTTCTCCATGAGCCCAAATTTAACTTGAAGTGTTACCCCTTGACTGTGCAGCAGCATATTTGTATAAGTGTATCATTGCTTCATCTCCAGTGGCCGCCTCTTTGGGATAAATATAGCCCTTACTACCTTACACCCCTGGCCTGTAATATCACAAAAGCTACATTCTATTCACAGGGTCCTTCCTATTAAAGGACATGTAAAACCTACATTTTCCTACCCTGTATATAAGTTGGGCATATCTTCCGCACCCAAACTGCATCATTTGTACTGCATATACCCCTTCTGTTTTCCAGGGCCATCACATTTTCCTAAAACAAATAGCAGCTTTCACCTGGCGGCCATTTTCCCTCTGATACATTATCATCTGAAATAAGACATGTATGCTGTAAAGTCCATGTAATGCAGAATGCAGGTTTACACAGGCACAACATACTTTGATGAAAAAAAGTGCTGCTGGGTTTGAGCACTGTAATTATTATGCTGAGCTCAGGAGAGGTGGTTAGGAGAAAAAAATAGCATCAGACAGTTTCTATGGGAACCAGCGATGCTCTCTCTTCATTGGCTGTTAGTCTAGAGGGTGTGTTATGTAATCTGAGCTGAGAGGAACTGAGCATGCTCACTGAGCCAAGAGCCAAAGGAAATTCCTGAGGGAGGGGGCAGAGTGGTTTAGTGTAGTAGAAGGATTTGTAACTGATTAAGGGGATACAGCAGCGTTACTGTTAACCTTTTAACAACCAGAGTGGCAGTTATCTAAAGATTTCAAAGACGCTGTTCATTGATTACATTTTTGTGAAAGGGGTTGACATGTACTTTAAGATGGAGTCCAGAAAGTCAGACTGATCACTTGCTACATCCCTTTTTATACAATAGGGAACCAGGCACTAATGTAAAACATTTGGGTAGAATTTAAGAGGCTAAGTAACTGACCAGGACTTTATGGGCAGCAGGAGAAAGTTAATGCTATCAGTCCTTTACACTATTAACCTGGGGATTGTAATTTGTATGTGCATCACTCTAGAAATCTTTCTTTATTTGTGTTTTGGAGCTTAAGTATCTGCAATTAGAACACCTTATGTAAAACATCTCCATTAAAATCAGTAGCTTTCTCCAGTAACTATGCTACTGCATCAAAATGCTAACTTGACTGGTTTGTAAAATACACTTGATTAATGCAACCCTTTCTTGGCACACTCACTTACTTTGGCTCAGTTGCTATGGCGAGCAGAGGTCCTGAACCTCTTTGCAATGAAAGATACTTGAAACTGGGATTTGCAGTGCAGTGCCTCCACCTAGTGATTCAGCTCAGGGAAATTCCACCAAGAACAATGAACACAGGAGTTGTAGTAAACCAAAAACTTTATATAGAACTGTAGTAAAAGAAAATGGGCAATATAACACATAATGTACTCCTGCACTGGGGACACTAGAGATCTATTTAACTCACTAGTAGATATTACTCTGACTGTCTTTCTTAACACTGTCCTTTTAGTATCACAGTCCCAATCATACTGGAAGGCATTAATGACCACATAGTTAAAGGAACACTAACATAATTTTTTTTTAAATTGGTTTTTTTTTTAAACAAAAACAGAGATAAATCTTTAAAATCAGTAAGTTTTTAATAAGAAATTACTTACCGATTCTCTGCATGTGCTCCCCTTCTGAGATGGTGATATGGCAATGATCCAACATGCAGCACTCGATTTCTCCTCCTTGCCTTCTATGGGAGATAGGCAGGGAGGCGAAATTGAACGCCGCATGTTAGATCGCCATATCAGAAGAGGAGCGATAAGCAACAGCACACATAAACAGTCTACTCTTTAAAAGTTCTATCACAATGTTTAGATCCATTTCATGGGGTACAATACAGGGCACAGCTAACATGGAATAAAATCAGTTTTACATGCCAGCAACACATCATTCTAGAAAAACTAAAGCAGCAAATTGACAATCATTCCACAAAGCATTTTGACAGTGTAAATACAACACAATCATTTTCAGGCTTCTGGAAATAAGCAGTTTCTGCATATTATTATTTTATCTCTAGGTGGTGCTGATGCTGAGCAAGACCCATGAAATACATATAAGGGACATGCAACACTATAAAGTGAAAATATATATTTTTTACATTCAAAGTTTGTATCTCTTCATCCTGCACCTACACATAATCTATTTATCAACAACAAATATATTTATAAGAAAATGTTTTTTTTTTGTGAAAACGAAACCATTGTTGACTTATTTTTTATCTGCACCCTATAAGCCAATTAAAAGCTTTAATAGTTGCCCCAGTGGAATACATTAGCTTTTTTTTTATAATAAAATGTAGTGGAGCAATAAGTTATTACTTCAATATACTATGTTGTGCCCCCAGTACATTAGTATATTTTGTATTTATATTGCACAGTGTATTATACTTAAATTCTTATAAAACCCTTAATATTTTTTTGTATTCCTGGTCCTTTGAGCACTGATGGTGTGTTAACAAAAAGCTGGGTCTTCATGGATAAACATTGGTACGATACAGAGCAAGTGTGCTAACAAATGTAAAGATTCCTTTCTTCCTATTGATAAGTCTTCCGAATAAGCCAGAATAATAGCAGCTTTCACCTTCAAAAGAGCTTTCCTGCTGTGCAAGGGAGCCTTGTAAAATGTATTTCCCCCCTAAAAGTTCACATATTTGATCTTCAAACAGAGAACATTTTTCTGTGGATTT
>CM044438.1:109413504-109507314 GCA_024363595.1 Xenopus borealis
GTGATACTGACACTAAAAAATTAATTGTAACATATGAATGTACATTAAGGGGCAGATTTACTACTGGTCAAATTTCGAATAAAAAAAAATTCGAAATTCGACCATGGGAATAGTGGGTGAAATAAAATCCTTCGAATTTGAATATTGAATTTGAAGGATTTTACCACAATTCGATCAATCGAACGATCGGATAGGAAAAATTCAATTGATTCGAACAATTTTTTTGATCGATCACATTTTTTTTATTCGATCAAATTCGGCAGTTTGGATCTGGCGAACTAGGTGGTTGAATAAAATTTTAAAGGGGTAGTCGAATATTCGAATAGATTTTTATTTGAATATTCAAATTATTCGAATCTGAATATTCGATGGTCGAATTTGCCTAATTTGCATATTTGAAGATTCGAATTCGAATTTTTAAAAAATTTTGAATTCTTGATGTAAATTTAGTAAATCTGCCCCTAAATGTTACCTATAGGCCACGTAGATTTTTTGCTGAGAGGTTTGTTTTTGTATATACAATAATTGTTAGGTGAATTTCCTAAGCCTGACTCTCTGACATTCTGACTTTGCCAACCTGACTGTCCCATCTCAGCCTGTTAGTTACAGTTTCTAATGATAACGGACTCCTGCTGCACAAAAATGGCAGCCCCCTCATACAGGAACATGGGGGATCAGACAGGTAATGTAAAAGCATCATGCAAATACTTTATGGCAAAGTTAGATGTAGCTTTCAAAGCCAGTTATCATAATAGATGTAAAAAAGAGTTTAATTTCAGGTGTCAGTATCTCTTTAGCTAGATATTACTGGGCCCCACAGCAAATTATTTTTCAGGCCCCCAAAATGTCTAGAGGTTGACCTAGAGGTTGACCTGTTTTACCAATATTTATTTAATTTGAATTTAAATTAGGGCCTCATGGGCCCCCTATACCTCCTGGCCCCCTCAGCAGCCGCAGGGTCTGCTTCCTCTGTGGTTATACCCCTGGCATTGTGCACGTACCTAGAGCTACATAAACAGTTCCAAGGCCACATAGCTCCAGTCATTTTGGTAAATGTGCCTCATGATTGCTAAATTGACATTTATTTAAAGCATTTAATTAGACATAAATATCAATGTGGTATAATATTTTGCAGCCAGTCAGCATGACAGATCCCTTTTTAAAATACTGAATACATATACAGAGATTCAAAGCATGTATTCTGTAGAATGAACATCTGAGGGAGCTCTCCACTCATGGGTTTGGGCCATACAACAATTAAATCAAATACACTGAATGCGGTAAAATCTCACATTAGGTCTGACATTCTCCATTTAACATCATCACGAAGACTGAGGTACATGTACCTGGCATTGCTTGTGCACAGCAGTTTGTATGGAATAACTGCATGCTACAAATAGTATAATACTAGCTGCTTGACCTATATGAGCATATGACTGCACACAAATCAGAAATTTACCATATTGTACCCACAAAATGATGGGTTCTTTTCATACATATCTATATATATATATATACGTGCTGGTGATACATGAACCTAGTCTGTTCTTTTTGTTTTCGCAATGGTTTTGAAGTTTAAGAACTGGAAAAGGGTAATTAACCCCTGCAAACGACTTACTCTTGCTATACCACTATACCTGCTCATTGATAAACAATCTTTTGGTTAAAGGGGTTTTTTACCTTTCAGATAATCATAGTATGTTGAAGATTTGCTAATAGCAACTTTTCGAATGGTCTTCTATTTTTTATTTTGTTTTTGAATAATTTCATGTATTTTTCTGACTGCTTTCAACTTTGAAATGGGTCACTGACCCTGGCTGCAATTTTATTGGGATTTTTACTTTATATTATGTAACCTATTTTTCTGGTTAGACTAGTACCATTAGAACATGAGATGACACTGGACTCTTTTACCCAGAATGTGCCTTCACAATGTGGAAGAGGAAGGTGATGTTGTCATGCTACTACACCTCTCTTGGTGCTATACCAAAACATTAAGACAGAGGGTGCCAGACATTTTTGTAATAAAGAAAATTGTATTTAACCTCCATAGGGTTACTCACATCCTTTAATGCAGTATTAAAGGCACAACACAACAATTCAGAGATAGCACCTTGTCACATCTCTGTGGAAACAGCTTACAGGTTTCAAGATGTAGTCTCAGGATGTCAGGATAATGGCCTGGATCCCCGCATGCTGGATTGGGGACTACACATAAAATAAATCCCTATTAATCTGTGATTCCTGCACTACAGACCAGTTTTGCCTGAGGGTAGAGCTTGCCTTGCTATCCCTCCTAGTTGGAGCCAGGCTGTTCTTGCTCACTTTTCTAAAAAGTGCTTTACAAAGAACTATCTTGTCCGGACTTCATCTCATACACAGGGTCCTTGTATCCCCAACTTCACCATGCGTCTCCATACCTTTCCTTAACTGGAGCCTAAATCCCAGGCTCCCCACCACCTTCTGCTCTGTTCCAAAGAGGAAGATCCACCCTCTGCCCAACACTATACTGGCGTATGGCAGGAAGTGATCATCAGCCGTTGGGTCAATAATACTTTTTTGCTAATAGGCACAACTAGATAATTGGTCTTCCACCCAGCAACTAGGGAAATATGGAATGCGAGAATAAATTCATTTTATAGTCCCTCAAACCAGCACATAGCTGTCAATAGTTTTGCACCAGTGTCAAAATGAATGGCATATGGGTCAGGGCCCACTGTGTTAAAATTGTCACAATTGCTCAAGGGAGCAAATCACATACTGTATGAAACCCTGTACTTTACGCCCAATTAATGAAGAGGTATAAAGTACAGAGCTTCCTTGTACCTCTTTCACATTTATATGTCTGGTGTTTGGTACATCCAACCTTCCAAATGCATTTTGCACCTGTCACTGTGTCCTCAATTAATAAATGACATTAATGATTCACATGATCCATCCCACAAAATGTACTCTTACAGCTCTAACAGGTCCATGAGATTCAAATACAAATTTTTCATCCAAGTAGAAGGACATATGCATTTGATATGAGCAATTTTCAGAGAAGTCTGTCTGAGGAAAAATTCAATTGAAAAAAATAAATGCTCAAAATAAAACATTAATGGAGAATTTCAAAGTTTCTTGGATTAAGTCCATCAGCAAAGGGAGTTGGTCACACGGAAATATGCAAATCACACAATGAAAGGCTATTTTTAACGGTTACAGCACATAAGATATGGATATTCTGTGCAAAAACAACAAGCTAATAATATATTAACATATACAAAGAGAAAAGAGAGTGGACAGGAATATATGCTGTAACTTGGCACATTTGGTAAGGCATACAATTAAAGGAGAAGTAAAGCCCCAAATTCCTCCCCCCATAGGCCCCCCTCCCTCCTCTCCCCGGGGCAAATTCCCTAACTTGTCACTTACCCCTCCTTCTAGGTCCTCTCCAGCAGAGTTCTCATGAGCGGTCTTCTTCCTGTAGTGAGCATTGTCCTCTGTCGCTTGTGCAGTAGGAGGCATTTGCCGGTTCCTGATCTACTGCGCATGCACCCAAAGGTCATGAGAGTTTGTGACCTTTGGGCACATGTGCAGTAGATCAGGAACCGGCAAATGACCCCTACTGCGCATGCGCCAGAAGACACCAATGGATCCAGGAAGAAGACCGTTCGTGAGAAGATGGCAGCCGTGAACTCCGATGGAGAGCACCTAGAAGGAGGGGTAAGTAACAAGTTAGGGGCATTTGCCTCGGGGGGAATGTAGGGAGGGAGGGGGGAGGCATTTGGGGTCGGCAGGGTTTACTTCTCATTTAAACATCACTAGTATATAAAGAAATAAATTACTAAATCAGAGAAACGAATCAGAGCCAGCCAGTCAGCTGAATGGAGTAAACTTTTTTGAGTTCGAGGGAAAGGCAGTCAAAGGCTGTGTTTGAGAAACAGGAACTTAAGTGGCGTATGTGATAATTAAGTAAAAGCATAATCAAGGTCAATAGCAAGAACTGAATGTGAAACATTTCACTTATGTTCTGAGAAATCAAGGCCATCCCCAGAGCTTCATAAAAAGAACACATATTTCATCTTCAGGAGTAGAAATGTTATTTACTGGGAGAGCAATGTAAATATAGAATCCCCTGATAGTCAGAGATGTTTCATTTTGGATTCCTGTTTGATTATTATGAACCATACCTTACATATATAGTTAATATGTGATGGAGAATTGTAAAATACTAAGATGTACCTATTGTCATAGCTGATTCCCTAGTCTTCTTCCATCTGGAATTGCCAGGAGGCAATTTCTTTGTTGAGGTTACGAGCATCTACATGAACATAATTTAAATGATTGAGCCATCCTTATCACAAAAAAAAAATTAAAATTGCTACATTGGGATCACTGTCACTTTATGTAGCATTGGATGAGAGATGCAGACACCAACACTAGAACTGAACAACAGCACGTTATCACTCCAAAATGCTTCAAAACGTGTAATTAATCAGTGGCCTTGTTGTAGTGTCAGTACCAGAGGCCTGCTCAGTCCTTTGGTCAGTCCTTTATGTTTTTAAAAGGTTGAGTGCAGACCTGGGTCACATACAAACACAGGTGCCTGAAAATATGTAATATTGATGCGGTGTGTAGTTCTACTTTGGAACAATGGTTATAAGTCGAATTAGATCAAAAATGTTGTTCAATTAGGTCAAAAGTTCCACACAGTGGTCATATCCCAGAAAACCCCCTGTCCAAGGGTTATGCATCATTTGGTAAAGTAAATAAAAAAAATCGACAGAGACCTACTGTTTAGTGGAAAAGAAGCCCAAGTAATATTTAAAAATAAAAAATCTTTATTAGGGCATGCATTAGCCTAAGGCATGTCATGCCAAGTTGGATACTTACTCATAGTAAGAAATTGAGAAATACACTGTTCTAAAAAATAAAGAAGAGGGAATTTCCTTGAGCATATATTTGTAATGCTAGTTAACTATGAGAACCCCTTAGTGAACAAGGTTGCCCCTGACACCCCTGGTCTCCACCTACACCCTTTTGGGACCCTGGTCTTTCTGGTGCAGAATCAACAGGGAACCTGAACCTGAACATGTCTGGGATACTCGCAGTACAGACAAGGAGAAAGCGGAAATGTAATGGAGGCCAGGCATGGTTCGGGATAGGCACCAAGGATCGAGGTCGGTAACCAGGGAGAAGTCAAAAAATGGAACAGCAAAAACAGGAAGGATAAGGCAAGCTCAAGGCCAAAAGGCAGGCAGGAGTAAAAAACTGGAATCATACACAGAAACAATGCTTAGGTGGAATGTGAGTACACAGAAACCAGCCTGGGCAAGGAAAGAAAGGGGAAGCCACTATTTAAGGTAAAGGAGGCCAATGGGAGAAGGAAATCAAAGATGGACAGTGACCAATGACTAAGCAGTAGAACAATCAGCGTCCAATTGGACACAGGCAGCAGTTACACTGGAGGAAAGTGTGAGGTGCCCATGCGCCAAATGTGGACGTGCAGAGCGCGTTTTCGCCAGTGCAGAAATCAGGCGCTCATGCGCATTACCCAAGCATTCTGAGCACATCACAGTCAGACGCCTCAGCGCTGGAAGAGAAGGCATCATAGGCACTTCCACTTGATCCCGCTGGTCAGTGCATCTGGAGGTAAGAGTAGATGCCGACCGGCAGGGCAGGTTACAATATTCTACTATATCTCTAGTATTCAAAAAGGTATAATATAGTAGATGACCAATAGTTACAGTGGTTTTTGAGTTTCACTCAGGCCCGCCATCAGGGGGGGACAGGGGGGGAGAAGTGTCCCGGGCCCAGGGCTGAAGGGGGGCCCGGCAGCCCTCACAAGCGCAGAATTGTGCACTTGTAGCAAAGTCCTGTGGCATAATGTGGAAGTGCCGAACAAATACGAAGTCCTGAAGAGGCAGAAAGACCCGAATTCACGAAAGGAGCCGACACTGAAGTCCTCAAGCGGCTAAAAGAACTTAAGTCACGAAAACAGCTATAACTGAAGTCCTGAAGCCACGAGTTCAATTCTAACAAGATTTGTTTTTAATCCCCTGGCCACCAATTTTTTATTTTAATACTCTATAGGCCCCTGCCACCAATTTAAAAAATATATATTTTTTACGGGGCCCCAATTTTTTTTTTAACTTGTAAGGGGGGCCTTGGCGACAAAGTTTAAAAAAAAAATATTTTCTGCAGTCCCAATTTTTTTTAACTTGTAAGGGGACAATGGTTTTTAACTTGTAAGGGGGCCCTGGCACCAAGGTTTTTTTTTAACTTATAGGGGGCCCTGGTCACCAATAATTTTTTTTAACTTGTCGGGGGGGCCCTGACCACCAATTTTTTAAAAACCTTTTATGGGGGGCCCTGGTACCAATGTTTTTTAAAAAAAATATTTTTTGGGACCCCAATTTTTTTAACTTGTATGAGGGGCCCTGACAGCAATGCTTTTAAAAAAATAAAAAAAACTTTTATGGGGGGGGGGCACTGGCGCCAATTTTTTTAACTTATAAGGGAGCCCTGGGGGGTTACTTTTTAAGCGCTGATGTCTGTGTGGTCTTTTATCTTTGATGTGGAGTGGGCGGGGATCAGGGGCGGGGCTTTGGGGCCTGGGTGAGTGGGGCCCAGGGGGCCGTGACAATTTTGTTTTGCTGGGCCTCGTGATTTCTAATGGCAGCCCTGGTTTCACTTAGTAAAGAGGTGGTGATGCATTGCAGAAAATAGTTTGCCTGACTAAATTTATAACGAATGTAGAGATCCTAAGGTTTTAGGTATGTTTTACTCAGTTTTACTCAGTTTACCAGTTGCCCCTGTATTCGGACACCTTTTGTTTCACCCAAGCAGCTATGTCCCTTTTCCTGGGTCCATTGTAGTTCAAGGTTTACCCAGTAGGCAGCAGTATAATTTTGGATAAAAGGAGAGCACAGATGTTAGGATCTTCCTGGATCTTGCGGGTAGGTGGTTACAGGATTCGGTCTGGGCAGTTCCCAGGCCTGTTAGTTAAAATTCAGCATAGCAGTGATCAACCACCAGCACAGGGATACTAGTGGGTGAGTTTAGGGCAAGAGATTTGTCAGGGTGCAAGACAACACCAGTGAGTGTGTGAGCTCAGGGCCAGTAGGTCTGCCAAGGAATCAAGATACCACCACAGAGTGGGTGAGCACAAGGGCAGGGGGGCTGCCAGAGAACAAGATACCACCATGAGTATACCTCTGCTGGGGAAGGATCACCAATACAGGCAGTACTACCACTGGGTAGGATAGTTACTCAGAGTATTACTACTGTTGCGTGAGGGGCAAAGTGTTTTTTTGGTAGAAAGGGAACTTGCAAGGGGACATGGTAATTTTTTACAAGTACATTAGAGGACATTATAGACATATCGCAAGGGATATTATTTTCTCATAGAAAAGATAGGCACGCCAGCAGCTACCCCTTTTGCACTGAGGAACTGCACGTCAATGTGAAGCAGTGTAGGTGGTTCTTCAAGGTGAGGGCAGTGAGGCTGTGGAATGCTTTACTGTGTGATATTGTGATGATAGACTTCATTTAAGAATATTTATAATGTTCAAAAGCTATTGGGTACTTATGATTTACAGTTACTATAGGTATTAGTATATATAGTTTATGCAGGTATGGGATTTGTTATTTGGGAACCTGCTATCTATACATTTCTGAATTATAGGAAGGCCATCTCCCATAGACTGCATTTTATCCAAGTAATCCAAAGTTTATTTCCTTTTTCTTGGTAATAATAAAACAGCACCTTGTAATTGATACAAACTAAGATAGAATTAATCCCCAGTGGAGGTAAATCCTGTCTATTGGGGTTATTTAATGTTTAAAGAATTTTCTGGTAGCCTTAAGGTACAAAAGATCCATTATCTGGAAAACCCCAGGTACTGGGCATTCTGGATAACAGGTCCCAGGTCACCTGATATGTGAGTGTACAGATAGGGCTACACACGAATGTGTATATATGTGCTTTGGGGTTATTTGGAGGGTTGGAACTTGACAACGCTGGTATTTTTTGAACCCAACTTAACCATGAAACTATATTTAGAAAAATAGCTTGAATGTTGAACATACAAGTCCCATTGACTTATATAGTAGCTTGCCAGATAGCTGCTGAAATGTTTAAATTTAAAAAATTTCAAACTCAAAACAGAAAAACAAATGTAGGAACAAAATGCTTTTTATAAATTTTAATAAAAATGCCCCTAAATAAGTAGGTCTTACATCAACAAATTTTGGCTGTGGTTGCCCTAGAATCAACTGAACTGAACTTATGAAGCTGCTTGGATGAGCAGTGAAACATCTTCATTAAAATATCTCAGCAAGTCCAGTTGCTTTGAGATACTTTTGATATATATACCATGACCTGGATGAATGAGAATCTTCATAGTCAATGGAGGGGAGAGCAATGAAGGGGAGGGAGGGGTGAGCGACGGAGCTGAGGGAGGGGTGAGCGATGGAGGGGAGAGGAAGTAGGGAGAGGAGAGGGAAGGGAGGGGTGAGCAACGGAGGGGAAAGCTACGGAGGGGAGTACTATGGAGGGAAGAGCGATGGAGAGGAGGGTGACAGAAGGGAGGGGAGGATGACGGAGGGGTCTGTGACAGAGGGAAGGAAGGGGAGTAAGAGTGAGGGGTGCAAACACAGACTATGGGTTGGCAGAAGACAATTTTAGAGGTAGCTGCCCAGTGCCCCCCTGGCAGCTAGGCAGCCTAACTCTAGTTTCAGCCCTGATTATGGCTAAACAAATGACAGATTGTTCCAGAAATGAACACACTGCACTTAGTTTGCAATTCATTCATTAGTGAGCACTCAAATGTCCCATGTATGATGTCATTAACTGTACAGAATATGCTCTACAACATCACCTACAATTGGGCTGTAGCTTTATTCCCCTCCCATGAGAAGTGATATGTCTAATGAAGTCATGTCATTGTATTCTTATGGCTCAACAAAGGGAACAGAGACTGTTAGAAGCACTTTCATCTACATTTCAGATGATTTGCCTTCTGGTTGTTGCCGCCTTCGGTTCTGTGCACCAGTATGAAATAAAAAACCTGCCATTACTCACATTATAATTGGATGTCCAGATTTATATCAGTGATTTAAAAAAATAAATAAATAAAAAACATCATGTAGACAATTCATAGTGAGAAAAATATCCAGAGGTGTTTCTTGCTGTCTCTACATTACAAAGAGGCGGCTCAGCCTTTGCATCTTAATAATAGCGTATTAAGGAAGAACGCACCTGCATGGGAAAAGCACCACACATTTCTGTGAAAGTAAAACAAATTTGTACACGGCAGGAATGGGTGGAAATTATAACAAAGCCGGCACCTTAACTGTCATCACCCCCGCTGCTCTTTTTTCAGCACGTCGAGCAGCACTAATAATTTGCTTCTGCCTTTTCTGCACAAGAGATTCTCTTAGCATTTCAATGAATTCACCTACCAGCGCTTTTGAAGCTTATGTAAAACATGCAAGGAATTGTCATTTCTCCAAGGAGTCTATTTAGTTATCTCACAAGTGATAACTTGACACAGAGAGTAATAAACACATACTTTGTTAAATACAACAGTGTGACAAAGCAACCATTTTATTCTCTCTGATGTTATTGTAAAGGAGCCGATGCTGTATAAGCAGTCAGGGAAAGTGTGAGAGACATTTGGTTTTTTTTGGGTGGAACCTCAGATTACCATGTGTTTGGGATGACTTCAGGTAGCAAATGAGCCTCCAAATTGTTCTTGTTCCTGGCTTGGCATACCTAGTGCTCTATAATTTACCTTAAAGGGACAATAAAATTTAATATTTTCTTGTTGTATTGTGCAGGAAAATAACTATGTTAGTGTGTTTTATGGTAAGTCTAAATACTATAGGGCCAAAGTATGTGGACACCTGCCTGTCCAGCATCTCATTATCAAACAAAGGGTATTATTATGAAGTTGGTGCCCTCTTTGCTGCTAAAAATCCTTTAATCTCTTCTCATCCACAGACATGTCAACTCACCTGTACCTGCAGGGTCAGTCTGGGGGGGCCGGGGCCCATTGAGGCTTCCTCCTCAGGGCTCCCCTTCACCTCTGCCATGCTAGGGTGCAGAGTGCACGAGTGTTCACATTTACACACAGGGTTTTTGTGGTGGCCCCCCTGCCGTGTATCGCTCGCATGTGCACTGTGATTTAGCCGTAACTGGACGACCCCGCCAGGAAGGGAAAATAGTGCAGAACTAGATAGAGGGTGTGGACCAGTCTGACCCTGTTTGGGGGGGGGAAGTCACCCTGATTTAAGCCTGGGATATCAAGAAAACTTGCAGGGTGGCCAGGTATCTGTGGACCCTCCTGCTCACCCAGCAATTTGCTTTGTATGCCTATACCATGGTAATTCCCCATGTGTGTATGAGGATAAAGAAAATAAAACATCATGTACACAATTGATAGTGAGAAAAATATCCAGAGGTAAACTTTAATTTTGGAAAAACAGTAAAATAAAAGATGGAAAGCAACTGAAAAAAGTTATTTCTGGTTAACAATCTGAAAACAACTCAACAAAAAAAAAAAAAGGGTTTGGAAATGAACAACATTGACCTAAAACTTCCAGAAATGTGTTCAAACTTTCATAACCTGCCACATTTTGTAAAATGGACATGGTAAGTAGGGGGTGTGATCATAAATTGGACATGATCAAAAAATTTCAATACAGTAAGCGCAGCAGATCTTTTTCTCCCTATTTTCATTTTTCAATAGGAAAAGACAGTATGCAATATTGATTCCATTGACTCGATCCAGTTGGCAGTAGGCAAAGTGCAAAAAAGTGCCCGACTGTGGCCTTTTCTGTGCACACTGCTATGGCATTCTAAATAGGCCCTCAGCTCTCATGTTGCATATTGCCAAAGACAGTTCACCTTGCCTGGTGGCCCAGGTTGCACCATTCAGTTGCATGGAAATTGTGATACATTTTCCCATGCTATTGTTTGCACTATGCCATCGTGACAGTGTTCCCCATGACGCCATTTCTGCAATTGAAAATCCAGCAAAGCAGGCGCCAACAGTTTGACCTCTTTTGAAATGTGCTTGATTTGTCATGTTGCTATAGAAACTCACATAGTTAAGTGTTGATTTAAAAAAAAAAAAAATTAAATGGCAGAAACATATTGGTAAGTACTGTAAAATGTGAAATACTTTAAGAATTCTTTAAAATTGTAGTTTATTCACTGCCCTGTTCCTTTATGTATATATTTATGTATACCTTTTTTTGTAATGTGTTGTTAAAGGAAAACTATACCCCTCAAACAATGTACTGTAGGTCTCTATAAAAAGATATTGCATAAAATAGCTCATATATAAAACCTTGCTTCATGTAAATAAACCATTTTCATAATAATGTACTTTAATACTATGTGCCATTGGGTAATCATAAATAGAAATTAGCCATTTTAAAAAATAAGGACAACCCCCTGGGATCATATGATTCACGGTGCACACAAGCATACTAAACTAACTATACTTGTTAGGTCACATGAGCCAATTAACAGACAGAGTTGTGTCTTTTGCTTCCGCACTTCTTCCTGTTACAGTTAGAGTTGAAATATTTCTGGTCAGATGATCTCTGAGGCAGCACACAGACCATCACAAAATGGTGGTTCAAGGCAAGAGATGTAAAAGGAAAATATTTACTTAAATATATATTCCACTTTGATAAGATTCTTTAATATGCCACTTTGATATAAACTATCTGTTGCTCAAATATTCATTTTGGGGGTATAGATTTCCTTTAAAGAGATGCAGCGCCATAGAATGCATAAAATACAATATAAAAAATAAGTATAATATAAATGTATGTAATAAATACAATAAATATACACAGTAGACAGAGCTCACATTTAAGGACATATATAAGAATATAAGGACAGGGGCTTAAGTACTATGGGGTAAGTGGCACAGGGTTAGGAGGTCCTGTCCTGTAGAGCTTACAGTCTAAATGAGTGGGTGGCTAACATACAGGCACAAATTGGAGGGGAAAAAGTGGACAAGGCAAAGGCATTGTCCAATATCGCATATCACTTCCCATTCAAGCTTTTAGGAATAGTCATGGCTATTGGGTTGACCTGCAATGCTTCCACTTTGGGTGAATTGGAAGTAGTGTTTTATTTGTTGCTTCAAGGATATAAGTCAATAAAAAATGCTATAACTTAAAATGCCTTAAAGCTTTATAATAAATAGTGGTGACTGAATGATGTATCAGAAGCAAACAATATGGCAGTTCGTTATCATTTTTATAAATGTAAATATGGATATGTCTTTTAATGCTTGTTATGCAGCACAGGGTGCAGGCCTGTTACTATCTAAATAATAATTCTCTGTATGAAAGTATTCTTTATTCCTATCAACCCTATTGCATTTCTGACACTAAATAGATATTGTAGATATTGTGGTAAAGAGATACATTGAGAGCCTGGCTTAGAAGGAACTTGGTCTGTTCCAAGTGTATCCCTCAGTCCCCTAGCAGCTATAAATAACAGGCTTCTCTCTTATTAGTTTTAGTGGCAGGGGACATTTGAACTTTTACTTAAGTATACTGTAATTAAATAGAGGGAACCCCCTTTTGGATGTTTTTGGATACATTGTAGTAAAATGATACTGACACCCACCCATAAAATTTCACAGTCAAACAAATCATTGAATGTTGCATTTATATTAGACTTGACTGTGGCTGCCGTTGGAAAGAAGCTTTATTTTAAATGTTTGGGTCTCCCAAGGAAGAAAGATTTATGGAAAATATAAATTCAAATATAAGATGGAGCATGTAGAATTTTTTTGAGTTACCAGACATCTTTTTTGAAGTTTGGTTCTGTGAGCTTTATCCTATTGTATTTGGATTTTTGACTTGCCGTATGCACTTACCGTTAATAGCTATTTTATTCTGGAAAGTCTAGAATTCCACAAGTCTAGTCTGTAATGTTTGCCCAGTTAGATGCTGGTTATAAGAAGCATGTTCAATAACAAGTGAAGGGAGCGTCAGACTGGGCCGGCGGGACAACTGAAAAAAACCTGGCGGGCCCTGCTGGCCCAGACCCGCTCAGATTGGGGACTTCCTCATCTTATCACATAAAAAATTGCAAGTAAATCAGGTATGTGGGGGTGGGGGGAGAGAGGGGGATTTGCGGCTGGGGGGGCCTTTTGGCTTGAAAGGGGGCTCTTGTGGCTGGAAAGGGGGGGTATGGGGGCCTGATGTGGCGCAGCTCTGGTTTGCCCAGAACCCCCCAGTCCGACCCTGAGTGAAGGGCAGATGCCTGGGCATACAAGATATTAATATTAAAGAATATAGTGGTCATTTAATATGACCCCAGATGCAAGTGCTAAAACACAGAGATGACTCACTGAAATGCTCTGCACCTAGATCTTGGAAATCCAGTGTTATATGCAGAGCACAATGCCAGTAGGCATAACGTAGCTCTGTCCTTACCACCGTACAGGGCTCCATTGTGGTCTGTGCCAATTGGTGCTCTCTAACTTTTACCTCTGGATGACGCACATGGTAGGGGGTGGGAGGTTGTTCAATGCAGGCATCACCGTGTGTGAAGTGCAAGGACCTGCAACCAGAGGCACTAATGGCAGACCAGAGTGCAAAATATGAATCTGGACACTTGCCAATGACCCATTTTGTGTTACTAGATTGTTTAATATGCAATTTTAAATGTCACCCTAGACCTATTTTAACCAAGGGGCCCCTTGTAAGGTCAAAAATCCGCAAAAGTATTATAATCTCTGTCCTCAAAACTACCCCTGCTTTAAAGAATGCACTGCATATAAAACTATCAGGTTTTGTGAAAACAAGGGAAGCTCATTTGCTTTGAATAATGATGATTCTTAATGCATCTGTAGTCCAGAGCCTCCAGCACCAACCTATAATGGCTTGACGGTCAGCTTCACCCTTTGTGACACAGCAAGCTGTTGCTCTGCAGGAACCAGCCACCTGTCATTCTTTATAAACTGGCAGAGTGATTTAATTCTTAGCCATGTGTCTCTTATAATCTATGCTAGTGTTCTCAAGCAAGAGTATTATTTGCTGTACTGGACTTCTTCTACATAAAAGTACAAACACAATCAGCTGGGTTGGCCCAGAAATGCACCACTATTTAAAGATGCTATAACGAATTGTTATCTTTATATTTGTTTATATGCAGGTGTATGGTTTAACTTTTTTCCACCAGGTTTTCATTTTTAACTTCATAATAATAAAGAACACATCTGATATGTTGCTATGGTTCTTTATGTCCAACATTCCAGATGAAATCTGTAAGTCAAGACTATATTTAAAGGATAAGCCTTAATGATTCCCTGGTGTCATAACCCCTGAACGTTAGAGAACATACTCCCAATAGAGTGATGTTCTTATACTCTGTTTTCCAAACGGGATTTCACTGGAAGCTACAAATGGAAGTTCTGCTATTAAGTGCATGATTGTTGCAGTCACAAAAGATGCAGCATGTTTTAAAGGATAAAGTGGGTTTTTAGGGGATTTCACAGTTCTATGTGTTGCTCTTGACTTTGAATATGTGTATTTGTGAGCTGTCTTTTATTTCTCACTGGCTTGTGAATAATGATTGCCCCAGGACCGTAGAAGATACACACTAATGCAATTTGAATGTGTAAACACGAGTAAAACAGACATGGAGGTCCATGAAATTATATTACCATTAGCTAGAGCTACTAATAACGCAAACCAAATGCAAATGATGCAAGTATCTAGCACAGGTGAATGTTTGGGAAGATACTGTAACTTCAAACCAGAATATCAAGTAGAAGTAAATCTAGAGCAACTGCACTTGATCAGTAATCATTTGAGATGTTTCACTACTCATCTGAGCAGCTGCTTTAGTTCAGCTGACTAGTTTGGGAAGTCCTCAGCATATAAACTCTTCCAATAATCCAATCACAATGCTGCAATGTAACTGTTCAGAGACATGACCAATAAGAGTGAGGAGGCATCAATGCACACTGGAATAAGTGAAGACGCAAGCGTTCCCTTAAGAATGCATTGTTCCCTTAACAATGCAGCATTGTAACTGTAATACTGGAAGAGTTTATATGCAGAGGACTTCCAATACCAGTTACGGAGACGCTGAAGAAGCTGCTTGGATGAGTATCAAAATATCTTTGTCAGCATATCCAGTTGCTCTAGATTTACTTCTACTAGATATGCCATGACATGGATGAATTAAAACCTTCTTAGACATATCAAGCTTAGAATCCTCCAAAGCCAGAAAGACAACACAGTTCTACTTAAAGCAGTATAAAAGTGTTCCATTATCAGAGATATGAGAAAGAGCTGCCATCTCTTTTGGACTGTATATCTGCATGTATTTCCACTTGCACATTAGATATAGATGCAACTTACAATGATAAAATATTTAACAAATGGCAGAAACTATTGGAATCCCCAGTGTTCTAAGCCAGACATGTCCACCTTAAGCAGAACATGAGGATTAGATGGTGTTGGAAATCCTTGAGTCTAAAGGTGGACATACATGGGCAGATTAAATTTGCCGATATCGGTCCTTTAGACTGATTCGGCAGCCTCTCTGCCAGTGTATGGGGGCTTCTGATGAGCCTCCCTGATCGATATCGATCATGCAGGTATGATTTTTCTGGTGATTGAGGACCACATTGGCTAGTTAATGCGGTCCTATGACCTGTCAGCGATCATTCTCTTTGTTGTAATCCGAAGAAAAGATCCATCTGTTTGGCAGCCTCTCCAAACTAGTGGATCTTACAATGTATGGCCACCTTATGACCCATCAGAGGAATTTTCATGGCTTCAAGCATGAGTGTGTACATAAAACAAGTCTATCCTGACTTTATATTCTTGATATTGTACAAAGGGGTACAGTAAGATTTTACCTGAGTTTTTTAAATAAAAAAGTGAGACCAAACAAGCATCCACGATGTGACCTTATTTAACTGATTTAATCGAATCAGGTACACAATTGATAAAATCGAACAAAATTCCAAATCATATTTTGTGTTGAATTGTACATTTTATTTTCTGGCCCGGATTGTTCGGATTTTTGCCCTGAAAAGTCAGAAAAAGACAGATTTTCGGGCTAATTCAAGTGCAGACCAGTTCCAAATAGGATAGGGACCTCTCCCACTGACCCCAGCAGATCTGAGATGCTGGATTTTCAGATTCAGACTTTTTCGATCTTCATGGTATAATAAATCTTGAAAAAAATCATGTTTTTTCCCACTAAAAATTCAGATTTTATAGTTAAAAACATTTTTCTGGCATTATCAACAAGACAGTCTTACTGGGTTGAATTTTGTTAGGCTGTGTCATGTTAATTCAACAAAAAAAAGTGTGATTTATGAGGTATTTATTATAAGCTTACAGTTAATCTTATTTAACCACCAAAATATAAGCAAGGGCAGTAACACAAACATAATTGTTAACCTTTAGCTCTTTTGGCATCTTCAGACCAGAGCAATGAAAAGATTATTTATGTACCCTTGCCCTTGTGGTTTAAGCCATAAATCTCTTGTTTGGCTGCAAACAGACATTGCACCAAGGTTCAAGCATGGCTGCACAAATAATAAGCAAAACAAGAGGAATTAAATAAACTATAAACTCTGGCAGGTGCAATGACATTCCAAATTTGACTATGAATGATCATTTCTACATAAGTAATTTATAGATAAGTTCTTTATCTTCAATCATACAGGGACTTTTCATCAGACTTCCCCGGATGGCTGAGCTTCCCCACAGATGATTCCCTGGTTATATGTATTTGAACAGTCGAGCAGACGACAAGTAATTGGAATATGCATGAGCAATAGGAGGCCTCCAAATTACTGGGATTGCTAATGGTGAAGTAATTCCTATTCGATTTCACTTTACATTGTACAAATATTGCATCTTATTCACCTTAGACTCACCTCTGCATTAATGAACTGCAGCAAGAGCTGTGTTCAGCCTCAGTGGCTGCCAGGAATTAAATTCTGGCTGAAGTTGTTACCTTTTAAAGATCCAACACCATCTAATCCTCATGTTCTGCTTAAGGTGGACATGTCTGGCTTAGAACACTGGGGATTCCACTAGTTTCTGCCATTTGTTAAATATTTTATCATTGTAGGTTGCATCTATATCTCATGTGCAAGTGGAAATACATGCATATATACAGTCCAAAAGAGATGGCAGCTCTTTCTCTTATCTCTGATAATGGAACACTTTTATACTGCTTTAAGTAGAACTGTGTTGTCTTTCTGGCTTTGGAGGATTCTAAGCTTGATATGTCTAAGAAGGTTTTAATTCATCCATGTCATGGCATATCTAGTAGAAGTAAATCTAGAGCAACTGGATATGCAGACAAAGATATTTTGATACTCATCCAAGCAGTTTCTTCAGCTTCTCTGTAACTGGTATTGGAAGTCCTCTGCATATAAACTCTTCCAGTATTACAGTTACAATGCTGCATTGTTAAGGGAACAATGCATTGTTAAGGGAACGCTTGACAGAAGAATGGACAAGGTGTACATTTGCAACAAACACATAAAAGCAATGAGCCTGATAACCACTATCGTATTTCAGACTTCCCAGCAATGATATTGAATTCCGAGGGAAGGCTCTTTTTTCTTTTGAGACTGCCGCAGCTGAGAGTGACTTAAAATTATGAAGAGCTAGTGATCATGACGGCGAAGTCCAAAAAGATTAAAAAAAAAAAAAAAAAAGTCCTTCAATTAGGACTTGCCTTCCCCTCTTGAATTGTTGAAATGGTCAGGTTGTAACATGAGGTGCCCTTGCCAATCTGTCTCTTTGCTAGAACATGTGATCTAAAAGCATTCATCGCCCTACAGCGGCAACATATCTATCACTAGTGACCTTATAAAGAATATTCCCTGCATGACTGACACATCTCATTGCTCAGAGTGGAGGTTTTCCAGCACTACATTAAATATATGAACTGACAGTGCACATCTCTCACTTTAATCCTCTCTCTTCCTCCCTGATTCTGTCTCTTGAGAAATGAGCATTTACATTCCAGGGACTTGCTTGGGCTCCTTTTGCTGCTGAATGACCCTTTGTAAGATCCAAATCATTTAAAATTTTTGCTACAGCTTAAGCTCGTTTATTAGTTATTGGTCCCGGGTAATTGGTCTGAAGCACTGAGAGAGGAACATGTTGCGGAGGAGCCTGAGGTCGCCTAATGAGGTGAGATGTAATAATGCAAGATTGATTTTTAGTTTTGCAGACAGCGAGATTCCATGCAAGGTTCTGTATTTGTAGGACACAGTAACAATTCTCAGTAGAAACCCAACTCAGCCATGGAGCAATAAATAATCATTTTGTGCCTGTGTAAGGTAATAGGTATATCTTATAAAGGGGGAGGCAGACATTCCCTATAATGCCTTATATTTATGTAAATTGGGATGGGCTGAATCGATTTCAGTACAGCCCTGCAGGCTATTCTTTGTAGGTGTCACCTGTTAACTTGAATGTCTGGAATTTATGTGGCCTAGCTGAAATAAGTACAGTATAGGAAGGGCTCACTTTATGGAGACTGACATTTAGAGGCCATATACTCTGCTTAAATAAATAAAAAAATAAAAAAATAACCTTATTCGCTTTTTTTATTTACGCAGTGGAAGATTAGAGAACAGAATGTTAATTACACTTTATTCAGGCACTTCACTAAAAAAATCTAAGGGGGTCCTAATTTACTTTTGGAAGAGGAAACTATTTCTTTACACACGGTTAAAGTATTTGCCTGGTAGTTCAGTAACAGTCCAGGACAGGGATCTGCAACCTTGGCTCTCCAGCTGTTAAGGAACTACAAGTCCCACAATGCAATGAAGGAGTCTGTCATGATTCATAAAGGCAAATGCATTGCTGTAGTTCCTTAACAGCTGGAGAGCCAAGGTTGCAGATCCCTGGTCCAGGAGATGCCACTGTCCCATTCTATAAAAGGGGAAGCAAACATGTAGTCAGTGTGAGAAGAGTTTTGTAATATTTAAATCCCAGATTGAGGCATACCATCAGGTTGGCTAGTACCTACTACACTTGCTGCAGTTTGTTTTCAGTGGATATCCACATCGGATACACAGAAGGTCCCTGATAAGGGATTGATGTCTGGTCTAGGGACCCATAGGGTTATGTTGCCCTATGGTCTGAAAATGTCCACATTGTTGGAAATCCCCTAATTTGTGCCCAGTTAAGTGTTAGACCTAAATTCCAAATCCCTGGGGGGGGGGGGATTGTAGGTCACAACATGTGTGTTTTGATATTTGGAGGGCACAATGGAATTTGGGATGCACTTTTGGGTACAAATACTTTAATGGTATATTGTGAGGCATGTAGAGGATGGTGTGTGTTGCTGAGGCACATTTGTTTTTATATAGTAATGCATTAACTAATATTGGGTATGTTGAGGAATTTATGAGTGGATAGGTGCCTTAAATAAAAAATATAAACAATAAACTTTCATATAACCCATATAGTGGACTTTTTGGGCTTTATTTGTCCCATTTGGTCAAACATTTTTTTTATATAAACAGATTTTTACCTATTATTGTGTTATTTATAGTGCAGAACATTTTCATGATTTATACTTTACTTAAACAACACCCCCGAGTTACATGCTGTAGTAATGTAAGTTGTGAGCAGCTTTATGGACTTTACCAACAAACTTAGTACCTAATTGTTGAATACATGCCTAGTCTAGAAAAACAGGTTGTTTTTTAATTATGAAAATGTTCTGTGGACACCCATGTTAGCCATGGGTGTCAGATGTCCTGTGGTTTAACTACCACACTGCTGCTAGCTTCTCCTCAGCCTTTTATTATAAATTGATTTTGCTTATTTGTGGTGGGCATGCAGCTAGTCGGGATCAAAATGTACAAGAAGGAACTACACACCCTGGGTTCCCCAAATATTTCTATTATGGGGCACCCAGTGCTTCTTAAGTACACCACTGCAGGTGCCCCTAGTTTTTACAAAGTATATACCATGTGGTTCTATCGCTTTGGACCCTACTTGCTAAAGGGGATGGGTGGTGCTAAAGAGGCTGAGGTTGGAGGCCTGACTATTGTGAATATAGATCCATTTTGCAGTACAATTGAGAGGTAGGCTGAAGGTACTTAGTTGGGTGGCCTTGGGCTCCAGTGAGGAGAGCAGAAGGGTAAGTACCATGCAGTGTCATCTGTCAGTGTCGGGACTCAAGTATAAATGCTCAGAGGGCGAGAGAGAGACACCTATTGTGAAGCACTTGTATTCGGAGATTGGACACTTTCAAACAACTTTTGTTCTACCCAGTGGTTGTAACTAAGTCCTCCTGAGTCAAACGTCATAAAGACAAGAAACCATTCAAACAATGTAATTGTATTTTGTATAATCTTGAGGTACCATCCTGAGAGACCGTGTAGGATCAAGCAAATAAACCTGTCTTGCATGCAAGAGTTGGTATAATTTTTCCATAAATCTCTCCATGCAAGTTTCCATGAGTGTCTACCGGACTATTCTCTACGGTGCCGTGTTCCTTGCTTGGTCTTTATTCCTCACCATTACTGGTCTTTGACCTGACTCAATGTTTTGTTGCCTGTTGCCAGCCCTGACCCTTAGATCCTGTTTTCAACCTCTGCTCGCCCCCATTTCTGAGGAGCTCCTGCTCCTGCTACATGAGCCGTGTTGGGAGCTCCGAGCAGCCCATGTTTCCTCTCTGTCGTCACTCCCACAATGGCGGCGCCCAGAACCGTCACGTGGGTAGCGGTGCCGGGCGATGACATCACGGTGCTGTGTTTTGGTGCCAAATTCAAATATTTAAAGGCGTCCAGGACGCTAGAATGGTGCCCAAGTATAGTTCTCCTTGCTGGAAGTTCCTGGGTGCTTTATTCTGTTCATGATTCCTGTTATTGATCCCTGCCTGACCTTGATCCTGATTCTGTGCTGCCTGCCTTTTGATTATTAGCCTGGACTTTGCTCATTCTCTTGAATTAACCCTGAACTGTATTCTGCCTTGGACTCTCTGGAAGGTTTCCTCCTGAAGCTCCTGACTACCTCTCTGTGGCAGCCGCAGACCCCCTGAGTAGCTTCACGAAAGTGTTAACTATTGTTTACGAACCACTTGTGCTCAAGTTACCAAGTGATCTATATGGATATGTGAGATAAGCATGGATAACTCTTATTCTGCCAACACAACGAAGGCCCACATGAGAGAGACAGAGAGCCACATGTAAAGCATGCTCTACTGGGGGTTGCTGGGAGTTGTAGTCTGTTACTTTAAACATGCTAAAATAATGTCCATAACACAAAAATGAGTGTTTCAAAGTCTCCACAACAAGAGTACCAAACATAAGGTGAATTAATGTACAGGTATGGGATACATTATCCTGAAATTCATTATCCAGAAAGTTCCAAACTACAGAAAGTCAGTCTTCCATAGACTCAGAATTAATTTTTTTTTAAATTAATTTCCTTTTCATCTGTATTAATAAAACATTACCTTGTACTTGATCCAGAATAAGATATAATTAATCTGCAAGTATATACCCTTCTCATTAGAGGACTGCTATACTACACAAAAAAGTGCATCATTCTGAGATGGATGGGGCCTAGGGCACCCATGCTGGAAATGTGATGACTTCAAATTAATAATATTTTGCCTAATGATTAAACCTACATACTTGGCACGGGCTGTCCCGAAAAATTTGAGAAAATTTGGCAACCATGGGGTGAGGCTGAAGGTCTAAACGTGTAGGCTGTTTGAATCTTTAAGTTGAAATGTATGTATACTCTGACAAGTGAACCTCAGCCGGGACTGACATTCCCCCCCCCCCTCTCCCCACTATTATTTCTGTGTTGTATTATTGAAGGAAAATCAATAAAACAAGATATTTAAACAAGATATAATTAATCCTTATTGGAAGAAAAACCAGACTATTGGCTTATTTGATGATTTAATACATTTTAAGTAGACTAAATGTATAAGGGTCCAAATAAGAGGAAAGAAAATCCCCTATCCATAAAACCAGAGGTCCTGTGCTGTCTTAATAATAGGTCCCATACCTGTACTATATTTTTAGAAGCAGTTCATAGGTCTGGTTTAGTGAGTACACTCTGCAATCACAGACCTGAAATCATTTAAACTGACCCTTCAGATTTTCCTAGTTAATTGCGCCTTTTCTATTCCATACTCTTATAAATCAACAGCATCTTGTCCTTTAAATTGATTTTCCACCTACAGTAGATCTCCATTTAGGAGTGTCTCTTAGGATATCTTATATTTGTCTTTTCATTTAACAAGAGCCTTTTTTACTTTTTCAAGTGAATGGTTTTGTTTGAATTTTTATGGCACTGCCAAGTGTTTCTTAATCACCGGGAGCTCACGTACTGCTCAGCAGTGTCATCTGTAGCTTTAGCACTGTGCTAGGCTGACCTTGAAAGTGCTCACGTTATCTGTCCCATTATATTTTGCAGAACATTACATTCCAAGAATCACAGGCCTTATCCTTCTATTAGTCTGTGATGTACAGTAAAATGTATTAAGAAATGTAGATAATTGCAAATGTAGGGGGGGGGTCATCCTAATGTAAAAGGGGTCACAGGTTGCCCCTCTCCAGTTTAAAGAATGGAATATACTTCAGGGATATTCTAGATGAAGTCACCAACTACTGTTGGACCATGGTTAGAATGGCTGGCTGGTAGGGATGAGTGAATTTTTCCGCAGAGTTTCGCAGCAGAAATTACGCCCATACACTCCAATTGGAGAAAAAAATGTTGTGCGTCAAAATTTTTTTGTTGCCCATAGACTTTAATGCATTTCAGCAAATTTTTGGCTAATCAAATTTGCCCATCACTCCTGGCGGGTGTTGTGGCTGGGGAGTGGGCCTGGAGCGGTGTTGTGCCTGGGGCGGACGGGCCAAGAAGGGGGGGGGCATTTTTTTTTATAGTCAAATTTGTAAAAATGTGGAATAGCAATAAAGTTTGAAGAAACTATTGACCTTAATTGAATCTGCCTCATTGGAGCATATTCAATAAACTGTGAATTCTAATGCTGCCAATGTTCGCCAATAGTCAGGTGTATTTTGAATATGTTTACTTAAAATTTGAAGTATACCGTTGGAAGCGTAAGGTGCCAATATTTTCCTTGTGGAAATTCTCTGCAAAAATTCCCCTTTCTATTTTTCAAATACAGTACAAATACAGTGAAACCTCAATTTTGATTACCCTGATTTTTAGGACTTTTAAAGGGGAAAATACAATTTTATCTTAGGAAAAAAATCTAGAATTTTTGTGATTTATTAAATGGTGTTTAAAGTCTTTTTCTGCACAAGAAAATTTTGTTAAAATTTATTGATTAAAAGGGGGGAAAGTCTGTACAAATTTGGTGAGTGGTTTTCAGAAAATAGTGAGGCAATTTGAGATTTTGATGAATAACTCTACAATAATTATCTATATGAACGTGCAATCACCATTGCCAGCATCCTTTTTTTTGGATGCCAGCGCCCATGTTTGCGGCCCGTTGTTGCGCCGGGATCCAAAAACTGACACCAGCATCCAAAACGAGATGCCAGCAACATTTCTCAAATTTTTCACCGTTCAAAATTAGGCAAAGCGACACACCTCAGATTTGCCTAACACTGCTAAGAAGACATTTTCAAGTTTCAACCTTGGGCCAGTTCACTTGGCAAAAACATGTGGATATGCGTCAATGCAAAATTCAACAAAACCTGTCATAGAGTCCTGCGTGGGTCCATTTTTTGAGACCCGTACCCGACACATACCCGAAACCTGCAAACCGCGACCCACAACTTGCATTTTTACCCGCTTGAACCCAGGATCCGACCCACAAATACCGTATCCACAATCAAGAATCAGGAAGTGCTGTCATTGTAAACCGGAAGTGACATAATCGGAATTAGCCGAAGGAAAAAGGAATAAAACAGGAAGTTCTGTCATTATAAACCAGAAGTGACATCAATGGTAGTAGATGTGCTCAGAAAAAAGGAGTAAAAATCGCTATGGAGAAGATCAGCAGCCCAACCCTTAACCCACAAGATTTTGCGCATAACCCGTGGGTACCCAACCCGTTGCAGGACCCTAACCTGTCATACTCCCCTTGTAGCAAAATACTGATTTTGGGGCAAATATTTATTTGTGAAGCTTCAGATTTTATCTTTTACCCTTTAGTTAATATGCCCTTAACTTCAGTGCAAAGCAAAAAAAAATTGGCATTCTGAAATCCATTGACCTTTCTACCTGCATTCTAACAGCAGGGGGTGTTGTAGGACTGTATGTCTCATATAGCATATTAACTGCTAAGGGAATACTAGGAAATAGCTGAAGGTATGTATGGTTTATCTTCCTTTTTGCATATAACATTTATACACAAAGTACATTGGCTGATGTAAGCAATTCAATATTCTCTGCTCATATTCATTTAATGCAGATAAACAGTGGGATGCTCTGGCACTCTGCTGTCTGTTTAAGTGTAAACAGATGAAGGTTACTTATAAAAGGGTCAGACCGAGCGTACTATGATTTTTTTTTTAACTTAAATGTAAGATAAAATGTTATATATTTAATTTCCGTCCCCAGGTTCATCTGAAAAGAGTCCAGCGTCCTTGGCAGTAGCAAAGCAAGATTCGTCAGGGTCACTAGTACATGTTTATAGTGCTTGGTCTGACTTTTTTTTTCATTTATTTAATTCCTCTAGAAAAATATTTTATGCCCATTATTATTGATTTATTTTTTTATATGGATATTTTCATAACTATAAAACTGAAAGCCATAAAATAACAAATTCTCTTAAAGAAAACATTAATTTGTGTGCTGCATAGACATGAGAATGAAGTCTCTTCCTTCTATGGAGGTTTCACCTCTCTTTACTCAACAAACACCAAGTAAGGTTCAGCAGAATACATAATTATCTCATAAATGGTACCGGAGCATTATGTTAGTAATTGTTAGTAACAATATGTATCTCAGTAAATTTAAGGTATGGTATACTCCTATTATTTAGTTTTTTTCCCTTTCCCAAATCCTTTAATGGCCCACCAGTCCCAACCCAAAGTCACATACAGTATCCCTACAAAAATTAGCTAATTTTAAATGGTACAGGTATGGGACCTGTTATTCAGAATGCTTGGGACCTGGGGCTTTCTGGATCTTTCCATAATTTGGATCTTTAAACCTTAAGTCTATTGGAAAATCATGTAAACATTAAATAAATGGGCTGTTTTTTCTTCCAAAAAGGATTCATTATAGCTTAGTATGGATAACGTACAAGGTACTTTTTTTTATTATTACAGAGAAATGGGAAATGATTTCTTTAAATTTCAGTTATTATAATGGAGTCTATGAGAGATGGCCTTTCTGTAATTTGGAACTTTCTGGATAATTGCTTCAAAAACGGATCCCATACCTGTATTCCCCGATTAACACATTGCTGGGACCCAGCCACTGCAACTCTTCACCTACAGTTTATCCACTGTTCTACTCTTATATCATTCCCTATTCATCTACTATTGATTTATCCCACCACCTATTTAGTCATCTTTCCCCCCAGTACATTCATCATACCAACATTCTTTTAATTCTCTTTTTACTGATCGCCCTCTGAGTTTTTTAATTCTCACAATCTATTAAAGTGGACCTGTCACCCAGACAGAAAAAGTTGTATAGTAAAAGTCATTTTCAAATTAAGTATGACATACAAATTCTTTTGTTATTTAAGCATTCATAGCTGTTGTAAATTAATTTAAAAATCTCAACTGTCAATCAAATATTGCCTGTCCCTCCTCTATGCCTTAGGCATAGAGGCAGGGCAGACTATTACTTTCACTTTCCATTCAGCACTTCCTAGATGCCACTGCTCCCCACACATTCCCCCAGTTCTCTTAACCATTTAATTGTGTAGCCAGGACATGGGGATAGACATCGGGTCCCCTATTCTGGTGCACAAACAAGATTTGAGATGATGCAAGGCTTGACTTAATAACAGCGTCCACAAAATGGCTCCTGCCTGCTTGCTATAATTATGAATTCCCAGCTAGATTCAGATCATTTTTACAGTGTATTTAAAGTTCATTTTGCATGACTAACATGATAAAATAGGATTTGGAATATTTTTTTTGGGTGTCAGGTCCCCTTTAAGTCACAGTTATTAGCTAATTTATATTTTGTTGATTGTTCATTTACTTATATGCCATTTTAAAGCAGACTCTCCAGTATTTCATAGATCACTGTGCAAACTTATTGTACAATTTTAAGCCAAATATGTAGACATTTCGCTCACTGTGCCTCATTAAAATGGACATGTTGTACAGTGAAATGTAAAATTACAGTTCGCTCAATCCATATTGATTACTACTGGTAGATGGGAGATTAAGCTTTTCTTAACAGGACTTAAACATAAATTATAAATCTAAACATCTTATTTGCAGACGCATATGCAGGTTAGTAATTTTATTTAAAATCCCTACTTGCCTTACTAGCCAGAGGCTCATTGAAATGATTTGAAAAAATATGGAGTCCATGGTGGTAGGCGGGGTTGGGGGGTCAGGGCTCCCTAACATGAACAGAGGCATTAACATGTAATTTATTGCTTTTAAGTAGAATATCCTGGTATTGTACAAACTCCATGACAAGTACTTGAGAAGTAAGTGTTAAACCTAGAGATATGAATATTAAACTGGATATTGGAGGATGAGTGTATTAACTAAATTACTAAACAAATCTATAAGTAAATATTTGCTCAAAATTCTGTAATAGGAATGCAATGACATTTATGGCATATATATTGTTTTAAGTTTGATGTGTAATAAAACAATAAAAATGTTACCTTTAAAAAAAAAAAAATCCCTACTTGAAATAATATTCACTGTATGGGGAATCCAGCATGTTTTTTTATATTCCTTATAGGGGATCTCTTGTCTAAACCAAATTAATTTGCTTTATAATTATTTATAATTATTGTGCTGACACCTAGCAGCTCAAACCTATTGTTCAGACATCTGAATAATGTTTCGGTTTTGCCCACACTTGCTAACCTTTGGGTCTTCAGAGAACTGAAGGTTGTCCATCGTTCAGATCTATATCATGCCTTGCTAATTTCTTACTCCTTCTTCCCTCCATTAGAAAGATAGTTGCTGACACAAGATAAGTCTATAATGACAACAGCAGTGAAACTGCCAGAGTTGCAACCCAAGACATTAGTGACCTCTTTGGAATTCAAGGTCTTAAACTTTCGTTTCATCATGCACATCTCAAGAATGAGGAGCATTCATTGCTGTACATTGCTGTACAATTTCATGAAATTAGTGTCGTAACATGCTAGTTTGAGTAGTTCTTGCTTTCTCCTTACAAGAAGTTGTGTTACTACACGTTTCCATGGTATTTCATTCTTACAGGTTTCCTTAAAATTCACATACATGGCAGTGGGGGTAAGTAAGTGACTCCATTACATCTTCTGCTTCCTGGTGCTGCCATTTTTTTTTCTGAATGGGAAGAGGGATGAATAGAGGAGACTTCCCTTCCCCTGCCCATCCCTCAGAAATACTGCTTTGCAAAATGCCTGCATTTATTGTTTTCAAGGAGAGAAGCACAGACACCTATAGAATGTAATTCTACCTGCAAGACATGGTCAATGTTTCTGTTTTTCTTTACTTTGCACCCTTCCCTGCAGGTAATAATTAACCCCTAGTGTTTTGACTATACTTTATCTCTTCCAACAGGTAGTTTGCAAGGATGCATAATTGCTGCTAATTTGTACTTTCACTGTGATTTATGTTTCTAGGGTAATTCTCACTCATTTTCTATGGGGTTTCATGCTTTATAATGATCTATCTGCTTAGTTTCTGTCTGGTTGTTAGTGTGCCTCTAAAATTAACAACCTGGTTTGAATAATAGCCTAAATAGAAAAAGAAGCAATACAAATAAAAAAACCTATAAGATTTTCTCACGTTAAAGTAAAACATACTGAAAGTAAGAAATGGTCACTTTAACACTTTTAAGTTCACTTTATAAAAAGGATACAGAACCTTGCAACAGAAGATTAATGTTTGTGGCTCCTGTGTGAGCCGTATAAGGTTTTCTTATATTAAGTAAACTTTTCTCAGACCCTCTAACTTACTGCAGACACCATTTGAGTCTCTAATAATTTTATACAGCCCTCAGGCAATTCATTTCCCATCACATAAGGCCCAGAAACACATCTTTCAGCGTTCATGCAGTCTGACAAGGGAGATGACTTTATACTATAAAAGAAGTGCCGCTGAGTTCCAACAGGCTGCGAGATTCATTGAAATATCCAAAGTTGATCATATCAGTATAAAGCAAACAACCTTCACAAGATCAAACCATCTCTTTATTTCCTTTGCTAGAGTAAACTCAGGAAATAAATTGTCAAAAAGAATGATGAAGACCAGATTGATATAAGACACATTAAGCAAGTTACACCAAGGCACTCGTTCACTCCCTCACAAGGGAAAAGACTTTGAATAACTAGAGATGCCACATCATTTTGGCCAGAGGATGTTTATTGATCATATAGAGTCTATTATTAAAGGGAATGTCCACTTAGGTTAAATCATGGGCCTTTTATATCAATAACTTCCACTAGGACAAGTAAACCAAACAAGCCTGGTTTACAGAGCTCTAATTCTCAGTATATCCTGCTCCTGAGTTGCTCTCCAGTTCCAGTTGAGGGTTAGACTTTCATCTGACTCTTTTTTATTTCAAGGTGTTTTGGTCAGGCTTACTGGATGGATTGCACATAGAAGAAAACCTGCAAGAGCTTTATGCAACACTGAGCCCATGGTGAGGGTGACACTGGCACCTTGTGAACTGAAAAGTAGCTGATGAGACCAGGCCAAAAGTGAAATATCCAAGGATGAGGCAAGGTCAGAGTCAATAGATACAATTCAGAGGCAAGCAGTAAAGGATCCGAATGAGTAGACAGGCCAGAGTCTGGGAGGGCAACAGTCACTGGCAGGGTCATAAGACAGGAGCACAATCTGAAAAATATTGGTACAAGAAAAATAACACAAAAATATAGCTGTAACTGTTGGGAATAGGGCATTATCAAGATGGTATTAGATTTATCATTAATAACATAATTACCTTGAAACAATGCAGTGTGGGACTGGGTCTGCAGGAAAAAACCTGGTAGGCCATGACTTTTGTGGGCCGACCCAGGCCAGACCCTCTGCATGGACCACCCCCTCTTCCCCCCCGAACCTGAACATTTTAAGGAGGAGAAAATTACACAGTGATGATGAAGGTGTGACATAGTGGTGCAAGCTTGTGGGCTGGGAGGAGGGCCCTTCATTTTGCATGGAGTCACATGAAGTCCCAGTGGGCCCCAGGTGCCATGTAACTTTGTCCATTATTATGGAATTATCATCAGGGAAGTTGCAGTCTCAAGCCCATGCCACTCTGTAGTTTATTGAAACTCTCAGCATCCCAGGTGCACAATGATAATCCGAGGCCCTTCTTGTTCTCTTTCATCAGGACTAATGTATTGTGGTTTGTATTTTTCAAAGATGAGATGATAGTAGTGCAGCCTTAACTATCTAATTAAAAGAAGGTGACCAGGCTTAGGGTAAATAAAGACTGAATTTAACTACCTTGCTTTATTAAAAATAAGTTGCACAATGGACCATGCTATAACCACATACATCAAGACCCTCTTGTCTACATATTGTATATGCAAATATCTGCATATATATTTACCCTTTTACAGTGGAAACTGACTATACAGTATATAAATAACCCCCATATCTGGACACATGTGTGAAACGTGGGGGCTGATTGTATTTCAAATATTTTTTTGCCACGTCAATACATTTTTTTAAAATCATATTTTATTAAAATGTTATAAATAATGTAGGAGTGCATTTATTTTATGCATGATTACCTAGGTTAGCAGCTTTAGGGGTCAGCCCATGGATGCCTAAACGTTAGATACAGAAACCACTTAAAAAATTCACTGCCGGCCCCCCTTCAGCCCCGGGCCCGGGACACTTGTCCCCCCAGTCCCCCCCTGATGGCGGCCCTGGCTGTAGTGATGAGCAAATCTGTCCCGTTTTGCCAAACCATTTGTGAAACTGCAAAAAAATTAGCGAAACTGAGAAAAATGTATGTTAATGAGAGTCAAAATGTTCTTTTATGCACAGCAAATGTTTATGCTTGCATCAATATTTACTCACTCTAACTGCAATAAAGTTAATGGATGCTTTTTGTTATGGCGACTTTTTTGTCTCTGCAAAAAAATTTTGACGCAGTTTTGTGAAAAAATTTGCAGATGGTGAAATGCAGAAATTGGCTGCAAAGCCATGCCTGGCAAACAATTAGCTCATCACTATAAAGATGTTGAATTGTTTCATTTCTTAATGGGCTTTAATTAAATGTTAAAACAAAATATATACACGCAGTATTTGGACACAGGCGGTACGTGAAATAAAGAGTTTTTTGTTTTAAACCAGATACAACATATGCATTCTTAATCAGCGGTATATAGCATTAAATATAGATTTTGGATAACATTGCATTTCTTATTTGCAAGAATTTCTATTCAATTTCAACACAGAAATGCAATGTGGTTGAAGAGAGCATGCAGGCAAGAAAGACTTTGTGACTGTACCAGATAGGAGTTTATCATATAAATGAAAATGTACAGGCTTATGGGAAACATCTTGTTCGGAGGCAGAAAACTGAATGACAGCTAGCATGCAAGGAGTTATTACAAACTGGAACCTTCTTCAAGAGGATCAAGGTTGTCATTGAAGCACTCCCCCCCCACCCCGAGTTCTATCCTTGCTATCTTGTCATTGACATGGTTTTTGAAAAGAGAGATCTGGAAATATGCTGATGACACAATTGTTAATAAACACAATATGAAGTAGAGGGATGTAACAATGCTATCACCAAAAGGATATTGGGGAAGAGAAATATATTCATTTGGGGATGTGCCATGTCTTCAATCTACCAAGCACCTTGTACTGATTCTTCCTGTGCTAGCTCTTCAGTCTAAAGTCACTGGAGCACAAGTAATACACAATGAACCTGAGAATGCCTGTGTTGCATGTATATTCTTATTTCCTATAATACTCTAAAATGCGTCTATAATTCTCATCCACATTGAGTTATTCACCTTTAAATTTCAATACAATATACATACCTCCTCAAATCAAGCCTGTTCCCAATGTTCCCCCTGGGCCTGAGTAGAACCATTTGGATTAAATACAATACATCATTTTAAAAAAATTGCTCATGCTTCTTGATATCTCCTTACAATGATGGGGATACCTACTAACACAACATAGTACAATTTAACCATTTTTTCTTGTATGTGGCAGGTCCCATGCCATCCAATCTCCCTCCTTGTTTCAACATAACCATATCAATCTGTCCAATTAAGGAAATACAGAAGCCCAAATAGATATCTCTGAGGAAAGCTCTAATCTACTATGTCAGCACAGTGTCCCAAAATGTATCTGGGCAGTGTCTGAGCTTCTGAGACCTTTTATAACTTCATTCGCCTTGCACCATAATAATAACCAAAATAAATGTTCATAGCATACATGTACAACTTCAATACCTACAGCATATGTAGCAAAGTGTAGAATGAGTGAAATAACTAATGGAAGAGAGCAATGCCAGACAAAAAAAAAGATAAAAACTAAACTGAAACATTCATGAAATAATATCACCATCCACAAAACAAGCCCTTGGTCCTTGTGCATTTAATTTGTGTTCAGCCAACTCAACAACTGAATAGATGGGAATCTGCTATCATTCTCGAATCCCCTAAAGCCATACATGCAAAAATCCACTCCTTGGCAACCATAAATCGTCTGTCATCAGCTTTTATGGACATGTTTACACTACTACAATCTACCTTATGTAGATAATATATGCATACATGACTAGGTTGAGTATAGACAGCCATGTGGAGATACAGATATTTTGGGGGGACTTATAAATGAGCACATGAGCAACAATAAAGTAGATGAAACCATCTCTTACAGGTATTGGTAGGGTGCAACAGTCAACCGAAAGCAACGAGTCACAAACTTTGAGAATGCTCCCTTAGAACAAAGAAACCTGGGGTGACCCAAGCAGAAACAATATTCTACAATATTTATGTAGAAGGTAGTGAGACTTTGAGGCTGAAAAAGCTTGACACACTGCAGCAGAGTAACTAGAGTGAAGAGCATGATCTCCAGGGGTTGACTTGCAGTTACACCATCACAAACCTATAGAAGAACTAATTGGTGGATCCTGTTGGTACTGTTTTTCAAGTTATACTTGCTTGTTGCTTAGGAATGCCAAACTGCCTCTGTAGCTCTGCTTGAGTCAAAGTTATAGTACATTTTGCAAAAAAGTCTTCCAGAACATCAACACTGATATTTTAGTAGCATTTCTACTGACATTCTTTTCCCAAGACTATACACTGTACTGAAATGTAACTACATCTGACAGGACCATGGCACAAAATAAGGGTTACGACTTCAATTAAAACATTTGCAAGCACTTTTGTGTCAATGTACATAATTATTTATAATGTTTTTGTTATTTGGTTTAACTAACTTCAAAGAATGGCATATAGGCTATGATGTCAGGACTATACACTCCCAGCTGTAGCTCTGTACATAGCTTTTCATCCAAAATGCATGGCTTGAACAAGAATTCAGTTTCTGTTTTGAGGGCATAGTGTCCATTTTAATAAAAATATCTGATATTACATTCTTATTGTTTTCAAGTTATAAACCCTTCAGGCTTTCTCTGCTCTTTTTTTAAGTTGTGCCATCCGCTTCTATGGCCTCCAGTCAGTTAAATTGTACCGTCTTCTCTCTTTGGATGTTTATTCCTCAGCCTTGTGCCAAGGATGGAAGCATGAAACAGCCTTGGCATGAGTTAGAATCAGTCAGGAAACAATCACTGTTGCATATCTGTATAACTCTGAGAGTTTTCTGTGGGCTTCTGATTAATGTCTGGATGGCTTGTGAGAAACCTTATTTTCAGTTGAATAGATGACTACCTGCACATATAAACTGATGGACTTAGCAACAATAATGATATAAGGAGACATTCGAGGACCAATTTATCATTTGTGATGCATTTTAGATTTTTATCATCTTGAGCACAATTTCTTCATTTCTTGCTCATTTTCCCATAGTGTGAAACAAATCTCAGGAGCTAGACATGTGATAAGTGATGAACTAAACCACAATGCCCAAGTCATATTAAGTGCGACAGCCATGCTCTGGGGAGTAATTGGTAGCAAAACTTTTTAGCAAAAAGACTATGATTACACTTGAAATACTTGCATATATTATGCCGTACTGGGGCTCAATGATTCAGGGGCTCAACTTGTATTTCCAGCCTGTTATTCTGTAAAATTGCTCTATTGTGTCTTTTACACTTTACAGATACTCTTTATTTGTTTTGTTACAAATAAGCAATAGGAAGTGTCACATGCCATCTCTGCAACTGTATAATCAATTGTGGTTCAGGTATGGAATCCATCATCTGAACACCATTTATCCAGAAAGCTCCCATAGACTCCATTAATCAAAAAAGTCACATTTTTGAAAACTATTTTCTTTTTCTCTGTAATAATAAAACAGTACCTTGTACTTGATTTGAACTAAGATACAGTGAATCCTTATTAGAGGCGCCCCCATCATATTTGGTTTATTTAATTTTAAATGATTGCTGGGTAGATCATGGTGATCCAAACTAAGGAAGGGTACCTTTCTTTCTCCATTTTATTTCTGAACTATATATTTTGTAATGCAAAAACAACAAAACATAGGAATAAAAACAAATGTGGAATGCAAAAGATATAGTATGATGAAAACAAAATGAAATGTAACTGTTGAGAAACCTCAGTGAACCAGCAAATCAGGCTGTAAAAATAGCAATTTACTAATATAATAACTGAAACAAACCATTTATTAAACTATAAATCTGTGTTATGCTTTATTTACCTTGATATATGGAGGCCACTTTTCAACAGGTAAAACAAATTGAGTGGTTTGTTTGTCTCTAGTTTAGGATGTGCACCGCGGGTAAAAAAACTGATTTTAATGGAAATGCTGGGTAAAACAGCAAGATTAAAAATCTGTCTAGCTGAGTATTGAAAAAGAAGTAAGCAGTCCTGACTAAGAGCTCAATGGGAGCAGAGCACTCCGCATCAGAATTATTGGAACATCTTCTGTACAAAAGTGTTTCCAGTATGACATAAGGAAATATACTCCCGGGGGAAAGTCTGGTGTCTGTAACCAGGGTGCTTTACCACTGAGACCAGTGACAGATGTTGGTCTAGCAGCAATGTCTGCTAAGTTAGGATCAGAAGAGATGAGTTGCACTGACAAGGTGTCCCAGTTGGTGATTTCAGAAGTTGACTCACTAGGTAGCAGGCTGCCTTTTAAGGTGGCTGGAGCTGAGATTTTACACTCAACAAACTGATGTGCTTTGGTTTCGTGTTCACTTTCACCCTCCTGAGTGGTCCTTCTCAAACCGTATGTAGCAATGGCAGGAGAGACATATACCCTCATGAGGTAGTCAGTCACTTCATCATTCTGGGCATTGCTTTGATGCCATAGTAACTGACGGTAGTTCCTGCTATCCTCATGGACATTAAACTATGGGACATCTGTTGCATGTCTGAATTTATCGGCACAAGTTCTTGTCTGAAATGGATGAGTACTTCTATAAGGCTGCTCTTCAAGTTGGGCCCAGTGAAAAGAGTGTTGTGCAATAACATATTTTCATACTGAGCTCTAGAGTCAAACATTACCCTAATCTGATTCGATTTTTTAGGCTGGTAGACATCAAAGGGAGATACCAGCTCCCTTCTTCTTCCTTTAACGGTGGTGCAGCTTGTTTGCTGTCAAACACCTTTTGCATGAAGGTTAGTAAATGTTCTCCCATTTCTGGTTTCCTGTCTAAGGTGAGTTTCAGTGAAGCAAACCTAGAGATTGCTTGTTGTCTATTGTTAGGCAAATGTCGCTTTTGTATGCAGGAAGATAGAGGGGCTACCCAGCTGTTGGACTTATCCCCAAGGCATTCTTTGTCCATAGTTTTAAGGAATGCTTCCTCTTCAGTAGTGAGCACTATTTTATTGTCATCACTGGAAGATTTGAACACAGTGCTACCGAGAGTGTCTCCCTGAGACTTGTGAGAATTCACACTACTCTGTGTGATGGGCTGAAACTCTGAGTGGCTTTCAAGTCTTTCTTTCACACAGTAATGATGTGGGCATGGTTCCAAATAAGTGTTGCATCCGTTTGGGAATACATGAGTTTTGTAATGTAAGTGGGTTTCTTCTTACCATCTCTATAGACATTTCCTGCAATGACCCATCCTAGGTCAAGGCGTTGGGCATAAGGAGCATCATGAGGTCCATTGCGATGCTGGTGTACCTTGTGTACTCTCAAGATATCTCTGCCAAGCAAAAGGAGAATGTTAGCATTCTTGTCAATGACTGGCATGCATTTAGCCATGCTCCTTAAAGTGCAAGGAAAGGCAAAGAAATAAAATCCTATTTTTACTTTCTTTAATGAAAAATAAATATATCTTCAATATACTTTAATTAAAAAATGTGTTTATAAGAAACCTGACTGTATGCAGTGAAATTCTCCCTTCATTTAGTGCTGTGGATAGGAATTGTCAGATGGTCCCTAACTTCTGGCAGGGAAACAATCATACAGAAGTGGGAGCCCCTGCCTTACTTACCAGCCATGCAGAACTCAAGCAGCTTTGTTTTTTTGATCATTTATGAAGATCCCTAAGAAGCCCAGACCACACTGAGCATGTGTATGTAGTCTAGTCTTGCAAAGATGTACTGTATAACAAGTTACAAGATGGAAGCCCCCTGTGGCCAACTTTGAAAGCATAAATCATTTGTTTGATTAGGCTTGTGGTGCAATAAGTTCATGTTTATGTTTAGTATACAAAATACAGCATTTCTAGCCTTATTCTATTTTAGACTTACCTTGCCCTTTAAGTGAGTGTGATGAAGAGCAAATTCGGGTGTACGAATTTCTTCTCTGTTGGATGGTATACGGTTGCATTCAACCAGTGTAGACAAAGGTACGTAGTTCTATCTTTTCATCTAAAGATGCTACCATAAAGCCATAAGCTCTTCTTCCAGCCACTTCAGAAATACCTGCACAGGTGCCAAGAGTATATGGTAGAGCTTCTCCACTTATGTTGAACAAATTAAAGAACTCGGTTCGTGCCAGTGACCTATTGCTTTGGTCATCAAGAATGGCGTAGAGTTTAATTGTCTTTTCAGGCTGTCCTTTAGGGTATACCTTAACTAGGCATATCTTGGCACAGGACTTGTTAAATACTCCTTCTCCACAGACTTCAGTACATGAAGTAGACACTGAAGAAGAAGCTGAGGTTTGATTGGAGCTCTCCCTGTCATAATTTCATTGGGGAGAAGTGTTTGAAGGTAGAACTGGAGAGGACTGTGGATGAAGGGCTGACACATGTTTGTCACTGTTACACTCTAACATTTAATAATAGCTGTGCAGTCCTTGGCAAGATGTTCCACAGAGGCACAGCACTTGAAGCAAATGCCAAATTCCCTTAAGATTTCTTTGCGCTCCTGCAGTGGTTTTGCTCTGAAGCCAATACACTTTTTGAGTGGATGAGGCATCCTGTGAATAGGGCATTGCCAATTTGGGTTTTCAATAGTGATGGGCGAATCTCCCGCGTTTCGCTTCGCCGAAAAATTCACGAATTTCCAGAGAAATTCGCGAATTGGCGAAAAAATTAGCGAAATGAGTCGCGCGTATTTTTTGATGTGCGTCGCGTCGTTTCCGACGCGTGACTCGTTTTTTTTGGGCGAATTTTTTTGCGGCAAATTTTTGCTGCCGTTTTGCGAATTCGCCCCTGGTGAATAAATTCGTCCATCACTAGTTTTCAATTCTCTCACCCTGATCACCTTTGCTGGGAGAAGTAATTGCAGGAACAACATCTGTTTTCTTAACAGACAAGAGACCTCTGTGATCCCTGTATTTGGTGTGTGTATGATTTGGTGAAGGGGGGCTAGGAACTGTTGCCTCACTAAATATGAAGCTTGGATCGTTCTTCATCCTTGCAATCCTTTTGATGAATCGCAGAAGAATGTAAATGGTGGGAAGGAAACTTGTTTTTTTACCTTGTAATTAGAACCTTGTGTTACCCACTTTTCTTGAATGCTGTATGGCAGCTTTGCTACTATTGGGTTAACACCATGAGCGGTGTCCAGATAGCTGAAACCTGGCAAGCGAGGATCAGTTTTTGCCAGTTGAAGTTCAAGCAAGAGGTCACTCAGCTCTTGAAACTTTTGATTGTCCTTTCCGGTTATTTTTTGAAAACTTTGCAGTTTTTTTAAAAAGCACTTTCAATGGCTTCTGGACTGCCATAACTGTGTTCCAGGAGCTCCCTTGCAGCTGCTAGACCTGCAGCTACATTGCCAGTGTAAACAGATTTCAAAGTCTTAATGCCTTCTGAAGACTGTGGGCCAAGCCACTGAATCAGTAGGTCTAATTCTTGTACTAAGATCTGCTATGGCAGCCTCAAATGTACTCTTCCAGCCCCTGTTGGTTTCTGGTTGGTCAGCAAACTTTGAAAGACTGGTGCTGGTGAGTTCACAGCGAGCCATAAACTTGGCAATGTCTATAATTACATTTCCTTCTGGCTTTGGGCAAGGAGCTGCTGTGTAAGGAAAGCCAGCGCTGTCTGGCATATTAGTGTTGAATGACTCAGGGAAGTAAGGTGATGCAGAGGCATTCAGCATAGGAATATGTTTATAGTCCATTACCATAGTGGGGTATGTATCTGCAGCAGTGGTTTCAGAAGGTAAATGACTGTCCATGTGTGATACTGGGTTAGGTAGTATGTCAACACCCCGAATTATAGTTTGTTGGAGCACAGGTCAGGAATTGAAGCAGAAGGAGGAGAACACTGATTGTGTTGATTAGAGCTGTGGAGTATCTTTGCCATGCCTTGAAGTGACTGTTTTGAGGAATTGCTTGTGTGCTCGGATATATCAGAAGCAACTGAGTGCCTGCTATTTTGGTTCAAAACCTTGTCATTGGTGTGCTTGATGAAGTCCTCAGACTGACACTATCTCTATCAATTTTGTCACGTTCCTTTTTCAAGATCTGCAGTTTGGCTTCCATTTCTGCTTTCTGATGAGCAGCTTCAATCTCTGCTTTCTGATGAGCAGCTTCAATCTCTGCTTTGTGATGAGCAGCTTCAATCTCTGCTTTTTGACGAGCAGTTTCGATTTCTGCTTTGAGGGTAGCTTCCTTTCTAGAAAAGTCAGCCTCTGTTTTAGCAGTCTGTAACTCATCCCGGGCCTTGAGTAGTTGCTCGCTAAGAGTAGAACACCTTGAATGTGAAGATCTGGAAGACCTTTTTGTGTTTCTAGAAAATATAGAGACATGAGATGAAGCAACCCCCTGATTTGTGATTTTTGCTTGAGCCTTCACCTTGGTCTCTTAAACTAGGCAGTTTCTTTTCTCATTGAGGTAATTGAATCGACTTAACTCTTCTAAAGAATTCTCTGTGTTGGTGCTCTTTAAGAAAGATGAATATTTACTACTCAGTCTCTGATAATGGTCAAAGGCAATATCGAGACCTTTGAGAGTGCCCTCTAGCTGCAGTACTTCTTGGTCTGATTCACTAACCACAGACATGCAGTGAACTGTTTTGTTCCATAGCTCAATGAGATTATCTGCAAGCTGCTCTTTATCAGCTTCAAAATTATCCTTTAGTTTAAGAGTAGGTTTGATCTTCCTTTTGGATCTGACACTTTGCTCTGGCAAGGCGGTGCTGGGTTGTACATCAGTGAGCTGTGGTTCTTGACACACATTTTCTGAAGTATCCATAACCTAAGCCATAGGGCCTGATTGAGACATAGCAATGACTGTGCTGCTTGCAAGGTATGCAGTGTAAAGTCTGTGTAACACACAGCTAAGAGCACAAGAGAGGTAGGCGCTGAGCAGACAGGCAGATTACAGAAAGTTCATGCAGGATATATCCCACTTGAGTCTCTATGCAGAATATGGATAGCAGTATTTTGTGAACAGTGGTATGTAGAGAAGCTCTTCCTGCCTGAAGCAGATCTGTACATGTAATTATTCAAACTGGATGCTGATAAATCATGATGAGAGGACACTGGAGTGTGCAGATATGTAGCTGTTTCTGTGTTATGCACATACACTGTGCTGCTGCTGCTACTGATGTCTGGCTGCATCTTGCTAGCACAGAACTAACACAAAGCTGGCCCAATTTGAACTCATCCTTTACAGGACACTACTCTCTGTTAATAGCAGATCTCCACAAACAGCTGAACTCAACTGGACTGACACAAGTATGCAGATCTTGATGAAGTTTATTTCAAAACTGTTGTAAAATCTCTCATACATAGATCAAACTAGTAGGTCAAAGAATATTGATATCACCAGGGTTGGATAGGCAGCTGGAGTGCACCTAAAATGGCTGCTAACTTGGAACAGTTGAAGAGGGGAGGGGGGTAAGGGTCACAGCATCTTCCTGGACTACAGGGGGAGGTGAAGAACAAATATGGGAAGATGCAGAAAACAACAGAAAAAATGTAAAGACAAGTTGTGTGTAACATAACAAGGACACAACATCTGCTCAAAGTGGGTTCCTGGACTCATTTGCTAGTAGTAATGCACAACAAGCAGTGATTAGCTATACATACCCATCTGCAAGTAGAATAATAAAAAAAAAACAAAACTGTGATTGGTTAATGCTCTAGGGCAGTGATCCCCAGCCAGTGGCTCACAAGCATCATGTTGCTCACGACCCCTTGCATGTTACTCCCAGTGGCCTCAAAGCAGCTGCTTATTTTGAACTCATGGCTTAGAGGCAAGTTTTGGTTGCATTAAAACCAGGTGTACTGCCACACAAACCATTCCACATAGGGACTACCAAACTGCCAATCACAACACTCATTTTGCACTCCAGGAAAATTTTTCATACTTGTGTTGCTCCCCAATTTTTTTCTCCATTTGAATGTGGGGTAAAGTTACCCATTGTTAGTAAATAAAAAGTGTTTATATAAATGGCTGATATTGGGGTATATTGGAGCAGATGAGTAATGGATAATGCCATGGTACAGCCAATCCCAGTACGCCTGTGGATACCTCAGTGGTGGTGTCACTATCTTCACCTGGAAACATATTCCTAGTCTCTTCACTGTACTCGGAATTGGAATCTACAGTCAGATAAGACCATATGACACTCATCTATGGTCTCAAACTTGATGAGAATGTTGGAACAGAGGCAAACCAAAAAAATCTTGTACCAATGAATACATACATATATATATAAAATTGGAATTTCTAATGTGGATAAAAAAAAACCCTATTCATGGATGTGCAAAGCGGGAACTAGGTGACATGGTCCTACCGTTTTCCTTTCATGCGGGTCTGAGCAGCAGCAGAATAGATGTGTGTGTGTAAGTGCTATGACCATGTCCAAACAAATAAATTATTGATAATATTATTCTTTGAGTCTTGTATCCTTGAGGCAAGGCATCCCCACACCACAGTTCATTTAATAAGTAACTATCTATGTAACAACTGAAGATGAAAAAAGATGATTGGGAAAATTGCCTCACTTTCTGCTTGAGAGCTGCTGGCTGCCATCTCTAATTTGACGATTCATTATAAAATGTTTTCACATTAATGTTCTTGCTGAAAAATCACACAGAGACAAATGGGCCTTGGATGCTGCTCCTCCTGCTTTAATAGTTGTGTATTTAATCGAAGAAGAATATTCTCATCATCTGGAGTGAGGAACCAAAGAGAAGAGCTTTGCCAGCCAAAATCCAAGATCTGGTGCAAAGGGCAGAAAGAACAACTAATTAGCTGAGTTGCAAAGATAAATCAGATGCTGTGTTTGTGCTAACACACCACAATATACTGTATGTACTGAAATGGACTATCATACTCCTAGCAAAAGGCCAAATTACTTCATCTGCCTGGGTAAACTTTATGCTAAACAAGGCCTCCGAGAAACATGTTTAAGACCATGGCAACTTTTACTGCTACCTTTGCATTCGTAATGATGCAGAACATGCCAACCGCAACAAATCATGACTTATTTTCAGTATGTCCCAAGTATATCAACAATGGAAGAAAAACACGATCTGGTGCGCTAAAAACGTTTGGCAGTACCTGGAAATAAAGAAAATCCCAATAGTGTATTAAGTGTATTTAAGGGTTAATAAGTACTAAAACTACTCACAAGAGTTTCGTGAAATATCAGGTAGTTGTAAATTAAAGTTGCTCCGTTTTCTCTATGTGGGTGTTGTAAGCTGTATACCTAGCGGGAGGAATCTTACAATAGTGCAGATCAACAAGTAAGCGGCCAGGAAGGGAAAGGGATGTTTTGTGCTTACCAGATCGAAATAACCCCGTGCGGTTCCTCCCCAAGTTGTTTCCCGTTGTGCTGGGAGTAAGGGATCCACCGGTCAGAGTCGCAATCCTCCACCACCGCTGCAGCTCGGCGTGTCCGCTCCGGAAGTGAATCTCTGCTTCTGATCCGACCGCTTTGGTTTGTTCGTTCACTGCTCTATCTTTTTAGGTATAACCAAGTACTTGCGCAAACTGGGGCTGTAATCAATGTCCGTTGAATGCTGTTTTTTCACTGAGGGCTAAAAAAAAAAAAAAAAAAAGCTTTTTTTTCCTAAAATCGAACGATTTGAAGGATTTTTGCGCAAAATCCTTTTAATTCTTAGGTCCCTCATAGGCTAAAATAATCAATTCGGCAGCTTTAAGGGTTGAATTCGAAGGATTTTAAAGGGCCAGTATTATTTCTATTCGAATCGAATTTTGGCTTATTCGATAGTCGAAGTAGCCCAAAATTACTTTAGAATTCAAATTTTTTAAATTTGCATTTTATTCAAATGTTCACTTTGACCCTTAGTAAATGTGCCCCTGGGTATTGTCTGTAACGTTAATTACACCATTTTCCTTCATTCTCAGAAACAATGAATATAGAAATTATTCTGCTAGTGGCATACCATACCTCCCAGCATTTGAAAAATGTAAAAAAAAAACATTTGACCACTCCCATTGTATTACCACACCTCCTAATTACCATATCCATTTCATAAAATGTGGCCAGTTATGAAAGTTTGAACACATTTCTGGGAGTTTTAGGTCAATGTTTTATGTGTTATACAGTAAAAAAGGTGAAATTGCCCTTTAAAAGCTGTGAGTTACAATTCTCCCAAGAGACCTGCATATCTTAAATCTTAAATACAATTGTTTTTTTGCTTGGCTTAAATTGGTACAAATGAATTGAACTGCAGCTGCACAGTGTTCTGGGCTCTCTGCCAAAAAGTCTCATTTTAATAAAGTTTCAGAATCTTTTTCTGGCGTCAGTGCAGAAGATCAAAGAGAGACTCTTTCAGTAAGAAACTCAGGTTTGCCGGTCTGAGCTATCTAAATTGGGACTGTCCCACAGAAAACAGTATATATACTGTATATATATATATATATATATATATGTAACCCTTTCTTGGCCAATATTGACCAAACCAACTAGCATAGGTAGAGCATTGGTTACACGCGACTCTTTCACTCTCAGGTAGGGCTTTCGCTAAGTGGAAAATCACGTGTGATGTAGTAGAACTACAACTCGATACTGCATATGGTGTGTAATAAAGGTTGTTGGACGCCAGGGGTTCTTTGTGCAAACAATATGAACAATTTATTTACAGTAGCAGCACAGGGTATTATATACTCACAGACAGTGGTATTATAGCAGATACTTAGCACAGGTACAGCATAGATTGTGCCCTCAGGTAGGATACCAGGATGGGAGTTTTAGTTGCACCAGCCAGGTTATCAATGCCCATGTGGTCCGGATCCCACCAGCAGGTTCAGGTGACTCAGGGGTTAAGTACTCTTCCTGCAGTCCCTATCTCTGAGGTCCCTTCACTTCAGGCAAGGTAGAGCCTGGGGGAGAGCTACTCCCTACTATCCTCCTTGATGGGGCTTGAGCTGCCCTTTCTCACTTCCCTCTCTTTCTCACCTCTCCTAGAGAGTGCTATAACAGGACTAGCCTATCTCTGACTAGTCCTCATTCACGGGGCCCTGTTCCCCGACTTGATACTTGGTACCTCTAAAGGTGTGCTGTCCCTTTAGGGTAGAGCGCCTCTGGGGCCCGGTTGGCACCCAGGCTCAATGGAGCACTGCCCTCCTCCTCTGCTGCAGGCCAAAGAGGAAGTGCCACTCCCTGCAAGCACCTTTATTACAGCACTGCAGGGGGGGTGGTCACTACCTATAACCAATAATATGAAACAAATCTAACCACCTGGACTTTAGTCCAATAGAAGGCAGCTAGTAAAAGGGCAAGGGAAGAAGCCATAAGGGCCATGGTACTTATGGGTCCCTACATATATATATATATATATGTATATGTATATATATATATATATATATATCCAGTGTATGCACTCTTACCAGATTTTTAAACAATTTTGGGTGCGTGGGTCAATACTGTTCAGATAAGATGATCAAAGGACTCCCACTCCAATTCTTTCTCGTGAATAAATGTGTTATTTTATCCTTAGATGCATTTTTCCAACGTTTCGGCCCACGTTAGGGCCTTTATCAAGGTCCTAAACATTGGAAAACGTGTACAGTAGTGATGTCATACCGTCACAGAGGGGTATCCACATACTGGGTAAATAGATCCTTATGTACAAGTTATCTAGGGGAATACCTGTTCCTTGTGTGACTATAAGGGCTAGTCATCCTATTAAAGTGTATATTCTTATGGAAGAGTTCTCCCAGTCATGCTAATCTTAGCTCTGCTAAACTGATATGCACACCAGGACTTGTTCACATGGACATTTGAAATCCTAATTGCTTGTAGTAGAAGAAATCCCCAAAGCTGAAGTCAGTTATTGTCTGACACAATTACAGCAAAAGTATCATGAGGTTAACCACTCATCAAATCAATTTCCCTAATGACCTTTCTTTCCTACAAGGCTGGAATGTATTGTTTTATAGATTTCTACCTTTTTTTAATGTGTAGAAAAAATAGATAGCTAACATACAGTACAGCATGTAAAACGCCATGTCAACCAGAAGAGCAGGGCAACAGAGGGAATATATACTGTAGCAATGGCAATATTAGAAAATAAAGGGGAGAAATAAAAGGCATACTTACCAAACCAATGATTGCTTTCAAGTGGTCAGTAAAGTCCTCATACTGAATTTCCAATATAAATCTTTATGTATACCTATTTTTTTACTTTCAAACTCCAATTTCTCGCACTGACTGGGCTCAAGTGCAAATAGTATGCTCATTGTTCAAGGAAAATGGTCCTGCCTAATCCATTAGATTCATACACTTAAAGGAGCATTAAAGGAAAACTAAAGCCTAAAAATTAATATGGCTAAAAATGCCATATTTTATATACAGAACTTATTGCACCAGCCTAAAGTTTCAACATCTCAATTGCTTCAATCATCCAGGACTTCAGACAAGTCACTGGGGGTCTCCATCTTGGAAAGTGTCTGTGACATTCACATGCTCAATGGGCTTTGAGCAGCTGTTGAGAAGCTAAGCTTAGGGATTGTCTCAAATTATTCAGCAGAAAATGTAGTTGTCCTGTAATATAAACTGATACTACAGGGCTGATTATTAAATTCTATGATGCTAATTGCACTGGTTTCTGTGCTGCCATGTAGTAATTATCTGTATTAATGACTAATCAGCCTTATATTGTGACTATATTTCTATTCTATGTGTACTGTATATTGTGAGTGCTCAGTAAGTGAAAGCAGCACAGAGCATTTAAATCAGTGAATCAGCAGAAAAGAAGATGGGGAGCTACTGGGGCACTTTTGGAGACACAGATCTTTACTGCTAAAGAGCTGTGGTTGCCTTGGGCTGGTAGTACAAAACGTAATGTACATCATTTCTAGCTACTTCTTTACTTAAGTTTTAGTTCTCCTTTAAGTGGTATATGGCAAAAAATCTTGACTAATAGCTCAGAAGTTTAAGGAGCCTATAATTGAATTGACCTGCACCTTCAAAATTGTCTTCAGTAGCCCCCATCTTGAGTTTTGTTAGACCATCTATTGAGTGCCAGTGGTACTGCAGACACTGAGTGTGCTCTGGACTAAGATTGTAAGCTAAGGGGTCACTGAGAATCTTCAAAACCTTAGCAGAAAGTGAAAATTGGGTTCAAATGTGGCTCAAAATGCAACAATTTCATGCTGCCATGAAATTCACATTTGAATTAGCTACATCCCTGAGTTACAAAAATATATTTGTTTCTTAATTTGGGTCCAACAATGCCCACAAATCTGCCCCTATGTGCACAGTTAATATATGTGTTGTTTCATGTTACTCATTGTGGAATACAAAAGAGCTCCCACATCTAGAAATGGCAACTGGAGTATCATTGAGAGCTTCTAACTTCAAAACATCTTCAGAATTCTGTACCTAATGCATACTGAACTGCCAAGAATGTATTACTGATATAAATGGGTCATGTGATAAAAGTACAAAGGGTGCCCATGTCTAGTAATCTATAACAACTAGATCTTTGCTTTCCAACAGCTCATCAGTAGCTGTTAATGACTCCTAGAATGCAAACTGATTCATTCCATACAATCATTTTCTCAAACCTCATCATACACCAGGGGGTGGGAGCGGAAGGTCATTGTATCTTGATGTTATGAGTAGAAGACTCTGATCTGAAGATACATTCCTTGTTTTATTCTTAACATTGAACTCAGAAGCACTATAGGACACTATAACCAATGTTTCATATTGCTATTGGGACATAAACGCTGATATCCACTGTACTTAAAATCTTAGCTAGTAAAACTGTGCAGTTATTAAATACAGCATTTCTCTGAATAGAGTCTCTAGTTACTTAGTAACCAGTTTTTGGAATGATTTTGGTGTTTAGACATTTTTATAGTTGCTGTCAAGTTAGATTTTGGCTTGAGGTCAGTAACCATCACTCAAATGGATTATCCAGAACAGATCTTAAATCTTTCAAGTGGAGTGTATATGCTGCAGCCAGTCTTTGAACTCTATGTTCTTTTCATTTAATTGCATATACAGTAGGTAACATTATACAGTTTAAGTAAATTGTTCATTCCATCACCAACCTAGTCAATATAAATTGAGCACAGGATGACAAAATAATTAGTGAAAACTGCATGTCAAATAGCGATGGGCGAATAAATTCGGCAGGCATGAATTCGAGATTGCACAAATACATTGGAAAATTTGTGGCATCAAAAGCGTTTGACGCCCACCACAATTTGATGAGTGCATCAAACTGTTGCGCATCAAAATTATATGGATGCCCATTGACCAAAACTGTTTCAAGCGTCAAATCTATATTCAGCGTTTAAATTTGTTAATTTTTCGGCAAAGCAAGATGGGACAAGTTCGCCCATCACTAATGTTAAAATGATGAGTAGATCCAGAGATAATGGAGCTTATTAATTAACACAGCCACAAGTGCAGTTCCAGTACAGTGGATGCAATAATTGCTGAGGTTGAGCACCTGAGATTGACTGTATTTTGCACCTCAATGAGCACTGTAGGTTATAGTCTGTACAGGGTCATAGGGCTCATTTATTAACTTCACACAGTGAATATACGACATAGTTATATTTATAAATCTGGATAAGAGTGGGCAAACTGAATTGCGAATTTCTTTTTCGCACAGTGAATGTCCATAAGAGTTTTTTACGTATCGCAAATTGTGCATATTTATGCACACTCACACCACGAATTTGGAGGCGGAGAAAAGTTTTGCAAAACAGTTTTACGAATTGCAAATTTAGATTGCTGCCAATGCTATTTTCGTACAAAACAGCCTCACACAGTGGCCACACTAAAGCAAACACTCATCTCATTTGAGAGCCATTTGCAAAAATTTGTTCGCAATGAGAGTTAGCAAAAAACTGAAAGATGGGCACGGCACTGCAATATTTTAGCATTCAGGAAAATACATGGTCAGTGCAATCATTTGCCAATAAATACGCTCTACGTAAACTCTCTATATGACCCCCATTGTCTCTTTAATATTTCTCCTCTAGTAATAAGACAAAACAGAGGCGCCAAAAGGATAAAATTAGCTAAAAACACTTAAAAACCCAATGGGTAATTTAGAGGAGCTAGTAGTGGACTTACCTCCTCCAAGCAGACACCAACAAAAGTGGTAATTTTCAGTAATAGTTTATTCAAAAAACAGTATTGCAACGCGTTTCGCAGGCATTTCCTGCTTCATCAGGCAATGTGGAACGGGAGCAAAAACAACAGTGTCTTTGTATAAATACGCCAGGCAAATCTGTCATTTCTCCTCTAGTTTGAGGTCTTCAAGGAGAATTTGAAAAACTTTCTTTGTAAAGGTTTTTATTACAATTACAGGGTGATGGTGGCCAATGAAAAGCCTTGTGTGAGAAAACCATAAATGGCCAATTTACAACTGTGTTTTAAAGGAAATATACTAATAGATATTGTATTGGAAATGCATTCTATTTTTATTATGTCTTTGTAGACAGGTACAGTAAGTGCATAAGCGCTTGTAGGCATTTGTCACTCAAGTTAACTGGGTGAGATTGCAGACATTTTGTTCCCACTCATGTAGTTGAAAATCATCTGAGCACCATGTGTGTTGTTGCCCTAGTAATGACCCCACAACATTTTGCCTGGGCCTCTCTAATAATGAAGATTACCCTGAGAGTAGTTTCTTCACCTTGTTTCGATAAAATGCTGATTCATCCATACCTCCCAACTGTCCTGTTTTTTGTGGGACAGCCCTGATTTTGACAGCTCAGCCAGCAGTCCCAGATTTTTTATTAAAAAGTTTCTCTTTGATCTCCTTTTTGATACAAATGCTGAAACATAATTAAAATAAAATGCTTTTGGCAGAGAGCCCAGAACACTCAGCAACTGCACTTGAACCAATTTAAGCTCAGCAACGACACATTTGTGACTATTTAAGATAAGCAGGTCTCTTGGGAGACCCCAGCTTAAAGAACAATTTCCTTTCATTAGCCAAACTGTTATAACACATAAAACATGGGCCTAAAACTCACAGAAATGTGTTCAAGCATACCAAATTTTATAAAATGGGCATGGTAATTAGGAGGTATGTCCATAAAATGAACATGGTAAAAAACATTAGATGTGGCAGTATTTTTCTCCCTCTTTCCATTTTACAGGTGTTGGGAGGTATGATTTATCACCAGGTCCAGGCTGCTAGTAACTCCAGGGGCCCCTTCCATCAAGGTAGACTGGGTGGGTGTATCACAAATTGCAAGAACAAAAGGGCTATCAGTTTATACTTTTATTATAGGTACTTGCATCAAGAGGAGTTTTATGCACTTTTGTATAGTTGTGCTCTACCCTGCTCAGTTCTTCTTGCCTTCCGTTCTGAATTGGGAGCTGCTTCACCTATTGATGCAGCAGAACTCTGGAGCAACTGTCACCTCCTAACCAGGCAGTAGCTCCAGGGATCTAATTGTGTCCAGTGTTAACATGCACAGCACTCTTGCTCCAAAAGATTTGGGCAATTGCATCTGATTTACTATGACTAAATGCATGCACAGTTAAGCTCCCCATAGACGCAACGATCTTTCGCTCCCGAACGACCGATTTTGGTGAAGTCCGACCAATCTGTCAAATTATCGTGCGGTTAGTGGGATACAAACGATCGTTCGTCTCACGATTTTTCGCCCGACATTGGTCTGATGATTGATCGGCCAGGTTAGAAAATCTTTATCGCTCCCCATGCAATCTACCTATGTTAGCAGGGCAAGCAGGCTGCGATCCTTCAGTTTTGCTGGCAATATCGCCTGAAATGGTCTTTTTAGTTGATGGACACATCAGGCATTTAAACGATCGTTTTGAGACAATCGTGGTCTCACGATAACCATTGGATCTTTCAAATATCTTTACGTCTATGGCCAGCTTTAGGTTAATTTTGGCAAGTTGGGTGCAACTGTACCAGGTGCAACATAACTGTTTCAAGTATATCACACCCTTGTGAATCCAATGATATTAGAATCCTGGGAAAAAAATGCTGTATTGTGGGGAGAAAAAATAATGCAATTTTGCTCAAAATTGCACTTTGCTAACTGCAGTTGCAGAAGAGCATGTGCTCTCAGCTATGGACACAGGTACTAAGATGAATAACACCAATGCAGGTTCCGTTCAGAATCCATTTAATCATATTTTCTTGTGCAAAAAATTTACATTATAGACACAGAAGAAGATATTGTTTATTGTATAAACCAGGGATACAGCCCTTTGAAACAAATTACAAAACGCGAACATTTGCCAAGAAATTAGGAACAGTTGGCATCTCTTCAAGTCTTAGCTGCCTGATTTTTGATCAATATACTTTTCAACACACATTTCATTTTAAATGCCTGCTTTATGTTTTTGGTAGACTGAATTCTAATGACAGTTATTCTTTTGCCTGAAGAAGTGCAGTTGTTTTTCTTTCAAAGACCAGATGACAGAAGTTACTGTGCCTGATGACTTACAGAGTTTCATTATTTCTATTTACCATTTAATTTATTTCCCAAAAAACTGTTGCTTGAGTAGCTAATGGACTGGTCAGTGGGATTTCTCCTCCTGGGCTGCATAATTTAGTGATGCTATTGATTTCAGCTTCTAAGAACCGTTTTAGTTTTGATAAATGCCCTTTTCCTCTGGCAATATTTATTTTATCAGGAAATGATCTTCAATGTCATGAAGTGGAACATAAAGAGACCTGTACTTATTAACCCAGGCTGGAACCGCGAGGAGATCCCTGGGTTAATGTAGCATCATTTAAAGTTCAGATGATATAAGGAAAGGCCTCAACTAGACTTGGTGTAGTCAGGACTTGGGTGGGGGAACAAGAGAGTGTGTACGAGCGATTGATACCATTTGTTATTATCAGGTTGTTTGTTATAATTAACAAGGTCCCTTGTGGCTGGTAGGAACCATCACGTAGATGTTTACCAGTATAAGGCCTGTGCCGCAGAAGAAGACATTCCACAGTGATTGCAATGAACTTAAAAAGTGTTATTGATGTTGTGGCCTTCTGCAGGGCACAGTTTACAATGCAGGCTGGGGCTCTGGTTGTTCACAAGAGTATTCCACCTACAATATCAGTAACTCACATGCACCACAGCGTTCTCCCCTCTGAAGCCTCCACAACCCTTGTCCTATACTGCAACAGGAGTGTCGTTAGCTGTCTGAGGGGTCCCTCACCTAAGGGACTATAGCCCTGATCTCTGCGGTGTCCTCACATACACGGCCCAAGCTTCTCAAGTAGACTCTCCTCTAACCTAATCCTGAGCACTCACTTCCCTCTCTGGTGTATAATCACTTCCAGGCTCTAAACCCAAACTAATACTCCTTTTTGGGAAAACAGGCTGCACTTACCATCCCTGTCTCTATCTTTCACTCCTGGAGCAAGCTTACTTGTCCCAACTATCCACTGGCTAGCCCTACTGCACCAACCTTCCCCCCAGGGAACTGGCCACTTCAGTCTGCTCTTGCTTCAAGATGTTGCAGGCCAAAAAGAGGAAGTGTATCAGAAAGTCACTCTCTTATATAGGCTCAGAGATGGGTGTATCTCCACCTGCTGGCTGTTCTACAGAATAGTTTATTTACATAAAAATGATGTATCCCTTTACACGTCACCCTTCTGAAAACAAGGCAGATCATCATGTCTGCTGCTTTATCCTATCTTCTTACAAACTAATCATGAAAAACACGTTGGCCTAGAGCCTGGGGGTGACATTGCAAGCATTTTGTCCAGTATTCATGGAGCTGAAAATCATCTGGGCACCAAAATTCTAGAAATGGCCTGTGTTCTGTTGCCCTAATAATGGCCCCAGAAAACTGGCTTTGTCTGGGCTCTCTATTGCTGAAGATTACCATGTATTTTCTTCACTTTTTTCAGATGAAATACTGATTTATCCATGCCTGCCATAAGACATTGCCCTAAAACCCCCAGAAATGTGTTCAAATGTTCATAACCTGCCAAATTTTGTAAAATGAACATGGTAATAGGGAGAGGTGGTCATATGTGTGTGTCTAAACAAGATTTGATTCTATACATGCAGCAGAATTTTTCTTCCTCTTTCCATTTTACAAATGTTGTGAGGTATGATTTATCGCCAGGTCTAGGCTGTTATTAACTCCAAGGACCTCTTGCATCAAGGCAGACTGGGTGGGTGTATTAGCAACAGAAAAAATTTTCCAATAGCACACAGGTCTAAGTGATTTCTTCAAAATTTATTGTGCGGAGTGCAGATGCAACGTTTCGGAGACCAACCTCCTTTGTCCTCCTTTGATGCTTGACAAAGGAGGTTGGTCTCCGAAACGTTGCATCTGCACTCCGCACAATAAATTTTGAAGAAATCACTTAGACCTGTGTGCTATTGGAAAATTTTTTCTGTTGCTACATTGTGAGGTGGCCGAGCCTCTACCATTGTGCACCAGGCGTCTCTACTGGAATTGAGGGTGTGCGAGGTCCTACACCTGTTTCTACTGGGTGTATTAGCAGACATCACACGTTTTGGCCTATATAGCTTGCTCATTTCTTTTTTTTAAAGATGGGAAATCGGGGTGTCAAACCCAGGAGTACATAAAGCATGAAGATGTAGTACCACTGCAATAAGAGTGCAATAAGGTGATGTTAATAAGATACCATGTCCTTGTATATAAAATCTCAGAACCTTCTTAATTTACCTAAGGTAAGATTATATATACCTTTATTTGTCTTTTTTAGGAGTTTATGAATACTAGATTAGTGTTAGTCATGTCTTGGTAAGTAAAACAGTATTGTACAGGAAGATACAACCAAAATAGGTAAACATAAGAGATCAATAGCCAATTTTAACATAGAAGAGACCAAGATGCAAACACCAGTGAACAAGCACTTCTTGGATTACAAACATTCAAGTGCAAGTCTCAGGTTTCTTGTACTTGAAGAGGTTATGTTACCAGCCAGGGGAGGTGACAGAAAGAAGTTGTTACTACAATGTGAAACTAAGTGGATTGACAAGTTGAACACACTTGAACCATTTGGATTGAATGAGGCAATGAGTTACAGATGTTTCTTGTGATCTAATGCATATCCTTGTTTTTACAGTATGAATTTACTTTTTGAAAATTGAACATGGACAACTGCCTGCATCATTATGTGACTTTAAATATGGTACTTACTACGAATGTAGTCCAGAATTATGGTGCATTCCCGGAGCAGTATTCTGAAAGAAAAACTTGAAGCATACATTCTAATGTTCCAGGATACATGGTGGATCTGACATACTTTTTAAAATGGTTGTCTGGGCTATGTAACTAAACATCTGATGAAGGACTGTTGATCTAAAACATGTAGTACATTTCAGAATTAAAAATGACTTAGTTGACTTGGTACTTGGTTCTCCAGAGCGATAATCACCTGCCACAAAGTGAGAACTTTCCTGTGCGCAAGTTCTCAAGGTGCTAAATGCATGCACTGTGCACACATGGAACCTGTACTATGCCTAGTTGATGGCTGGATTACAGTACAGAGAAAAGGGATTAAATAAATCCACATTCTCTGGCCCCATGGTCAATCATACAATTGCTATGTTGGTCCTCACTATTTACCTCTGTTGACACTATTATAGGCTTGTACCTCCCCGCTCCTGCAATCCCTTTTTCATTAATTTATAAAGAGGCATTCGTGGTAGGTGTTATGTATATATTTTTGGTGTGCAATAGCTTACTTAATTTTACCTGATGAGTTCCAACTTGTGTAGAGTTTATATTTTAGAATGTAGGTTAATTTAGAACATTCTTTGCTATGTATAAAATAGTAACAGAAGTAGGAAACCATTTTATAATAGACCCTGCCATTAGTGTACTTCTTATCTTGCTGTTTGCACATGGACTTGGTCTTGTCTGTTTTTCCTTGTAACAACATTTATTTTCTTTGAGTCATGGAGGGAGCTCCTGATTCATAGCAGCGCACTCAAGTGACTACTAATTTCCTAGAACAGGTATGGGATCTGTTATCCTGAAAACCGTTATCCAGAAAAGGAATGGCCGTCTCCCATAGACTCCATTATAATGAAATAAACCACATTTTTAAAAATGATTTCCTTTTATTCTGTAATAATAAAACAGTACCTTGTACTTTATCCAAACTAAAATATAATTAATCCAAATTGAAGCAAATCCAGCCTAGTAAAATATCTTGACCAATAATTATTCCTGAAATACAAAACTGATAAGCCTGAAATAATTCGGCATTATGTCTAAGGCTGAAATGCCCTTTGACTTTATGTTTATTTAAATCTTTTAGCTCAATGGGTTCTTTGATAGTGGAGCTCAAGGGAACTAGGAAGCATAGATTTACTAAGAGCTATTCACTAAAGCTTGATTTTTTCTCAATTTATTAAAAAACCCAAACCCAAACCGCTTTAATTCACCAATAATTTTTCTTGAAAAAAAATCCGTGGGAACTCAACTATAAAAATTTGAGTTTTAACACATGGGGGCAAATTTATCATTATTCACGAATTCGAGGGCTTTTAAGCCCTCGAATTCGGCAGAAATTCGGTATTAAAGGAATTGTTCAGTATAAAATTAAAACTGGGTAAATAGATAGGCTGTGCAAAATAAAACATGTTTTCAATATAGTTTGTTAGGCAAAAATGTTAAGTATATAGGCTGGTGTGACTGTAAGTCTAACCTAAAAGAACAGGACACTAATTCTTGCTTTTCAGCTCTCTTTTGTTTACACTGACTGGTTACCCTGGTTACCAGGCAGAAAACCAATCAGTGACTTGAGGGAAGGCCACATTGGCCATAACTGTTGCTTATGAATCTGAGCTGAATGCTGAGGATCAATTGCAAACTCACCGAACAGTTATGTCCCATGTGGCCCCCCTTCAAGTCGCTGACTTAAGGTGGCCATACACGGGCAGATAAAAGCTGCCGACAGACTGTGTCGGCAGCTTATCTGCCCGTGTGGGGGGCCCTCCGACTGGCTTTCCCGATCGATATCTGGCCGAAAGTCGGCCAGACGTCGATCGGGCAGGTTTAAAAATCCCGTCGGATCGCGGCCGCATCTGTTCGTTGATGCGGTCCCGCGATCCGACCGCCCGTTCTGATCCGAACGTTGGGCCCTAGGGCCCACGATCGGATCAGCCCGATATCGCCCACCTCAAGGTGGGCATATCGGGGAGAGATCCGCTCGTTTGGCAACATCGCCAAACGAGCGGATCTCTTCGTGTATGGCCACCTTTACTCAGATTTAGAGAGCTGAAAAGCAGGAAGTGGATTCAGGCTTTTATATTAGGCATCCAGTCACTCCAACTTTTATAGTTTGCATTTTTCCCTGACTAACTACTGTATATTAGAAACATTTTTTATTTTGCACAGCCTATCTATTTACCCAGGTTTTATTTTTACCCTGAACTGTTCCTTTAATTTGACTGTCAAATGGAAATTGAATAGTTTTAGGCTTTTGAGCGGTATTTGATTTCTCAAAAAAAAGTACGAACGAACAGCGATCGTTCAATTTCACGAAAAAATCGTGAAATTTCCTTCAATCGTTCGAAAAATTCGTAAGATTGGAAGATTGGAAAGATCTAGGCGAATGGTATTCGAGCAGGTAACAGAAAAGAAAGCCTATGGAGGATTCCCATAAGCTTCTATTGCTATTCGGTAGGTTCAATCTGGCGAAGTAGGCAGTGGAATAAAATTTTAAAGTTGAAGTATTCAATCATTGAATGGTCGAAAGGTTCTATTCAATCTATTCGATACACTCGAATTTTGCATATTCGATGATCATAGTGGCCAAATTTGCATATTTGAATATCCGATAAAATCATACGATCGGAATTCGATCGAATTTGATCGAACCTCGAATTATTCACGTGAATTTTGTAAATTTGCCCCATAGTCCACTTTATGTTGCACTTACAGTACTTGGTTGTGGAAAGTGTTATAAGAAACTTTGCAGATTGGCAAAAATATATTTATATATATATATTTATATATATATTTTGACAATGAAATGCAAAAATTACTTCTGTGAAAAAGTATTTTGGGAATTGATAAACAAGTCCCTCACAACACTGAAGTCTTCTCATCATAAATACTTTTAATTTTATTTATTTTCTTTATGCAGCAAAGAATCTGAAGACATTTCTTTAAAAGGTGTTCCTTGCATTATTGCCGCTATTATACATATGTATTGCTTTCACAAGCATATTCATAAACGCATAAAAGCGTGCAGCCATCTTTATATTTTCTATAAATCACATCAGCAGCAGTTATCCCTGCTACAAATTTATTTACTATTATTGCCTTTTCAATATCTTTGGATTCCCAATCAGATGATATAGTACTTCATGATCTGCCTTGAACAAAATATTAAGTGCCATTAGGGCTAAATATGGAGAAACTGATTGATGGAAATCTGGTAATGATTATTTCAGTTCACAAAGTAACTGGTATTTTTCACTGATGACTTTTTTTTTATATTCTCTTTGGGAAATACTCTTAAAGGTTGTAAGTTATAACGGAAAAACAAGGCAAACCATGAACAATTTATCCTTTGCCTGAATTAAACATAGGTTAAGCAAAGCCACAAAGGTATTGTGACCCATGCACCAGTTGTGTCAGGGCACAGACCAGGTAATAAGATTTCTCTCCAAAAAAGTTGAAATTTTTCTCCTGAAAAATACCAGAAAATGTGTGCCACGTAATGGAAAAGGGATTAGGGTTGCCACCTGTCTGGTTTTCACCTGGACAACCAAGGTTTTGAAAGGGAAGTATTTTTGTGAACCAGTATTTGCCTGGCAGTTTAGTAGCTGGCCAGGTCATGGTCTATTAAAAAGGAAGTCATTGTGTGCCTTGTTTCTTCCTTTGGACCCTCTTGCCAGAGGGCGTTGTTTGTGCCAAAAAAAGCCTGAGGTGGAGGTAGGCCTCAAGAAGACATGAAAGATATAGAATATGCAATAGCTTGTTCCATTCAGTTACCTACCCTAATCCTGCTTCTCACTCCTGAAGCTCCAGTGAGGAGACCAGAAGGGTCACCAACCAGTATAGAGACTCAAGGAGAGCATCATAAAAATATTTTTTTCTTCTGACAAGTTCCTTGACTGGTTACAGTCAGAAACTGGCCATAAATGCATTATGTTTATTTGATTTTGAACTGCAGTATGTCTCTTTTATACTGAAGTATAAACACTCCACAGTGGTTACTTACAGATTGAGTGCTGGCTGTTCCAGATTTTTAAGATATCCCAAATAGTTAGGTCCTCTGAGATCGAATATGACAAGTTCATATGATTAAATGGCTCACAATATTATGCACCTATTAGAACCTAATTCTGACTCTCACTGTAAGGTTGAGTCACAAGTGAGTGGCTGGCTAATGGGAGCCTATGTGCTGCATAGCACTGGTAAAGTGGGTATTTGATTTGAGATAGGCTAGGAACATGTTAAGTTGAAAAGTGATTTTATTAATGAAGGAAGACAATGAAGCAGGGTTAATGAGTTATCAGAAAATACACAAGTCCTTATTACCAGGCCAGTGGTTGGAGTCAGGGTGCAAGCACGCAAGTCAGTAATATAGGCAGAGGACAGGGCTGGTGGCAAACAAGGAAAGTCCAGCAAACAGGCCAAGGTCTGGGCAGGCTGAAGACAAGGATAAAGCCAAAGAACAGGCTGAGGTCAAACCAGAAGATCAGCATAAAGCAAGGCAGGGAACTGAACATGGGCTAGGAAGCTAGGAACAGGAGCCAATTCAATAGCAAACTGGCAGGATCAGGCTATGGAGCTCAAATGATAAAGCAGCATAGATTGTAAGAAATAGGCTTCTATAGGAACTTAATTATAGATTTCCTACACATGTAATTAATAAGGGAGTTGGAGGAGGAAGAATAGCCAGGAGACATACCCATGTACCTTGGGAAGACAGACCAGTGCTAACATTACTTTACTGGCCTTTACTTTGGCTTCTGTTTAAATGCCTTACCTTTCTGAAAAATGGCAGGACTTTGATAAAATACCAGAAACCTCAATCTTATTCATTTATTGAGGGAATGATGAGATTGAATTGTCTGTTTCTGTATTAAGGGAAAATAATTTGTAACTGACAGAGAACAATACAATAACACATACCTGGATTTCTTGAGACCAAGGCTAGTTTCTTAAGGGAGACAGGGAACAGTTCTCAGTCAAGATAGCAAAAACTGTTATGGAAAGTAAATAAAAGGCAGCTGGAGGCCATCATCCATATCCCGTACAGCAAAAACAAATTCTTCCTGTGGAGGCTGTCTACACACTCCACATAGTTTCATGTATATTTTTTATAAATTCATGACACCATATTAATATTATATGGTAAAACATACCCACATCAGTATATGAGATTTATACAGTTATAAGTGTTTTGGGCACAGATATATGTATACAGATATATGTATTTGTTAACGATTACTTTTCAAAACTAGCAAGCCAAGTCTGTTTAGCAGAGGTGGCAACACTGGGCTCTCAGGGTCATCTGATATGCTTAAGGGCAATACAAATGGAACCAAGACGTCCTTTTAATTAATATTCAAAGGCAAATTTCCAATGTACCAAATTAATTAAAGTGACTCAAAGTATTTTGTCTGCCCTTGAGAAAGGTGCTTGGCCACATTTGTTATTTCAGTTACAAATGGTTGTGTGCTTATTTTTCTTAAATCTACATAAAGGCACAATCTGCAAATCTACAATCAAACTGCACATACTGTATGTGATCCCCCATTCACATTAAGGGTTCTTACACATGCCAAGAAATGCATGCCAAGTCCACAAGTGTGCTTTTGTCAGTTTCTATTGTATGCAATAGACTGGGTGGAGCTTTGTTTAGGTACAGTATACTATATTGTCCTCTGAACATGCATCAAGTACAAGAAAGGTCACTATGTGGTCTTTAAAAAGCAGCAACGAATCGCAAAAGCCATAAAATGCAACTTTGAACGTTCATGAGTATAACCAGGAAGAATATAATTGAATTAATCAGTTTATATGCTTAGGTGTGATCAAATGTGAGTGTAAGATCCTTTTCTCTGCTTCTCTGTGTCTGACTGGGGAAAGGAAGAATGCATGTTGCATATAATGATGCAGGTCCTAGACTCTGAGGAAGATAGGATTGTTTGGGCAAGAAACGCGTAAGTCAAAGCACACCCACTACACATTATTTGTACTGCATATTGTGTTTTAATAAAGCTCATTTTATAAACTATTGGGTCCCTCCTTTTAAGTCTTGGACAGCGCCGGTGAATGCAGATGTGTTTTTGCTTAAAAGGAAGAATGCATCCCAATTCCCTGATAATTAACTTCTTCGTTCATTGGTAGAGTGAATGCTTAGTCATTGGAACATAATCATCATTGTATCTGATGATTAATGGTGAACCTCCCACATAAATACATTATCACAACAGCAAATTATCTAATCCATATTTATTCAGATTAAGCACACAGCTCTGAATAGTGTCAAATTGGGATGTCAAAGGCCCACTTGAACACTTTAGACTTTTGGCCTACTCTCCAAACTATTTTTCCTCTTGTCCTCACTTGCTCACCCTCTTTATACTCCTCTCTTTTTTTCCCCATACTTAAATCCATTCTTCCCTATATTTAGCCTATTTTCTCCTATACAGAAATAGGAACTAACTATAAAATAGGTCATATGGTTAGAAGCTGGTGGGCCAACTGACATATGAGCTTTGTTTCTGTTGTTCCAATCATGTAGCTCATAATAATCATACCAGCAGGAGAAAGATAAGATGCAGTTCCTCTTCATTTCCTTCTGCTGATACACCATATACTAGCCGATAACTTGTAGCAGATAGTTTTCAAACAGGCCCAACCTCCAAACAGACTGATACATGATGTGGCACAGTGTATGGGAAAACCTTAGAGGGGTGATACATATCTCCCAGTATCCTCTATGAGACACATAATTAGGGAATGTAATGGATGTGATGCTGTGACTGATGAGCCTTACCCTGGGGAGAGGAGCTCTTTCTTTGCCTATGGAAAGCAATAAGTGGGAGTCTGAGAGATGAGGTGTTGTGTGGAAGGACTAACTACAGTACCCTAAGTGGCTAACACTTTGCTGCAAAGAGCAAGACCTGTGTGGCTAGACTGCTAGTGAAACAGGCTGTTCTGGTTAATGAACAAAATGTGTTACTTTTGTTATACACTGTCACAAGCTGCTACTCTCTTGAAAACACCATTGTGAATAAAACAGACTGATTTCTGTATAAAGTTACCAGAATGTCACTGCATTTTTACTTTAAAAAGTTATTGCTAAGGCTAAAATTTGAATTAATTCCCACAATGGATATTAGCAATGGATCGTGCAAATATAAAAAAATCACACCAAACTAATGTCACTGGTATCTGTATATGCAGCTTAATGTAAGGTTGTGATTGGCTCAAGTAGCCTTTGGAGTTGGATCACATATTGGATATTCCTGTAAAACTTAATGCCATGTTTTCCCCTGGAAATGTTAAAAGTAGAGTAGAGAAATGTAATTCTCCATAATAACAATGACAACAGCATTGGGTCTGCAGCCTGCAGTATACAGGGAGGACAGAAAACCCCTTCCACCCAGTGTTGCAAGCTTGTAGTGCTTTGCATCTTCCCACAACCAAGTACTGCTTAAAGGGGTGGTTCACCTTCAGGTTAACTTTTAGTATGTTATAGAATGACCAATTCTAAGCAACCTTTCAATTGGTCTTCATTATTTATTTTTTATAGTTTATAAATTATTTGTCTTCTTCTCCTGAATCATTCTAGCTTTCAAAAGGGGGTCACTGACACCCTCAAAAAAGAAATCCTCTCTGAAGCTGCACATTTATTGTTATTGCTACTTTTTATTATTTGTCTTTTATTTCCTGACCCTATCCTATTAATATTCCATATTCCCATTCAAATCAATGCAAGGTTGCTAGGGTAAATTGGACCCTAGCAACTGGATTGCTGACACTGCAAACTGCAAAGCTGCTAAATAAAAAGCTAAATAACTCAAAAACCACAAATAATAAAAAATGAAAACCAATTACAAATTGTCTCAGAATACAACTCTCTACATCATACTAAAAGTCAACTCAAAGGTGAACAACCCCTTTAAATAACCAGTAATTCAACATTGATGTACAGTTTCTGGAGTATAACATGACAGTAGGCACATGATTTCCATGTACAAATGGTAAGGGAACAGAAGGAACACCAAGCAGAGCCTTGTCTTTTAATAGAAGTTGAATAAAGATGACACATTTTACAGTGAACCACTGAACTGACTGTGTGATGTGGTGTCTGAGACCTTTTGGTTTTTCTGGTATTTTTGGCATTGGTAGTTTTATATGCATTAAAATTCAGTGCCATTATTTTACTTGGATCCTGCTCTTCATGCCTGCACTTTTTCTAATGGACAAGAGGCTGCTGAATATGTGGAGTTAACTTTTTTTCAACAGAAAAGAATAAATATGGCAAACTTCCTATTATGTAGCAGGAGCTGGTGACAAACAGAGACTCATATATTTTACATATATTTTAGATTTACATTTGTATATTTTTCCCAGATTGCCAGCAATAAACGATGCATAATGATGCTATTCAGCTTTGTGGGCAAAGAATGCTTCATAATTTATATGCAAAGGCAAAGGGAATTGTGAATGTTAATGAGGCAAAGCACATTTCTTCATGTTCTACCTTGGTTACATTTTGTGAGATTTTGCTACCTGTCTTTCCTTATCCTACATATGTTGCTTACAATGAGAAAGTTGCTAGGAGTATCCTTTTTTCTTTTTTTCCTTTTGTAACTTGTCTTCAGTTGTCTTTTGTTTTGTCCCTCCCTTCCTAAATCTTCCTCCCCCCCATTTGTTTTGTCCTCTTTTGTTCTATGTTTCCTTTGTGCACTTCTATCTTCTCCTCCCCACTACTGTCAATCTTCCCTATTAAATCTGTACAGGTGTTTTTCTGTTCAGCCCCTTCCAAGCTATCCTTACTTGTGTATCATGCACGTAAATTATATTATTTATGTTTATTAAATTACAGGACTGTTTTTTTTTTCTTTAAATCTCTATTATTTATCAGAGGTTTCTATATTAACAGCATTTAGCAAGAACCATGATGGGCTTAGATCACTGCCGTATAAATAAACATTCTTATTATTATTATTATAATATTCCCTTTCTCCTAAAACAGAGCAGATAAATCAAAGCTGTGCTGCTAACTGTGAAACCAAACTAATACTTATGTTGCTCTCTTTCTTGGTATGCCAGTTGAGCCAAACAGATATATGGCATCAATAAAGTCTAAATATTGGAAATGATCCTGAAAAATATCCTCACCAAGTCTTATGTGACATCTACAGCCTCTAAGTGCAAACTACAATCTCTGTGAGGATATCAGACTCCTAATCAATAACGGCAATAGCTTCACCCTGGCTTCTAGGATTGGAGTTAAACAGTGAAAGTGCTAGCTAAAGGAATGCAGTATGTAGACCACAGCTGTGTCAGACATAGTGACACAGAGCTTCCTTCCATAACTATACCATGAATGATGAGGTTCCTGGGCCTTGCTTGTGCTGTGTGTATATCATGGGCAGGATGCTGCTGGGATGACAGATTAAAGCTATACCTTATCTGAACTGTTTAAATGTGCTTCCTGTGCCCGCCAGAGCCTCAGATGGATTTCTCTGTAAAAAAAGGTCACCAAGTAGCAACATATTGAAGGGCAATGGCCCATTTGAGTGATATTAGGGAATGAAATATGTATTTTTCTGTTTAGGGACAAAATGTGATTTGTGATAGTCCCAGTCTGATGTGATAGGACACTGTTGTATTTGTCCCGATATGCCCTTTAAAAAGCCTGATGTGATTGATCCAGGCTGCATTGATTTGTGAATAAAAATAAACATTAAAAAATCTGGGCCCATTTGTTATTTCTTTCAAATGAGAGGGAATATGGCCTCAAGACACTTTATAGTGGGAAATAATGAATCTTCAAACAGCATGTTTTATTTGCACGTGGAGGGAAGGCTCGGTAATGGGATTTCTAAGAGGTAGGGGACATTGGAGTCTGCTATAATAAAGGTGATACGCTGTGCCAGGTGTGATAGGCCCAGTAAGGGAGATTATTAATGGATCATTGGCTCCATAATCCATTTATTACAAAAGGCAAACTCTGAAAACGGCTCGCATTTGTCTAAATTGGTAATATATAACCTGAATTCTGCTGTTTAACTCTCAGCATTCTTCCTCATAAGTGCAGCAACTTCCATTATACACCACAAGCAGTGCCTTACTGGGATCCAGCAGTGGGCACTGACATAACAGGGCCACATGACTTCAAGGGAGGATGTGATGCTATTTTATCTAATAAGTGGTACAGAAATTGTGACATTTCTGATGCGCCAGCCAACCAATTCGCTAATAAATACAAAGATTAGGTTCAAACCACAGTGTAACACTTTTGTCTTCCAAAATCAGCAGCAACCAGGGTTCTCTCCTTCCCCAAAAAATTGTTCAACAGAATTCCAAAAAGGAACGTTGCTGACCGTACCTCAAAAAGAAGAGGGGGAGACAAAAAAACAAAAATGCAAATATGGTGTAGTATTTCAAAATAAATGGATTACACCCAGTGTGTGGATTAATTAGAACACTATCAGTGCGCTTTCTTAATGTCCCATTAGTGGTTTCTTGTGAAACCCATGAAAATAGAATAGAGAATAAATTCAGTCTCCACCACCATCAAACAGTGTGCACAAATATAAAAGCAGTGATCAAATATTGTCTGAGAAGTACCCACATGAGTTAGGGTCTGTCTCTGATTATACTCACAGACGTTTTAACTAATATGCAGCATTGAAATATATCTCGCTTTCTTCCGTTTACTTCTTGTTCTGGATAAATAGCAATAAAAGCAGCATGTGCGGAAAATGATATCTTAAAAGCGTTTTAATGAAAATATTGCACTTACAAACAGGCTTCTTTAAAATCACATAAAAGATTGGGCTGGAGTCCCTGCACATGCGGTTTCGCTGTTTAGGTCGCGGTACTGACACAATGTTCTCCGGGATCCTCTGCGCGAACAGTCTTTCTCCGCAAGTTTGTCACCTCTTAGTGTGGCTCCGTGCACTGGTCCAACATCAAGATCCGCAGGGTCACTTCCGACGCGTTTCGCCGTTCACCGGCTTCCTCATGGAAACTTGCGATCCCTTTCATGCTTGCTTTTTTAAATCCGGAGGATTCAATCATTGTCCAACTTTATTTAAAACGGTGCTAAAATTAACAGAACATCGCTGTAGCTTCTTGTTCCCTATCCACAGTCCGTGATTGATGTATATTAGTCGTAAAAAGAATTTGTATCAATACTAAGTTAAAATGGGATCCATTGTTTCTAATTTATCCTATCTCAGAGAAAACAAAGATTATCAAACTATTCATGCTCAGAGGAAAAAACTATATGAAAAGCAATGTTAACAACCACAAAAAAAACAATCGCTTTTACTCCCCTTAAAACATAATATATTACTGGTTAAAATATTATAAAAAGGCTCTTAAGTTAAAATCTACATTTAACCCATTAGGGGATATCGTTTTCAACCTATGTATCCACCAACTCTCCCGTCTAAGTGTATTATTTTCCAAGTCTCCTCCCCTCCAATGTTGTTTTACTTTTTCTATACCAAACCATTTTAGATCTGTCGTTGAATTTTTATGTTTTTTGATACAAGGTGTTTCTCATACCCCTTTTTTATGTTGTTCTTATGTTCCCTAATACGATCTTTTATCTTTCTATTTGTTTTGCCTACATACTGGAGACCACAAGGGCATTCCAAAACATATATAACGTTTGTCGTCTCACATCTAATCAAGTCTTGTATTTCAAATTTTTCGTTCGTCACCTTACTGACGAACGTTTTTGTTTTGGATGAATGTCTGCAGGCAATACATAGATTACAGGGGTAGAAGCCTTTATGGTTATCATTTGCTGTTTCTTTTTTCTTTTTTTCATGTGTATGGACTAGTTTTTGTTTTAAATTAGGTGCTTTTTGAAATATAATTTTAGGTTTAACGGGTAATATAGTATTTAGAGTTTTATCGAGTTTTAGAACTCCCCAATGTTTCTCTATGACCAATTCGCTAATGCCCTCTCTGTCATTCACTAATTCACCCTACACATGAACTCCAAGTAAATGCATCCACCCTATACGACACAAGTAGGATCAATGGAATTTTCAATATAAATGAATCAGCTGCTGTTTCCCTAAAGTTTTATACAATATTTGAAAGCATCATGCAATATTTATCACCAGTAATTATAAAAAGTTAAAAATGTATTTATTAGGACATAAAACACAAACCTGATGCATTTTGTGCCTACTGGGGCACTTACTCATAGGTGACTACTGTAACTCTCTTTTTAATCCCTGACAGAGACTGTCACCTCTTCAGACCATAATGAACACTGTTATGAGGCTTATGCTCTTCGGCAACTGCTCCTCCTCTGCAATGTCATTCTGCCAATCCCTGCACTGGCTTCCACTACCTTACCCCACCCTACATCTCTGAACTCATCTCTATATATTCAACCAACCACTAACTATGCTTCTGTACTGACCTGCTACTCAACTCTTCTCTCATTACCTCCTCACATGCTCACATTCAAGATTTTGTCTGTCCGACTTTCTCCCAACATTTCTGTTTTCAAGAAATCTCTTAAAATGCACTTATTTAGAGAAGCCTACCCTCACTCTGCTTAATTATCAAATGCAATACCACAAACAGTACCACATCTCTCACCCACTTACTTTTTTTAACTACTGGTCATGAGTATTGTTCTAGCCTGCTTTATAATAACCTATGAATGCAGTGTCCACCAACGGACACCCTGTATATATTCTGTACCAGAAAAGACTGCTAGGCTGTAAATCTGTAAAGGTACAGTATTTGGAATATAGTTATCAAGACTTTGAAGGGACATTTGCTTACCTTTAAATCTGCTCTTCTATTCATGGGCCACAAGAAACAGATTATTTTAGCTACACATGCAACTGTAATCAGAATGTATTATTTTATAGATTACTCTGTATACTTAGATTGTAAGCTCTTCAGCAGAGATGACATCTATTGTGCATTACGACATTTCAGACAGTATTATGCTGTATCTTGTCTAACAATCGTGATAAATGTTTTGGGGCTTCCTAATTATGTACACTCTTCCCCACTGCTTCATGGGTTGTGGAAATTAAGGTCCCGTCCAAAAGCTGATACAGATGCCTGTCTTTCTCATGTAAGCAAGGCCACCATCCTCTCTCTGTGCATTTTTAACATGCCACTCTCTTTAAAAAGGGGAATTCTGACATGTAATCTATTAGCACACAAAAGTCTTTCTCATGCCACAGTAAATGATTAGTGGTTGATTGAGCTAATATAAATGAATATATTGATTTTGGACCAGTTGCCAGTAATATGTTTACTGTAACAGACAGATTGTTCCCTGTCTCCTTTAACCTTCCTAACAACTTCCTTTTGATTGAATCTATTGCGCCTGCACACAAGGACATACACATGGAGAAAGAGAATATATGACACTGCAGTCAGGCCATACATGGGTCAGTTCGGTAATTTACACATAAACTGGACATATTGGCTTGATATTGTGATTGGACTTGGCTTATGTGATTGGGGAGTGTTGCAGGTCTTTATAATGCCAGCTTGCTTGTCTGGTAATCACCAAGGCACCCAAAGTAGGAAACAACAAAATGTAAGCCACAAGCTGCTGTCACATCTGATGTTTTCTCCACTGGCATATTTCTACTGGTGGATAAACCCCGATCCACACATGTTGCCTGTCTTTGAATTTAATGTTTTATTAAGAAACTCAGTAAGGTGCTTTCTCCACAGTTACCTTCTATCTCCATGGTGAGGCCTTCATGATCCATGATCCATGCTCATTCCTCCATCTTCAACCCCCCTGCATATGTCCTCAGTGCTCTTATCGCCTTACCTTAATGCTCTCCCAAATTTTTGTGTAAAAGTGTAACCTGAAGTAAGGGTCCCCCACCCTTTATACCTGTGAGCAACATTCAAATGTAAAACGAGTTGGAGATCAACACAAGTAGGAAAAATGTTTTTGAGTGTTCTAAATAAGGGATGTATAGTAGCCACTGTGTGGACTGGCATCATATAGGAGGGTCTGTTTTGCAGTACAACTGTTTTTTTTGCAACCATAATTTGCGTCTAAACCAGGAATTCGGCACTGTTTTAGTGCCAATTGTAATGGCGCTTGGCAGTCTAGAGGGCTGGTGGGGATGCCCACAGCGCTGATTCTTCTGTGCACTGCTTCCGTTTTTTTGACCCAAGCGTCTGTGTGCATGCATCTTTTTACTTTGGCAACCTTGTGATGTCATTGTGGTTTGGCACAAAATTCTAATATTTAAAGTTGCCACGACCAAACAATCACTGCCAAATGTAGATTTATATTCATTGTTCCTGGGTGCTATTTCTAGTTGTCTTATCTATTCCTGATCTCGCCTGTCCCTGACCATTCCTAGTTTGCTGCCTGTCCTGACCTTTGCCTGTTATTGGACTACTCTCTTGGATCCGGTTCTGTGCTGCAATATTAGTATGTTTTGACCCAGACAGCGACGTGACTATTCTCTTGTCTCCTGAATTTGTATTGCTTCTCTTGATTGATATTGACCTGGCCTGTCTCTAGGACAAGGAAAGTTAAACTAAAGAAGCAGCTAGAAATGTTGTACATGATGTTTTGTGCTTGTGTACCAGCCCAAGGCAACCACAGCCCTTTAGCAGTAAAGATCTGTGTCTCCCCAGTAGATGCCCCAGTAGCTCCCCATCTTCTTTTCTGCTGATTCACTGATTCACATGCTCTGTGCTGCTGTGACTTACTGAGCGTAAGGACCCACTCACAATAAACGTAGCCCTGTAACATTATATAGAATCATATAGAAAGCTTATTGTATGGCAGGCCAACCTCATTTTCTGCTGGATAATTTGTGACAACCCTAAGCTTAGCTTCTCAACAGCTGCTCAGAGCCCACTGAGCATGTGAGTGTCACAGACACTTTCCAAGATGGTGACCCCCTGTGACAAGTTTGAAGTCCTGGATCATTGCTGCTATTGACAAGCTGAAACTTTAGGCTAGTGCAATAAGTTCAGTATATAAAACATGGCATTTTTTGTCCTATTAATGTATAGGGTTTCCTTCTCCTTTAAAGGTGGAACCAGTGAGGGCAACATCCAAGGGCTTGGTGAGCAACATTTTGCTCATGAGCCACTGGTTAGGGATCACTGCATTAAAGTAAGGGTCAGGGTGGACGGTGCAAAAGGATGCAGACCATAGTAGAGTCTGATAGCAGATGAAGCATGGAGGATGGAGGAAGCCTAACCATGGAGGTAAGTCCACAGAACATTGGTATCTGATGCAGATTACAGGGAGGGAGCAAAACATTTGACAATGTATATATATTGTTCACTTAAAGATGTGTTGATACCTCACAACTGACACTGATATGCACATGTTGTACAATGTAATTGCTAAAAGATCTCCCAATATGTACACCGTAAGACACTGCCAGAAAAACTGCAGGTTTGACATTAGCCTAAGGGCTTGCATATTTTTCTTAGTTCTGTTTGAATGTGCCAAAAACTGGACTTGACAGTCGGCTGTCAAAAATCCTGTTTTAATACATCTTATTTGCTAGAGCTTTTTATCAAATGCCATTAAAAATGACAATGGCAACCATGTATTTGTGTAAACTAATTAGATAGATCACCATCACCATTAGATAGATCGCTGTTTGCGTTGCTGCAGAAAGTTACAAAGGTGCCTGTTTTCTTTCTAATTTCTGTTCTCTCTTAGGACTAAATGTGCAGGCTGAAAATGAATGAATCGCAGACCTGATGTTGTCATCCAGAAAACTGGGCATCAAGAACACAGTTGTTCCTTTTCTTTAAAAAACAAACAAAAAAAATCTTTAAAGGGCAAGTAAAATCAAAGAAAATATTAGGGCTCACTTTTTAAGTGGACTTTAGCACCCTGCCCCATATTTAGCACCCTAGGTGCAGGTATTTATGCTACAGAGCTTCATGAGTTCAGCAGTGCTGTATACATGAAATGGCAGAACTTGGAATTCCATGGAAGAGCCATCTTGTGAGAAAGGTTGCCTTTTTGCTGTTTTGGTCCATAGGCCCACCAGTCAAGTCTTTCTCATACTTTAAAGGACTCACTGCATTCTTTTCTAGTTGCACCAGTTGGGTAATTTATCAAAAAGTAGGTGCAACGGTGGGCATACTAATTCATTTAGAATTCCCTCTTACAAATTATGCTATCCCTATGGTGAGGAAGTGCATCCTGGGAAAAGATGCGTTACCATAGGTCTATGGGTAGTGATGGCAGTTCCTGTTTCCTGGGAAGGAGCATTTGATTCTTGTCCCCTCCACAAGGGGAGTGGAAGCTGCTGCAGACCATGAGGCAGGAGGCCTCAGTAAGAAGAGAACATAAAGCACACTAAGGGGCAGATTTACTAAATTCACGTGAAATTCACTTGAAGAATTCGAAATTCGATCAAATTTGTATTAAATTTGAATCTTTGAATATGCAAATTAGGCAAATTCGATCATCGAATATTCAAATTTGAATAGAATTCTATTTGAATATTCGAATATTTGATGGTGGACCACCTACTTTGCCAGATCAATGCTACCGAATTGGGTATCATTATCTTTATTCTATTGATCACTTAAAATCGTTTGAATATTCTATTCAAATTCGATTTGAATATTCAATAGATCGATCAAATTTTTTATATTCGATCGTTCGTTCGTTCGATCAAATTGCGGTAAAATCCTTTGAATTCAAAGGATTTTACTTCCCCACCATTCCCATGGTCGAATTTCTAATTTTTTAAAATTCAAAATTCGACCATTAGTAAATCTGCCCCTAGGATATCATAAGAGTAAAAGCTGGTGGCAAGTAGCTCCTGTTATAGAATACTCTGTTGTGAGAGACACTGAGCTAATAAGAGCAGCTTTGTGGTCCACCAGGGAGGCTACAGTAAGTGTGAGGCAGTTCTGGAATATATTACCGACAAAAACAAAAAAGTATAAGAGCAAAAAAATAAATCTGTTTTCCATAACTGCTTCCCTTTGGCATTTACTTTCCAATCCCACATCTTGATGTTTTGCCTCAGTGGAAGCTGTAGGTTTTCTTGGCACTAATACTGATTATTTTTAGCTGTTCCACCTGTCATTCTCCCTCTCCTGGTGGGCTACTTAGGATATTTACCTTTTAGAATATATAATGTATGCAGTCAACTGAGTGCAGGAACCTGTTGCAATAAGATGGAGAAAATGGGCTTTAGCTGAAACCATTACACGCTCAAATCCTTTTCCTTCTCCTCATCTGATGCTGTATCTTTCTGCCTCTCTGTTAATAAATCTTGGCATTTGATTGCAGACTGATCTGTCTGCTTTGAACCACTGTAACATTGTGGGGAGCATCAATATTGCTTGAAAGCTTCATGTCACGGCAAGGAATGACACAATGACAAATACCCCTCAGGAAAAGATGCTCAGGAATTCACACACAAGCCCCATAATATATTGATTGGGCTGCGTATCTGCAACAGAAAGGCTCGCAAATCGACAGGAGGGATTAACTGTTTGTGCTGGTATAAGGTAACAAAGAATGGAAGTCATCCTGTATGAATGTTGATATAGGGAGGAGGTGAGGGACACAGGGTTTTTCTGCTGAATGAACACCTGGATGAGGCAATAGGCACCTATCCTAATCTCTCAGCCTTAGAAAGAGGTTGGGGTATCTATTGTTATCTCTGTTAATTATAAAAACAGATTTGTATATCAAGAAGACATGGGATAAAATAGAGATCGAGTATAGATGTGCAGCACTGCAGTTCATAGCATTAGTCACTGGGTACATCATAGTCCTTAAGCTTGAGCTTTGTTTGCATGTACATATTTTAAAATATTTTGTGATATACAGCTAATGCCAGCCCTTGCCTATAATGCCTGCCTTTGGTGGAACTTAAAGGAAAACAAAAGCCCAGCAAATGCTACATCTTAGTATGTCTTAGACCTCTATACTAGGGATGTGCAGGACAGATTACCCACGAATTCTGCGCGTTTGGGCCGACTTCCACACAACAAATCTATATTAAAGTGATACTGACACTAAAAAATGAAATTTAACATCTGAATGTACATTAAAAGTTACCTATAGGTCATGTTGATCATTTTTTGCTGAGAGGTTTGTTTTTGTATATAATTGTTAGCTGAAATTTCTAAGCCTGACTCTCTGACACCCTGACACTCTGACTTTGCCAACCTAACAGTCCCATCTCAGTCTGTTAGTTACAGTTTGTAATGATAACAGATGCCGGGTACACAAATATGGCAGCCCCCTCATACAGGAACATGGGGGATCAGACAGGTAATGTAAAAGCATCATGCAAATACGTCATGGCAAAGTTAGAAGTAGCTTCCAAAGCCAGTTATTATAATAGAGGTAAAAAAGAGTTTGACTTCAGGTGTCAGAATCTCTTTAAGCTTACTGTGCTCTGCTTCCTTTAAAACCTGGCACCTAGATCGAAGCAGGGAGAATCTAGGTGTCAGGTTATGGTCAAGGTGAAGGTAACAAAAGGGCAGTTTAGGGTTGGGCGCACATTTCTATTCAATGTTAGAATTCATTGTCTCTTTTAATACCAGTGCCTCTCAGATGCCCTGATTAGTTCTAAATTGTCTCTTCTGTGATTTACAGCACAGACTGCTGTCACTTACCTGGGCTTAGGGACCAACTTAAATTATACAGAATAAATACAATATAAATCTGTAATCCATTTAGATCCTCATTATATGGCTGAATAGATAACAGTACTTTCTGCATCAGAAGTGATGAATAATAATCAACTATGTAATATCAGGTTTAATGACAGATGCAGTCTTGCTTTCAGCTAATGTTCTGATGGTGATTTAATGCTAAGCTTAGCATCTCAACAGCAGCCCAGAGCATATTGAGCATTCGCAGTGCCACTGAAACTCAAAAATTGACTAATAAGATGGGGAATTGGTCTGGGTCATTGCTGCTGAGCATCTAGACTGGTACAGAAAGGTCATTATATAAAATACAGTAATATTAGCAATGTACGAGAACAGTGATGGACACTTTCTTGGTGCTTACAAGATGCAAAAATGGTGCAAAAATGAAAACTCTTCAGTGACACTTGATTATTGCTGTAATTGTCTAAACACAGGCTATAAAAACTAACTGATATGGGCCTTACGGCTCAAGGTGTTATTGGCCTATGCATGGGGACATCTGGTCTGACTGAGCTTTGGCCGAGAATTGGGTGGATATTAATTGGGCACATTTAAAAATCCCAACAGGGTGGGGGACTACATTGTGCCGATGACGCAAGGACATTCTGTTGTTGTAATCCAATCATTTTGCCCCATAAGCTTGATATCTCCAACCTCAAGTGGGCATTTTGGGAACATAGTCACTAGTTTGGTGACCTGACCATTTAAGCATGTCTTTATTTGTATGCTCAGCTTTACATGTTGATTAGTTGCTACTTGAAACTGATCTTGTGCATAGTTTCTTCAGTAAAAGTCAGTCTCTCTTTACTGCTCTTTCTCCTTAGAAATAGCATACAGGGAAAACATCCCAGTGCTAAAAAAGTGGTGTTGGTGCCATTTTCTCAGGGAAAATACCACTACTACAAATAGCAATGCATAAGAGTGCCAAGGGAGGAGTTTGGGTGTGCTAATGCCACATGGAAGTCTGGACATTCTTCTTGCAGAGGAACTCTAGGAATCTGCTAAAGTACAAAAAGGAGAGTTCTGGGGGCACTCTATGGCCCTAAGGTAAAAAATGTTGCAAAGGAAGTGCACCTGATCTGACCAGGATAGTTACAAACATATAAAAAAGAAAAAATGTTCACGGCACCACTAGTATTTGCCCTGGTGTTTGACAGGAAAGGGAGGAATGTGAAACCAGGAACATATGTGTGAGATGCGCTGGGAGATCCTCCCATTTGCTTACCTCCCTGCGCACCTCTTCTGCTCTTCTGCGCAGGAACCACTTCCTGGTTTGCGTTCCAGGCGTCCTTGATGCTGGTGTCTTGGTGCTGAGATTCATGATGTCGATTGGCGCCAAATTTGAATCGTCAAAGCCTTTAAATTGCCAGTCTTCCATTTTTAAAGGGCCCAAGCTGGTTCCAGATATTCTGTTCCTGCCTAAGCTATTCTACGTCTATTCTCTACCTGGTTTTGACTTCTGCCTGATTCCCGACTACGATCCTTGAACTGCATTGAACTTTTCTTGACTTCATCCTACCTGTACCTCGTTTTCGGACTTGTTTTGCACCACCTGGTTGGTTTCCACAGCAGAAAGCCCGGGACCCCTAAAGGGCGTCAGTAAAGACCGGAACCCACAGGTTACCCCTGTGCGTCCACTCAGGTACCATCACCATACAAGGTTCCCGAACGTGATCATTACAATATGATTAACAAGTGAGCTATACAGGTTATACACTAAATGACAGTGTCTTGGGAGTTTCCTTAACTGAGAAGGATCTAGGGGGTTTTGTACAAGTTGTATAATTCCAGGCAGTGTCATTCTGTGGCTGCTAAAGAAAATAAAGTTCTGTCTTGCATAAAAAAGGACATAAACTGAAGGGATGAAAACATAATTTTGCCTCTTTATAGGTCCCTGGTAAGGCCTCATCTGGCGTATGCAGTGAAGTTTTGGGCTCCAGTCGTAAATGAGATGTGCAACTAAGCTGGTTAGAGGGATGGAAGACAAAATTATGAGGGTACTGTAGAAAATAACTTTAATTTGCAGTAACGTGGTGGTTCTTCACAGTGAGGACAGTGAGGACAGTGAGGTTGTAGAATGCACTGCCGGTTGATGTTGTGATGGCTGATTCTGTTGATGCTTTTAAGAGGGGCTTGGATGATTTCTTGGACAAGCATAATATGCAAAGCTATTGTGATACTAAAATCTGTAGCAAGTATAGATATGGGTATATGTAAGTGTATGTGGGTATATGGAGGGGTTGGTGTGAGTGTGCCTGTGCATGTATGTACTCTGGGTTTCATTTGGAGTGGTTGAACTTGATAGACTTTGGTCTTTTTTTTAACCCTATTTAGCTATAGTACTAATGTGTGTATTCTAATGCCAGTGTGTTCTAACAATAGGATAGGAATGTGTAGAAAAGTAGTGTAGGAGGGTGAATATGTAAGGAAAAGATGAAAAGTATGCATCTGGGCATCTTCCTGTTATGAGGAGATGAGAGGTCTCAGATATATATACAGTAAATGGCTCACAACATCATAGTTATCTTTTCTTGCAGGATAACTTAATGAAATCTTCCATTCTCTCAGGATATCTGATGCTAGCTTTCTTTAGAGCAGACACAATAGGATTTTCAGCAGAGAATCTCTGCTTGTACATGTACACAAAGGGATATTCTTTGGAGGGTTAAGCTATCTATCTCCAGAGGATTTCTCAGTACACTGTAGATAATACTCTACAGAAACCATTAACTGTAGCCTGCAAATATACCATGTGCATGTATAGCCATGCCTGAACATATGCAGAAGACCTGGGCTGGTGCTAAAGTATCCCAGGTACAAACCCATTGTAGAGCAAGGACATGGCTTCACCTGTGTTTTGGTGACATTGCTACCTACTAGAGGGCATGATGGATATCAATTCGGGGCTAAAATAATAACCTTTACTGAAGATTTTATAAGCACAAGATCATGTCAAGCAAAATATGAAAGTAACAATGTATTAGCTATTGATCTTTCCAGAAGTCTCAATCTTAAGTATGCTTAACCTAATTTACATATTGCTTCAAGAAAGTTGACCTACACCAACTTTGCCTTCAAACATGTGAAAAACTGAACTTAATCAAAGTCCTCTGTGAGGTAATCTATCTGCCATTCTATATAGTTCCCAACCCCTTGTATATTGCTCCCAGTGGCCTCAAAGCAGGTGCTTTTTGCATGTTTGTGTTGCTCCCAAACTCTTTTTACGTTTGAATGTGGCTAACAATCATTGCAGCAGGAGGCATATTCTGACTTCCAGATTCTCAGGTGCACCCTGTCTATCATCTGTATTTGCCATTGACAGCTTTTCACATGTAATTTAATGGTACAGTATGTGTGCCAAATTGGTTGTTCTAATCATGTCAATTAAACCTAAGGGAACTGCAGTGATCACAAATGCCTGTGTGACATGAGCCTAAGGCAAAGAGTCTGAGATTTGGAGAAAATAACAATGACCTATTCAGAATGAATAATGGTAATTTTAACAATATCACTCCAAAGGGGCACCATAACTTACAAAATGCATAAGCTCTCCTAATTGAAATGGTTGGTAAAGTAAAGACGTATCGTAAGTAAATGGAATTAATACTTTCAGTCCTACACTAGCCAGAAATCCCACATTTTTAAGGGAGCCTGTAGGAAGTTGCTCTGCTGTTTGTTTCACCAAGGTAAAGGGAGCAACAATCTGACTTCTGACATTTTATTGTGACTGGGCCTTTAAATTAATTTGGACTCTTGAAGGGGTGGTTCGCCTTCATATTAATTTAGAAGATAAGGTAATTTTAATAAAATATGTAATGTGTCTCTATAAGAAGATATATATTGTTACTGGTAAATTTACCTCTGAAGATACCATTTCTTTCTAGGGCAGGTGTTAGTGCAGGTACCAGGAGAGGGGGTTCCCCCTTTTGCACTGTGTCAGTGAATAGAAGTTCTGGATAACCTTGAGTACTGGGAGTAGGAGCTTCTAAAACCACTTTGCATCTCTGCTTTGTGTCTCCTTTTTTCATGTATCCTTCTGATTGGTTGGTTGAAAACTTTCTCAGATCCCTCTGTGAGAACTACAGCTCTCACAGTGAGTTTTGAACTGTGTATCCAGCCACATTGGTACACAATCTTTCAATAACACATATTAACATACTCAGGGAAACATAATCTATCATGGTTTGGGTAGCACTGAAAAAAGACTTAATTAGCAGGGTTCTTGCAATGACACAATTGTCATCCCAGATCATTTGGATCAACCCAATTTGGGGAAGCACATAGGTTGCTTTGGTGGCAACTTCACAAAATTAGAGGATCTTCTGGTGTATGGCCAACCTTAGGCAATAAAAATGACATGGAATATAAAGATGCTATCCTTTTAATTTAGGCCAAGCAACACTGAATGTTTATGACAAGCAACATCACTCGTCAATAACAAAGAATGCTGCTTTGACATCGTTCCCCCGGCAGCTTCACAACAATTCACTCTCCCAGTCATGTACATTAAAAGATTAACACATGCCCAATGAGAATCATTGTACCATTGTATAAAAGGGACTCCCTGGATTTGAACTAGGGACTTGCTATATACTGGCTGCTGCTCCTTCGTCTGCTTGAGCCACAGGAGACATATAATCTCTAACGCTGCATCCATGTCAGTCCTCAAGTATCCATGCCCACTGTACAGCTGTGACCAATATCTTGTTAAAGGGCTACTTAAGCTTTCTTACCAGACTCCCCCATGCTGGATCAAATGCCAAACTGCCTTTTTACAGTCTTGTGTAGTGATCCTGATTGTGATTTGCTTCAGTTCCTGTGATCCTCTTCCTGATCCAGTAACCCTGTTCCTGTCCTTTCCCTGTTCCCTCTGGTATCTGATCTCCCAGTTCTGACCTTGGCCTGCAAGTCTTCTGTCTTGGCCTGATCCTGGTTACATTTGTCTGCAAACAACTTACTGAAGTTACTGAAGTTCAATAGAACCATTGTTATTGGATGTCTGTGACGTTGAGGGTTTAAATGCTGGTGAATTTCCTACCATTCGGTTGAACTGAGGAAGCCTGAGTTATGAAACAACTCTAAATGTCCAGTTGCCTTTAACTTAATTCTACAAGATAATGCCAATGGAAAGGTGTAACCCATAATAGATATCAGGCAGAGAAGCTGTGAGTAGTAGAACAGCACATGGAAGGCTGGTGGTAGTACATCTTTGATTTAAAGTGGACCTGTCACCCAAAAAAAATATTCAAAATCACTATTTTATCACATTAGTCAAGCAAAATGAACATTAATTACACTATATAAATTATTTTAATCTTGTTTTCTTCAGTCTGGGAATTCATAATTATAGCAAACAGGCAGGAGCCATTTTGTGGACACTGTTATTAAGACAAGCCTTGTATCATCTCAGAATCTTGTTTGTGCACCAGAATGGGGGACCTGATGTCTATCCCCATGTCCTGGCTACACAATTAAATGGTTAAGGGAACTGGGGGAATGTGTGGGGAGCAGTGACATCTAGGAAGTGCTGAATGGAAAGTGAAAGTAATTATTTGCCCCGCCTCTATGCCTAAGGCATAGAGGAGTGTCAGACAATATTTGATTGACAGCTGAGATTTTTAAATGAGCTTAAAACAGCTATGAATGCTTTAGTTAAAATTTGAAATTGGATTTCATGTTTGATTTGAAAAGGACTTTTATTATACAGATTTTTGTGTCTGGGTGACAGGTCCAAGGAGTCTTTGTAGTTATGGTGTTGGGCACCTCTGCAAAAAACAAATAACAAGATTGGTGGAGAAGTTACACTAAGACTGGCGAGGGAGCTCCTATGGATGTGGATGCAGAGAGTGTGTATGGAGAACATGAACTCTTGGAAAAGAAAGGGAGAAACAAAGAGTTTTTCTATATCGCCCACAGCTCACTGCAATTTCCATTTGCTAAAAAGCTTCAGAGCCGCGTTCTTTGAGGCTTTGTGGAAGGCTGAATATATTACGACCTTGCTGAACCCTTCCTACCTGTGTAATTTCAGCTGACAGGTTAAATGCTGCTGCAATTGATTGGGTTGAATATATGTTCAGGAGCAGGGCTGATGGGACTACTAATATAGCTCAAAACTAAGAAATACAGCAATGCCCTAGGAATATATCAGCAGGAAAAAGGAACATGGCAGATACTGTTTGCTCCCTGTTGCTGATTTAAACAAACAATGGATGGAGCATGTGTCACTTTGCATGAAAAGTTTCGACGTTTCATAGAATGGACACTAATTTAGTGTGAAGGTGAACCCATGCAAGGAGACATGTTAACCGCTGTGTTATGGATTCCATGACACTCTGTGTTCTACAGGGTCCCTAAAGAAAAGGCTTTGCTGACAGACTAATAATCTTTGAAGCAGTGATGTAAAATTTACTGCCATCCAAGATCAATTAATTGCAACAACCAGTAACGACAGTTAAAGGCAAAAATATTAACTAACTCTGCATCAATAGGGAGATAATGATCTGGTCTTATTGCATCACTTTGCACATAATGGTCATGAGATGAGGTCTTTACAAAGCCAGACATTTATTGCCATCTCTAGTAGAGTTGTCACCTAACTTAGAACATGTATGAAATTCAATAGGTCGGCTAGAATGATGGGCAGTACACGTAGTGTGAGATTTTGGAAGCAATTCAAGGGTAAGTAAAATATATATAATGGAAGTGCCCAAATTAGCTACAAGCATACAAAAGAGAGGGTATTGCTACTCAGCTAAATGATTTTTTTGGGAGATTAGTCACCTGCTGTAGTGAAGATTTGTTGCTTGCCGACTAATCTCCCCTTTTGCTACCAGCCTTCATTTGACCCTGCAGTAACTAATGCAAAGCCACTCCGTCTCTGAGTAATTATGAGACTTAAGTGTAGGTATTTGGAGGCACCATATAGTGTTTACATTGATGTGGTAAAGTGGCTTGCCAAAAGGTATAACATGCAGAAACTTAAATTAAGGGGGTGTAAAATTGAAGTTTCACTGTAGACACAATGTTTTTATTATTATAATATTTATTTATAGAGCTGCCATATTTCACAATACTTTACAAATATTATACATACATCTATTTCTGCCCTGCAATCTTCCTATAACATCTACACAAACAATGACTTATTGTATCATGCAGTGCCAGGCCCTAGGCAACCCAGCCGACCATGACACCACCCCCTATGCCTGCATGTGCATAAGTATGCACGCATAAAGCGTACACGGGCACACACAAGCATACACACTTAAGTGCATGACAGGTGTATTGTCGAGTCTGCACCTATCCCTTCCGCCCAACACCAAACCCTAGATAAACACACAACACCACTGGTTTGGAGAGAGATGGCTGCAGTTGTTTATTCTTTTCATACAATAATATTTAACAGGTAAACATATATATATAACCTTATCAACCGTTTGTATAAAAAAACTTTAAGTATAAGAAAAAGGGGGTGACTGTGCCCCAACTGCCTGGGTTGATTCCTATACCATTCCCAACCCTAAACCGGGCTGTATATCTCCCATGAGGACCCAGGCCTACCAGGCTACTTCCCTTTTAACTTGCCCTGGGGCTCCTTGCCAAGGTACCCTCCGCCAACTGCGACAAAAAGCTCCTATCATAGGGAGGGGGGGTGGGATGCTGCGTCCTTCTGTCTCCACGTCCCGGCGCCGAATGAGGTAAATCCGCGCGGCTTTCCCTTTTGCGCCACGCCTCCCTGGGACGCCAGCCAATCAGGATACAGCAACTCGGAAGAAGAGCGGGGATAGGTTTACTCAAATCCCCGTCAAGCCCTGCTTCCCAATTCGGGTCATTGGGACCCATGACTGTTAAAGGCCTGGAGTGGAGAAACCAATGGGACCTTATACTTACCCATCCCTCACCCCCAGGCTACAACCATGCCCTTTTTGTGAAAAGCCAAAAGAAAACAGACAACACCATATTAGTTGGATAAAGATGGCCGCAGCTTCTTTATTATCTTTATATATTTATATATTTATATATATATATGTTCAAAAGAAGGCAAGCACTCAAAGGACTTATCAAAAAATTTAAGGTGCAATTTATTTAAGCACTACACATATATATATATATATATACAGTATACATATATATATACAGTATATATATATATATATATATATATATACTGTATATATATATATATATATATATACTCAAAACATTTTACCCATCAATAAATTGAAAATAAACTGAAAATGTACTGTTTACAAAACAATTGTTATCATAACATGCATGACATCAGTTTTTAACCCTAATTATTTTCTGCCTGACCTAATTCCCTTGGGCAGATCGTCCTGGGATTACCAATTTGTGCAAAGTACCTCAGTACTGCTGCACCCTTCATTATTTTGTTTATTCATCAGCTGCAGTACACCGACTCAATTGTATTTACAATTTTTTGCCACCATGGGACCCCATGCCGAGTTGGCCATACGTATATAAAATGTTCTTCCTTCTCTCCAGAACCCTTCATAATTCCTTCTTTTAATTCCCTGCTCTCCCAGGACCACCTCCAATGCTGCGACAAAGTAACCCAAAACTGAACCTTCCCTAACCCAAGACCCAATTTTTCTGCTCCAACCACTGCTTACCCCCGTTACCTTGTCCCCTGAGAGTCACCTGGGTTACTCTATGCCGGTAAGAACAAAAAGCGTCTCTTTCTCCTACACTTTTCTCCTTTTAAACCCCCAACCCCCACCTGTGCTGCTCTGCTGTTTCCTGTTCCCAAACCTATTATTCCCTTCTCCCCCATGCCTTACTGTCTTCTTCTGCCCATACTGCTTCATCATCTCTGACTATTGGGAGCACTTACTAACCAGCACCTAGTAGGAGGACAAAGGCCATATTAGGAGTAGGTGACAGAAGAGGAATATGCCTTGCACCCCACCTCCCATTTGCACCCTAGGCTTGTGACTCTGTCTTCCCCTAGTTCTGGCCCTAGTATCAGGAACCAATTAACCTGACTGTGTCTAGAGGACAAACACACAAGGCAGACATAGAAATTCTTGCAGATAATTCTTTGACTGGGACTTAACTTGGGAATCCATCACAGCATGGCAGCAATGTCAGAGCAATGTCAGCAGGCCGGGACTGGCAATCTCTGGGTTCTGGCAAATGCCAGAGGGGCTGCTGTAAGTTTCCATAGACAGACACTATTTTTTGGACTGGTAGGGGCTGATTGGGCTTCTGTGTGGGCTGTTTTATGCCTGAAACACCAGGGCCTACTTTGATCCCCAGTGTATACATGAATGTCAGCTCAAATTCAGCAACTACAACAAAATTGGAAACAAGTTTTGGTTGGTTGACATGGGTTACTACTTCTGTTAATTTTGCAAAGAGAACATGAGTTATCTTGCCAGATTCCCTACATTTAGTGCAGACCTTGTAATGATGGAGGAGGTATACCATTGTGGACAGTTTTCATAAACAGCCATTTTCCGTCTCGCTCCCTAGACGGATGTGTATCATGGACTTTTAATTCCTCTAAGTATTCTAACAGCTGTACTATGGGGTGCCGTTTGTCCTAAATACATTCTGTATAAAAAACCTATCCCTAATACACACAATAAATGTCTCTCATGGTATATAACTATATGTGACCATAGACATAGATAAAAAATATACAAACAACTTATTTGTATTAAAGAATGAGAACAAAATATGGTTAGAGCACAAAAGGAAGCCATTATATTACAAACTCCATTCCGTATATGAACCATAAGACAATGGCAAAACAGTAGGAATGCCCTTAACAAAAATGTCCACACAAGTAGGTTACTACAATAAGAATAGCCATATCACCTTAAATTATCATATTTATGTTTTGCATACTTTTCTTTCTCTAAAATCATAATCAGCGCAGCATTATATTTCTCAGCCATATGTAAGAACTTCCAATTAGGAACCTGTAGTGTTTAACAGCAACCCTTTTAGGAAATGTGTGTTCATGTTTATTACTATGCAGCAGATGGGACATTAGAGGCCGCTCTTTATAGCAGGCCAGATAGTATCCTATGACCTTAGGGATGATGCAGCCATGTGGAGCAAAGCTGGCAACTTTTCATCTTGTTTGTTATATGGCAATAAGCTTTATTCTTATTGATTCAGTAAAGTGACTGACAGTATTGCTTCACAGAATTGTTATTTTAACTGTTTTGTGAAACAAAACATTTATTTTGTTGATAGAATGAATTCTGTACTATAAAATCTTGCTTTCTGTCACAAATATCTATTTTATCATTCAAATCTTAGTTCTTTATAAAATATTCTGTTCATGTTTTTTTTTTACATAATTAATTCTGTAAGTAACTTTGCACATAAGTGCATCTGTTACATGCAGGTTATATATTTGTGAGTAGTGATGGGCGAATCTATCTAATTTTGCTGAAAAATTCACGAAGTTTCCAGCGTCGTTTACAATGCTCGTCGCGTGACTCTTTTTTTTTTTTGATGCCAGCGAATTTTTGGCAGGCGAATTTTCGCTGGTGTTTCGTGAATTTATTCGCCGGCGCTAATAAATTCGCCAATCACTATTTGTGAGACAAATTGATTATTAGAATGGAGTTTGTAATATAATGATATCCTTTTGTGCACTAACCGTATTGTGTTCTCATTCTTTAAAAGAAATAATTATTTTGTATATTTTTTTATCTGTGTATATTGTCACAAATACTTATATACTGTATCATGAGATACATTAATTCTGTGTATTAGGGATAGTTTTGTATAAAGAATGTATTTTGGAAAAACGGCACCCCATACTGTACAACAATATTGTGCTCTAGACAACTATTTCAGACTTTTTTTTTTGGGAAAAAGCCTGAACAAATTAAAGGAAAACTATACAGAGTAGGCATATAGATCTCTATAAAAAGATATTGTGCAAAACAGCTCATGTGTAAAACCCTGCTTTTTTAGTACTGTATATTATTATTTTCATAATAATATACTTTTTATCTAGTATGTTCATATAGGAGTAGTGACCAGTTCCTTGTTGTAGCTGCCACCCTTCCCAGCTATAGTCAGGTGATCACACTGGTGTCTAATAAAAGGGCAACCAAGTGTGGGAGTTTTACTTTGAAAGCAGCAAGTAAGTTGCAGGTAAAACTTAGTCCCTCTGTAAAATGTATAATGATGTAATAGAATTCTTAATGAATCAGATGCAATTTGAGAGTAGGACTGGCCAGATATGGGATGACTTTGACGTAGTTGGCCAGCTTAAATATATTGCAATGTGGTCACAGCTAGTGATGGGCAAATCTCCCCAGTTTTGCTTCGCCCAAAAATTCTCGAATTTCCAGGGAAATTTGCGAATTGGCGAAAAATTTGTGAAACAAGTCACGGCACGTTTTTGATGCGTCGCGTAGTTTTCGAGGCGCGTTGCGTCGTTTTTCCGACGCACGTTGCATAATTTTTTCGACGCGCGTTGTGCCATTTTCGACGCGCGTCGCGTCGTTTTCGTCACGTCGCCAAAAATGACGCGCGACTCGTTTTTCTGCGAATTTTCGCCAGGCAAATTTCGCTGGCGTTTCGCGAATTTATTCGCCCATCACTAGTTACAGCCTCATTGCACCTCTGCCTAATGGTTTTAAAAATTAGTGGTGAGCACAACTTTTCCTTGTTTGTTGTGTGTGTGTGTGTGTAAATATATACATATACATATATATATTCTTTTTTTCATCTTGGGAAGGAAGAGGGTACTGTGAGACATTTATTATTGGTGTTGCATCTATAGTCAGGGCAAAATTTTATAATGACATTGGGTACAATGGACATATTACAGTCCATTATACCGAAAGAGCTTATTTATGTTCTTGAAAGCCTTGATTTTTCTTAATCAGTGTTACATAATGCACTCCAGGAATGATGTTTCCCAGAACAGAATACTGAGATATTTTAAAATTCTCTTTCTTCTCTGTCAGCCACAGATGTATTTTTCTCATTATTACATATTTACTCCTTGGTCTTTCCAGGTAACTGTACTAATCCCTTGCTATGAAGAGGTGAAACAAGTTGATGTTAGATAATGGTGTGAGACTTCTCAATGCCTCATTTTACTTTTAAAGTTACTACCATGAGATTGCCCAGGTTCCCAGCTGAATCTGCCCGTGGCTGGCACTGCTGAGACTCAAAGCAAAATCTACACTGAATTGTTTTTTTCCTTTCCTGGATCAGTCATTCAGTCAGAAAATCATGAATATTTATGCTTGCAGTGTTTGACTGGGCCTCTTAGGGTCCACCGGAGAGCTTGACAGGTCCTATTCTCTCAAACATTGGCTGTAGAGATACTGCTGAATGTTATAGGTATTATAAAGGTTTGAGGCGAAAATAACAAACTGCTCATTGCGGCTGTCTATGGCAGCCAGTGCCTATATCCCCCGGGAGATAGTCTGGTTTACTGGCAGGCCAATCCAACGCTGTATACAAAGTTCATATTTGACATTTGACTGATTATATATTGGACATAATTGTTTAATTGCATGTAACTAAATAAAATCCTAAGGCCAGTGATTTTTAAAATGGAAAGGTACCAGTCTGCCAGTATGCCTCAATAGTAAAAATATACCACCTTCTTGGGTGAGTTCTACTTGAATTCTCCTTATGCATGCCATTTTATAGGTGCAAAGTTAGAGTTCTTGTGACCTCAAGATGCATTGGATAACACATATGTCCTGCTCCTCAGGAACAGATTTTAGGCTATTTGGGTAGAATTACATGGCCAAATTTGCCGCCATTCTGCCGGATCCGCTGGGAGACAAAACGCCCACATCAAGTTGGATGCGACGGAAATAAGGTAAGTAATATAAAGTTGGATGGTGTTGCAGCGTTGATCCAATGCAGCACACAGCTTGCAAGTTTGCATCCGATGCGACTGTGACACCATCCGACTTTATATTACTTACCTTATTTCCGTTGCTTCCAACTTGATGTAGGCATTTTTCGAGGCCAAGCGTCTGTCAGAATTGCGGCAAAATTACCCGTGTAGTTCTACCCTAATTCCAAGGGTGCCAAGATTTGCATCTGGTAGTAATTAAGGTGTAGGGAAGAGTCCACACTTGGGTGGGATCCAGCTAAATTATCCTTCCTTGCATGCCATTTCATAGGTGCAAGCTGTAGTTTTTGTGGCCTCTGGATGATTGGCCAAAATTACTAATTAGTATTAAATGCATGTTTACAAAGGGAAAAAGCTTGGCTAGTAAAACAAAAAGGCTGATATTAATGATATATGTAATAAAATTCACCAAGCTTCCTCGGGAGCAAACTCATAGCTACCACTAATGCTGCCTGCTTATTGGTTGCTACTGTAGCAATGACTGCTCCTGGGCAAACTGAATGCCTTTTATTACATTACCCTGTCATTGGCATTTCTGAAACATGGCTGTGCAATAAATATAGAAGGCTAGTACTTATTTCAGGAGGAAATAAAGGAGAAAAGGAGGAGATGTATGTTGACATGTTAAGGATTATTTTAAATAAACTATAAAAGAAGAAATTGTGGAGGAGAATGATAGGATGAAACCTTTTCATGTAAGCTGCAAATATTAAAGGGGTTATTTATTAAAATCTGATTGCTAAAAATTTAAAAATATATATTTTTTACTATAAAATCCAAAATGTATTGGGGAAAAAACCCTCAAATTTTTCAAGATATATTATACCCATAGGATGCAAAAAGTTAGAAAACGAAAATACTCCATCTTCAACCTGTCACGGCTCTGTAGAAGTCAATGCCAGAGGTCCTATTTGCAATTTGAAGAAATTATAGTCTGCTCTGGGATCCATATAATAATCCGAACATTTCAGGCTTTCTGACGATTTCACAGACAATTCAGACTTTTTGGGCGTCAAATCTAGTGATGGGTGAATTTGTCCCGTGTTGCTTTGCTGAAAAATTGACAAAATGCAAACGCTTCAGGCTGGGATTTTTTTTGCTGTCCTCTGGATCAAAACAGTGGATATACTGTATGATCATGTATTTCAAGTTGTATTTGTCACACAGCAGTGATAGGACCTTGCCAGAGTACTGCACAGTAGGGGTTGGTGAATTTTTTTAGCCTTGTTTTGCAGGGGAATTTATGCCCATAGAATTGAATGGCGTTGTGCTTCAAAAAAGTAAAAAATGACGCACATCAAAAAAAAATTGGCGTGTCAAAAATTTTTGCCACCCATAGACTTTAATGGGCATTGGCAAATTTTCCCAGCGCTGAATTTCTGGTGAGGTGAAATGGGTCAAATTCGCCCATCTCTACTAATACTCAGTGGTGGATATAATGACATAGTGCTATTCTCAAGTCTTCAGTGAGGAACTGCAGAGCGTAGTAGTGATCTCTTTAGGAATCCTGGCTTGAATATTGCCTTGGGCAGAGGCTGACAAGGTCCTATTCATTTGATAAATCGTGAATAAATCCTGTGGCCATCCCATTTCTGACTCCTAGTGGTTCAGTGGGAAAGCAAAGAGTCAATGGAGGAGTCATAAGTAATTATGAGACAGAGTCATACACAAAATGGATGCAACTCAATTTCAAAAGAAAAGAGAAAAAAAGATGTTACACATGACCCCTAATTGTAACTTCAGTGCAGTGATGTTTCAAATGGAGGAGGCTGATTCTAACTTTAAATACCCAAATGTCCATTCCGATACATGTTACACACCTTAAATATTCTGGGAATAAAGCTTTAAAGGTTTTTCTGCATTCTGTTGGATCAGCTAACAGATTTGTTTGGGCACACAGTGAACTGGACATGGTACATTTATAAACCCTGGGCAAATTTGCACCTTGGCTGTAACTTATGGCAGCCAATGAGATATTAGATTTCACAGTTCAACCTGCAGCTGGCAGAAAACAACTACAGTAGAACCCCCATTTTACATCTCCTGATATTAAGTTTTCCCTCATTTTACATTGTTGTTTTGTGGTCCCACCTATATATTATGCATAATACATTTCCCTGATTTTAAGTTTTCCCTCATTTTACACCATTTTTTTCTGGTCCCCTGAAAAACGTAAAATCGGGGTTCTACTGTAATCACTGATTGGTTGATATGGGTTACTGCCCAAATGAAAATTTGCCCATGGTTTATAAATGAGCCATGACCAGTGCCTTTTTTTCACCATAACAAGTTATTGATGGTAATATTAAATTGTATCTACATACAGCGTAAGAAGGGCTAGAGAAAAGCTACAGTCTGTGCTGATATGCCGAATTTGCAATAATTTATCTACACATAAAATTCATTGAAAGATTTTTTTGCTAATTTAAAGTCCCAAATTGAATCCATGTAATTTAAATACAGGCTTTAGAGCTAGCAAGGAAGAACACATACTAGAAGAAGAAAAACGGGAATCACAACAACATTCTCTTCATTTATCAATGTCTGTTGGCAGAGCTTGGAAGATAAATCCAGGTTATATCAACAGATCCCTTTCTATACAAATGACTGCATGCATACAGTGTGCTGGTGTTGCACTTTTTATCATTATTACCGTATGCAGGGGGATTAACCTCTGTGATACTAGAATAAGAAAAAATGCAACTCAAAACTCTGAGATGGCAGGAAACCGTTTACTCGAGACAGTGAAGGGTGCTTACAGTAGATTACCATATCCATCTTTCTAGTATTTTAATCCCCTATAACTCAAACCTTGTTTTCCTTCTTTGCACTCCCACTACCTATTGCCCATATTAGAGCCACTGCCTGAGAGGGTGCACTGAGAGTTAGCCTGGTCCTTACATGCCAGTTCAGAGCTGTCCTCCCCAGCATCTTCTGCCAAAATGGGGAATCTGTTGCTTTGGACAACCTGCCAGTGGTTGCTCTGTGAGCCCAGGCCAGGATTTGTGGCAAGGCCAAAAAGTTGTAGTGGTGAAATTCTAGGGGTGGCATGGAGCTCATCCGCATTGGGAACACAGCATTCCACAGTGCTTTGTCCCAGGGGATAGCTCGCACGGGGGGGGGGTGGTATGCATGGCTGGCGGGCACTAGGACCACGAGGCCTCATGGTGGCCTCACTTTAAAATTAACTTTTACTATGATGTAGATGGCAATATTCTAAGACAATTTGCTATTAGTCTTTTATTTTGTGTTTTTTAAAGGTTTTTTAAAATACGTTTTAATTCTGATATTTTATAAAAATATAAAAAAGATAACATGATAAAAGCCAGATAGTTTGGGGGGACCAGTTAATGAAGGTCAAATTCTAGCAATACAACTAATTATGTTCACCCACAAGGAAATTTGAAAGAGACTAGAACATGTTAAGACAAAGGTCTGGGACTGGATAATATTCGTCCCAGGGTACTAAGCAAGCTTAGCTCTGTGATTGCCAAAACTATTTACTTAATTTTTCTGGATTCATTGAGGCCTGACATGATGCCAAGAGACAGGCAAAATGTTAATGTAGTACTGCTATTCAAAAAGGAATCCTGTTCTTAGCCTAAAAACTATAGGCTGGTTAGTCTGATGGCAGCGGTAGGAAAGCTTTTCGAAGGGATATTAAGGGATAAGATACTTGACTTCATTGCAAATAATAATAGTGAGTTGCCAGCATTTTTATGTGTAATAGATCTTGCCTGGCTACTTTAATTTCTTTCGATAAAAAGGTGAACAGGGACCTTGATTCTGGGATGGCAGTGGATGTAATCTACTTAGACTTTGCTAAATCATTTGCTACAGTGCCACAGAGAATGTTACTGGTTACATTAAGTTGTTGGCCTGGAACATAGTATTTGTACTTGGATAGAAAATTGGCTAAAAGATTACAAAGAGTGGTGGTAAATGGAACATTTTCTAATTGGACCAGTGCTGTTAGTGGAGTACCTCAGGGTTCTGTACTTGGTGCTTTGATTTTCAACTTGTTTATTAATGACCTGGAGGTGGGCACTGAAAGTACTGTTTCTATTTTTGCTGATGATAATAAATTGTTCAGAGCTATAAATTCCATGCAGGATGCTGCCACTTTGCAGATTGGTTTGACTAGATTGGAAAACTTGCATAAAAAAGGACATTAACTCAAGGGATGAAAACATAATTTTGCCATTTTATGGGTCCCTGGTAAGGCCTTACCTGGTGTATGCAGATTGCAGAGATGGGCAACTAAACTGGTTAGAGGGATGGACGACTTGGTAGACTGTCAAGGTTGGGGTTGTTTTCACTGAAAAAAAAGACACTTGTAAGGGGACATTATTATACTTTACAAGTAGTGATGGGCGAATCTCACCCGTTTTGCTTCGCCGAAAAATTAGCGAATTTCCAGCGAAACGAGTCACGCGTCGTTTTCGGCGTCGCGTCAAAAACGACGGGTGACTCATTTTTTTTTGGGTGAATTTTCGCTGGTTTTTCGCTAATTTATTCGCCAGCGGCGAATCGCGGGAATTCGCCCATCACTATTTACAAGTACATTATACACAAATAGCAAGGGGACATTTTACCCATAAAGAGGATCACAGCATCAGAGGCCACCCCTTTTGACTAGTTGAAACAAATTTCATTTGAAGCAGTGTAGATGGTTGTTCACAGTGAGGACAGTGAGGTTGGGAAATGAACTGCTGGATGATGTGATGGCTGATTCTGCTAATGCCTTTAAGAGTGATAGAGCATGGGCTACACAGGTCCCACTTTCACCAGGATGGGCTTTTGCAACTTGGAAAGAACACTTGTTGATGTTGTTGAACAACAACCCACTACTGCCAACAGTATAAAGAACAGAGTTGAACACAAAGCAGATAGAACAGGCCTTATTTCCATACAAAGTGCCACAGGGTTGTGATACTCACAGATAAGGTATGATAAGAGTAAATGCCAGGTACATTGAAAGTGTAGCAGTGTAGCATGGCAAGACACCATAGTAGGAATAGCACAGGGAGTTGGTAGGATCACCTTCCAAGGTTTCAGTACCTCATGTGGCCTGGATCCCATACAGCAGACGTGGAACAGGGTTACATCATAGCCTGATTCCCTTGTCACTACTGTGGTCCCTTCACTACAGGCAAAGCAGCCTGGGGGAGAGCTACTCCATCCTATCCTCCTTGGTGGAGGTTGAGCTGCTTGTACTAGCTAAGCCTTTCTGACTCACCCTCCCTAGAGAGTGCTCTAGAGAGAGGTGTAACCTGTACACCGGCCCACCTCATTCATGGGGGCCCTGTACCCTGTCTTCACTTAAGGGGTTGTCCCTTTATGGCAGGGGTCCCCAACCTTTTTTGCTCGTGAGCCACATTTAAATTTTAAAAAAAGTTGGAGAGCAACACAAGCATGAAAAAGTCCATGTGGATGTCAAATAAGAGCTCTGATTGGCTTTTTGGTAACCCCTATATGGACTGGCAGCCTACAGGAGAGAAGGTTTGGCAGGACATCTGTTTTTTATGCAACCAAAACTTGCCTCTAAGCCAGTAATTCAAAAACAAGCACCTGCTTCGAGGCCACTGGGAGCAACATCCAAGGGGTTGGAGAACAACATGTTGCTTGCGAGCTACTGGTTTGGGATCACTGCTTTATGGCCTAACACTTCTGGGACCTTGTTGACTCCAGGCTCAATGGATTCACTGTCCAGCTCAACTGCTACAGGCCAAAGAGGAAAGACCTCTCCCTGCAAAGCACTTTGTTACAGCACTGCAGGAAGGTGGTCACAACCTATTGAATGAGTATGCAAATAATTACCATTATTGTTACATTGGTTTCAACCCAGCAACAGGGAAGGAGGCACTGACAGGGAATTAAGACATAAGGGCCATTGCCCTTATGGGTTCCTACAATAGTATAGATGTGGGTATATATAGTTTAAGTGAGTGTATAGAGGGATTTCAAGTCTTGTTGAAAGTCATATTTGAAGAGGAATAGTTGTGGAGCTAAAAATAAAGATAAGCATTAAGAAAACATAAAATTAAAACAGAACCCACATAAAACAGAAGTTGGTATGTTTTCTGTTTGCTGGGGGGGTCACTGACCGAGACAAACAGGAAGAGAATTTTCAGCAGCAGGCTGGAAATAGCTAGAATAACAAAATGCTCCAAACTGCTTCTTATTGACTTCAATGTCAATTGCTTAGACTTGAAACTATCAGCTTACTTACAGAATCAAAATAAAATTGAGCCCTCTCATCTGGTATATTTTCTGGTTGCTAGTGTCACTGACCCAGACAAACAGAAAGGTAACAGGTGACCTCCTGTTGAAATTCCTCTGCCAGTGCTGTGATCATTACAATTTGTCCCTCTAAATTGGACGTGATTTAGTTATTTGGAGCAAACTAACCACAAGGTTACTGCTACCTTCCGTGGACTATTTATATTCTCTCATAACAAAGGTGAGCATTTTAAGCATGAGTCTGCTTCTACACTTGTGTATATTATTAGCACTTTTTCCGATAACAGAAAATTGCTTTTAAGTACTGTTGTTCCCCTTCAAAAAAATCTATATAATGAATGCTTGTTTCTCACCACCTGCAATTTGCAGATAACAATCCCAAGTACAATCACCATGCTGCCTACTAATTGCCGGATAGTGACATGTTGAGAGCGATATGTCTCAGAAGATGAATAGCAGTGAGTATCAATGCAGGGCTTTTATGTAAATGATAAAACATGTAAGGTGAAGACCTTTTTTTATAAAGTTAATGTACCAGCACATAAGAGAAAAGGGTAACTCAAGGAAGGGACTTTTAATGAGGGTGTGCTCTTATAAGATGATACCATGTAATCAGAGCGTTTAAGCAAGTGTTACTAAGCAGGCAAGAAATACATCCAATAAACAGGTAGGGACACAGATTTAAGTTCTAGCAAAATCTAATGTGACTGCACTTTAGTATCCAAGGCAGAAATATATTAACAGCAGAAAGCTCAACCCACTATCAAGAATTTGCAGGTAACATCTGTAATTAAACACCAAGTAGGGCAGAACAACGAGCATGGTCAGGAGTTGTAAAAATGTTAAACAGTCACCTGTCCCTGGCCATAGCTGTTAAAGGGAACCTGTCACTCAGACCTACAAATCTGTATAATAAAAGTCATTTTCAATTTTAACATGAAATACAAATTCATTCATCTGTCAATCAAATATTGTCTGCTCCTCCTCTATACCTTACGCAGGCATTTACTTTCACTTTCCATTCAGACGTCACTGTACTCCCACCATTCCCATCACTGTTTAATTGTGTAACCAGTGCATGGGGATGGACATCAGGTCCCCCATTCTGGTGCACAAGTAACATTTTTAGATGATGCAAGGCTTGTCTTAATAACAGTGTCCACAAAATGGCTCTTGCCTCCTTGCTATAATTATGTATTCGCAGACTGAAGCAAACAAGATTCAAATAATTTATATAATGTAATTAAAGTTTATTTGTCTTGAGTAACATGATAACATTTTTTCAGGTGACAGGTCCCATTTAACTCCCCCAGGAGTTACCCAGTTTGGGGTCCTGTGGCAGCTGTTCATTTACAGAGTTTTCCAAAGATTACTTGTCAAGAAATAAAAGGTTCTACCAGGGTTTAAATACCTGTCATTAGGACACAGCTTTATGATTTACCTAACCCAGATCAAACTGAACAATTTGATTGGAAAAAGCAGGTAAAATCTATTTTACATAGTTACATAGTTAAATTGGGTTGAAAAAAGACAAAGTCCATCAAGTTCAACCCCTCCAAATTAAAACCCAGCATACACACACACACACACACACACACACACCCCCTCCACTCTTTCACACAAACCATATATGCCCATAGCTATACTAACTGTAGAGTTTAGTATCAAAATAGCTTTTGATATGTCTGTCCAAAAAAATCATCCAAGCCCCTTTTGAAAGCATCAACAGAATCAGCCATCACAACATCACCCGGCAGTGCATTTCTGTAAGGACAGCAGGCTCCGGTGGGGATGCGGACCAAGGAGGAAACAGCAGTCCAGGCAGGCAAGGTACAGGCAAGGGTCAGGAACAAGTCGTAAACGTAATCCAGGCAAGAGGTTCGGTTCAGGCAGCAGAGATTCAAGAGTCCAATAACAAGGCAGGGTCATACACAAGTAATCGCAGAAGAAAAAGCAGGTTATGCGCACCCAGGAACCACAAATGAGGACCTATAATCGGGCAAGTATCCAATGTCCAAGGTATCCTGAAATAGGCCCAGATTGGCGCCAAAACGTACGCCAGCGCCAAGACGCACGCCGACGTCCGCGCGCGTTTGTTTGGACGCGCGCTGACGCCTTGACGCACGCTGACGCTTTGGTGCGCGCTGACGATTTGACGCGCGCACCCGTCTGGACGAGCGCTAGCGGTTTGGTGCCTCTGCGCCTGTGCCCGACTTGACGCAGCTGGAACTCACGGGGAACCCTTACAATTTCACAACCTCACTGTCCTCACTGTGAAGAACCAACTACGCTGCTTCAAATGAAAGTTCTTTTCTTCTAGTCTGAAGGGGTGACCTCTGGTGCGGTGATCCTCTTTATGGGTAAAAAGGTCCCCTGATATTTGTCTATAATGTATTTGTAAAGTATAATCATGTCCCCTCGCAAGTGCCTTTTTTCCAGAGAAAACAACCCAAACCTTGAAAGTCTCCCCTCATAATTTAAGTTTTCCATTCCTCTAATCAGTTTAGTTGCACGTCTCTGCACTCTCTCCAGCTACAGAATGACACTGCCCAGAATTAGACAACTTGTTATCTATAAAAACCCCAAGATCCTTCTCACTTAAGGAAACTCCCAACACACTGCCATTTAGTGTATGACTTGCATTTATATTATTTTTGCCAAAGTGCATAACCTTGCATTTATCAACATTGAACCTTATTTTGGAAAATGAAGAGGAGAAAAAACTGGAGTTTGCTGCCCAGTTTCCCAACTTAGATAAATCACTCTGCAAATTGACAGCATCCTGCATGGAACCTATAATTCTGCACAATTTAGTATCATCTGCAAAAATAGAAACCTTACTTTCAATGCCCACATCCAGGTCATTAATAAACAAGTTGAAAAGCAAGGGACCCAGTACAGAGCCCTGCGTTACCCCACTAACAACACTCCAATTAGAAAATGTTCCATTTCCCACCACTCTTTGTAGTCTATCTTTTAGCCAGTTCTCTAGCCAGTTACAAATACTGTGTTCCAGGCCAACATTCCTTAATTTAACCAGTAACCTTCTGTGTGGCACTGTATCAAACGCTTTAGCGAAGTCAAAAGTAAATCAGATGATACTAAATTGTGCAGAGCTATAGGTTCCTTGCAGGATGCTGCCACTTTGCAGAGTGATTTGTCTAAGTTGGGAAACTGGGCAGCAAACTGGAAAATGAGGTTTAATGTTGATAAATGCAAGGTTATGCACTTTGGCAAAAATAATATAAATGCAAGTTATACACTAAATGGCGTGTTGGGAGTTTCCTTAAGTGAGAAGGATCTTGGGGTTTTTATAGATAACAAGTTGTCTAATTCTGGGCAGTGTTATTCTGTAGCTACTAAAGCAAATAAAGTTCTGTCTTGCATAAAAAAGGGCATAAACTCAAGGGATGAAAACATAATTATTAGTGATGGGCGAATCTCCCAATATTCGCTTTGCCGAAAAATTAGCGAATTTCCAGAGAAATTCGAGAATCGGCGAAAAATTCGCGGAACGAGTTGCGGGACGCTTTTGACTCACGTCGCATCAACTTTGACGTGCGTCGCGTCAATTTCGGCGTGTATTTTTGCCAGGTGAAATTTTGCTGGTGATTCGCGAATTTATTCGCCAGCGGCGAATCGCGGGAATTCGCCATGAATTTGGCCCTGGTGAATAAATTCGCCCATCGCTAATAATTATACCTCTTTATAGATCCCTAGTAAGGCCTCATCTGGAGTATGCAGTGCCGTTT
>CM044438.1:109515372-109533492 GCA_024363595.1 Xenopus borealis
ACAAAATACAGCATTTCTAGCCTTATTCTATTTTACACTTTCCTTGCCCTTTAACATTAAAATAACTTTTTTACACAAATCCTTGTAAAACTCTAATGTCAAGAATCAGAAAAAAGAAATAGCTGATACTACCAAAAGTAACATTTAATTAGACATAAGAATGCTGTGAAATCACCAGTGATCTGAATGATCCGCTGGGACACTTTAATGCTGACAGTGCACTTATTACATGACATTTGTACATGGAAAATATTCGCACAGTGGGAGGTATCATCTGCACTAGAAATGTTCCGCTTCAAAGCGTCCTCTTTTTTAAAAAAAAACTTTTTTTACTGAAAACAAATTCTGTTAACAAAAACATTTTCGCAGACATTGCATGTTATAGTTGTGCTTTTTCTCACTCTTCCATTTATAACGTTTTGCTAAAGGTATCTGAATAATTTTCATGGCTGTGTCTGTACCCTCAGGTGGCTGCCATCTGCTATGCCTTCCTCTGTGTTTGAGACAGTCTGTAACACAGCAAACCTATTTAATAACAGTGTGAAGATCATTCAGCAGATTTTTTTTTTTTTTTAAATCCTTGAAGAGAGGTTGGAACGAAAAATGACACTATCCTATAACATGTAGATTTTGTATTTTCCAGAAGTACTTTTCAGTTAGTGATTAGCTAGAGGTGAGTTTCAAGTTTCAAGTTTTCAAGTTACTGGTATTTGTTTATACTGTTTGGCAAAAGTTTGTGTCAACTGCTTAGCCAACATTTCATCCCAAACCTGGATACAGTGCCACACAGAAGGTTACTGGTTAAATTAAGGAATGTTGGCCTGAACATAGTATTTGTATTTAGATAGAAAACTTACTAAAAGATTGACTACAAAGAGTGGTGGTAAATGGAACATTTTCTAATTGGACCAGTGTTGTTAGTGGGGTACCGCAGGGCTCTGTACTGGGTCTCTTGCTTTTCAACTTGTTTATTAATGACCTGGATGTGGGCATTGAAAGTACGGTTTCTATTTTAGCTGATGATACTACATTGTGCATAACTATAAGTTCCAAGCAGGATGCTGCAACTCTGCAGAGTGATTTGACGAAACTGGAAAACTGTGCAGAAAACTGGAAAATGAGGTTCAATGTTGATAAATTCAAAGTTATGCACTTTGGCAAAAATAATATAAATAAGTTATACACTAAATTGAAGTGTGTTGGGAGTTTCCTAAACTGAGAAGAATCTAGGGGTTTTTGTTGTCTAATTCTGGGCAGTGTCATTCTGTCCTGCATAAAAAGGGAAAAATTCAAGGGATGAAAACATAATGTTGCCTTTTTATAGGTCCCTGGTAAGGCCTCACCTAGAGTATTCAGCGCAGTTTTAGACTCCAGTCCTTAAGATGGATATAAATGAGATGGAGAGAGTGCAGAAAAATGCAACTAAACTGGTCAGAGCTGGGGTCTGCAACCCGCGGCTCCAGAGCCTCATGCGGCTCTTCATCCTGCTTACTGCGGCTCAGTCTTGCAGCTTTGCCTGTCATGTAGTCTATACAGCCCTTGCACCTGCTTGTGGCTTGCTTGTGGCCGTAGGCTAACAGTTAGTGCTGTATAGAGTGACAGGCAAGAGGAATAGCATCCCAGCTCATCCCTGTATTTCCCTCAGTGGCGTAACTACCAGGGATGCAGAGGGTGCAATTGCACCAGGGCCCTCACCCCCTTGGGGCCCATCAGAGACATGATAATGGTTATTGCAGGTGGTTATCTAGGAGTAAATTTTACAGTACACATCAACACTCCAGCATGGGATTTATAGAGGTAAGGGCCCGACAAGGGGGCCCAGGTGCCCATCCTGTACCAGGGCCCACCAGGGAGTAGTTATGCCACTGACTTCCCCGGTACTAACGCTAGAATCCCTTTAAGAGTCCTGGCAGATTTCATGATGTCACTCATCCCGCTCATGTTGTTACGTCACCACTGCCGACTCCAGCCCTGATGTGAGGGAAGTAAGGAAATTAGGAAGAGGCTGGCAGGCAGTGAGGTAAGGGGTTGGACTCCATTAGTCTGTAAGTTACCTCTATAGACCCCCTACCTTTCTATAGTTACTACTTTGCACCGGTGAAAGTGGAGATTGCTTTCTTGCTCCGTCTAATAACCAGTAGGAGTGGTATTGGCGAATTAAGCTCATTCTTGTCTTGAGTATTTCCATGTTACACAAACAACTGGTTGAGTTCCCTTAATCCTCTGGTTCCCAAGAACATATGATACTAAAATCTATAGGTAGTGTATGAGTATATATAGTTTATATGAGTGTGTAGAGGGGTCAGTGTGTGTATGTTTATTTGGAGGGGTTGAACTTGATTGACTTTGGTCTTTTTTCAGCCCAATCTAACTAATTTACCAAGGGAATTAACAAGCCCTGATTTGTGGAAAGGCCACGAAGCCCTAGGGCAGCAGAATCATAGGGGTGGCATGCAGCCCAGCTGTATTGCAATGGATTTGGAAGCACTTGGGACATGCAGATTTGCTAGCTATTTTAATCTCCTGTGCATCAATCCCTGTGAGGCAGACCTGACAAAAGATGCTTTGTACACATGCATTTGAAGGGGGAAGTGGGGGCGGGAAAGGGGAAAGGAGAGCGTTGAGTGGTCCTGGCCTAGGGATGCTCTGTGTAAATTCGGCCTAGAGTATTAATAAGAATTTGGCCCTCTCTTTGCTTCTAATGTAACTTTAACTTCTACTCCTATGGGAAGTCTTTCCACAAGATTTTGGAATGCCTGGCGCACGTTGGTGTCCCAGTTCATCCCATGGGTTGAGGTCAGAGCTTTTTGCAGGCCAGCATGGAATTTTCATTCCCATGTCTACTGTATGGAACACATTTTTTAGAAGCTGCAAAAAAGTTGCCCCAAGACTTTGATGTGGTTTGTGAATTTTTTGTAATTTTGCAAATTTTTCAGCAGTTTCACAAATCTTAAAGATTTGATCTTTATTTTAAGGGACAGATTTACTAAAGGTCGAATTGGAGGGTTAAAAAACCTTCGAATTCGACCATCGAATTTTAAGGGAATTAAGATCCTTTGAATTTGAATATCGAATTTGAAGGATTTTACCACAATTTGATCAATCGAATGATCAAATAGTAAGTATTCGATCGAAAGATAAAATCATTCGAATTTAAAGATTCGAACGATTTTAGCCATTTGATCAAATTTTTTATTCGATCAAAAATAGTTAAAAGCAATTCAGTAGATTTAATCTGGCAAACTAGGCAGTCAAATAAAAAATTCGACTGTCAACTATTTGAATATTCAAATAGAATTTTATTCAAATTATTCAAATTATTCGATTGAATTTTCAAAATTCCTTTAAAAATATTTGAAAATTCGAATCTTTTTGAAAATTCTATCGAATTTTGAATCATGTGAATTTGATAAATCTGCCCCTAAGAGTCAAATATCTTAAAGTAAAGTGACCATGTAATCTTGAACCACTGATTAAACTTGACTTCATCTGTTTTTGTTTTAATAGCGTCTTGCCAATTAAGTTGATTGAGGTATGAAATGATATCTGCTATCGGAGGAGAATCCTTCTTTAACCAATGATTAAATAAAGCTTTCTTGGAAGCAGCCATGAATAAAGTCACCAATATCTTCCTTTGGATATTGGATCTAACATAGGATTTGGGAAAATCATATTGTTGACATTATGTAATAAAGCAAAACTAGGGGAAAATGTTATACAGTATTAGTTCTTAAAGGGGAATTCAATCCCTCAGGCGCTAACCTGCTCCCCCCACCGATCCTCCCCCCCGGCCTACCTCTCCCCGCGGGCAAATGCCCCTAAGTGGCTACTTACCCCTCCGTGCAGGTTTCCGGGAGCCATCTTCTTCAGCAACGTCTTCTTCCTGGATCCGTTGGCGCTAGGTGGTGCATGCGCAGTAGGACGCATTTGCCGGTTTGTACTACTGAAAAGTTGAGTAGAATTGTCAATCCTATAAATATTATTTACCTAAAAGCTTAACCTCTCTAATGATATCACTTTAATGAGATGCACTTGAAGTGGCACAACCACAACTGAGAATGATAGCTGCATCTGATTTTCTATTACATGTATTTACCTTTTTGACCACCAGAGCAAATGAACCTTTATGTCTTTTTACTGCTGCTACTACAATGCAGAGATCTCGAACCAGTAGCTTGTGAGCAACATGTTGCTCTCCAGCCCCTTGGATGTTGCTCCCTGTGGCCTCAAAGCAGGTGCTTATTTTTGAATTCCAGGCTTGCACTGCTAAACAGAGCCTCAATGTAGGTTGACAATCCACATAGGGGCTACCAAATGGACATTCACAGCTCTTATATGGCACTCCAAGAACATTTTTCATGCTTGTGTTGCTCCCCAACTTCTTTTACGTTTGAATGTTGCATGGGTTCAAAAGATTGGAGAGATCCCTGCTCTATAGGTTACTAATCCAGAAATACTTTGGGTCTAGTAACTAGTGACTGGCGAATCTCCCGCGATTCGCTTCGCCGAAAAATTCGCGAATTTCTTGAGAAATTCGCGAATTGGCGAAAAATTCGCGAAACGAGTCGCGGGACGATTTTGTTGCGCGTCGCGTCAACTATGACGCGCGTCGCGCCAACTTTGACGCGCGTCGCGCCAACTTTGACGCGTCGTTTTCGGCGCGCGTCGCGTCGTTTTTGACGCGCGTCGCGTCGTTTTCGTCGCGTCGCGTCAAAAAATTACGCGCGACTGACGCGCGACTCGTTTTCGGCGAATTTTCGGCAAGCGAAATTTCGCTGGTGATTCACGAATTTATTCGCCAGCGGCGAATCGCGGGAATTCGCCGCGAATTCGACCTAGGCGAATAAATTCGCCCATCAGTACTAGTAACTCTGTGGCTTTGTACAGATGAAACCACTTTGGATTGTGCATTTAACACTTAACTCATCTATCCCATTTATCCCACTTAGCACAGAATATTGTGTCGCAGCATCCCATCCAATTAAAGAGTTCACCATTGAAAACAATGGTGCTTTGGTATGCTAATGAATTAGCATTAATGCATTAAATGAGTTAAGATAACTTTAGATAACACAGTTTCTTCATGACGCATTTAACTCACAAATCCCAGTGGCTGCATCTGTACATGGAGATTTTAACTTTAATTCACACTCTTATTTACAGGCCCGGATTTGTGGAAATGCATCCTAGGCCGGGGCCTAGGGCGGCAGGATTTTAGGGGGCAACATGCTGCCCAGCCACACCCACATTGATTCAGAAACACTGGGAATACACAGGAGATACAATGGTTTTTTTAAATTTCCCATGCACCAACCCCCATTGCTCCAGTCCTGATGATGAAAATTTGCGAATAAAGGGCAAAGTATGGGGGCAATGAATGGCAGTGGGCCTAGGGGCGCCCGCTATGTTAATCCGGCCCTGCTTATTTCCTCTTGTTCCCAACTTTCTGTTATAATTGTTAAATATACTTGTGTATTCTTCTGTTTTCTTACTTCACATACAATGGTTGTTTACTCATCTTGTTTTTATTCTGTTAATACATTTTCCCTGTAGATACACACCTTATCTGCCCCAATGAAAATTAAGAGACACGCTGTTTCTCAAATTGCTGGGTCCTGAATAAATATAATAAAATGTTTTTGAAATGTCCACTCTTTTTTGGAATCTTAAAAGCCTCCTTATAATACTCCTTTTGATACCGTTTTGCAATAAAGAAACTAAATTATATAAACTGACAATATGCAAATATGCTTTTTAAACAATTGCTGCATATTGTGCAACTCAGTTTAACCCTGACAAAGCTTTTTTTTGGGGCGATAGTCACGTTAAAGGGGCTCTATTAACAAAATGGCAGAAATATTATTTTATAAAGATTATAAATCCAGTCTAAAGTGACTAAAGTGCGGCAGAGATCTAGCTTGCATATATGGGACCTGTCAGTATGATTTATAAGTGACACTAGGTGGCAATGTAAACTTCATAAAGCCATCATGTTCATGGGGAATGCTGTACACATACCATACTGGAAAATGAAGCAATGCCAAGACAATGTAGAAACATTTATTTTGCTCCATTTTAATACAATGCTCCTAGGGGTGTGCATATAATCTACTGACACCCGTAATGTTATATTAAAAGCCATAACCCAAGGGATATAAAACAATAAACATTCTTTAGTATACTAATGAAGTAAACTCTATGGGCAATGAAGATAACAATCTGTATATAATTGGACTATCGTGTAAGTTGAATGCATTATCTCAGGGCTATTGGACACTTCTTCTGAGCAGTAAGCAACTCCATGGGCAGGGTAAATAATGCTCAGAATCTCTCCCTATTGTTTTTACTTTCAATTGCTTAGGTCCACTGATGTATTTATAGGCTAGACAACTGATGTTTGGAAAAGTGGCTATTAGTGCTTCCAAGTGTCAATTGCCTGTGCCTCAAATGCACCCTCAAGTCCAAGCCATTGCCACTACACTCACAAGTGATTCCCACAATTGTCACCCAATGACATTGCTTTTAATCACTCCGGCAACAGTTCTGTTGAGTAACCAGTGGCGTAACCACCAGGGGTGCAGAGGGTGCAATTGCACCAGGGCCCCACCCCCTTGGGGCCCATCGGAGCCATGATAATGGTTATGGCAGGTGGTTATCTAGGGGGAAATTTTACAGCACACATGCTATCAACACTCCTGCATGGGATTTATATATAGGTAAGGGCCCAACAGGGGAGGCCAGGTCCCAATCCTGTACCGGGGCCCACCAGGGAGTAGTTACGCCACTGTGAATAACTACAAGGCTCCCTATGATAGGGGGCGGTTTGGTGATATCAGTAGGAATATCAATGATGTCAGTAGTTTTTCTACAATGACACGTGGGCAGAGTGATGACATAAATAGGCCTGTTGATGAAGGACTGCCACCAATCTGCAATAAAATGGGTATAAGGTCAGATCAGGGCTTAAAGGAGAACTAATCCCTAAAAATGAACGCAACCATGTTTTATATACTGAACTTATTGCACCAGCTTGTCAAAGCAGCAATGATTTAGAACATTATCACAGGGGTCAGCATCTTGGAAAGTGTCTGTGAGACTCACATGCTCAGTGGGCTCTGAGCAGCTGTTGAGAAGTTAAGCTTAGGGTTATCCAGCAGAAAATGAGGTTTGTCTATAATATAAGGTGATGCTACAGGGCTGATTATTAAACTCTGATGCTGGATGCACTGGTTTCTGTGCTGCCATGTAGTAATTATCTATTATCTATAGTGATTGGCCTATTTATTCGTGCGATTCGCAAAACGCCAGGAAAAATTCACCTTTGTCTCATTTTGGACGCGGGCAATGTGCGCCCGTGTCCAAAACGAGAAGCTGGCGGCGTTTTCGCAAAGCAAAACTCCCCAGATTCGCCCATCACAAATGATCTATATTAATGACTAATCAGTATTATATTGTGACTATATTTCTTTTCTATGTGTACTGTATATTGTGAGTGGGTCCCTAAGCTCAGTAAGTGACAGCAGTACAGAGCATGTGAATCAGTGAAGCTCGTCTGCTGCAGTCAGGCAATTTTTGGATGTGTAGTTGCATGTCTGAGGGCTTATTTCCTACATGCTGTAAACGCAAAGCAATCAAATTCAGTAATAACACAGAATGACAAATTATACAATACATTTTGTAATCGACAGAGACAACCATAGCAACAGGGTAGGCCTAAATAGTCCCACTATGATTCTTCATTACCTTTGTAACTATTGCTGATTCACTTAGCCGGTAAAGGAATCACCTCAGCTCCCTAATGTTATTTTCTTTAATTATTGAAGTTCTATGTGCTCAGATCTGGTCTTTTAACATAATTGTCAGCAAATTGATATGATCCAACTTGGAGTGAACCAGAATTAGACTAGCTGTATAGAACAAGAGAATAAACTATATTCATTTGATTCAGTTTTAGACCGTGTCTAACCTGCATACACAGCCAGTTACAATGTATTTTCTGTATATCGTTTATTAAAATAAAATAGATGGTGTCCAAACAAGGGTAGAAAAAAACTCTTGATGAGGCATGATGATTAGGTTTTAAAGGGAAAGTCTTCCTGCTTTTCAACATAAGTTCAATTACTAGGGCTTAGGCTAAATATAATAGGGGTTACTTATAACTACTGTATAAGTGCTGTTATATTAGTACAAAATTCCCTCCAGTCAGTTGCATTTAAAACGCTGTTCATTAAAGGTAATTGTGCCAACATACACTCATTGCACTTGCATATAGTTGCACTCGTGAGCTGCTGCCTTGCACCTGCCTTGTATACTGAGTTGAGAGTTGCTGCACCTATTGATATAGGGGTACCTTAGAGCTAATGCCACCTCTGAATCAAGTGGGAGCTTCAGGGTTCTCCCAGTAGCCTGCATCTATAGGTGCATGCGTAAAATTAATCACGTCCACAGGTCACTCTCAAACCAACCACTGAAAATTAGACTTTTCAGCACATTTGCAGCCAATTTGCATCAAAGAGGCTGCAATTGTGTCAGATGCAACTGGCAACCACAGCAACACTGGAATTCTTAGGAAACTACTGCATTGTGGGAAAAACATGGTGGTGTTTCAAAATCGTAAATGATCCGTACTGTGTGCCTGTTGTAATCATAAATAAATATTTATTATGTTATTGCTGACCTAAACAGGGCAAACTGAGAAACTGAGAAACTTTCTAACTTGCAAGGTAAAACATGAAGTAGCTTTAATCTCCCCATTTTCCCTGTTTAGCTCAAGAAATAATAAAACAATTTAAGCTCCTAGGTTTTTCATAATGAAATCAAAGAGGTCAGCAGAAGCCTTATTTATTGCATTCATGTGAAACAAGGTAGTGTTTAGCCCATTTAAGGACATATTGGCCAAGGGAAGTCCTCTCAGGAGCTCCCATAGTCTTCTTAGGAAACACAATGCATTAAGGCAATGGGTAGAGTGTAAAGGAGGTCTAGGAGATCTGTGGCAACATCTTAAAAGAACCAAAGTGTTGACGGGTGATAGAGAGGAAGATTATGCAGAAGCAACATTTTTCTAAACCTGCCCATCAGATTTTACTCATCTGAACAGAAAACATATTCTACTCAATGGATAAACCATAATATATAAAGTTAAGCACATTAAGCTTAAGCCAAAGGAAGCACATGGGACATTACTTTAGCAATAAACCTCAGCCTGAAGCTACCACCAGTTTGAAGTAGAAGAGTGTTTAAGCTGAGGTGCATTATTGAAATACCTTCTAATCTTACTTTACAACTTCTTAAATAGTTGTTGTTACCTTTTAGTTAACTTTTAGCATGACCTAGAGAGTAATATTCTTAGGCAATTTGCAATTGATTTTTTTTTTTGTCTGTGGTTCTTGAGTTATTTAGCTTTTTATTCAGCAGGACTTCAGTTTGCAGTTTCAGCAATCTGTTTGACAGCGTGCAAATTACACTAGGACCAGACATTGATTTGGCTAAGAGACTGGAATATGAATAGGAGAGGCCTAAATAGAAAAATTAGTAATAAAAAGTGGCAATAACAATATATCTGTAGCCTTACAGAGAATTTGTTTGTTTTTGGTTGGGGTCAGTGACGCCCATTTGAAAGCTGAAAAGTTAGAAGAAAAAGGCAAATCATTTAAAAATATAAAAAAACTTATGAGACCATTCTATAACCACCCTTTAAACAATCTGCAATGCCAAGCTCTAGGTATCATCTGAATTACTGTGGCTTTTCATAATGAAAGGTTTGGTAGCAATCCAGGTATGGGACTTGTTATCCAGAATGCTTGGGACCTTGGGTTTTCAGGATAATGTAATTTGGATCTTCATACCTTAAGTCTATTAGAAAATCATGTAAACATTAAATAAACCCATTAGGCTGGTTTTGCTTCCAATCAGGATTCATTATATCTTAGTTGGGATTGAGTTCAAGGTACTGTTTTATTATTACACAGAAAAAGGAGATTATTTGGATAAAATTGAGTCAATGGGAGACAGACTTTCTGTAATTCGGAGCTTTCTGGATAACAGGATTCTGGATAATGGATCCCATGTGGGTAATAATTTTAGGTTGATATGTGCAATTTGATTTGCTTCTTTACTTATTCTCTATGTATTTACCAGGCTTACCATTACGTTATGTGCAAAGTCCTGCTTCACAGTTTTTAATGCACAATCACAGTGTACAGTTTTCTGTACTATATGTCAGTCTGCCATACTGTGAGAGCACTAGAATGGTTGGTCATCATCTCATCAACAATGCACGAAAAAGCTTTGCACTTATCTTTCTTAAGATCAATGCTCCATGTAGCAAATCCAGAAATAACAATGTACAGAAAGCATCTTTGTGTTTTGCCATGCTGTGCTTGGAGACTAAAAAACACCAGTCGCTGACACAAAAATTTTATGTGGATGCTGTAATGGATGTTTACGTAGCAGAACTATTCCTAAAAGGCCAATCTAAAAGCACCCACAGCAGGAGGGACAAGTAAACCACTCTGTCGGCCATTGTGCCAACTGAGCTCCTATCCCATTTAAGTTTGCCTGGGGTACTCCATTAGGACAGGGTCAAAAGACTGGTTTAGAAGGATTCAAGGGCACAGGTGAAACAGAACTTAATTGAGAAAAAGAGTTTTCTGAGCATTGTCATACATGGTTTAGAGGCCCAGAGGTGCCAAAAAAGCCATCTGCCCTTCCTTTTGTCACAGAATCCATTGTGCAAAGCTGTTGTTTTCAATAAGAGTGGGAGCAAACTTGGCAACCGTAAAGAATGGCAGACACTTCCAGGGAGATAATTTGACACGTATATCATTTTACTAAAGTGTCACAGTGGTGCTGGAACCCAGCCATCCATTTGTGAGATACTTGTCAGCGTTTTGTTTTGTCCCAGTGCCATAAACAACGGAATCTGCTTGCAATGTCTTCAAGGCCTGGGGAAGGGATTCATCAAGCCAGAATATTTATGTGAACATTGCCTGACTGACTTGAGGCTTCAGATATATTGCAATGAATTGCTGTCATCAGGTAAACCACATGTTTATATACATAAACTACAATGTAAGTACTGAAATACATGTATTTACAGTCATGTGAATAGTGTAGTGTCCCCAACGGTTGAACATAATTCCTACAGATGCCTCTTGTTTAAAGGGGATGCTCATACTTCTATAAACTTTTAGTAGCAGTTACAGATGGCATTGAGAAATCGAATAGCGAGCAAAAAGATAGCCTAAAACAATTCGATAAGCATTCGATGGTCGAATGCTTATCGAATTTCGAATAGGATTGAGCAAATTTTTGGGAATAATAGTAAATTTGCCCCCATGTGTTAGCGTGTTTAAATAAGGTAAAAAAAATTGTGTCATTCAAAGTTTAAAGGTAAAGTACAAATACACATTTAATTAAAAGTGACAATTCATTAAACTTCATAAAAATCATCAATCCTGATAATTTATACACTACATGTCACATAAATAGTCCCATATGAACCGAGACATATCATTTCATATCTTTACATGTGAAGAGTATCTATAATAAGAACATATATATTATAAATAAGTGTATAAGTGAAATAATAAAGCTAAAATGTCAAAAATCAATATGAATTATGACTCCTATGGTGGTTAGAAACAACCATCATTTATCATACTCTGTTACTCTATATAATCTGGTAATATTAGCATGTGGTTCTGATGGAAAGTATGTACCCATAATACACATGTAAATACACGATGTCCACTGAACTCTGAGGAAGTGCTGCGAGTTGAGGCACGAAACGCAAATTAATGTCACACAGTGGGTCCACATAAAAGTTGCATTGATATTATTACCTGTGTCTCCCGTGGGTGTGTCAGTCAGCATTGGGTAAAGAATTGAAGTATTCGGTGGATGTTGCCGGAATCCCATAAGAGTTGTGGTTGATGAGGAGAGACAGCAACTTCTTGGGTGAGCCATTATCACATCATAACTTTTTAACCTTTTTCCTTGTAACTGAATAGAATGCAGTGGGACATGGGTTTTACTAATGAGTGCTGTTCTTAGATCTACCAGGCAGCTGTTATCTTGTGTTAGGGAGCTGTTCTCTGGTTACCTTCCCATTGTTCTGTTGTTAGGCTGCTGGAGGGGGGGAAAGGGAGAGCGTAATATCACTCCAACTTGCAGTACAGCAGTAAAGAGTGATTGAAGTTTATCAGAGCACAAGTCACATGACTTGGGGCAGCTGGGAAATTGACAGTATGTCTAGCCCCATGTCAGATTTCAAAATGAAATATAAAAAAATCTGTTTGCTGTTTTGAGAAATTGATTTTAGTGCAGAATTCTTCTGGAACAGCACTATTAACTGATGCATTTTGAAAAAAATATATATTTTTTTTCCCATGACAGGATCCCTTTAAACGAGCCTGTACCTAGGCCAACGCTTAAAATCCTTTGTGGCATATAAACAATTAGGAGTTTACAGAGCAGCTCTGTGGGATGGGAAGAACCTTCTAAAATGAAAGAACAATGAACTGAAGTGTCTCCATTTAACTCACTTTGTCAATCAAGTTTGTTCCCATTTTATAATGCAGGGCACTTCTGCACAAAGATGGTGACGCTTCCATTTTAAAGGAGAAAGAAATGCAAATACACAGAGAGAGAAGAGGCGATATATTGGGCAGATGTGTACATCTCTTTAAAGGAGAACCAAACCCCCCAACTAAAGAAAACCCCTACCTTCCATAGTCCCCCCTCCCTGTACCCCCGCACAGTTGTTAATACCTGTAAATGTCCCTAAGTCTTTAATTACCCCCCCCCCATGAAGAGCACAGCGGAGCTCATGGGCACCATCTTCTTGCAATTTCCATGGCTTTGGTGCATTGCTTCTACTGATGATTCCCAATGCAGTGAAGATGGCCCCCGTGGGGTCCATGGTGCTGGCTCTGCTTCGAGAGGTAATTAAAGGTAAGTGCAGGTATTAACAATTATGCAGGAGGGCCCCTGTTTGCATATGTGGCCTTGTAATCATGAGAACCAGATGTACAGCTATGGAAGGCACTGTTTTTTTTATGTTTCTGCTAATGTTTGTGTTCTGTTTTGCCACTGAACAAAATCCATTTGTAACAATTTAGTGTCCCACTGCCCTGACAAGGCATAATAAGTATTTAGTCTATTCATACATGTTGATTTTGTAAAAAGCTGTAAAATTACACGTCCAGATCTTAATTTACATAAATGTTTCAATGATAATAAACGGGCAGATTTTCACTTTATGCCACTGTTTAGCTGCAGCAATGGGTGTCGACCAAGACCTAGAAAAGACATGTGACCAGTGTACCTTCCATTCTAATGCCTAATAATAATAATAATAATAATAATAATATTCCCTTCATTTGTTATGTATTTATCATGTATTTATTTTATTGTATTGTTCTCTTTGCCCAATGCAGTGGGACCTATATGGGATCTGTTATCCAGAATGCTTGGGACCTGGGGCTTTCTGCATAATGGATCTTTCTGTAATTTGGATCTTCATACCTTAAGTCTGCTAGAAAATCATGTAAACATGAAATAAACCCAATAGGCTGGTTTTACTTCCAATAAGGATTAATTAAAACAGTACAGAGTAAAAGGAAATAATTTTTAAAATTTGGATTATTTAGATTAAATTAAGTCTATGGGAGACGGTCTTTCTGTAATTCCAAGCTTTCTGGATGACAGACCCCATACCTGTATATGAGGGTAGAATTGCAGACTTTGTTCAGATTCTGCCATAATGGAAAATATAAAGCTTCTATTCCTTTTCTTGGTATATTTAGAATGGCAGGTGCATCTTATTTGTTTCATTATGAGGTGCTAAAGCAGATTATATCATGACAGACAGCCAAGAATGAGGAGCTTTATTCAGCCATTCCCTACACAGTATAGAAGAGACAGGGTCAGGGAGTAACAAGAGATGTTTCCCTGATGCCTCAAGGCAGTTCACTTATTTTAACTTTTCTTTTTTGAGTTCCATTTCTGCTGTTAAACTGCATTGCATTGTGTTATACTTTTTAAACAAGCCAAAAAAAGAAAATTGAACCCCTTCACTGTGGGTTTTGTAAAGACTGGGTTGTTTGAATTCACTGTTATTATGATGTAGGGAGTGACATTCTGACACAATTTGCAAATGTTTTTTATTTATTATTTGTGGTTTTTGAGTTATTTAGCTTTTTTTCAGCAGCTCTCCAGTTTGCAATTCCAGCAATCTGGTTGAAATTACCCTAGCAACCATGCATTATTTTGAATATGAAACTAGAATATGAATAAGAGAGGGTCTGAACAGAAAGATGAGTAACATTTGTAGCCTTAAGGAGCTGTTGTTTTTTTAGATGGGGTCAATGACCCCCCATATGAAAGCAGGAAAGGGTCAGAAGAAGAAGGCACATACTTTAAAAAACTATAAAAAATGAAGGCAAATTTAAAATAATAATGCAGTATAATAAAATTTAACTGAAAGGTGAACCACCCTTTTGAGTATAGCAATATCTGTGTTTAACCACAACATTTCCTTGTGTATATCTATTCTGGAGAGGGAACACTGGGATAAATGCGATTGTGCAGGGCCCCCCATGGGCAGTTGAGTTAGGGCTCTTACACATGGGCGCTTTTACCTGCGCTCCCCTGCTTTCCGCTTTGTTCCGTTCAGCCACAGGGGAGTGCAGGAGTAGACACACTTGATTCTTTTGCATGGGATTGTACTCACACAGACGCGTGTAAGTGATGAACGCAGGTAAAATGCAGCATGTTGGGTCTCAACCTGCATTTGGCACCTACATGCGTCTTTGTGAGTACAGCCCCATTCAAAAGAATCAAGTGCGTCTACTCCTGCAATCCACTGCGGCTGAACGGAACATAACGGAACACTGGGGAGCGCAGGTAAAAGCGCCCATGTGTAAGAGCCCTAAGGCTTAGTCCAGACGGGGAGATTCGGGGGTGATCCGTCGCCTGGCGACTTCTCGCCGCGACGGATCGCCCCCGAATCTCCCCGAATAGCTAGGCACCGGCATAGCTTGAAAATGCCTGCGCTTATTCACACGGAGCGGCGCGATTTTTAAAATCGCGCCTCTCCGTGTGGACACGCGACGAGAAGTCGCCATGCGACGGATCGCCCCCGAATCTCCCCGTCTGGACTAAGCCTAAGGCAGCATAAAGAAATTATAATAAACTCAGGACAGACACAATCAGTATAAGAAATATCTCATTATTGTTGAAGGACCCTGAAAATGACAGTAGTAGTGACACAATGTATATTTGAAGTATGTATTATTATTATTAACATGTATTTCTATAGCGCCAACGTATTTCGTAGCGCTGTAGTGAATGTGATTATACAACTAAATCACATGAATTACATACATAGAACATAAGTAGTTACATACATCACAATAAATATGGAGTTACATACATCACCATAACTTACAATCTAAAGGGAAGGGAATGATACACAAGGTGTGGGAGTGGGCAAGATCAGAGTAAAGTGGGTGAGAGATGTAGTAGTAGTAGTAATGCCAAGTCCATTAATCATGTATGCGTCCCTAATTATTTGAATTGATCATTAGTGAGTGTTCAGTATGTTCCCTTCTATCTAGAGTCAAGCTGAAAATTCCCATCAATCCATGACAGCATTGAGAAGGCTGGATATCTCTGTTGTAACATCTTCTGCAGAAATTATAACAGAACAAAAAGCAGAGCTGCAGATTATTAGCGGATCTCTGTAAGTCCCCCAAGCTATCCAGATACAAATTGTTAATGTATATAAGAGGTAGACACTTGGCCTTTCTCTATTCCCTCTTGGCTAGGATTGGGTTTTTTTTTTGTAATAGTACTTTTAATAGCACTGCAGAATTGCTACTTTCCCTTGTGAGATTGGATTATGTAGCCTCCTATTGAGGCATAATGATTTTTACTGTGTTTCCCAGACTCTTAATTCACTGAATGTCACTATTTAATCATATTTTTCATATCTTGTAAGGTGCTTGTATTCATTGTACTGTTTCGATCAGTGTGACCTGCCAATTCATCTCTGTCAGGGACATTGATCAAATCCATCATGCGCTGTAGACTCAGTTGTAGAAAATCATTTTACTAAGCTCTTCCTGATGCAGACTGAAATATCTTACAGCCCACAGTGGTAAATTGTTCTTCTGCTTTTCCTTCAGTGATTGGAGAATTTTTTTTCCAGTTACGACAAATGAGTTGCAGGTTTATTTATTTTTTTTAATTATTACAAGTCAGTTTTATTAAAAAAAAAAAGAAAATAGGCATGATTTGGATACAGGTATGGGATATCTTATCCTGAAACCCATCATCCAGAAAGCTTAGAATTATGAAAAGGCCATCCCCCATAGACCCCATTATAATCAAATAATCCAACATTTTTAAAATGATTTCCTTTTTCCCTGTAAAATAAAACAGTAGCTTGTACTTTGATCCAAGCCAAGATATAATGAATCCTGATTGGAAGCAGAACCAGCCTATTGGGTTTACTGTATTTAATGTTTACATGATTTTTTAGTAGACTTAAGACATAAAGATCCCAAGTTACAGAAAGATCCCTTACCCTGAAACCCCCCAGGTCCCGAGCATCTGGATAACAGATCCCATACCTGTACAAAAATAAAGAACTGGGGGGAAAAATATATATATATACAACTAGAGTTAGCTAACAACATATTTAAGCAGGAAAATTAAAATCAGTACCTACATCTTAAGTGAGGTAGCCATGTAAAGCCAATGTAGTCACATTGGGTGGAATATATGATAGTATACATATTGGTATTCATATGACTTTTTGTTGATATCTCTGCAGTTGAACCTGCAACAATTAATAAGGATGGATGAGTGACTGCACATTGTAGACATCAATAAATTCATGCAGAATTAGCAAATGGGCAAATATAAATGAAGTATTTACTGACTTGTTGAATGGCTCACTTAAATAAGCCCCAGACTGAAGTGCTAGAGCACTAATGGGTGAACAATTAGACTTCCTAGTACTCATTTACCCAGCATAGGCAAATTTCTGCATTTTAAGCAGGTCCTTAGCACTTTGTAACTATGCGGTATAACTATAAAGGAAGCAGAGTCCATGGGGAACGTGGGGTCTTCTATAGCATAAACAGCCCCTCTCCCCAGCCACATTCTTCTTCTTGAAATTATTGCAGGAAGTCTTGCAAATGTTGAGCAATGGGCAGAAGCACAGGTAGGTGGTTGGGTTGTGGATAGGAGCAGAATGGGAACCCCTCCAAAGATTTTTGTATTTTTTGCAGGGGGTGAATCCCGATAGCCTATTATTATGTAACTGACTATGCACCCACCAGCACTCCCTAGCTTTCACTTCTAAATGATGTGCGATTTTTGGGGTAGTAGATGGAATGCGCCCCCCAGCCTGTCTCTTACAGTATGTATACATTACTACTGAACATAGGCAGTCTGGTATTTTTCGAAAAGACACGTCCTTTCACTCTATTCTGCAGCTCTGGGTGCTAGTGGCAGGGTTCTTTGCAAAGTATGCCAAGTATGGTGGCTTGTGTCTGTTTTTCTCCCACCCTGCCCTTTTTGTAAAGGAGCCCTTATATCTCATACATCTGCAAAATAACACCGAATTTTGGTATTTCCCTATGACTACAGTTTGTCAGAAATCCTTATAATTCCACTATGTTTTTCTCTGACATATCAGCAGTGTCGGACTGGGACACCAGGGGCCACCCAAAACACCTTAGATCAGGGGCCCACCATAAAACCTTAGACCAGGGGCCCACTCTCAGTACTAATATTCTTCATCTCCTCAACCAACCTCTATTCTCCTAATTTGTTTTCTTTACATACTATAATCAATTATTCCATCTATTTAGCCTCTTTGTTCTCATAGAAATAGGGAATGAACATGAAATAGGCCAAAACGCCATAAGTTTAGCAGCATGAGGGCCCACTTACACCTTGGCCCACCAGAAGTTTTCCTGGTATTCCGGTGGGCCAGTCCGACACTGCATATCACTGCTGCACTTGGTTGTAGAACTGTTCTGCTTCAGAAGTAGGGATGGCGCGAACCGCCGAAAAAAAGTTCGCGAACATGTTCGCGAACTTCCG
>CM044438.1:109540610-109640244 GCA_024363595.1 Xenopus borealis
TGTGTATATATATATATATATATATATATCTCAAGTATCAGGTTTTAAATGCTCACTGGGCTAGTACACTGGATGTTCATCTCACAGTTCAAATCCTCATATCTACATTACATAGATACAAGTTGCATACTACAGTAATATACAACTCTGCTGATTTATTTTCAGTTTAGAACCCCCTAGGTCCTGTTTAACTATTCGCAAGAGTGTGATAAAACAACATTAAGTTCTTACAAAAGTACTCTCCAGACAAGAGAAAACCCTCAAAAGCTTTGGCCGAAAATCTGCTACCTGCAGTTTGGAGATTTATTAGATTCCCCTATTGGTTGCAAAGAGATTGGTACCAGAAAGGAAGCAGATGGTAAGGAATAGGCAAAAGGAGCATGTGGGTAACAGGGGAAAAGACCCAAGAGTCCAAATTGCCTTAAATACTGAAACAAAGATGTACAGTATCTCTGTAATCATTGCTTCTCATTTTCTCATTTACAATAAATGTTAGGTTATGTTTTTGTGCATTCAAAAGAAGACCAAGGAGGGTTATAACCTGTACTAGTCTTACAAGGCTGTGCAAATAAATAGATAGACTAAAGGGAATGAAAAAATCAGAACCTTGAAAAAAACCTCCACCTGCAGTGCAATGCCTGAAAAGTATACAGTAAATTAATTCCTTTTTGTGCGGTCTCCTTAGTCACATCCAATCACATGAACTTAATCTTTTACATAAAATGATCCTTTACTTTGACAGGAAAGTAAGGAAGTGTAATCCAGAGCAATGCCTATTATGCACGCTCCAACCAGGCAGTAATACAATACAACTGCTATTTCAGCCCTTACAAAAACAAATATACTCTAAAGATATAGGTCACCATAGCAATAGAGTGCAGTTTAAACCTTTATAATACTGGGACCATACTGCCTGCAAAATTACCCTGCTATCTGAGCAAGAGTAAAATGTGTTCTCTTTGCTGCTAACTTATTGAGTTTGCACTCTCCTGCCCTGATTTAGCTGGCAAATGACTCATCTGAAATGTCCCCACCTTTCAGGTAATAACAGTAATCCCTATATTGCTTTGAATTGTTTTATGTCACTATGATGTGCCTAAATACAGTATCACAAGCTTGGCAAGGCTCACAAAAACTCAAGGCCTAAGGCAGCTACCGTAGTTATCTTGAACTTCCCCTGCAGCATTACATTTTCCTTAAAGGGGTGCTTCACGTTCAAGTTAACTTTTAGTATATTGCAGAAGGGCCAATTCTAAGAAACTTTTCAATTGTTCTTCATTATTTATTTTTCATAGTTTTTTAATGATTTGCAGTTTTCTTCTGTTTCTTTGCAGCTTTCAAATGGGGGTCACTGACACCATCTAAAAACAAATTCTCTGTAAGGCGACAAATGTATTGTTATTGCCACTTTGTATTCCTTATCATTCTATACAGTCCATCTTCTATTCATATTCCAGTCTCTTATTCAAATCAATGCAGGGTTGCTAGGGTAATTTGTACCCTAGAAACCAAATTGCTGACACTGCAAACTAGAGAGTTGCTGAATAAAAAGCTAAATAACTATAAAACCACAAACAATAAAAAATGAAAACCAATTGCAAATTGTCTCAGAATATCACTCTCTACATTATACTAAAAGTTAACTCAAAGGTGAACAACCCCTTTAAGGATGCACCAAATCCACTATTTTGGGATTCAGCCGAATCCTAAACCCTTCATGAAAAATTTGGCTGAATACGGAACCAAATCCAAACCCTTATTTGCATATGCAAATCAGGGTAAGAATGGGTTAAAGAAAACAGCAGGGAAAAAAAATGTGTGCTAAATAGTCATGTCATTTTTAAGATTCGGATTTGACGGAATCCAAATCCCTAATTTTTGTAACCATATATGTGTCAAACTCTGTTCAGTCTTGAATTTTATTATGCCATGCTTGAAGTACAGGTATAGGAACAGAAATTTGTTTTGCTGAGAAGCCCTAAAATTACTTGTAGGGGAAGCAAAATATGTTCCACTGAATACAATGTTCCTGAGTAAGAACTGAAATATGGATAAGATATAATTAGCCTCCTAAATGCTGGCTTGCATTTATTTTTGTAAAGATGCTGAAATATTTTTAGAGGAATATTCTTCATTTCAGCACTGACAGAGGCTCCTGCAGTCAGACCTGGCTCACATTTGGCATTCCAATGTATCTCAGAAATGTTCAGTTGGTCTAAGATCAGGTCTCTGTAAAAGTGCAGCAGGCTCCTCACCCATCTTAGTAAACTATAAGCTTGCAATATCCATAAGAGGCATTACGGTGGTGAAACAGTAAAGAGACTTCCTCTACCTGTTGCCACTAGTGATGGGCGAATTTCGGCGAAACGGGGTAGATTCGCCCATCACTAGTTGCCACAAATAAGGAAGGAAGAATAATACAATTTTGTTTATTTTGCTTAGCACTAGACAGTTGTTCTTCAGACCAATACTACTGTTGTGCTTTGATAGCCAAGGATAAGCAGAGTAGAGTCCTGCGCGGGTCCATTTTTTTGGGACCCGACCCGTACCCGCAACCCGCAATCCGCAACCCGGACCCGTGACCCGCATTCTTACCCGCTTGGACCACAACCCGACCCGTACCCGCAACCCGAGATCTGCAAACCGGACCCGCGACCCGCTGACCCTCAAGAATCAGGAAGTGCTGCCATTGTAAACCGGAAGTGACATCATCAGAAGTAGCCGTGATCAGAAAAAAAAGGAGTAAAACAGGAAGTGCTTTCAATTTAAACCGGATGTGACTCATCAGAAGTAGAAATGCTGAGAAAAAGGAGTAAAAATCGTGAGGATCCGCGACCCGACCCTCAACCCGCCAACCTGCAGAACCACCGGCCCGCTTCTATACCCGCACCCAGAAATTCTACGAGCAACCCGCAGGGTACCGCCAGAATTTGCGGGTAACCCGCAGGTACCCGACCCGCTGCAGGACTCTAAAGCAGAGTATAAATGCAGCCATTACACAACAGTAACATAAACTCTATCCTTCTTAAACAGTATAGACAGTACTGTATATACACAGCATAACTCATGTGCACAGTGACCTCTGCAGGCCATTTGTATAAACACCACAACTGCATTACTTATTTGGGCAGGTAGCATGCGCTTCCCATCCACCAAACCAAGAGTTTATCATTGACTATGGTGCTGGTAGACTTGGGTGCCCATACTTCCAACTAATAGCTGTGTTTTGTCATTGTTCCAGAGATAGTTTGAATCCTGGCACTGAGTGTTCCAGATGAAAATATGCAATTTTAGAAGGGGCTTCCCAAAAACTTTTGGCAATATGGTGTGTTCATAAACCTTTGGCCATATTGTGTAGTTAATTAAAAAATTTCCAACATTTCATGAATGAACTTCATGATGAATTTAGCGCTTTGAATGTATCTTAGCAATGGACATTCTTTTTATGATGACATTTGTTAAATTTAGACTTTATTTCAGTATCGTTTGAATACTCTGAACAGATGGTGTTGATACATACATCTCAATCTCTACCAACTATTTTCAGATCTTAAACTCTTTTAAAAGTTAATAGAAAGGTTGGTTTTCTTGGACATCTGTCAGTTTATTTAGCAATATGCTTAGGATTATATCTTATATTTCCCTTTTCTAATCTCTGTGGTTAACATATGTTTTAGCATTCCTTCCCTGCTTAAAGAAAAAAGAAGTCATGGTGTAATTATTAGAACAAACTTTTAAATTCTGAAAAGCATCTGAGAACTGGTTTGTCACAGACTCATTATCATGGCAGGGTTAAGGTGGTCATACACGATAAAGTCCGCTCATTTGGCAATGTTGGCAAACAAGCAGATCTTTCCCCTATATACCCATCAACGGCAGGGCAATATCAGGTTCATCTGAATGTTCATCTCTAGGGGGGAAAGATCAGTTTACAATAAAGAGAATGGGTGCTGGCAGTCCTCGATACCAGAAAAATCAAACCTCCCAATTGATATCTTTGCCAGATATCGATTGGGGAGACCCACTGGAAGCTCCATACACTGGCAGATAAGCTACTGAATAGGTCTTAAGGACTGATATTGGCAGCATAAAGGTGGCCATACACGGGCAGATAAAAGCTGCCGACAGACTGTGTCGGCAGCTTATCGGCCCATGTGGGGGGCCCTCCGATGGGCTTTCCCGATCGATATCTGGCCAAAAGTCGGCCGGCCAGATGTCGATCGGGCAGGATTAAAAATCCCTTCGGATCGCGGCTGCATCTGTTCGTTGAAGCGGTCCCGCGATCCGACCGCCCGTACTGATCCGAACGTTGGGCCCTAGGGCCCACGATCGGATCAGCCCAATATCGCCCACCTCAAGATGGAGAGATCCGCTCGTTTGGCAACATCGACAAACGAGCGGATCTCTATGTGTATGGCCACCTTTACAGTCTCCCTGATCAATTTGTTATTGCACTATATGTAAAGTGCTGCTCCTACTAAAGAGCCTGGTTAACCTGGTTAACCCTGTAAATAGTTATTTAATTGTTGGGATGTCTCTGCGTGTATTTCTTTATGATTTTGTAGACTGGTCAAGTTGCTACAATACTCAGAGGGGATAAAACTTAATTTGCACCACACCTGGTAACCTATATTATCCAATCATCAAGTTGTATTAAGTAGTCACATGTCTGAAAGTTGAATGTTTGATTCTTCTGTGTTATTACAGTATACCTGTTTCAAGCTTTGCTTCATTAAATAAATGACTCCCATAATATTAGGAGTTCATGACAATTTCAGCTCTGCTTCATAGCAAATGTGGAATGTGAAAGAAATGGCAAAAGGAACAAAAATATAAAAGCAGCCAAGTCAAAATGTGCAGCCACTCTGCAGTTCTTATAAAAGAAAAAGAACTAAGCATATCAAATCTAAAAGACAAGGGTATAACCCACCAGCTTTCAAGAGCAACGTCTTTACTTGGTGAGGAGGGGAAAAAAACCTAATGTTTTAGGCTTAGCATAAGTTCTTCATATACAATAACTGCTCACACAAAAAGGAAGAGGTGCTTGGAAGCCAACAAGCATACATTCAAGCGATTGCTTTAACTTGACCACCCACCTAACAATTTGCTCACAAACTTTTAATTACTAATTCTCCATCTTTTAATCTGCATTTACCATTACTATCCTAACAAATAGGAACTCTAAAAACAGGCTGGTTACCTTCGCAATAAATCTCTCCATCTTAGATTGTAAGCTCTGTTGAGCTGAGCCATCCTCTTATTATCTGCTATTAATAGGCAACTGTGCATCTATTCATCTAAATATAAAGATTTGTTCATTATTTCAATGTATTATGCCTCACTTTGCTCTGAAAATCACTGCAGGGGATGATGGCTCTACATAAATTATAAAAATTATATACATTTGAGTTTATAGATTTTACATGCTTGGTTCATTTTCCATTACAGTGAAAGATCGATTTTAATTACCCAGATTTTGTTTTCCCACATTTTATATTTTTTATTTGTGGTCCCACCAATTTATAATGCATTTCAATGGGTGCATGTCCTTGATTTTAAGTAATGTTTTCTGGATTTTACATACAAATTTTGTCCTGATGTTCCCAAATGCTGTTTGTCCACTTTGAATGTTATTATTTTGTCATGGTTCCACTTGTAAGGGCAATGGCACACCAGGATATTAATTGTCAGCGGTAAATCTCTGTTTCTGAGGGTGAATAATCTACTGTAAAAGCTTTCCCATCAACAATAATGTGAATCTCTGTAAGTAAAACCCATGTATAGCTTCAGTTTCCCAAAATTGTTTGAAGTTGCCTAAAGGCGGTGGGGAGATTTGTCACTAGTGATTATTTATGCACAAGGGCAGGCAGCAAATCTCCCGCAAATACATCTCCATTGGAAATAATGTAAATTGCTGGCGGTAACACCAACATATCTGGAAGTTGCCTGAAATTTCCTTGCTAGACTGAAGGGACACATGGGTTTAACCACCAGTGATTCACAATATTGCCTGTGGAAAAGCTTTCACAGGAGATAAGCAGCCTTCAAATGCAGAGATTTATTGCTGCCGATTAATCTCTTGATGTACCAATGCCCTTACTATATTATATTATTACCAATTAGTCTGCTGCTCATACAGTTCTGTAGAAATCATTTACTGATTTAGGCTGTGCATGTGACTGACAGAGAGACCTTGTGTGCCCCCCCCCCATAATGTACAATGATTGCTGCAATGATTTCCTCATGACAGTAACATAACAAGAGGGTGTGGGCCCAGGTGCAGGGTGTGCAGCCTGGCCCCTTACCCCCCCTCCGTATTTTTACTGCAGATTCTGTGGCAGCGAGCTGCAGGGGGGCCTGCAGGGGGTGCTAGCCATGACCCTGGCCCTGCTACCCTGGTAGTTCCGCCACTGGCTCATGATATTAACTCAACAAATATTGTATTTCAAAGTAAAACTGACTCCAATGCTTATATCCTTTCAGTATTTGTTGAAAAAGTTGCTTTAAAGGAACACTAATACCTAAAAAATGTTTAACTGAACTTTAGAGATTTTGTGTGGACGAAATACTGCAGATGCGCCATAAGTCACGAAAATTTCCAAAAAGTTTTCCGAAATTTTTGTGGCTTTCAGCACATGTGCAGGAATGTACTACAACTGTGCATGCGCCAATTGATTCCGAAGAAGATGGAAAAATGAAGATGGCGCCCTTGAACTCCCAAGGCCAGAATATACATGGAGGGGTAAGGGCATTTGCCCGGGGGGTAGTTAGGCTGGGGGGGGAGGTAGGGTTGTTTTTCTATTTTTGGGTTAAATTCTCCTTAATGTCTAAAAAAAACACTGAAACATTAACTAAACCCAATAGGATTGCTTTGCCTCCAATAAGGATTAATTATATCTTAATTAGGACCATGTACAAGATACTGTTTTATTTTTATAAAGAAAAATAAAATCATTTAAAAAAAATGTAAATATTTGATTAAAACTATCCATGGGAGATGGCCTTCTCATTCAGATCTTTCTGGATAATAGGTTTCTGGATAACGGATCCCATACCTGTAGAAATTGTGCATTTTTTGCATAGGGCTTCTTTACCATCTTAGAGGCACAGGAGTCCTTGTCTCAAAAGTCTCCCCCAGAATCCTCCATATGTTGAGAGTCTTTATAAGGCCCTTTGCTAGTGTGATCAGTTGCCCATTAGGCATGTGCAGTTTCAGTGACACCAGCAAAAGGCCCATGAAAATCAGACATATAAAGCTGCTCGGGAGAATGAAGGAGGCATAGCTCTAATGTTTCAATGAATCATATTCACAGGTTTAATCATTTCTGGATTTAATCCTTTGGCAGGAATAGGCTGTTTGCTATCACTGAGGATGTAATAGGGTTTCCTGGAAGACCGTAGTGGAGAGAGGGGAGCTTTGACTTGATTAGGAAGGCCAGAAGAAGGAGAGGGTTAAGGTTGCTAGGAGAGAAAGGGAGAGGACTTATCTTGTTGCTACGGAGAAGCAGCATGAGCTGGAATCCCTTTCAGTCTGTCTTCAGCGGTGGGATCAGCATCCCGTTCTCCTGCCCCGGTTGGTATGGTTGGCCTTTGGTAAGCAAGCTTCTATAGCAGCTGGGTAGTTGGGGGAATGCTTGCAAGACTGGGGCAAGGGGACATTATTCCCTCATCTGTAGAGTGTAGTAGTGCCTCTCTGGGTAAGGGTCCTGAGTGAGGCAATTTGCTCCTACTTTCCCAACGAGATTTAGCGCATTTAGATGGCTGGCATGGCAGTGGCCATTTCACTTGGTAGAGTAATTTGTTTAGTATGCATTCCTGTTGGGATAAAATTACAAGTAACATTGTGTTTACATTGATGTTATTAATAAAGCAGTGGCCTTTAAACTCCACCCTGGTTATTATAATAAGTATGGTATATATGGGGTTAAGTGAGGAGGGTTAGGACCAGTGGCTTGATGCTGCCCAGGTCATATGTAAATTATGTAAGTTAAGTTGGTAAGTCATGTTATACAATAGCTACAGCAATGCTGCCTAGGCTGCCCTGAAAGATATATGCAAAACAGTCACAAAGGAATGAATTTGTTTTGTACTTCAGGTTATAATAATGTTGTTTTATCTCTCATTTAAAAATAAATGTTTTTTTGTTTGTGCAAGATAATTTTTTTGTCGTTGTGGGAATTTACATAATATGCTAATATTGATTTGCATTGGGACATCTGGATGGCATTTGAATCTCATTTTCATTCACACAAGATGAATTTACACAGATGGTAGGGAACAATTTAAGGGTATTTCTGTTAGTAGAGAAAACATCCAACAAATTAGCTATATTGTGAGCAGGCATAGGCAGAGTGCCACAAAGTTAAGAGATGGGAGAGCGCTGAGAGACGAACAAACCAGGGGAAAGAAGGGAGCCAATTAATGCCGAATGGCCGGGGTGGAAGAAAATGATAATCTGACAAGAGAGAAGAGTGTTGTTTAAAAAAAAAAAAAAACGAAATTTCTTCTCTTTCAACAGGTTCACAGATAAAAATAAAGATTTTTCTTTTTCAACTCCCGCTAACACTTCCTGTCACTGAGAACATGGGGGAAAATACAATATCAATTGATCTGGAGGCAATGGGAATAGAATGCCAAATTAATCAATAGAATAGACATAACATAGGTATAGATTACACCTTTTTCTATAATCAGGTTTGATGTACAGCAACTAAATATATTCTCATCCACACACCCCCACCAAAAAAATAGACATTTTACTCATAGTAACTAGTGATGGGCAAATTCATTCACCTGGGGTGAATTCCCGTGATTCACCACCGGATTCGCGAAACGCCAGGAAAAATTTGTCACGTTGTGGTTGCCGGCGTCCTTTTTTTCTACTCCTGCAGTGTGCGCCGGTGTCCAAAAATGCCTGCATCCAAAACGAGACGCTGGTTGCATTTCATTAATCCTTTGCAGTTTCATGAATTTCTCAGGAAATTCGCAAAAAATTTGGTGAAGCGTCACTCCCCAGATTCGCCCATCACTAATAGTAACATAGTCAAGTTGAAAAAAGACACACATCCATCAAGTTCAACCCTTTAACTTCATTTTAACCTGCCTAACTGCTAGTTGATCTAGAGCAGTGATCCCCAACCAGTAGCTCGTGAGCAACATGTTGCTCTCCAACCACTTAGGTGTTGCTGCTAGTCCACATAGGGGCTACCACAATACCACAATAGTAAATCACAGCACTTATTTGGCACCCCAAGATACTTTTTCATGCCTGTGTTGCTCCCCAACCCTTTTTACATTTGAATGTGGCTCATGGGTAAAAAAAGGTTGGGGATCCCTGATCTAGAGGAAGGCACAAAATCAAAATGAAATTGAGAATGTTTATTAACATTATGAATAATGAATTAATTTGTGTATATTTCTTTTTGTGTATGGTCTCTAGAATTTAGTAACATATTAACATAGTAACATAGTAAGTTAGGCTGAAAAAAGACACACGTTCATCAAGTTCAACCTTTTTAACTTTTTTTTTTAAACTGCACAGTTGTTCGAGACCAAAAGATTACGCCAACTGCAAATGTGCCGAAACTAAGATGAATACCTAAGAAAAGAAGATTGTGCTTGTAAACTCCCAAGGACAGAATCTGCATGGAGGGGTAAGTAAAAAGTTAGGGGCATTTGCCCGGGGTACAGATAGGCCAGGGGGGAGGAGTACCAGGAAGGCTGGGGGGGGTCTATTTAGGGTAGGGGTATTTAATGAAAGGGGTAGAAGTTTCCTTTAATAAGTAAGAACATCAATGTTTGTACAATGCCATTATTCTTTTCTGTCACCTATTTATAAAACTTCTGTTTTGACAGGAATGTGTCATTTCTGACACATTTCTGCCTTTATTCTACTCCCCTCATTAACCTCTATTTATAGAATCCTTTAAAAGTTAGACCTGGTGAAATTCCATTCATTTCTACGGAAGGACAAAGAACTTGTTTTTGGGAAAAGGAATAAGTACATTTTTATGTCAGAATGACTGAAATGCTTTTACAATTTAGGATTTGGGTTGTACAGTGAAAACTCACAAAGAACTATTTCACATTCTCTCCAACTATAACAGAAAGTTTTTGAAGCTTTACAGAAAATGTCAAATTAGGAAATGTGCCTACCTGGTTCAGAATATATTTTTATTTTTGATTAAATCATTGCAATCCCGCTAAATAATTAAACCTGTTAAACAATAACAATTTAGTGGCAAACTCACATTTTCTCTTGTTTTGTTCGAATTGCTACGCCACAAGACTCATTAAAAGAGAAGGAAACAGAAAATTCAATCAAATGATTCGAATTATTTGAATAAAAATCTATTCAAATATTTGACTATTCGACAGTTGAAGTACTTCCCCTTTAAATTTTTATTCGACTGCCTAGTTTGCTAGATCAAAGCTACCGAATTGGGTTTAGTTATTTTTGATGGAATAAAAATATACGATCCAATGGTTAAAATCATTTGAATCGATCAATTCAAACTATTTTATTGATTGGATATTAGCTATTCGATCATTCGACCAATCGAATTGCGGTAAAAGCCTTCGTATTCAAAGGATTTTTATTCCCAAGCTATTCACATGGTCTAATTCGAGGGTTTTTTAACCCTCAAATTTGACCAATAGTAAATCTGCCCCTATTTGTGTAACTGGTAGGTTAGAAACTGTGTGCCGTGTATACTTGAGAAAACATTTTAGTGGCTTGATGAAAACTGCAGACAATCAGACTAATTTGATAAGGAAAATGAATGAAGCAAACAGCAGATGCAATATAACAGTTTAGGCAGAGACAAGGATAAAAACCATGAGATCAATATGCTGGATAAATGTTAAGAAACATGAGTCTGGAAACAGAGCCTAAACCACCAAGAAAACCCAATGATCCATCAATTTTAAGAAGAAAACAGGAGTCTTAAATAGCCCCTAAAATTAGGAACACAAACAGCCTGCATGTGTTAGCAATGGAAAGAAGTCAAAGAGTTAAAAATAAAAGAAGACATTAACAGTGACATATGCCATTGGTTTGAAAGGATTCTGTTGTGACTTTTTTGGTGTAGATTTTATTGCTAAATTACTCTGTTTACAATACAAATAACTTATTCTACAATATAATTACTGTCTTGGGTCATTGTATCTTATCCTGTGCTTTCAGAAAGAGCAAGCACTTCACAATGACACTGCTTTCAGATAAGCTATTGTTTCTCCTGCTCAATGTAACTGGAGGAGTCACAGTTGGAATTGGATTTTTAACCACTGATTGCTATTCTACCATTTACCTCTAGAAATGCAGGTGTAAGGGAGATTTATTTTGTTACATTCCCATTGTTCTGTTGATAGGCTGCTGGGGAGGAAAGGAGGGGGTTTCACTTCAGCTTGCAGTGCATCAGTTAAAAATTACTGATGTTTATCAGAGCACAAGTTACATGACTTGGGGTACCTGGGAAACTAGCCCAGAGTCAGGTTTCAAAAATAAATATTAAAAATCTTTTTCTTTTTTGAAAAAGAGATTTCAGTTCAGAATTCTGCTGGAGCAGTACTGTTAACAGTAGTGATGGGCGAATCTCACCCATTTCGCTTCGCCGAAAAATTCGCGAATTTCCAGCGAAATTCGAGAATTGGCGAAAAAATTCGCGAAACGAGTCGCGCGTCGTTTTTGACTCGTGTCGCGTCAAGTGGGGTACCGCGTAGTTTCTGACGCGTGTCTCGGCGTTGTTTTCGGCGCGCGTCGCATCATTTTCGTCGCGTCAAAAACGACACGCGACTCGTTTTTTTTTGGCGAATTTTCGCTGGCGAATTTTTGCTGGTGTTTCGCGAATTCGCGGGAATTCGCCACAAATTCGCCCATCACTAGTTAACAGATGTATTTTGAAAAAAAAATGTTTTAACATAACAGAATCCTTTAAACCAGTAGGGGCAGTGACCAGGACATGCAAGATCCCATGTATGATTGGTCTTAACCCAAGAAAAATAACAGATATTAGATATAATCTATAGTCTATATTGGATATAGCCTGTACAATTGATGGGAAACAAACTATCTACTTGTATACCACCCTATACCACACTTTATACCCATTCTAGAAAAAGTTCTGCTTAAGTGCAAAGAAATGTTACAGCCCTGCGAGCAAATATCTAGTACTGTATTCCGCTGAAATAGAAAGTGTAGTATTAAAGGGATATTTCACAATCCACAATACATGGGTTGAGGTACATGTATATGTATATGGATTAATGGTTTGGGTAATGGTAATTGAGGACATTGAGAACAACTAAAACTAAAAGGCAAAACGCTCCCAGCTGTTGTTTTTAACATTCATGTATAGAAACACATCTGATTATTTATTCTTTATTTTAAGAGAAAGTTTTGCATGCAGGTAAGTTTATTTTGTGCATTCTTTTGTGTTTTTCTTCTAAATGACAGAATTCTGGCCCAATCTTCCTGCTAACAGGTGTTTGCAATACTCAGCAAGATGACTACCCACTTATCAGATAAAAATAGCTCATGGATCTGTAACCTATACATTTCTAAAAAGGAAATGAGCATTATTAATCAAATGCGTCTAACTGCTACACAATTATCTTCCACTTAAGTAAAATATACTTTCCTTAAAGTTTTTGTTTAAAGAACAAGTACACCGTCAGCTTCAACTGTTATTTCTGCTTGTGTCTTTGGGTTTTATAAGACACATACAGTATATCTAAAGAGTGACATTGTAGGACATATATACAGTATAATCATAAATAAGCTTCGCTGCCAAAAATAGTGCAAGTAGGACATATCTGAGCAGATTCTTCAGTTCAATTGACTGGTGCGGGAAATCCTCGGCATATAAACTCTGCCACTAATCCAATCACAAAGGCAATGTTTCTAGGAGTTGCATGATAGTTTGGTAATCCTATCACAGTAACCCCACAAAATCACTATGAGTTTCAGAGGTCACCCCTCTGAAGAGTTGCAATTGCCAATGTGATTGGATTAGTGGAAGAGTATATATGCCAAGGACTTCCCACACCTGTCAGTTGAACTGAAGAAGCTGCTCGGATGAAACATATTCAACGTTTACTCGTCCAGTTGTATACTAGATATACCATAACCTGGATGAATGAAAATCTTCATAGTCACATGCACGTAGGACAGTTTTGGACAGTTCAAGATACCTGGTATAGTTGACTGTGACAATGAAATCTTATTCTGCTCCTAGTTGAGCTCCGTAGTTGTCCCCTTCACAGAACCAGTTAACCATCAGCAAAATTCCAGAGCACTTTTAGCATGTCAGGGGGCAGGGTGAAGGCTAGATGGGCAAAAAGTGGAAAAATGATAAAAATTTTCATTATTCTTACACATGAAGGAATGTTGCACGTCTCATAATGTGTAACAGTAGTGCCAATGGTTGGGATGTGCTTGCTGATTCCAGGCATTAAATACAAGGGTCATTTGTACTGTGTTCAGGATGGGCACTTTAAGGCACATCTAGAACAGGGGCTCAGAGGGAAGCAGCTCTACACCAATGCTATGTACACTGGGTGATAAGAGGTTACATTTTGTACCCATTAACCAGTGTGCTAGGCAAGGATGTGAGTATAAATGATAATATAGCAAAGAAACCAGTTTGTTGGTAATGTTGAAAGGCAGTTTCATGCTTCCAGCTTCTGAATAAGCAACTAGAAATATGACTTTGTTGGCACATTCATATAGGATCAACTTCAGCAAAATTATAGAGAGGCTAATATTATGCTGCCATAGGCATCATTACAGCACATTCAATTGGAAGAATTCTTCAAATTAAATAAATAAATCTTGTCGAAATGCAGTAGGATATATATGTTACTTTTTGACTGTTAAATGTAAGAAAAGAACATTTTCTTGTAAATCTATCCCTAAATACTCAAAAACATTATCTGCAGAGATTCATACAGGGAACTAAGAAGCATTAAAGCACATGCTATTTCTGCAACTTAATTTATCTGTAACTTTGAATCGCAACAACACAATAGTAATTGTGTAAAAAATAAATTGCTTTCTGTACTTGAAGGTCAATATATTTCCAGAATATGAGATATATTTGTAGACAGATGTATATTATGTTCCCTTATATTCCTGTGACTTAAATGTGATGATACCTATGTTTGGAAACAATTAAACTCAAGCGTTAAACTGAAATGTGTATTTATTATATGCCGGTGACCCAGGGAACGATAATATCACAATTGTAAGGGTCTTAGTAAAGGCTATATACATTATAAGTTATAAGATGCTCCATCCTTGCTGGTGATCGGCAGATCGGTACAACTTTGTGGTGAAATATGAAGTTTCGCCAGTGTTGAATCCAGGCTAGAATTTCATCATGTGGTCTGTTTCACAAGAAAAAAGAATGGGATATCAAACAGACACCCTCTACTGAATCAGCTTGATGAGCTGTACTTTTTTTGGAAAAAAAAAACTTAAAAATTACATCATGTCAATCATACATGATGTAATACTGGCATATCCCCAAAGAGATATATAGGGAAAAAACATTATTACTATAAAGTATAAGATAAATATTTGATATGCTTATATGAGAGAAATTCTGCCTTATTCTTCTGCCTTTTAAAATAGCTAACTGTGAATTATCCTAATTGGATGAGTTTGCTGTCTAGAGGAAGTAGTATTACTTCTCATGATGCAAAACTTGCACAGTGAACAATTTATTAGTATTCAGACAGGCAATAATAACAAACATAGACATTAAGGCTCATTTAATAAGTACAAGTCATAAATGATCCCTCTGAAAATGTATGGTCAGATTCCTTTTCTGAATCCTATTGTAGAACTATGGCTTGGTTTTCTCTTGGAGGGACAAGCAAGGTAATACTTAAGTATGTACCCTACTGGTCCCTTTTCACAAGCTGCACTATCTTTTGATTTTAAGGCTACCATGAGAGTGTCCAAAGTGTTTTTACAAGTATTATTCCAGCACCCAAGGCAAGAAAAGGGTGAAACTGTGCACAGCCACCTCTCTTAGTCCTGCCACACCATTACCATTATCATCTGTCTGGAGCCCATGGGGATTGCAGACCAGTTGACAAGGTAAGGGTGATTAAGTACAGGGAGCTGGTCCACAGCCTTTTATAGTTTTTTGGCTAGAGTAACATTGAATACAGCTATAGTATAGGATAGTATCATAGACTGGAAAACCAGATTGCTGACAGATATATTGGGCCTGACATTTGCAGTTTCCTAACCAATCGAGGGGTCTTTATATGGCCTATAGGTGCTCCTTACAGAGGATATCACCAAGAGAAGTAGAGTTCTGAAACTCTGCAAAAAAGACACTTTGAGGCCGAGGCTATTGTAGGGTCCCCCCCCCCCCAAAAAAACTAGATCTAAAACCCACAAAAGCTATGGATGGATGCTGAAAAGAATTATGTGAAGTTGCTGGAACTCCAGAGAAGAGAAACATGGGCAATATAGGGAAACCAGGGTTATCAGTTTAGAAACCTAAGCAAGTCCTATCTAAAGCTCAAGAAATAGTGACGGCCGAATCTGACCCATTTTGTGGTGCGGCATGTCATTTTTTCAGCCATTGAATTCTATGGCAGTCAGTTTTTAGGCGAAACACAGTGAAAAAATTTCACTCATCACCATCTAGAAAGCATGAATGTTTTAAATTCAGCATAAGACACTTCCAGCCAGAAAACAGCAAAAATAAGGTAATGAGTGTGTGTATGTGTGAATATTGTGAACAAACCTGTGATATGATGAAGAGTAAGTCCACGTGGTTAAAATATAGGTCCTTTTTATTATATTATATGTTATTTATATAGAGCTGACATATTTCTACAGTGCTTTGGAGAGAATTTATATAATTCACATCAGTTCCTGGCCCAGAGGAGCTTACAAACTAAGGGAACTTAGGAAATGTCCTCAAGGTTGGACAATCCAATATTTTTGCCCTGCAGAAGTTACAGAAGAGTTACTAAAGCCCAATACACTTATATTTTGGAAATCCAAGGAACATAACAGGTCTAGTGACCATGTGTTTAGAGTTTGTTTTTGCTTTGCTCTGTTTCATAAACTGAATAGTTCCATATTCATGGTTCTTTATTATAAAATTGAAATGTCCATCAATGCTCTTCTACCTGATTCACACTGCCCTTAGAAATAAAAGCAAAATGATTCATCTAGCCCTTAGTTGGATATCACTCTTGCAAAGTAATCAGGCAAGAAGCATAAAGTACAAACAGTTTCCCAACTGATCCCCAAAAAATCATTACAGACCCTTTCTTTACTTTGGGAATAAGGCCCAATATCCCTTGTACCACCGTGGTTCTCCAATAGTTGTGGGGTCCACTTTCTCTATAGTTAAGCCTCCCCCCACTTCTTTAGTTAAAGGAAAACTATACCCTAAAAAATGAATACTTAACAAACAAATAGCTTTAATCATATTAAGGGGCACATTTACTAAGGGTCAAAGGGAATTTTTGAATTAAAATTCAAATGTCAAAGTAATTTTGGGCTACTTCGACTATTGAATAGCCCAAATTCGATTTGAGTTGAAAACATTTGAAAATTTGAATTTTAAAGTACTAGCCCTTCGAATTTTTAGGCTATGGGGGACCTCCTAGACCCAGTCCCGAAAATTCGAAAAATTTCAATTTGATGGTCCAATTTCTAATTTTTCAACCATCAGTATATCTGCCCCTTAGTGGCAAATTAAAGAATCTCACTAAACTTTAATATATATATTTGAGTAAATATTGACATTTTACATCTTTTCCCTTAAGCCCCTATTTTATAATGTTTTCTGTACTGCCTTGAGATCACCAGAAAAACAATAACATGAAGAAGTGTTGAAGCAAAATTGGCTCATGCGACCTAACATGTATAGTTTGTCTGTGTGCACCATGAATTGTAGGATCCTTGGGGGGGGGGGAGGTCCCTTACTTCCCTAAATCTATTGAGGATTATCCAATAGCACATCTTACTAAAAAATATTACATATTTTAAAAATATGAGCTAAAATATTTTTATAGACACCTACATTGCTTGGAGGTATTGTTTTCCTTTAAAGGAGAACTAAACTTCCCCTAACAAAAGCACCCACCAAATCTTGCAGGCATTGCCCCCCTTTCCCTCATCGCAATGTGCTTTACTGTAAAAAAAAAAAAACCTTCTGACCTTTAAACACAGAGAAGCGTAGCAGAGCTCCCTGTTGACATCTTCCAGATCATCGCGTAGTCTTCAGGGCTCAACACCAGTTTATGCAAGCACAATTGAAACTGATTTTTGACTTGGCCAAACTGCGCATGCGCCAGCAGGCTTCGTGACTTCGAAGAGACCCAAAGACTACACAAAGATTTTGGAGCTCCGCTGCTCTTCTCTGCTCTTTTTAAAAGGTTTTTTTTTAACACTAAAGCACATGGTGGGGAGGAGGGCAATGGGGGGAGGGGAGAGGGGAGGAGGGCAATGCCCGCAAGATTAGAGGGGGGTTTTCTCCTTTAAGGCTTTAAATGTACCAACAAGTGATGTGTCCTTAGGCAAGTGCTGCAAACAGGCTGGACTGACATACTAAGTATGGGGGGTTCCTAGTAAGACTAAAATCCCACTTTGTAAAGGTGACAGCAGTCAGGGAATGGCATAACAATGGTAACCATTTTCTGCATGCTGACATACTATTATCAGAAAAAAAAAGCTTTCACTTAACATTATCAGAGAGATGGATACTTCAGTACAGATAGAAAATGACCAGCTTATGCTGTGGTTCAGAATCATTCTCACAAAATATTCTAGCAAGACAGAAAAGTATATTAAAATGTATATATAAAATGTATATAAAAACATATTTATAAAACCTTTACATGCATCACAAATACATGCTGTTATGCACATTTCTTGAATGCCTACATATGAATTTATATTTTACCGAAGTGTCAGCACAATGTTCTTATGAAAGCATGAATAGTCTTGATTTATATATATATGTGAAAACATGCTTGGCGGATGTGTTACGTTGTGTTCCTCTGTCAAGATCATTATTTTCAATTCACTGTTCTGAGTGTAGAATAACTAATATTAAATATAATACATATATAATTAATATATCATGCAGCCTCTGTCTTTATTGCTTCATATTAGGCTTTCCAGAGGCATTCATATAGATAGTGATGTTTTGAACTTAGGAAACCTTGCGTGTCAATTTAAGTGTTTTGTCCTTTGTGGTTTAAACAATGTATGCAGTAAGCAGAAACTATATACCAGATGGGTTAAAAATGTCTTCTTACTTCTAGAACAGGAACGATCTCTGGCAGTTGAATTAGTAGCAGTTATATCAATATACATGTGCTTCCTTGTTTCGTACTGAGCTAGGCAGCTGAACTTGATCATTTGGAAGTCATTTGAATGATCACATCAGACAGGCAACTAAATCCAAAAGATTTCAGATTTCAAGTGATATATTTTATCACCCACCCTTAGCTCTTAAAGGGGTGGTTCATCTTCAAGTTAACTTTTAGTATATTGTAGAAGGGCCAATTCTAAGAAACTTTTCAATTGGTCTTCATTATTTATGTTTCATAGTTTTTTAATGATTTGCAATTTTCTTCTGTTTCTTTGCAGCTTTCAAATGGGGGTCACTGACACCATCTAAAAACAAATGCTCTGTAAGGCTACACATATATTGTTATTGCCACTTTTTATTACTTATCATTCTATTCAGTCCCTCTCCTATTCATATTCCAGTCTCTTATTCAAATCAATGCAGGGTTGCTAGCGTAATTTGTACCCTAGAAACCAAATTGCTGACACTGCAAAATAGAGAGCTGCTGAATAAAAAGCTAAATATCTATAAAACCACAAACAATAAAAAATGAAAACCAATTGCAAATCGTCTCAGAATATCAATCTCTACATTATTCTAAAAGTTAACTCAAAGGTGAACAACCCCTTTAACATTGGGGCTCCTTAGAGCACATCACAAAGTGCCATCGTTTTTACTCACAATGCACAATTTATTCCATAAGGAATTGTACAGATGGTTTTCCCTGTTCGCCCCCTGTGATCGAATAGTTTTAGGCTATTTTATTTATTAAATAAATTGATAAAATCGCATGATCGAATACCGATCGTTCGATTTCACGAAAAAAAAAACGTAAAATTTCCTTTGATTATTCGAAAAACACGTACGATTCGAACAATCGAGGCGTTTTATCGTATGAACGGTATTCGAGCTGGTGATTCCCATAGTGGATTCCCATAGGCTTCTATTGCAATTCGGGAAGGTTCAATCTGGCGAAGTAGGCAGTCGAATAAAATTTTAAAGTCAAAGTACTTCGATCAGCTAATGATCGAATTATTGAATATCCGATTATTCGATCTATTCGATAAGCTAGAATTTTACTTATTCGATGATCGAAGTGGCCAAATTTGCATATTCGTATGTCCAATAAAATCGTACAATCGGAATTCGATCGAACTTCTTCGAAATTATTCACGCGAATTTCGTAAATCTGCCCCTAACAGATATTCTAACAAGGCTTAATAAAAAACAAGTTCTCGAACATACCTGTACTAAATAAAATACTAATTTTATTTTTGGTTTCAAAGGTCACGAGCAATCCTTTCCAATTCCCGTCTGTCTTTGTAAGTTTCACCTGTTGATATTAAAAACGACTTCAACATTTATTGCACTAGCTTTGCTGTTAAGGAACATTGCTTTATACAAAAGCCCCAAAGAGAATCAGCTCACTGGACAGGAATACTCAGGAGCGGTACAGATACATGCAACGTGTCCAGCCCTTTTCACAGTACACGGTGATTTCCAACTAAAGCAAATGAAGCTGCGAGAAAATAATTTCAGGGAACAGCAGTTCTCTTTGTCTAATTCACTGATACCTTGTAAATTCATTATTGCTGGGTGAGATAGCGTTCATTCTAATAAGGTTTGGATTGGCAATTGTAAGTGTTTCTCACAAGCTCAGAAATCCCATGAAGATGCTATTACAACTTCTCTGTGACTGAGCAAGCTGGAGCCCATTGCCTAGCCATCAATTCATCTTCTCATGGATCTGTTTCTATTACCAAATGTGTGTTATGCAGATCAAAGGGCTGCCTGGATTCCATTAACCATATATTTATGTTGATGAAAATGTAAACAGCATCCTATAAAAGGCAAAAGCTGTATTGTTTTTAGTTTTGATGCACAATTGGATTCTGTGTTTTCTATAATTTGGAAAGAGGGTTTCTTAATTCAAAGAGGCAGAGTGGCTTCAATTTGCTTGGATTAATATTTCAGCAGATTTATTGAACATGAAAATGGCAATATCTCTAATGAAGTAATGAGAGGGGAACTCCATTTGTCTTATTAAGTGAGGTGTCAGCTAGGCCCTGGGCTGTAGCGGTCTGTGTATCTTTAAGAGCAGAAGATTCTGGGAGAAGGTTATACTGATATTTAAAAAGGATTGAAGAATAAATCTTCTCAAGCTGTGATATTGGTTGCCTATGCACTTAAAGGAAAAGTAAATGTTTTTCTTTTTCTTTCTGTAAATTTGCTCTAAACAGCCCCCCAGATTAATGTACCCTAGTCCCTGCTGCAAGTCTGCTCTGGTTTCTGTGTTATCAGCAGCTTGATTCCCCTTCTTCCTGGTGCAGAGTGAAGCCCAGCCCCTTAGTTTACTGAGCAGTCCATTTGCTGCTGTTCCACAATAGAGAGGAAGAGGGAGCCAGTGTGTGCATTAGTAAGCTAGTTTCCCCAAGCAAAAGGTGCTGCACACACTGGTCTCTGCTATGTCATAGTATGCAAATGATCTCCAGGACTAGTCCAAGAGATAAGGTCAGCTCAGTAAGCTAAGGGGCGGGGCTTCACTCTGCACCAGGAAGAAGGGGAAACAAGCTGCTGATAACACAGAAACCAGAGCAGACTTGCAGCAGGGACTAAGGTACATTAATCTGGGGGGCTGTTTAGAGCAAATTTACAGATAGAAAAAAAAAAGGTTTACTTGTTCTTTAAGGCAATGTGAAACGCATAGTATGGTCCATTTATTTATTCATAATGCAGTGGCCTTTCTTTAACGTTTCATGTCACACATTGCATGGCTACATTCAGAGATCAGCATCATAAGATTCATGTCGTGCACCTGCAACATCATTGACAGGATTCATTTAGTGGCATACATGTCTCTAAGAGGAGGGTGCACATAGGAGCGCCTGTCTAGGACCACTCAAGCAATGGCTGGAAAGAGACAGCAGGTATAGACAGCAGCAGAAAATCATCTCAGAAGGTCAATGTCTACATTGTACATCAACTTCAGTTTAAAATACTCTAGACAAATAGAAGAAGTCCTCTGCACTCAACCCATTATCAATATATTTAAGATATTGAGACATTTTGGGGCAGATTTACTGTTGGTCGAATTTCAAATGAAAAAAAATTCGACCATGTGAACAGTGAGGGAAGTAAAATCCTTCGAATTCAAAGGATTTTACTGCTGTTTGAATATTCAAACAATCGAATAGGAGAAATTCGATTAAAAATTTGATCGATTAAAACGTTCGAATCGAACAATTCGAACAATTTTAACCCTTTGATCGAATTTTTCCTATTCTATCGCAAACAACTTTAAAACACCTATGGGAGCTTCACATAGGGTTTTAAAACAATTCGGTAAGGTTCAATCTGGCGAACTGGCCTATCAAATTTTTTTTAAAGGGGAAGTACTTCGACCATCGAATATTCGAATATTCAAATATAATTAAATTTGAATATTCGAATTATTCATATCGATCGAATTTTGAAAATTTGATGGTCGAAATTGCCTCATTTGCATATTCAAAAAAATTCAAATCTTTTTGAAAATTTGATCGAATTTCGAATCCTTCATGTGAATTTAGTAAATCTGCCCCTTTGTGTATACAGCTACTAAACATGCCTTACCCTTTAAACAAAACAGGGATTGATTGTCCATATATTGCAATATATTTAAGCTGGCCAACTACATCAAAGTCATCCCATATCTGGCCAGTCCTATGCTCAATTTTCATCTGATTCATTAAGAATTCTATTGCTTCATTATACATTTTACAAAGGGACTAAGTTTTACCTGCAACTTACTTGCTGCTTTCAAAGTAAAACTCCCAAACTTGGTTGCCCTTTTATTAGACACCAGTGGGATCACCTGACTATAGCTGGAAGTGGTGGGAGCTACAACATGGAGCTGGTCACTGCTCCTATATGAACTATAACACACAAGAGAAAGTTGTGCTCACCACTAATTTTAAAAACATTAGGCGGGGTGCAATGAGGCTGTGACCACAAAATTTATTTAGACAAATAAAAATAATAATCTGCCATTTTAGCTACATTTTTAGCTAGACATTGAGGGGGTTATTTATTAAAGTCAGAATTACAAGTCAGATTACAATAAAATCTGAATTTGTAGGGGGAAAAAAACCATCCCTTAGTCCTACAGGCAGCACAGTAACTAATGGAAAATTGTGCTGCCTTTCAGACTAAAGTAAAAGAAAATTTTGGTAAGTATAATTTTCTTCTTTTCCTTTGTCCTACAGGCAGCACACTTTTCCATTAGTTACTGTGCTGCCTGTAGGAATAAAGAAAAAGAAAAATTTCAGTAAGTATACATTTTTTTTCAAGATTTATTATACTCTGGGGATGAAAAAATTAGACTCTGAAAATCTGGCATCTCAGACTTACCAAGGTTGTAAATAAGTCAATGGGAGAGGTCCTTATCCTATTTTGAATTCTTTTGTGGTCTGTGCTGGAATTAGTCGACTATTTCGGACTTTTCAGGCAAAAATTCTGTCTTTTTGGGAAAAAGCCTGAACAAATTAAAGGAAAACTATACAAATGAGGTATATACAGATGAAGCCACCTTGGATTGTGTGTTTGACACAAAATAACTTTACTCAAACATCCCTTTTAACTCACTTGACACAGAATATTGTGTCACAGCATCCTATCCAATTAAAAAGTTCACCATTGAAAACAATGGTGCTTTGGTATGCTAATGAAAAGGTAAAGTAAAAATGGGATTTTATTTTTTTGCCTTTCCTTGTCCTTTAAATGGGGGAGTGTTTAACCTGGTGCCATAAGTCTAATAACAAAATGATCAGCCCTTTCTATCAAAAGCATTTCCAGTGTCTTGCTTTGATAACTCAAAATCCTGGCATTTAATACTGTAGGTGGGATCGAAGTCATTTGGACCCCACTATATCCCATATCTATGGAGAACTGACCACATTTAATTTTTTTATACATTTTAATAAGATTTTTTAATTCTGACCACTACAGATTAGGGTATAACATAGTACAATATACTGTATGTGCAGAGAACCGCAACACACAGTAAAGTGCAGGTATGGGATCCACTATCTGGAAACCTGTTATGCAGACATCTCTGAATTATGGAATGGCCATCTCCCATAGACTCCACTATAATGAAATAATCCAAAAAATCCTATTTCTCTGTAATAATAAAACAGTAGATCCAACCTAAGATATAATTAATCCTTATTGGAAGCAAAACCAGCCTATTGGGTTTATTTAATGTTACATGATTTTCTAATAGACTTAGGGGCAGATTTATCAAGGGTCGAATTTCGAGGGTTAAAAACCCTTGAGTTCGACCCTTGAAATTTTCACGTAGTAAAATCCGACTAAATCGAATTCGTAGGATTTTACCACTATTCGATCTATCGAATGATCAAATAGCAATCATCTGATTTCTTGGAAAAATCGTACTAAACATTCGCTTTCACGAAAAAATTGCTCAAATCATACGATTCGTACGATTTTTTCAAGTAATCAGATTTCTATTCCATCAAAAAAAAAAAACTTCGAAAAAGCCTATGGGAGCTTCCCATAGGCAAATATAGAAACTTGGTAGGTTTTAATTTTAAAGGGCAATTACATCGACCATTGAATGGTTGAACGATTTTCTTATTCGAATCATTCTATTTATTTGAATCATTTGATTCTATCGAATTATCCATTCGAATCATTCGATTCGATCGAATTTAGGAAATTCGAAAATCAAATTTTTTTGTATTCAAATCCTTCACTCGAGTTTAGTAAATCTGCCCCTTAATGTAAAAAGAGCTAAATTACAGAAATATCCATTATCTGGAAAACCCCAGGTCCTGAGCATTCTGGATAACAGGTCCTATACCTGTACTCAATAAATTTCTAGGCAGCCTTTAGCCCACCGCAGATAATTTTCCTGTGCCAGAACATAATTTTTCATTGCTTCTTTTTCTATGTTTTTATGATCACACATGTACTGTGTCAAAAAATGATGTTTTGTTTCATGTGCTGGCAGGTGCCTTTATTACTTTTATCTCCATTATGCAGGCGGCTGGCTCTTCCAACCCTGTGTGAGGTGGGAGGTTCAGATAGTGGACCACTTTGATTGTGAGGAAGGTTCCAGCTGATGCAAATTACTGGGCCACTTGCCCATGGTGTACATAGGGCTGAATTGTGTAGGAAGCCAACAGGAAGATGCTGATTATGCACTGCAGCTGGGCTCATCATTACTTTCTTCTTGTTTTACAAACATTAACATACAGACAAGTATTTCTTTTTCTTTATTGCCAAGTTTTGGATCCCTCTGAGAAGTTACTTTAATTCATATCTATTGGACTTGAATCTGAAGACATTATACATCCTTCATCATACTGAAGGAGTTAATGTTATTATGGAATGCTAGGTGGACTGCCTTGTATGCCATATTTTTATAGTTCCTATATGCTTCACAAGACAAACAAGTGCTAATAATTACCATTTATTTTCTAGAAAACTGCAGGTATTGCAATGGGTTACCATATTTCCCACTTAAATATTAAATCAATATTAAATATTAATCAATAATGAATACAAGTAAAGTTGATTTCCCTATGTTGTGGAGATGCTGCAAGATCAGGCTGATAAGCACTACCTGGACCAGGCACTATGGCAATATATAAATGTATTACTTATAAGCACTGTCAGAATAAGGGGCAGATTTATCATTACTCGCCAATTTGAGGGCTTTTAGCTATTCACTAGTTTTGAGCGCTATTCGATTTTTCCAAAAAATCGTACAATTTAATTAAATCGTTAAAAAAAATCCTACGATTTGAACGATCGACGTGTTTGATCGTAGGATTTCTATTTGAACAGGTAACATAAAAAAAAAGCCTATTACAATTTGGTAGGTTTAATCTGGCGAAGTAGACAGTCAAATTTAATTTAGAGGGCAAGCTCTTCGACCATTGAATGATCGAATAGTCGAATAGATTTTTATTCGATCTTTTCGATACAATCAAATTTGTCAAATTCGATGGTCAAATTGAGCTAATTTGCATTTTCGAAAATTCGATCCATCAACATTTTTCAATTCAATTGAATTTCGAATCCTTCACACTAATTTAGTAAATCAGCCCCTAAATGTAGCTGGACTAGTTCAGGCAATAATTAGTTTAGCAGGGAGCACGTGTTGGGTAAATCCCCTTCCGGATTCTATATAAGGAAGACAAACATACTGAGCCAGAGAACCAGTTCTTGCTAGTATTAAACAGAGAGGTAGCTTATTGTGATAAGCCCACTTTAAGACCAAGAGGTAGTTAGGGTGACTAGTAAGGAAGTCCACATGATGAGTGAGTAGATGAGGGTAGATCCCTTGGGCAATTTTGCACCAGTTAGGGATTGAGAGCATGCAGAACTAGATTAGTGGCCTAATGGAGAAGCTTCAGCCACTGTATGTTGGACACCACAGAGAAGCAGGGGAACAGTTTATTTATGATGCTCTGCCTGTCAGGTTCTGCTGGGATTCGAACCAGGGACCTTTGGGTTTCTGGCTCAATGCACTATCCATTAGGCCACTATAGATTTCCTGGCCTCTAAACCCCCAGACCAACAGCAGCAGCCTGATTGGTTGCAGTCAGCCAATGAGGGCTGACTCAGCCCTATTTAAGGCGAGCCCTCTGTGCGCACCTTGCTGGAGCATTATTAGGCCTCAAATACTGTGGCATTGTCCCTGACTAGTTCCCTTAGCTCTTGCCTTGCCTTGTCCTTCCTTCCTTTCTTTCATCCTTGTTCTGCCTTGCCTTGTCCCCCCCCTGCCTTGTCTTGTCTTGCCTTAACCTTAACCTTGTACTGACCTTGCCTTGCCTGTTCCTGATTCTTGCTTCCTGACCCTGCTCCTTGTATCCACTCCTCCTGCTCTCGCCCTCGCTATCCACTCCTCCTGCTCTCGCCCTCGCTATCCACTCCTCCTGCTCTCGCCCTTGCTATCCACTCCTCCTGCTCTCGCCCTCACTATCCACTCCTCCTGCTCTCCTGCCCTTGCTCTCCAGTCCCAGAGATCTACGCCCACGCCGTCCTGTCCCATCAGTCTGTTCCTGTCCTGATCCAGCCTGTCTACGCCCTCATCTCCCTGTTCCAGCCTACTCATTTCCAGTTTCTTGTGCACAATACACCCTTGCCTAAAGGACTCACACCTTCCCCCTTCAGACTCTGCAATGCCCCCTACCCAATCCTTGACACTGCCAGTGCACTTCCATTTGACAGGGGTCCTTCAGGGAAGACACACTGTATGTGTGAGGCAGTGAATATGAAAGAGGATCCTCCATAAAGTATAACTTCTGTAACTTTATGTTCCTAGTCAGTTGGCTCTGGTTTGCCCTTGTGAACCTGGGAGATGTTGTTTAATAACTGTTTGCTTTGGTTGATTGCATTGAGTGTACCTAATTCCTACAGCAAAGACCTGTAAGGTGCCAATACTGGGGAGCATGAAGTCATGGGTATACATCATTATAGACTTATTTACAAATGTGTTGTATAATCAGAATATATTTGACTGCTTGAAGCACTTTCCACTAAGTATTAGTAGAAACTCAGCAGAAGCACTGTGTGCTAATGCTCATTCATCAAATTACTCTTTATTTTAGGAGAAACAATTTGAAGGAGTATTTTCTGAGAATTTTCTAAATTGTTAACCCAAAAAACTTGAATAAAGTTACATGCATTACATTTTATTAAAGGAACAGCAACACCAAAAACAGAAAGTTTTTAAGTGTTGCCCAGCACAGGTAAAACTGACCTGTTTGCTTCAGAAAAACTACTATTATCTATATAAAGAATCTGCAGTGTAGCACTGAAAACAGTTGAAATACAGGTTAAATAGCTTATAACATCTCTGTAGAACACCATTATATTCTATGTGCTATTTAACTTGAATATTTTCTCATTTGAAAGGTTGCCCTCGCAACTATACATAAGATTGTTTATATACTACCTTTAATATATTACTATAGCTGTGCGTCTGAAGCAAACACACCCATATAAACATGCTGGGCAACACTACATTATATTTTAATTTGTTTAAAACGCTTTCATTTTTGGTTATACTGTTTCTTTAACATGGGTTGATAAATTACCTCTCAGGCTCTATGAAAGAACAATCTATTTTGTAGTTTATATATGAAAAATCCAATCTTTATTGCTGCTGATGTTGTTAAGCTACAACTACCAATATTTATATAGCTCAGGGACATGTCCTCATGTTTTTCAAACTGCATTGTAGTAGAGTAAACACTTATTTTGCACAGATTTTGTAATGATTTCCAGTAAATTCTATAACTATTTCTACTGATCCGAACACAAATCTTTTATTTGCTGTTCTTTTGCAAAAACCCACATGGAATCCAAGAGCTGAAGGTAAACCCAAATCTCTGAGTTATTTGTTAAGATAAAGATATGAGATATTTTACTGGTGGGGAATCGGTAATTGCGTTAAAATCCTTCGAATTCAATATATTTTTTACAATTCGAAATTCGACCAATGATAAATCTGCCCCTACATGTCAAAGTATATAGTTAGAATTAAATAGGCATATGGGGTACACATTTTTATGTTACTATATTCACTAGGTACACTTTAACACATACACTTTTGTATTTTATTAGTACACATACACATTAATATGGAATTACACTTATTATCCTATTCACTTTTTAACCACACTCCACAGACACATTGCTGTACTTTAGGTATTGGTTTGGACAATCACTCCCTTGTGAAAATTATAAAAACAGTTGGATATATAGTGAAACCAAGGAACAGGGGGTGTTTATAAATAGTCACCCTAATCACAAGCATTGGACAGATGCAATTCTATCTTGGAAGGCAAGCTCTAGCTTATTATTATTATTATTATTATTGTTATTATTATTATTATTACTATTATTAGCTCTCATATGCCTTGGGTTGCTTGAGGTGAGATGATGAGGGTCTCTAGGTGTTATTATAAGATTTGGCATCTGAAACTAGTATTTACTGAGGAATAGGTGTAATTTGTAAATTGAGGTATGTTTGGAAGGGGTATAAGGGAAGTCTCCCAGGCCTGCACTTTTTTATTTTATTTATAGACATTATGCAAGTTTTTTCTTTCTTTCTTTTCTTTTTGTTTTCAATTTTTTTTGTTATTTTTTATTTTACTATTTTATGTATGTATATTTTGATTTGCAGAAAATTTTCAGTAAAAAAAAAAAAAGAAGAATGGAAAAGGGGGAGGGAGGAATGATACTGAGCCAGATGCACAATTATAGCCCTCCCCTTCTGTTCACAAAGTACTATGTATGTAAGGGTTACTGTTTCCAGAGTAAACCCCCCAAAAGGTTAGGTTTGAATGTGTTTCATAAAAAAAAGCATCTCTGACACAGCCTTATGCGTTTCACGTTAGAGGTGATTAATCTACCATGAAATGCGTAAGGATCTCTCAGAGATGCTTTTTCATTATATATGTACATTATTTATTTGGCCTGACTGTGGACTTCATGATACACTGAACTTATAAACAATGCTTTAATTCCTCTCTATGTGTTTTGGCAAGACAAACTCTTATTATCTTATTTTATAAGTATTTTTAGAATGCCAACATATTGCTCAGCGTTGTAAGATGAATGTGCTTATACAAAGAAATCACATGAAATACATATGTAACACTAATCTGGGCTATTCTGGCCACAGATAGTTAAATTGTCCAGCTAGTGATATGAGCATGGGTTACACTGTGACTTACACAACAGGGTCAGGGCCAGGTGGAAGCTTCCCTTTTAGGAGGTAGTGGAACTACAACACTCAGCCTACTATACATAAAAGATAGAAATGTGGACACCAGGAGGTTCTTTGATGCAACCAAAAGAAGGATTTATTATGTCCAAGACAAAGGTCCCCAGGTTTACTTACATGAGAAATTAGGTATAATAGCAGATGATAATTACAGAGGACTTATCAAAAAATACAGCAGGGATGATTGTAACTCACAGAGGTATCAGTAGTCAAGTTTTCATCAATTCCCAGAATACAGATATACCTTTGTGGGGATTGGAATCACCAGTGAAGTAGTTAGGGAGACGAGTGGAGGTGCACACCGTCAGTAGTTAATCTTTGATTAGAAGGCTATTAGTATGTAATTCCCCTGGATACTCTGTCCTGATATCCATAAATCATGTAACTGTATCAAAGAAGATGGGGAAACATAGAGCAGGCAGAATAACTGCTAATAAGCTTTTATTTTATGTATTAACAACAATGAAATAACGACTACAATGTTTTCAAAGCCGACAGACTGCAATATGTTACTCAAGCATGATAGTTTCCATAAACCAAGGACTATAAAAGCCATACCAAAGGGTCAGTACATTAGGGCAAAAGGCATATCATCCAACATAGAACAGTTCCAGTTAGCCGAAGCCAATTTAACCAAGAAATTCCTAAATAGAGGGTACAAGAAGAGTGAGTTAACACCTATTATCCAGGAAGTAAGCAGATTAGATAGAACTGAATTACTAAAAAATAAAAACTGCAGTAAGGATAAGCCAAATAGAATTAAATTTGTATCAAAATTTGGCAAACAAAGCAGAAACATAAAGCGTATCATTAAACAATATTGGCCTATTCTACAGCATGATAAAAAATTGGACACTTATTTGCAATACCCCCTTTGTTTTGCTATACTCGAGGTCGGTCCCTGAAGGATAAACTATGCCCCTCTGACAGCTTAGTTGAAAAAAATCAAAGTCTATTCTAAGTAACCCAAAAAATGGGACCTTCCCGTGTCTAAATTGTATTTGCTGCACCTCCATTATTAAGGGGAATACAGTTGCACACCCTACAAAAGGAACACCAATTAAATTCAACGATTATGCCACATGTCAATCAAATTACATAATATACATGTTGAAATGCCCTTGCGGACAAGCATATATTGGACAGACCACTAGAGCGGTCAAAGAGCGTATTAAGGAACACAGGGGTAATATTATAAACTTTAAACCAAATCACGGATACATCAGTATCCAGAAACTCATGCCATAATCTGAACCAACTAAAATGGTGTGTTCTGGAGAAGGTACATAAGACTAGGAGAGGGGGAAATACCAAAATGATATTGTCACAGAGAAAAGCATATTGGATTAAACGAATGAATACCATGACCCCTATAGGCATGAATGATAGTTGGAGCATTAATTCCTTTTTGTAATATGTAACTAATTATTGGCTTCCTTGTCCTCAGATACTAAAGCCTGCCTACGTTAGAATACTTTTCAATCTGAATTACGTTCTCCTTTAGGTAAGATATACATATTAATGAAATATGAATAGGCAGCATAGCTTCAAGTGCAACATTTGAACGCTTAGGTAGGCTCAAAAATGGAGCAGTTCCTTAGCAGATTCTGTTTTGCTTTTTGTACAATTATATGAATTTCTTTTTAGATCACTTGTCATGGAGGGCCCGTTTGGAATTTGGATTTCTATTTGGACTCACACTATGGTTCCATATATACTGCACTTATGGATATGCAGAGACAGTACCAGCAAGGGTTAAATGTTTTCACTTTTGAATTGGGGGGTGTGGAATTCTGGTGTTGACCTTTAAATGTTCTGTTTTCACTCACCTGTACACACTTGAGAAAGAGCCTTTGCAGCCCGAAACATGTCATGTGGACATAAAATAAAAGCTTATTAGCAGTTATTAGTTATTAGTAGTTAGGGAGACAAATAGTGATGGGCGAATTTATTCGCCTAGCTCGACTTCGCAGCAAATTCCTGAGAGAAAATTTGCCGCCATCAATTTCCGATTTTCACGAATTTTTTGTGAAAACTTTTGAAATTCATGAATTTATAGCGAAAACATTCGAAATTCACGAATTTATAGTGAAAATGTTCTAAATTCACGGATTTACTGTATAGTGAAAATGTTCAAAATTCATGGATTTATAGTGAAATTGCTTGAAATTCATGAATTTATAGTGAAGTAGTTCAAAGTTCACGAATGTTTTGTGAAAACGGGTAAATTTCACAAATTTTTCATGAAAACAGTAAAATTTCATGATTTTTTTGTGAATTTTCAGATTTTTACATTTTCGCAATTTTTTTGCCATTTTGCGTATTTCTCAGGAAATTCACGAAAAATTTGGCGAAGCGAAACGCCCTAGATTTGCCCATCACTAGAGACAAAGTCTAAAGCCCAACACCATGTCCACTGAGTCCCTCCACTAAAGGCATACAAGGAAGCCTTTTGGGAAGCTACTCCCTGCTACCAATCCTCAATGGAGCGACAACTGCTTTTACTATATAAATGCTCTCACTCTCCTAGACAAAACTACCCATGGCTAGCTATTCCACATTCATGGGGTTTCCTGGTCCTCGACTTATTCACCAAAGGTAAAGGGCCCTTTGGGGCAGTGGTTTTACTGGGGCCTTGGTGATCCCAGGCTCAATGGAACAACCAGCTTCAAGGACACCAGCAGCCAAAGAGGAAGAGGCTCCTCCTTTCCACACACTTTATGGCAGTGATCCCCAACCAGTAGCTCGTGAGCAACATGTTGCTCTCCAACCCCTTGGATGTTGCTCCCAGTGGCCTCAAAGCAGCAGCTTATTTTTCAGGCTTGGAGGCAATTGTTGGCTGCATAAAATCAGATGTACTGCCAAACAGAGCCTTGACAATCCACATAGGGGATACTAAATGGTCAATCACAGCACTTATTTAACAACCCAAGAACATATTTCAGGCATGTGTTGCTCCCCAACTCATAGTTACATAGTTAGTTGAAAAAAGACAGATTCCATCAAGTTCAACCCCTCCAAATTAAAAACCCAGCATACACACACACACATACACATCTCCACTCTTTCACACAAACCATATATGCCCATAGCTATACTAACTGTAGAGTTTAGTATCAAAATAGCCTTTTATATTATGTCCTTTTACTTCTGAATGTTGCTCACGGGTTCAAAAGGTTGGGGCTCCCTGCTTTATGGCAATGTGGCAGAAAGTGGTCATTACACCTTTTGGCCAATAATACTAATGTTAAATGCTGAAATGGAAACGTAGACTTCTGCCTAGTAAATAAGGATTAAAAAAGGGTAGGTATTTAACTCTATAGGGGCATAGCAATCCTATAGGTCCTACACATACATATAACATACTGAGTTATATACATAACAACCAGTACTAATGCAAAAGAGCTTACAATCGAAAGGGGAAGGTAAGGAGACACAAGGGGCACAAGTGGGCAAAATAAAAAATAAGCAGGTGAGAAATGTAACATATGGCATTGCATTTGGTAGCTAAACAGAGATTACTGGTTCAGTGCCATTATAGAAATCACTCAAGGTTGTTTCCTTGCCCTCTCTTGACTTAGTAAGTCTAATTTGTACTTACAGTATATCACTTACAATCTGTACGGAACACCAGCACCCCTGCTTACAACAACTTCTCTATTTCCATATTATACATATATCACTCCACTGGCTACAAATAAACTGTTGCTGCTTCCAGTCTATCGTTTTCCATACTTCCTTACTAGGAGCAGACATTCCGTAGTTGTTTTACTGCTTCAGATACTCCTGGGAGAGGACAATTATGTCATATTCTCAACATTGTTATGCATTCTAGTGCAAAATGGGAATTGCCAAGTGTGCTTGCTGCCTGTTAAATTACTGCCAAGTGGATAACTTCACAAAATTGCCAATCATTCTGCAAATTGCATTGTGATAGTGAAAATATCCTTGAGTGATTATTATGTAAGAAGCACTGTATTAGCTATTCTATGGCTGGTTCATGAGTTCTCTGCCTGTGATCATCATCTGGTCTTCTTTAACCAGTGTATTGTTGGCAGGGTAAGAGTATTAGGAATGCTCTGGCTCCATTCTTTCTCTCCTGTCTGTAAGAGAAGTCTCAATTGCCCATTGCAGTGTTTTCAGCCTGTAGTTACTCTTCTTTGTTCCATAAACTCTTAACACAGAGAGAAAAATCTAACTGTAAATTGCATGTCTTTAGAGTATATACAGCTTTTCCCCATTATAACTTTTTCTGTTCAAGTCCCCCATGCTGACCTCTTGCCTAATGTCTCATTAATGTGGTTGAACAATGTCTGAGCCTTTGAATTTCAGAGGCCCTTAGTACTATTTCTATTGTTCTGTAGGGATTGTGGTGCTTAGATGAATATTTACAGCACTGGCCAAAAATGTCACGTCATATGTGATGTCATAAACAGATAAGTGTGAAATAAATGAAGAAATACTGATAGTTGACACACCCCTATGCCTTGATGCTTATTTATGGAAAAGTATATGCAAAGTATGTGAGTTTGCCTCAGTTACCAACCATGCACGTATAGATACTGCTTGATGGCTTCTGAGAAATTCCATAAACAAAAGTTTAGGGTGAGGTGTGCTAAGCACATCCTAAGAATATCCAATAAAGGACCACAAATAGAAGGTACTTGCACACCTCCCCTCTCTGTGCGCGTGCTGTGCACACTGTGCGCGCATGTCCTGTGCCAATGCGCAGATCAACGGCGTGGAGGGAGGGTGAGTGAGTGACAGACGGAAGAGAGTGCAGGGAGGGGTTCTTTTGTTTGTGCCCTAGGCAGATGCCTCTTCTGCTTACCCCTAGTTCCAGCCCTGATCCCTCACTTTCTAATGGCCCTTTCTCTATTGCCCATAGGAGACAAGCCTGAAGTTTCCAGCTAAAATAAAAGGTAGAAAACTGTATAAGGTAAGCCCTTGGAAAATTAAACATGGAACCCAAATTATGTTTTTCATTAAAAGCAAATTAACTTGAAAATGAAAATTTAATATAAGTTTCCTCATACCAAAGTAAGAAACTTTATAAATACAGTCAATAAAACATTCTGGATTGTTTCTGAAATAATGAAGTTTATATTCACTATTCCTCTCTCAGCATCTGTTTCTCTTCATACTGTCTTCATGCAGCAGTTGGGTGTCAGATGAATGATCCAATATATTTTATAGGGGGAGGCTTCCTTTCCTAGCAGATGTATTAGAGTTCACTCAAATAACTGATTCCAGTACAAAACAAAATCTAACGCAATAACTGCCTTTTGCACAAATTCTGCATGTAGAGTGACATGATGTCTGGTGATTTTAATAGAGCGAACTCTAATACATCTTCTAGGCACTTCTAAGAGCCTTCATTCAGGAGTTGGGTGTCAGATGAATGATCCAATATATCTTATAGGGGGATAAGATATATTGGATCATTCATCTGACACCCAACAACTGAATGAAGACAGAATGAGGAGAAACAGATGCTAAGAGAGGAATAGTGAACATAAACTAGATTATTTCAGAAACAATGCATCAATGTTAATTGATTGTATTTAGAAAGTTTCTTACTTCAGTGTGAGGAAGCTTGTGTTAAATTTTCATTTTTGCAATAGTTCCTCTTTAAATCATCCATACCTGTTATAATGGTGTTTAAATATCTGAACTGTCAATCAAATATTACCTGCCCTGCTTCTATGCCTGAGGCATAGAGGGTGGACCAGTCAATTACTTAGACAATCCATTCAGCACCTAAATGTCACTGCTCTATTAAAATTCCCACTTCTCTCCTAAATTGTGTAGGGCTCTACACATGGGCTTTAGGTCCCCCATATACACAAGATTTTTGGGGTGATACACTATTTGTCTTAATAACAGTATCCATAAAATGGATCCTGGGTAAATATAGTGTAAGTGAAATTTATTTTGCTCAACTAACATGATTTTGGAATTATTTCTGTTACCTTGAATCCTGATGGATTGCTTGGATCCCGATAGAGAGTGGCTGGTCCAATAAAGTCTGGTGGTGACTGGTACTCCTTTACAACTCCGGTCTTCACCGACACCCTTTGGGGGCCCTGGGCTTTCTGCAGCGGAGAAGGCAAAGGAGTAAGGTGTAGTATCAGACACTTAGTACAGACAAGGTTTAGGCAAAGCAAAGTCAAACAGGCAACGGTCGGTTCAGGCGGCAGAAGTTCAGAAGTCAAATAGAAGCAGAGGTTCAGACGGCAGATACCAGGATACAAAAGTCAAACAGGGCATGAGCAGGAACTGTAGAAACAGAAGCCAGCTTGGGCAATGAGGGAATGAAGGGAAAGGTATTTAAAGGACCAGGAACCAATCAGGACCAGCTTGGACCAGGATGGACAGAATTGGGAACAAATAGGAAACAAGGCACCAAGGATTAACATCATGCTCCTAACAGTTTTGGCGCAAGCGTCCATTTCGACAGGGTGTCCAATTTGACGCCTACTTTGATGTGAGCGTCTTTTTTGACGTGCAGGTGCTGCATGCGTAGAAGACATCACAGCATCTGACTGGTGAGGATGGTTACAACAAGGCAACAAGTGACCTTTAAAATCCCTGTGGCCTCTATAGTCATGACATGTGTACAACAACTGCCAAAACTAACCCCAAATGCAAATGTATGATTGCAAGATGGATCAAATCTTGGTTTTATATATAAAATTACCCTTTTCTGTTCAAGTTAGGCTCAATCTTTGTTTAAAGTAAATTCCTTTTATTTATGATGAGATCTCAGCATAAATATAAAATAACTTGAAAGTTTTGCAGAAGCATTGATGTGAGTAGTGATGGGTGAATTTATTCGCCAGGGGCGAATTCGCGGCGAATTCCCGCGATTCGCCGCTGGCGAATAAATTCGCGAAACTGGCAAAAAAATTCGCAAAAAAAAAATCCGCCGCGCAAAAACGAGTCGCGCGTCATTTTTGACGCGACGCGCCGAAAACGACGCGACACGCGCCGGAAATGACGCGCCGCGCGTCAAAAACGCCGCGCGACTCGTTTCGCGAATCGGCGAAAAATTCGCTAATTTTTCGGCGAAGCGAAATGCGGCCGTTTCGCCCATCACTAGATGTGAGTGTGCCTTTGTTCCTATCTTTTTGTGTATACTTTATGGAAGCTCTTGGCAGCAGGGCTAACATTGAGCTCCTCTTGTCTGTATATATAAATCGCCCTTTTTTTGAAAATATAGAAGCGGTAAAAAAAAAGTTTTTGATTTTGTACTTAAAGTAAATTCCTGCCTGTCCCGTGTTTCATAATCTTTACTCCCTTTGTCAGAAGGCTTATTAAATTCCCCTTTGCTTTCCCGTCACTGTTTCAGGAGATAGAGCATGTGCCCATACAAGAGCAGCGTTCTGCAGCTGAGTAGATTATCTCTATTTTTTTGCAGACTTTATGAGAATGTGGAATATTAGCAAAATAGCAAAGATACATTTTAGAGTTTACCATCTTCCGTTTGGTAAACACATCTTAGAGTCTTGTATTTGCTCAACTGCCTTTCTTTTTGTGCCACCTACACACACACACACACACACAGGCTCATGCAACGCACAGGAACAACACATATTAATGAAGGCAAGAAATGACAAACTTCAATCTGACAAGCACATATGCTATTACCTCTCCCTATATTATATCAGATAAATTGGAGCAACAGGAATCCTGCTTTGATGGTATTTTTCCATTCCATCAGCAGTAGAAGCGGCTCATGATTAAATAAACAGAGTGCCATGTTGGATAAATCAGCATTAAATTAATATTTGCCTACAGTAGGATATCAAGTTGTTTTGTCGAATAAAAGCCAATGGAATAGCAGTAGCCAAAGGCTTCTCCTGGATAAAACAGAGATACAAATTACAGCGGGAATTGATTTTCCTCGTAATGAGGTATTTATAACGAGCTGCCAGAGATTCTTTTCAGACTGGTGTAGATTGGAGCAGTCGGGAACAATAACTAAATTATTTTTAGATTGACTTGCAGTCAGTTGCAAAGGACTTCCGGAACCTGAACGGGATACATGCTTATCATGTTAATTTGAAAAATGCTTGCTGTTCCTGTGTAAAAGGGGATTTTGTGACATTCACCTTGTATAATATACATATGATTTTTTCATGAGTAGCTATATTACCTTTTCAAAGTCTTTATGAATGTATTTGCACATACAGGTATGGGATCCGTTAACTGGAAACCTACTATCCAGAAAGCTCAGAACAGAAAGGCATACTTCCCAACTGTCCTGTTTCATGTGGGAGACAGGAGAGAAAGATATAGTTCCGCACACCAAGCTGTCTGTTAAAAGGTTGAATCTTTATTTATCCATTTCAAATACAGACCATATGCAATCGCTCTTCGCATTTCGGCCACAGCTGCCCTTAATCGTGATTAAGCTATAGAATAGCCCAAAATTCGATACGAATTTCAAAAATTAAAATTATCGAATTTTGAAGTTCTGGCCCTTTAAAAACCCTTCGAATTTGACTATTGCCCAGCTTAAAGCTGCTGAATTGCCATTTTAGCCTATGGGGGACCACACTTGGCAAGAAAATTTTACCAAATTCTGAGAATTCAAAGGATTTTGGTGAAAGAACGATTTTCATTTTAAACCTCCAAAAAATTTGAGAGTTGAATTTCAAAGTATTTTCCACTTCGAAATTCGACCCTTAGTAAATCAGCCCCTTAAAGTTATTACACAATATCAAAAACCACAACGTTATATTTAAGGACAAGAACACAAGTTAATTAAATTATAAAATCCATTTCTTACCCAATCAGTTACACTAGCCTTTCTCTATTTTATTATGTGCATAAAATGCATATTCTCTTAATTAAAATAGTTTTAGTGTTCATTAATTTATATGACCTCCTCATCTCATTATGATTTCAGCAGTATTAGATGAGATTTCCCTAATTTAAATATTTAAATGGGAATAAAAATAATATAAAAAGGCACAGTTCCATATCTACAGTATATATATACAAACACATGTGGCAGCCTGTTGAAATTGCGGTCTACTAATACACAATAATGCTATATATATAAAAGTACATATATAAAACAATTTTTAAAATGACAATTTTTCTAAACTGCTTATTGTTATGGAGACAAAATAATACAAAAATTCACCAATTAAAAGCTGTCGATATATATATATCTCCTATAGTTCCTATAAAGGAAAGGCTTTTTCTGTGGGAAATTACATGCCACCTCTTTGAGACCCTGTTGAAGCTGGTAATTGTCTTTGGAAATTATTCAGGAATCAACTATTCTTTTAGACATTAATGGGCCATTTGGAAATATATCAGTCTTCTGTAATAGGAGGCCCATAATTGCAATCTGTTTGTGTTGTGCAAATAGAGATGCTATTGATTACTTGGCACCTGATTTATACATTGCCTTTTTCACAGCCACATTAATCAGGGTGTTGAATAGGAAATTGGGAACTTGCAAACTGTTAGTTGCAAAACTGTCCAGATATTGCCATTGTAATGTGAATGAGAAGCATTTAGAGGAATGTATCTATAGATAATATGCATGATGCTTAACCTGTCTATGTGATGTGCTAATGAGTAATGAGGTGGATCAATATAGGTGTCTTATTCTTAAAAGAAACAAAATACAGTAAGCCATATGATAATATGAACAGCTGAGTTGTAAATGATAGTTCTGCCTCTTAAGTAAAAAGAAATAACTGTCATGGTGCATTGTGTAATGTATACCTTCTGTCCCTTTAATTCATTGTTTACTCTTCTCTCATCCCCTTTCCCAATATGTAGCCCTGATATTGATGAGTATTGCTGGAGAATGAACACATGCTCCTGATTTCAGCTTCCTTTTCTATACAGAACTGGAGGAGCAGTTGGGACTCATTGATTTGATTTTACACACAGATAGGCAGAAATAGCTGGCAAGTATACATTGTGGAAAATTTTGAGTTTCAATGTGTGCTGCTGGGCATCATTAGCTGTATATAATAGAGAGGGCTCATTTTGGATACAAAAGTAAAATGTTGTTCCTATTTTCTAGATTTAATGAAGTTTGCTAATATTTAGCACTGACATACAGTACAGTACATTTCTTTGTGTCTAGGTGGTGCTACTGTCTGGGGACACACTTGGTCCCGGTGGGGCATGGCTTTACAAGAATCAGTCCTTGGGGAATGTTGCCTAAATTAATCTTTTGCTGGGGAGGGACAGTGAGAGGAGTAATGTAGTCAGTAAAATAAATATTTGCTTTTGTTATTTAGTTATGTATTTAAAGGTTTTTGAGCCGTCACCTATTCCTTTGTTCACTGCAAATTGTTTCAAAGGGAATGCATTGTATACTGTATCATTTGGATGGTTTCACTAGAGACACAAAAGACAAACAGGCATTCTTCTCTTCACGAGGAACCCTAAAATCTGTTGTCCTTGATTCCTTTGAAAACACAATCGGATTGCTGGATACCTCGAAAGGGAAGTTTTGAAAGGGAGAAACAGTGACAAAAACGTTTCTCTGATAGTGTAGTATTTCTAAACATATGTTTTAAAATGCATTAATTCTTATGTGCATATTCCTTCAATAAAAGGTGACTCAAAAAACTATCTGTGATTTCACCTTGTGTTCTGTGAAAATTCTTTCTCACACACCATGTATTTATAGGTGATATTTAAAATTATTAAATCGTGCAAAATATTGGTATCTTATTTGCACCGTGCTTTTCAGTGATATATCGTCCCAAAGACAAAATCAAATCCAAACTCCACAACAGTTTTAATCCACTAAAAGACTCACTGGATTCCTAGTGGCTCCAGTGGCACATTCAACTCACCGGACGTGAGTTGAATCAAGCAGAAGGATTATCGCTATGCGTCTCCTAGAATCACTTTTCTTCAGCTTAAAGGAAAACTATACCCCCCGAACAATGTAGGTCTCTATAAACAGATACTGCATAAAACAACTCATATGTAAAACCCTGCTTCATGTAAACAAACTATTTTCTTAATAATACACTTTTTTAGTATCATGTGCCATTGGGCAATCATAAATAGAAAATAGCCATTTAAAAAAATAAGGGCTGGGATCCTAGGATCCAACGGTGCACACAAACATACCAAACAAACTATAAAGTTAGGTCACACTAACCAATAAACAAACAGAGTTCTGTCTTTTGCTTCAACACTTCTTCCCTTTACAGTTAGAGTTTAAATATTTCTGGTCAGGTGATCTCTGAGGCAGCACACAGACCATCATGAAATGGTGGTTCAAGGCAAGAGATGTAAAAGGGCAATATTTACTTAAATATATATACCAGGTAGGTATGATTCTTTAATATGTCACTTGATTTGATATAAACTATCTGTTGCTCAAAAATTATTTTCGGGGTATAGTTTTCCTTTAAAATGGAGAGAAAATACGGACACCCATGTGTAGGCTTTCTAACGGTTAGGTTTAATAAATATATAAAATACACTCACAAACAAATTCCCCTCGAGTCCCGTAAAAAGTCTCTGTGTTGCGGTTTTTGGTGTTTTTAAAGGCTCCGTGGCGTCCCTCCAGAGTCCTATGGTTTTTTCTTTTCCAAAAGCTTAGCTTTCACAGATCGTGGGTTATCCAGCTGTCTCGCTTACGCGTTTCGCCTTGTCGGCTTCTTCACTGAGCGATGACGTCAACTTCCTCTCCACTTCTTCTTATTCGCTCCTTTGCGGTCGTAAGAACGATCGCATTTTGCAACTGCAACTCACTTGCTGCTTTCAAAGTCTTGATTCCTTTGAGGCTATGGGAGCAGCCTCCTGGCATGCTGGACATAATTCTTGAGAATAAAAGTTGAGGCAGGTTCCCCCAGCTTAATAATCAATTGAGGCACAAACATGGATACTTTCAGAAGCCAGAAACAAGATAAATGTATATACAAAATATATATACAAAGTGTATTCTGTTGTAGCAGTAGACAGATTTTTTTAAAGTTGCACAGACACTATATTTGTTGTAGGTGGGGGAGCTTACCCCTTTTATTGTGACCACCTGTGCATCAAGTTTCGGGGGAATTAACCTTCCCTTTGTCAGGATGAAGGGAGGGTTAATTCACCATGAAATTTTGATTCATTGGTGGTCGCAATAAAACTGGTAAACTACCCACCTGCAACAAATATGGTGTCCGTGAGATTCTCTTAAAAATTTGCCTACATTGTATCAACATGTGTTGACCATCTAGAGAGATCTACACCACTGAGGCAGGAGTATGATAGGAAAGGTGAGAGGTGTGGTTTATCTACATACAAAACAAATATTCTGTTGTAATAGTAAAGTGAGGAAACCCAGCAGCATGAAATACAAACAGTAGGCTCCAGTCCAAAATCTCTTTATTCTCAGCATGAGTGTATTTTAGTAATATCTTTATCCTGGATTCTTCTTTAAAAAGTTCATTGGTGACAAAAAGTCCCAGTCAACTCACACAGCTTGCGGGTCAGCCAGCAGGTACAATTTACTGGTCACCTGTTTAAAAGTAAAACATTTTATGATTGCTATGGGTTACTCTACCTGGACAATCTGGACCAGGAGCAACCTATCCGGTTTTGATCCAGACAGCCTGGATTTCTGAAGGTTTTACAAATTAGGAAAACCCTGCAGGATTTTCAGTGATTGACAAGGTGATCAGTCAATCACTGATTGCCACATCATAGCCTTCCCTGTGACGTAATTGTCCTGTGACACAATAGTTCAATAAAAATAATTAAACAGTTTGACAATGGTCAATTGTAGATATATATGTTTTGAAATAGGGGTCAGCAATCCTTCTTCAAGTGATTAAAGTGGTTTTAATTGTTAGCACAATGCATTTCACTTTAATCACTTGAAGAAAGAGCACTGGTCCCTATTTAAAATGTTTAAATTTTATACATAAACAAAAAAGGACATTCGTAGAAATAAAGGAGCAAATACTGAAAGGAAGTTGATTTGGCTGATTTTAAAACATATATTGTAAAGTACAAATTTATAGTGATGGGCGAATCTCCCGCGATTCGCTTCGCCTAGAGATTCGCGAATTTCACGAAACGAGTCGCGGGACGATTTTGTCGCGCGTCGCGTCGTTTTCGTCGCGTCAAAAACGACGCTGGTGATTCGCGAATTTATTCGCCAGCGGCGAATCGCGGGAATTCGCCGCGAATTCGACCTAGGCGAATAAATTCGCCCATCACTACAAATTTACAATTTTTTGTCATGTATGAGGATATTCCAAGTATGAAGAGTTTTATAACAATATAAACAAATACAAGTTTTTTTTACAGGTCATGTGAATTCCAACATGTTTTCCTGTTTTTGTATATTAAAAACAAAGCTGCATTATTACTTTACATACAGTATCCAAGTTCCCTTAAAGGGCACCAATCATAACTAAAATCATTTACTAAGTAAAAACACTAAGGGGCAGATTTACAAAATTCACATGAATAATTCGAAGTTCGATCGAATTTAATTTAAATTCGAATTTGAATCTTCGAATGTGCAAATTAGGCAAATTCGTCCATCGAATATTCGAATTTGAATGATTTGAATATTCTAATAAAATTTTATTTGAATATTCGAATATTCGATGGTCGAATACTTCCCTTTTAAATTTTTATTCGACCACCTACATCATTGAATTGCGAATCATCAGTTTAGATCGAATAAAAAAAATTCGATTGATCGATTAAAATCATTCGAATATTTGAATCGAATTCGATTCGAATATTCGATCAATTAAATTTTTTATATATGTTCGATCGATCGAATTGCGGTAAAATCCTTCGAATTCGATAGTCGAATTTGAAGGATTTTACTTCCCCACTATTCCCATGGTCGAATTTCGAATTTTTTTTAAATTCAAAATGCAACCATTAGTAAATCTGCCACCTTGGGGAACATTTACTAAGGGTTGAATTTCGAGGGTTAATTAACCCTTCGAATTTTTCTTAAAAGGGCAAGTACTTCGACAATCGAATTTTTTGAATTTAACTAATTCATATCTAATTTTTGGCTATTTGATAGTCGAATAAGCCCAAAATAAATTCTAATTTTGATTTTTTTTTTAATTAGAATGTAATTCGAATTTTCACTTCAAATCAATTCGAACCTTAGTATATGTGCCCCTATGTGAAAGTTCAAGAAATCCAATTTTTAAAACAGAATTGTTTGTATAATGTAAATCATCAGCTCACTATACCTTCTGCAAAATCTCCCCTATCTCCACTGCAGTTCTAGCTGAGGCAGGCATCTTGGATTTCACTGACTCCTCCTACCTATATCTTCACAGCCAACTGCAGCTCTGAAATCTCGCACATGCTCAGTTGAAATTTCTTGCTTGCTTAATAAACCTTCTAAGCTATTTTGAAATCTGCCAAACTTCTGTGTTAGTGCTGCCACCTTCTGGAAGTTGGTGTGTGCCCTTCTAGAGTTTACTAAAGCTAGGCATTCTGGGTAGAATACTCAGGGCAGTGCTACAATCTGAGCATGCTCGTGAACCCCATCGCATGTTGTAGTCACAGTATGGACTCCCTCAGTGAGAGAACCCATTTGACAAAGTATGGGATTTTTTAAAACGGCTGTTTTTTTTTTTTCTCCAAAAAACTATATTTAGTTTGATGTATGTGTTTGATTTTGGCTGTGATTGGTGCCCTTTAAGTCATATGACAAATTACATCTTTAAGCACTGATTATGACTGATGACATCACTAAGCTCCTATTACTGAGAGATTAATGAACAGGTTATTTACAGACAATAGTAGTAGACTAAGGTTGCCAGATGAGCAGGTAGAAGGGCTGCTCTAATTTAATTGAATTTAAATGCAGTTTGATTGTAATTTGTGCAGCCAGCAATCTGGTAAAAGTATAACAGGCATAATAAAATTAGTTTTTGCAGATTCTGTATGGATTTAGAATAAGCTGCAATACAAAATGCTTTGCCCATGTATTATTTTTTTACAGATTTTATTTTTTGGTTTAAATCACCTTGTTTTTATGGGTTGTGTGTCAGACAAGTAAACACAAAGCCTCATTTACCCTTTCTAGTGATTTCCCCTGGTGTGACTACAATAATAATTTCACAGTGCTGATCTGTAGTTTTGTATAGATATATTTTGTCAGATAAATACAGAATTGTCCAATTTACCTGTCATCAGTTGCATGTAACCTGAAATTCAGAATTATCCATGTCTTCTTCAAATAATATATCCTTTTTGAAGCATTGCAGCTTTTAGGCAACATGAAGGCTATTTTCATTGTAGAAACTTCCCCAATATTCTCAATTCTTGAACCGTGTTATGTGACAGCTGTAGGTTTCCTTTGTTTTGTATGCCTGTAGTTCTAGCCTATGCTGACTGCATGGATTAAAACTCTCAACATAATAGAATATAAATATAATATATACAATATATATATATATATATATATATATATTATACATTATAACACTTCATGTTGAAAACACCCAGATAAATAAAATCAACAGTAAGCTCAACAGCAAAGACATTGGGTTTGGGTGCCACCATAAGTCACCAGAGAAATAAATGATGCACTGAAATTCATAGAAAGTCTGATGTACAGGTCAAGCCTAAAAAGTAAAAAATAGTTTATTGTACCAATAACAACTCAACAAAAACCTTATATGTCTTGGTCGGAAAAGGTTTTGCTAACCTTTAAGTCCTTTGGTCCCCTGGAAATCACTTAGTCAGCTAGATTGGGGCCACAGTTATAGAAGCTGTTTCCTTTTCCTGTGTGAAAGTATTGTGCTGCCAGTTCAGTGACTGGCATGTAGCTGTCACTATTCTATTTAATTAAAGGGGAATGTCCCATGTGCTCAGTGTCTTCGGGCTGCACAAGTGCTGGAGAAAGTACTTTGGTGCTCCATAGGGCCTGGAACAAAGGAAGGTTTACAATGAGGTTTAGTACCCTAAGGTGACAAGGCCTCCAGCTAAGGGACTCAAGCAGTTTGGCTCAGGGATGGAGAAGTGCTAGAAGTATCGGATCTCTGTGAGATTCGCCTTAAGTGGGGATTGTGCACCAAGGCCACTCAACCTTTGGGGTGTTGTAAACATTCATCCTGAGTATGCAATGGATGCAGGACCAGAACTAGGGTTAGGCAGAAGAGGCACCTGTCTAGGGCACAAAGATGTGGGGGTGTTGTGCAGGTACCTGTTCAAAAGTCTTCTGCCAACCCATAGTCCGGGTGGCTCGCTTCCCTGCTGTTTTTGCCTCCCTCCTCCGCTCTATCACTTTCACCTACCTCCACCTGGGTTGGCTTGGCCCAGCCCTGACTGGATGATTAGTTGTTGGAAACTTTTATAATTTGTGTGGCTACAAAGTCTGGCCTGGCCTTGGGTGGAGGCATAACATGTTATAGTGTACCTGCTCTACACTTTAGCAGAGACACAGGACTCCTATATCTCCACAAGGAACGAAATCAGTGCTAAATTTCTTGCAGAAAATGCTATTCATGCACTAAGGCATAGAGGATGGGTTGGCATTATTTGAGTGACAGCTGAGATGTTTAAATACCTTTATAAAGAGTATGATGTTTTAATAAAATAAACTGTGAGTCAATTTGAAAAGATATTTTATTTTACAAAGACCCCCCCACCTTTAAGTGGCTTCTGTAAGTGCCTCCCCTGCAGTGAAATGCAATCAAACTGAATGCAGGGAAATGCAGGAAAACCGTTCATGTGTATGAGCTCTAAGGGCTCTTTTTATGCATTTGATTTGCGTTGCTTCCATTTAATGTGCGTTTGAGACACAGGTTTAAGCGCACCTTAACGCATTCACTAATTGATTCCATTCTGCCTGGTTGTATTCATGAGCATTTTTTTTACTCCAATCACTTTCATCACATTTGATGAAATGCAGAATGTTTGCCACTCGTTTAGAGACCAGAAGAACTTAGCTGTGCTTAAAAAATGCATATAAACACAATATCTGCATTTTTTCTCCCTTAGCATGTGTTTGAAAAATGCCTTATAAAAAAGCCTGTGTAAGAGCACTAAGGCTTGGCAAGCCCTGTAGCATCATATTATATTACAGGCCAAACTCATTTTATACTGGATAATTAGTGACGACCCCTAAGCTTAGCTTCTCAACAGCTGCTCAGAGCCCACTGAGCATGTGAGTGTCACAGACACTTTCCAAGATGGTGACCCCCTGTGACAAGTTTTGGATCATTGCTGCTATTGACAAGCTGAAACTTTAGGCTGGTAAAATAAGTTCAATATATAAAATATGGCATTTAAAAAAAAAAAAATTTAAAATAATAATATCCAGCATCCACCTCTTTCAGATGTGGTGGTAATGAAAGAAATGTAAACACCAACACTCAATCCCCAAATAAACTTTTTCACAAACTATACCCCCCTTGGCATATGTTCATGTTTTTTTTTTTGTTTTTTTTTACATGCTGAAAATAAATACTTAAGACCTTTGCATAAATCAATATTATATTAAGTATCCATGTACAAACTCTAATAACATGAATGTACCTTACATATGTGAAATTACTTTTGATATGAGCTGGATATTCAATAAAAACAATTAGAAAAATAAAATGGCATTTTTAGTCACATAACTTTTTAGGGTTAAGTTCTCCTTTAAAGAATGAAACCAGGCAGGGGCACAAGTGAGATGCATTTGGATGATCAGTACAGTACCAAGACTGTTAAATTAAATGATGTTAATATAAAAGAAAGTCAGTGTCACTTTAAAGGGCACCAATCACCAAGCACAGCCACAATCAAACACATAATAACAATCTGACCAGTAGAACCTAAACATGTTTAATTAGACTACATATACAGTGTTTTTAAAAGAAACCACAGTTTTTAAAAAATCCCATACTTTGTCAAATGGGTTCTCTCACTGAGGGAGTCCATACTGTGACTACAACATGCAAATGAGTTCACGAGCATGCTCACATTGTAGCACTGCCCTGAGTATTCTACCCAGAATGCCTAGCTTTAGTAAACTCTAGAAGTATCATGAGAAGGGCACACACCAACTTCCAGAAGGTGGCAGCACAGAAGTTTGGCAGATTTCAGAATAGCTTAGAAGGTTTATTAGGCAACCAAGAAATTTCAACTGAGCTTGTGCGAGATTTCAGAGCTGCAGTTGGCTGTGAAGATATAGGTAGGAGGAGCCAGAGAAATCCAATATGCCTGCCTCAGCTAGAGCTGCAGTGGAGATAGAGGAGATAAAGAGGTAAAGTGAGCTGATGATTTAAATTATACAAACAATTTTAACTGTTTTTAAAATCGTATTTCTTGAACTTTCACATAGTGTATTTACATAGTAAATGATTTTAGTTATGATTGGTGCCCTCTAAAGTTTCAGTGTCGCCTGGAACTCTAAATAGTTCTCTAATACAATTCTGGGTACATTAGCTCTGCAACATTTACTTTCCAATGTCCCCACCGTGCAGCTGCTCTGCAGAAGATATATTTGTGGTGGTATGGAACATTGCTCAATAATTTTGCAAAAATTTGCAGAAAAGGTTTTCCAATATTTATTTCCAGTTATTGTCTCTGTGTGATGCTTCACATAAAGCACTCAGTATCTCTGTTTGCTGCTTAATAATACAGATGACATTAAAAATACATTTTTATATTCAGGCAAAAACAACTCAACGTCAAGACAGAGAGAAAACGTGAATTTCTGATATCAGTTCAAGTCTGAGTAATGTGACAGTTGAAAGTAACTTTTTAATGGTTCTGTTTGGAACAGTAGACATTTAGGTGTATTGGGGACTTATGTGTATGAACTAAAGCTATTGTTTGCATGAGTCTTGGGGGTTATTTATCAAAATCCAAATTTTTCTGATGAAAAATTTAAATTACTTCCAAATAGGATAGGGACCCCTCCGATTGACTTATATACAACCTTAGCAGGTCTGATATTGTGGATTTTCCAATTCAGACTTTTTGCATCCTTGGGGTATAAAAAAAATATCAAATTTTCCCCCACTGATTTGGATTTTATAGTAAACCCCTTTAAAGTTCCTTAATTTCTTAGTAATGATTTACAAAACATACAGTGGGCTGTCCAACTAATACTAAAACCATGTAATGTGTTGAGATCACATTTCTGCCTCTAGGTTGTGGGACCACTATTGATCACATGATTTTTATATTGCAGGAAGGGTGAGATCTTGACAAGGTATGGACTGAGAATTAAAAAAGGCCCGGCATTTCAGGTACACAGAGGACCAAACAGCCTCCACCAGCCCACTAAAGGCTGACTTTCCATGGCAGCCCCTCTGGTATTTGCCAGTTCGGGCCTGATCTTGATATTAATCTTATTGATTGCTCAATTATCACTTCTTGTGGAAGGGGATAGGAAATTCTCCCAACAATTTCAGAAGGCTGGTTGCCACAATTCCTTCTTTAAAACAATAATTTAGAAGAGAAAATTTATTAATTTCTTATTTCTAAGAAAATTGACTCCATTCATTACTAACTAGTCCTTAGTGATACCAAGAAGTGGGAGAACATACAAACCCAAAGGCCTGCACCCTCACTTGTTACCATCCCTATAAATACATGGAGGAGAGGCTATATTTCCTGAAAAACCACACTCTAATATTTGAACGCTTATTAGGTTTGGAAAAAACGGTTTACATTTACTACACATAGGGGCTGATTTACGAAATTCACATGAAATGATCGAAGTTCGATCGAATACCGATTGTACAAATTTTTCGTGAAATCGGTTATGCAAATTTTGCCTCTTTGATCATCAAATATCGAATAGATCGAATGATCAGATATTCGATAATTCGATCATTCGATGATCGAAGGATTCAAAATTTTAAAGTTATTCGACTGCCTACTTTGCCAGATTGAACCTACCGAATTGTAATAGAAGCCTATGGGAAGCTCCCATAGGCTTCTGAGGCTAATTTCTGCTCGAATACCATTCGTACGATCTGAGAGTACAAATTTTTTGGACGCTCGAAGGAAATTTCACAATTTTTCCATGAAATCGAACAATCAGTATCCGATTGTACTAATTAATTGAGAAATCGTATTGTGAGCAAAATGACAGCCTAAAACAATTTGATAAGCATTCGATGGTCCAATGCTTATCGAATTGTGAATTTGGTCAAGTTAATTTCCGGGAATAATAGTAAATTTGCCCCATAGTTTCACACTTATATGTGAAACCAATAGCTAAAAACACCTTGCTTAGAGCCGACAGCTGTCACCCATGCTCGGTTCTGGGCGGCATTCCAGTAGGGCAGTTTCTGAGAATCAGATGGATATGCACTAATTGGGATGCCTTCCAGAGCCAGGCTATGATATTGTGGGACAAAGTAATAGAAAGAAAGAAAATATGATCCTTTAGTGATAAAAAATGCATATGAAAGGGGTTAAGAGATCAGGTGACACCTACGAAGGTGACAATTTGTATTGTATTACCAAATATAGCAACCAATTCAAACAAATCAGGAGAATGATAAATAGAAGACTAGATATTTTGAAAATGGATCTTTTATTGAATAATATAGTATTTGAGAAATTGAAATATGTATTTAAGCGAGGTAGAACTATATCTAATGATATATCCCCTAGTTTATATAAGCCTAGAGAAAGTCAAAAACTAAACAAGAAAAATAGGGGATCCTTTAAATGTGGAAAAAATAGATGTAAAGCAAATACATATTAATCCAAAATACTTTTAAGAGTAGTGCAATGGGAGAAATATATCCTATAAAGACATATATAAATTGTGACACAAGAGGTGTAATTTATTTAGCTACATGTATTTGTGGCATTCATTATATAGGTAGGATATACAGATCTCTAAGAGAAAGGGTTAGAGATCATCTTGCACTTATACACCCAGAGAAAATAGACAAATCCAATTCAGGTAATAAAAGAATTTCAGCTATAGGAAAACATATTATGAATAAACACAATGGTAATTTTAGTTTGGTTAAATTTCGAGGCACAGAGAAAATCATGTTGGCGACCACGTGGAGGAGATGTACAAAGAATTATTGATCAAAGAGAAATGTTTTGGATATTTACTCTTAAAACATGAAATCCACTTGGGAAGTAAGCTGTTTTTTCCAAACCTAATAAGCGTTCAAATATTAGAGTTGAGTTAATGTATTTAATGCAAAATCTTCTGTAACCAATATGACCTGTAAAGAGCAAGCTATGTTTTGCTAATTTTAATATTTGATTATTTTAATTAATATGTGTATATTAGGCACAGGATATCCTGTGACCTCACCTCTGATGAAGTGCCAGAAGGAGGCATGAAATGCGTCAGGTGAACATGCATGTCATAGGATGAGAAGATACATCTGTAACCTATGTCTGTTGGATATTTTAGAGATTTATTAATAAAGTCGCTATTTTGATTTTAAACTCTTTGGCGAAGATGTTTTCTTATCTACCTATCTTGGACATATTGCATACTGGAGGGGAGACCAGTGAGAGAAAACTTCTATGTGGCCTAGAGTATGCACAATGGGGGAGTGATTTCCTGAAGGGAGATGTGAGTAATTCTTTCTACAATATTCTAAACTGGGTTAGGTCCCCTATCTTATAATTATATATAATATAAAAACTGATTCTGGTTTGCCTAAAGGACCATTCAGGCAAACAGTGCTGAATATGCAGAAGTTCTTAATATGCAATGGCTTTCAGCTCTACCTGTGATGCTCTATGATGCCCTCAAGCACTTTCTCCAGATTCCATATGCTGAAATCTTCTCACTAGTTAATTGACACTGAATACATTATAAACAAACACAAATGGATATATGATTAAAGATGTTCATGGTATACTGTTGCAGTAAACATCTATCATCACATAATTGCATCACATTATTATCACATAATTATTCCCTTCTAATTAAGTAGTTATAGACTTTGTAGAGATCCACATCTCTCAATTTCATCTACAAAAGGATTCTACCTAAAAGTTCTTTGTTTAATTGAGGTCAGTAGTAGGAGACCAATGTTTTTTACTCTGTATAATTAAAGACATTCAATGTTGATTAGATTTGGGCAGCACTTCCCTTACGGGTCATCATTACTTATTTACAGGTTTATTTCAGCTATTTACCTTGTGTATTTTCCCTATGGCTGCATTGTTTTACTCTGAATACTTCAATATCCACCCACATACAGGTAGATTACTTGGCTTGATTGATATTGTTTGTGTAGCTAACAAAGGTAACATATGCTCTCTAAAGCCGAAGGCGCCAGTAAAGGATGTGAATATTCAGCGGCTGTCTATTTCTGATTAACTTTCTCTGCAGCTTTTGCAAGTCAATATACCAATATTCAACAAGCAGGGTCAATATTTCTCTCTGTTTGGGGTTCTGAAGCTACTTCATCTGATTAAGGGCTAAATTCCACAGGAGATTGTTGGATGTAGTTGTAGATGTCTAAACATAAAGTAACATATTAAAAGTCATCTGTAAACTTCATATACTTTGCCAATAGACAAAGCACCGCTGTTGGAATGGCAGGGACTGTGGCTTGTTTTGTTTTCCATCCAAGTATAATAGACTTTGTTTCTCAATCAAATACACTAAACCTGAATTCAAAAGCCTAAAAACAAGAAACCACTTTATTTTGTCAAATTTTACTAAATTGAGGAGCATCTCACATACCAAACCCAATTTGGTAGTTTTGATCTGGGGAACTAGTCATAAAAATTTTAAGGGGAAGTACTTCAACTGTCGAATATTCGAATAGCTTTTTATTCGAATCATTCAATTCGATCTAATTTTCTAAATTCACTGGTCGAAGTGGTCTTCAAAAACATTAGAAAATTCGAATTCTAATCTTTTTGAAAATTCGATCGAACTTCGAATACTTCATGTGAATTTAGTAAATCTGCCCCTTCGTGTTCAGCCTGACCTAAAGATATTGGTCCTGTAAAACCTAAATAAGCAGGCACAATTGCTGTACTGCTGAATCACAATCATGGTGGGTATGAATATTTAATTGTGAGAAATATAAAAAGACATAGCTGGGCCTTCTGGAAGCCATGTGTCCCACCTATATTGTCTTCATTATAATTCACCAATGCTTACAAACCTTGGATGCCTTTATTTATTGCAAAGCTCATGAAGCTACTGAACACAACTGAACTTTTAACATCATCATCATGATCATATTGTCATCCTCATCAATTTATATTGTACCAGCAAGTTACCCATTTTAAACTCACAAGGGGGAAATATCTTGACTGTATAACACCATTATTTGGGAGGTACAATGCAGGTGTAACTTGGAAGAAAAAGGCATAATTTTGTAGGTAAGAGGAAGGATTAAATGTATCCTGTTTTTAACTGTGGGCTACAGTAGATGGATCACTAAAAGGAAATATTACTGAATAACCCTAACTACATGTCTCTACTTGCTGGATCCTCAAACAATTCCTCACTGTACCCACCCTTGGAGTAGAAATCTTTGTCACATCCTACAGTTGTTGTCACAGCTTCTATTCCTGCAGTCTTCAGCAGATGTTGGTTTTCACCTGTACAGTCCTAGCGCTGAGATCACATTTGTTGATTAAAGTCATCATATCTTTATTTTATAATTTCATGAAATCTTCAGACAACTTAATCATTTATATTTATGTTTTATGCACGGTTTCTGCAATTTACTTTGCTTTACAGAGAATGATCTATTTTCCACATAAACACTGTGAATGTTTATTTTGTAATAAATATATGTATGAATATTTGCATGTATTAAAGGCTTCCAGTAGCATAAAATATGTTTAAAATGTTTTAGTCCATTTCTCTTGGAATAAATGGGCATGAGCTTTTAGAATGAGAAGCTAAAAAAAGGTTTTGAAACCTAAATCCTCCTTGGAGCTGGTAAATTCCAATCCATCTATAATTATCAATATTAGTTATTACTGCACTTATCGATTCATAACAATTTGGATTGATCTGTCATTGACTAATTGATCGTTAACAATATTCCTGGTAAGTGCATTTGAGATTCCAGGAAAGTGACTAATATCAATATTGATTAACTCAAATATTTTTACCCATAGCCTTCTATGGCATTTAAAGGGACATGTATTTCTCAAAATGCATCAGTTAATAATGCTGCTCCAGAATACTCAAAAGAGCAAAGATATTTTTTTATATTTAATTTGGAATTCTCACATGGTGCTAGACATATTGTTAGTTTCCTTGGTACCCCCAGTTATGTAACTTCAGTCACACTTTAGCGCTGTACTGCAAGTTTTAATCTGATCCATGGCCCTGGGGCCAACCTATCATATCATTCTCACATAGATCACCACCAAGGTGGCAAAGTTGTCATATAATTTATTGCCAGCTGGTCACGTAGACAATGCCTATGAAATGTAAGTTACTAGTATAAGGGTTAAGCTCATATCCTTATACTACTTACAGTTTTCTTCCTTTGCTTACATTTACACTGATTAATAATTATCCCATTTACTGCATGTCTGGTTCTATAATTAGTACAGCATAGAAAAGACCAACCTGTTTTTTACATATATTATCTAGGCATCAATTTCAAGTGCTTAAGTGTTATTCTGTGTATCATTAGAAATGAAATCTAAGTTAATTGCTCTGTACAACTATGGATTTTTTTTAACAATTAGTACAATTAAAAGGGTTTATTGGCATATTATTTATATAGATATAGAAAATCACCTAAACCCAGGCGTGACATCTGCCAGTGACAAGAATGGTAATCTGCTAGACACTGTGGCTACAGAATGATTACAGCCCCCAAAATACTCAAACGAGTGTATTTGAGTTTATATTCACCTGTAGAGGGGATGTCCAATGGCTAAGAAAGAGTTCTGGTGTTTTTCCGCCTGAGAGGGGCATTTCTTGTAGTGTTTAAATGCCATACCATCTAGTGCCTCCTGTGCATCATTGCATTCAAATCCAATGATCGAATGGTCAAAGTAACCTATTCGATGGTCGAAGTTTTTCAAATATTCACTTTGAATATTGAATTTTTTTCATTTGAATATTCACTTTGACCCTTAGTAAATCAGCCCCTAGGTGTTAACCAGTGCTGTGAACTTTTCTATGACAGCAGCCTGACTTCTAGTGACCCCCAAAACACTGCATTATTTTGGGGCTAGGAATTCCCCATATTTGAACATCTGCTACATCTAGGGGCAGATTTATTAAGGGTTGCTGTGAAAATTTTAATTTTAATTTGGTCAAAACTCTCAAATTTGAATTGTGAATTATCCAAACTCGATTTGAGTTTTAATTTGAAGTTTGAGATTAATCATACTCTGGCCCTTTAAGAACTCAAACTTGACTATTCAACACCTAAAACCTGCAAAAAATACTGTATGGCGCAGATTTATCAAGGGTCAAAGTGAAAATTCCAATTGAAAAAAATTGAATTTGTAAGTCACGTTTATGTATTTCGACTATGGAATAGTTCAAATTCGATTTGAACTTGCAAAATATTCTAAAATTCGAATTTCCAAATTTATCATGTACTGTCTCTTTAAAAATTTGAATTCACCATTCGTTATCTAAAACCTGCCGAATTGCTGTTTTAGCCTTTGGGCGACCTCCTAGAACCTATATGGAGTCAATTCTAATTTTTTGGGGGGGAAACTTTGAATCAAATGCACTAAAAATTTTAATTGATCGATTTGAATTCAAAGTTTTTGGGACTCACGTGAATTCAAAATTCAACCCTTGATAAATGAGCCTCATAATGTATGTAAATGTTTCTTGTTGCTTTGCTTCTAACGTGCTGAAATAAAAGGTCAGTGGTGATATGAAAACTGTCTATTGATTTTTTTGTTTGCCCTTGCAAATCTGGTTATTTATTAATGTGCAGTGCATCACAATTTTTGTCATTTGTGATATTTAGGCTGCATTTTCTGAATGTATAGTAGAAATGTTAGTGTAAAGGATAGAATGTGTATTCCAATAGGGTTAAAAGTACACTTTTTAAATGCACAAAAATTACAAGGGATATTAGTAGAAGCATTAGCATTATTAGATTTATCAAAAATCTACAGTATTTTCTTTGTTTTTGAGCTTTAAAAGAAAAAAAAACAGAATTTCAAAAACTTGATGGCTTATATACAGTATGTAAAAAAAAAAACAACTTGAATGCATTGAAATCACATTCTACTCATCATTTTACAAAGATCCTGCCAAATTTCAAATTTACAAACATAGCTTGAATTTTGCTGCTATACCTCCCATTGACTTATACATGAACAGCCAGATTTTAGATGCAAATTGTTAATTTTCAAGATTTTCACATTTGCCGTTTCTCATGTTTGATTTCTCATTTTTGCAAAACAATTCAAATAAAACTGTGGCAACATCTACCCCTTACGTGTGTTTGAGGGGCCAATAAAACAAGTAATAAACATTCCCTAAACACATTAAAAATAATATTCATTAACAGCTGATTTATAAAAATTTGAGATCAAGTTTAAACAAAAATTACTGTGTTGCTTCCCTAAATTGCAGTTTGCGTTTATAAAATATTGTGAATGAGTTAATTGTGAAGAAGTTAAAAAAATGATAATGATTTTTTTACTACTTTTGAAATTATTTCTTTTTAATAAGGCTGTAAAATTTCCACTCAAAATCTCCAACATCAACTTATTTAAATGATGAAGATATATTTACCATTGACTTCTATGTTTTAGATGCCAGAGTTTTCCAGTTGAGCTTTCCAATTTGATAAATTTTGAATATTCAAGTTACAAAACTAGACTATATGTTTTTACCAGAGTTTTCTCAAATCATTGAAAAAATTCCATCTTGAATGTTGATAAATCAATTCAATTCCACTGTATTGTGTAATTCTGTCATCATTTAATTTTCAATATGTATAGTTGGGAGAAGTTTGGGGACATGTCACAAATAAACATGATCTAAAGTTCCATTTAATTCAGTAAAATGTATTAGGCTTTGTTTATTCAGCAGTTAAAAGATGGCTGAACACCAAAGACCTGTGTATAAAATGGAACTTTAAAGAGACAAATGAATGAATGAACATGTTACAGTACTAGTACAAAACATATCAGGGCAGTGGCATAACTAACAGGGATGCAGAGGGTGAAATTGTACCAGGGCCCCCACCCCCTTGGGGCCCGTCAGTGCCACGGTAATGGTTATGGCAGGCATTATCTAGGGGGGAGATTTTACAGCACACATGCCATCAACACTCCAGCATGCTATTCACAGAGGTAAGGGCCCGACAGGGGGGCCCAGATGCCCATCCTGTACAAGGGCCCACCAGGGAGTAGTTATTCCACTGTATCAGGGGCTACTTTCTTTTGTATATGAAAGTGCAGATGCATTTTACACTTGGGGGCTGATTTACAATATGAAAGTTCGTAAAACATTAGTTTCTTTGAATCATACTAAATCCATGATTTTTTATTTATCAAGTGTAAAAAACATAAAATAATAAATAAAAAAGTAGGACAAGTAAAAGCTGTCAAGATCATGTAAAGGTAAATGGAAGTTCACTTTCTTTTCTTGCAAAGATCAGCCTTTTTTGCAATTTTGTAGGTTTTCGAAGATCCAAATGTTCATTGTTGTACAAAAAATTTGTGGTTTTCAGTTTCTTTTCAGAGGCTATCATTCATACTTAGGGGCCGATTTACGAAATTCACGTGAAATAATCGAAGTTCAAAAGTAAAATTTTGCCTCTTCGATCATCGAATAGATCGAATAGATCGAATATTCGATCATTTTAAAGTTATTCGACTGCCTACTTCGCCAGATTGAACCTACCGAATTGCAATAGAAACCTATGGAAAGCTCCCCATAGGCTTCAGAGACTTGGGGGCCGATTTACTAAATTCACGTGAATAGATCGAAGTTCGATCGAATTCGATCGAATTTCAATCGTAGGATCTATTCGATCATCGAATAGCGAATGGTCAAATGATCGAATACATTCGAATAGATTCAAACAATCGAATATTTGATCATTCGATCATTCGATCATTCGATCAACGAAAGATTTAAATTTTAAAATTTATTCGATTACCTACTTCGCCAGATTGGACCTACCGAATTGCACTCCCATAGGCTTCTGAGGCTAAGTCCTGATCGAATAGGATTCTTACGATCGATGACTTTGATCTTTCAAATCGTACGAATTATTCGAATGATCGAATAGTTCATTCGAATGATCAAATGATCATTATACGATCGTTATTCGATGATCGAATGAAAGGGTAGCCTAAAACTGTTTGATTAGCATTAGAAAATCGAATGCTAATCGAATATCGAGTAAAAACTAATTTATTTTGGGGAATAATAGTAAATTTGCCCCTAAGTCCTGCTCGAATACCATTCGTACGCTTGAAGTGTTCGATCGTTCGAATCGTACAAATTTTTCGCTGGAATAAGGGCAGTTCAGGAAAAGCAAATTGCTATGCAATGGATGCTCCTTGGAGTAACCTTAAACCTGGAAATGCAGGTGCAGTTGGTTATTGCAAATAATAAATATTGGCCTAAAGAAGATATTTCTAGAATCTAGAATTTATATATATATAATCTATAACGATTATACACCATCAGCTGATACACTAATTGCAACCTTGTACCATGTCTGAACAAAGGCTTTAATTGTGCTCAAATTTTCTTTTGTATCCAGAGTTATCTTATGCAGATAAAAGTGTAGGAACCTGTTTAGTAATGCGTTCTTGAGTGTTTATTATGCATTCCCCCCATGCAAATATTTGTAGATGGACCACAAACAATCTGGTGGGAAAGAAGACTCAATTACCATGCTGTCTCAATATGTGCTCATGCTTAGCCCTGGTACAGTTGGTGCTAGCCCAGTAGACATTATATATATAATGTACTACTGTTTAATTAATTTTTTTCATGATTCGAATTTTCGAATGTTTTGAAGACCACTTTGACCAGTGAATTTTGTAGATTCGATCGAATATTCGACCATTCAACTGTCAAAGTATTTCCCCTTTAAATTTTTATTCAACCACCTAGTTTGCCAGATCAAAGCTAATGAAAAATCATTTGATCAAATTTTTCCGTTCGACCAATCAAATTGCGGTAAAATCCTTCGAATTCGAAGGATTTTACCTCCCTTTCTATTCACATGGTCGAATTTCAATTTTTTCAAAAACACGAAAACCAGTAAACTGTACCACGTAAAAGTATAGTTGAAGTCTCGTAAGAGCTATGCTGATCTTATCAAACCATATTTTATCAATTTGGACTTTTAGATGGATTTTTTGTCCAGTAATTGTCCAAACAACTCACATTTATAAGGTTTTAGAGGATTTGTGACTTTTAGCGCATTGTTCAGCAATATTTAGCAACTTTTTACAATTGGAACTTTTTGCAAATTCCATGGCATTTGTCATTTTAGAGGACTACGGTTTAATTGTAGTATCAAGAACCTCTAAAACCACTAAATTTAATCTTCAATAAATAGGCCTCTGAGATAATGTGCCACTTTAACAACATATTGTATGTTAACGGTATGGGTTGCAGTGCATGCTAGTTGGATGCCCACCTCTCATTATTACAGGATCTCCCTTACATTACCTCTGAATTAAAAAAATAAAGAAATGGAATCCAAAAATGTAACAGAATACTATTCTACCTATTTCATATGGGGCAAATTTACAAAAATTCCCCCAAAATCCTACGTATCTATTCGATCTATTCGATAATTCGGTATTCTATGATCAAAGAGGCCAAATTTGTATATTCGAATATCCGATTAAAATCCGATTAAATCGTACGATCGTAATTCGATCGAACAACGATCCATTCACGTGAATTTTGTAAATTTGCCCCATACTGTTTATATTCTTTTCTAAAAGCAAAGTGTAGAAATATTATTACTGGCATTGAAAATGTTTCAGTATCCAAAATATTCAAGTTCAATATAAATGGGCAAATGTTAGGTGGACAGTCTGTCAAAGGTTTCCAAGATCAGTAGCTGAGGATTCGTCATCTCTCAAGAAAGGAAGCTTGCTATTGATTCCCTGCCTGCTGCTCTTCTCACATCTCTTTGTTTTTCGGTTATTGATTTGTTTTCCTACTGCTTCCCTGTGGACTACAAAGTCACATTCCCGTCATGGATTTTAACCCTGTAACTAATGACAAGCAGCCTTGTGCCTAACACCAGATAATGCTCAATAACTGTTATTAGCACCTCTGTATAGCTGTGATCCCCATCTCTTAACTTTTTCTCAGGTTATATTCTCTGTTTTATTTCTCCAATAGTAGAAAAACAGTTTGTTAGATCACAAACTTTTACAAGCATAATACTCACTGTAACCCATTTACATGATTTTTGAATTGTTAAATTACATTTAGGGGTAGATTGACTAAAAATCTAATTTGAGGGTTAATAAACCCTCAAATTCGATTTTTGAATTTAAAGGGTAAGTGGTCGAATTTTAAAACCCTTCAAATTTGAATGGTTTTAACGCAATTCAAATGATCGAATATAAAAAATTCGATTGTCCGATTAAATCGTTCGAATCAAACGATTTTAACCCTTCGATCAAATTTTTTTATTCAATCTAAAAAAGCTTTAAAACACCTATGGGAGTTTCCCATAGGGTTTTAAAGCAATTTGGTAGGTCCAAGTTGGCAAACTGGCCTATCAAATTTTTTTTAAAGGGGAAGTACTTTGACCATCGAATATTCGAATACAATTAAATTAGAATTATTCAAATCTGTCGAATTTTAAAATTCGATGGTAAAAGTTACCTCAATTGCATATTCGAAATTCGAATTCATTTTTTTTTTAAATTCCATCGAATTTCTAACCCTTCATGTGAATTTAGTAAATCTGCCACTTAATTTTCAATTAAATAGTTTTCTCTGTAAACTTAAATGTGCAAAAGCATCTGTCTCAGTGCTTTGGCCTGCAAACGAGCAAGTTGCCAATCAATGTAGCAGGGCTCTATGCAAATTAGAATTTCTAAAACCCTATTAGATACATAATCTAGATGACGAATTATCACAATTTTTAACCACTGAAAAAAATTCCGGTGTTTTGTTATTTCGTTTTTATCTGTTTGTGACAAAAATTAAAAAACATTTCATTGAGTTGCCTGAATTTCCCATAACTAAAGTTATTTCCCATGGTTTAAAAATAGCCTGATCCATAAATATTTTGACTGTTGAGAAAAATTGTGAAACTGTAATTCTAAATGATGCCTGACAAAATATTAACCTTTTAATTCATATAAAGTATTACAGTATATACATTTACATTTTGTACCCTTGTATCTCCTGTGTCTCTTCATACTTACAACTACTTTTCAGTGGACCTCACTAAAAGGCAGATTTATTAATTTCAAGTTCTTTTGCGGAGTTCAGCCTAATTCAAGAGTTATTTTTCTTGGTCACAATTTTCTGAATCACTAGCATATCTAAGAAAAAAACTTTAATCTCAAAAAATTTGTCCCAATGAAATCAAATTGGTCCAGTCATTTGACATGACAAATAAAATAGTTGATTGTTGAAAATACACCTGATATATAAACTTGCCAGGTTTTAGCTGCCAATTTTTTTCAATCAAACATTCAAGAATTTTTCAATTGGTAAATCTCGATAAACCTTAAATTTTAAAACATTTAGGAGATCTCAATAGGCCCCTATGTGTTTGGATGAGTGTAGTAACACTTACTTACATGTAGTGATGGGCCCAAAAATTTGCGAATTTCCAGAGAAATTCTCGAATTGGCGAAAAATTAGCAAAATGAGTCGCGGGGCGCTTTTGATGCGCGTCGCATCGACTTTGGTGCGTCGCGTAGTTTGCGTCTTTTTTGACGTGACGTGGCGAAAACGACGCGACGCGCGCCAAAAACCACGCGACGAAAATGACACGACGCGCATCGCAAACGACGCGACTCGTTTTTCCAGCTAATTTTTGCTAAGCGAAATTTTGCTGGCGATTCGCGAATTTATTCGCCAGCGGCGAATCGCGGGAATTCGCCGCGAATTCGCCCCTGGCAAATAAATTCGCCCATCACTACTTACATGTCCCTAAAGATGCCTAGCTCATCACAATGAGAGAAATAGCAGGTTAAAAAGGAACAGTAATGCCAAAAAATTGAAGTGTTTTAAAGTAATTGAAATACAATGTTCATTATTACAGGTACGGGACCCGGTATCCGGAAACCCGTTATCCAGATAGTTCTGAAATATGGAAAGGCCGTCTCCCGTAGACTCCATTATAATAAATGAATCCATAATTTTAAAAAGTATTTACTTTTTCTCTGTAATAATAAAACAGTACCTTGTGCGTGATCCAAACTAAAATATTATTAATCCTTATTGGAAGCAAAACCAGCCGATTGGGTTTATTGAATGCTTACATGATTTTCTAGTAGACTTAAGGTATGAAGATCCAAAATACGGAAAGATCCATTATCCGGAAAACCCAAGGTCCTGAGCATTCTGGATAACAGGTCCCATACCTGTAATGCCTTACACTAGTAAAACTGGTGTGTTTGCTTCAAAAAGACAACTGTGGTTTATATAAACAAGATGCTGTTTAGCTATGTGGGCAGCCATATAAGCTGAAAAAAGAGAAAAGGCACAAGTTTACATAGCAGATAACAGGTAAGCATTGTAGAATACAATGGGTTTTTACAGAACTTTTCCGTTAACTGCTATGTAACCTGTGCCTTTTCTCCTTTTTTCAAACTGAATGGCTGCCTCCACGGCTATACAACAGCTTATTTATATAAACTATAGTTGCATTTCAGAAGCAAACACTAGTGATGGGCGAATCTCCCGAGTTCCGCTTCGCTGAAAAATGCGGCACGCTTTTGACGCGAGTCACGTCAACTTTGGCGCGGCGCGTCGTTTTCGACGCACGACTCGTTTTTTTTGCCGAATTTTCGCCAGACAAATTTTCACTGCCGTTTCGCGAATCGCGGGAATTTGCCACAAATTCGCCCCTGGCGAATAAATTAGTCCATCACTATCAAACACCGGTTTACCAGTGCAGGGCAATAGTACATTATAATTTAATTACTTTTAAACACATATTTTTTGGTGTTACTGTTCCACCAGACACTTGAGGAGCAATTATCACCCTTTCTGATTCCAAGGGACAGTACGTTTTTGGGTTTTACATTGGAGAATTAACTAATCGGCACCACAGTATTGGGAATAAATAGATCATGTAACTATTGGCTGGGGTGCTAGACTTCTGGTATGGTCAGTGAACTGACCCCATTTCCTTACAGGCATTCTATGGTAAATAATGTCTTCAAAAACAGGGCTTGTTCATTATCTCCTCTTAACCCATGGTGTTAGCTCTGTTATCCCAACATCTTGTTCAGCACTTTTTGTAACCTCTCCTTATCTACAGTTTCATCTTTTGTCAATATTTAAAATATCCAGACCAGTTCCATATGTGGCTCTCATAGAAGGAGGAGCTTTTATTGAAAGGTTTCAAACATAAGATAACCCAATGAATTCTGTAGAAACTCCATTTTCCCTGCTCATTTGCTTTAACCCAGCCAACACCAAATGGATATTTTCAGGATAAAGCTATAATGCTTTGTTTTCTTTTATGAAGCTTGACTCCAATTACCATTTTTAATGGTTAAGGATTCAAGGAGCAGTTCAAATTTTGGGACTAATCAGCTCTGCAGTAATGTGGTTTATAATTAGTTGAGTGATGAATGGCCCTAGTGTTGGTCCTGGCATACTCAGTGCACTAAATTTATTTCATTATGGAGAATTTAATTTCATTATTATTCCTACCCCATTAGTTTTTTTAGACAGCATTGCACTTAACTTGAACAGTGGAATATTTTTTTTTCTGAAAACCATGGCTTGATCATTTCCTTCCTGAAGCCTGGCTTCAATTCCATAAGTGGGTCTCATAGAAAGATGGTGAAATGTAATAGTTAAAGTTGTTGAATTTAAAGGGACCCAAGCGTTTCACGGGCTCAGACCCGCTTCTTCAGGCAATAAACATAGGAGTTACAGCATCTGGCAGTAGGATACACACTCAGTGCCTTACAAACGTGTTGTACTGATTGGAATTCGTTAATAAATTTTGACTGCTTAATTACAGTCGTTTTGTGTCTGCTTGGAGGAGGTAAATCCACCACTGCCTCCTCTGATTACCAAGTTTTGGCTTTTAAACTCGTTTATATCCTTTTATCCTTTTGGCACCTCTGTTCTTTCTATACAATTGTTACATATGTATTCCTTTATTCTCAAAGCTTTCAGTGTCCTTTATATTGACTCATCATTGACTCATCATGAAATGTTTTATTCAGCTTTTCATACTTAGAAAAGTCATCCATTCTGTATTTTCAGATCTAGGATTTATTCTAAGCTGTGGGATCAATTCATGTTTAACAGCTGGAATGATATCTTTCTCTAACACTGTCAGAAGAGCAAGCCTCCCATTATTAAGCTCTTTAATTTCATTGGCTGCTTCCCTGTGAATGATGCGGAACTGACTCTTACACTAATCTTTTATGTTGAATTTCATTATTCTTACTTTTGCATTTATTCCACAGAACAGTGAACTTCATTTCCAACTACTGGCAAAAAACTCAATAATTAAAATTTTAAGGAGAGATTTAGATTTCGGAGCACCCATATTCGACTTTGTACTAACACGGCAACCTTGTTACAGCCATTATGTAAATTCTGTATCCTTTTTTACCATAACCCTATGTCACATCACATTAATACCCAGAGTAGTTTAACATTAATATTTTAATGTAACTCTATACCACATCACATTAAAACCCAGTGTAGTTTAACATTCAGTACTTCAGAACAAAGTAGGGAATGTCACCAAAACTACGGTTGCTTGTAAAACCCTTTTTTGGTTACTGTCTCTTTAAATAGCAACTTACCCTTGCAATCCAGGGGCCCTGAGTCCCTTTTGCGTATGAAAAGTACTGGCAACTGGGAATTACAGCGCAGTGCCTCCACCTTGGGAACACTGAGGAACACACCTCAGGGGGGATTCCACTAGGAATAATAAAACACACACAGTTGAAAATGAACAAATTTAAACTTTATATAACTGTATTAAACCTGGACAACTCATACACCATGCACTCCTACACTGGGGGAACCGTCGGACACTACCTAAATCACGTTAACTGTACTTAACTGTTGCTCCCACACAGTCCTGTGTAATATCAAAGTCCCAATCCTCTGGAAGGGGTTAATAACCACACGGTTCAAATAAAATGTCCCTTCCCCAGAGCTCTTATTCCCCAGGTAGCGCTACCTTTTCCACAAAGTACCTCTCCCTTTGGAATTCAGCAGCAGCTTCCATGTAGCAGGTAAATATAAATGAGTTGTCTTCACTTTGGGGCCCCACGCTTGTATCCTTGCCAGGGTCCTCCCTTGGGTGGCTCACACACCCGGGTTCTCTCAGAGGAAATCACACTGGAGATTACAGCAGCTCTGCAACAGGATAAATCTCAACAGTGGCACCTTTCTCCTTCTGAGTCTAGCAGATTGGTAGGTAGGGTTGCCACCTGTCCAGTTTTGACCCGGACAGCCCGGTATTTTGAAGGGCTGACCGGGTCAATGCTTCCTGCCCGGTTTTCCAAATAAGGTAAACCGGGCGGGATTAGCTTGATTGACGCCGCGATCGGCCAATCGGCACCCCGTGACGTCACAGGTCCGCCCACCGACGTCATGGGCCCGCCCACTGACGTCACAGGCCCGCCCCCCTGTCCGGCTTCAGCCACAGGGGAAGGTGGCAACCCTATTGGTAGGGAGCAGGCTGGGCTCAATCTGTACCTCCACAGATTCCACGGAGTTAACAGCTTCTCTGTACTCAACAGTCTCAAAAATCTGTGCAGGCTTTCTTCAGCTCTCCTGAAGACTTTCTGCTTTTTTGGCTCCAAACTCAGGCACACCCCCCTCTCCCAAGAATGGATTGGGGTGCCCAGCCAATCAGGTCACTCTCCAGCCTGTTACTAGGCGGAGTGATGTCACAGACAGAGAAACAGGGGAAGGCTTTCTCTTCTCCCCTACACTTGTGTATTAATTTTGCAGTTCTGGTTGGAATATTCATATTGCCCAGTACAATAGAGGTCCCCAAACTGTAGGACTGGATCTCTTGGGGGGTCATGTTTAAGAGCTAAACTCCACAGATTTTATCTGATCATGCCATGCTACACCATGCAACAGCACGAGATTTAGGATCTTACAAAATCTGATCCCCCTATAGACTGACTGTAAAGTTGGACCAGATAAAGTCAAATGGTGTAGTTTGTTTATGCATCATGTATTTGAATTAAATAAATTTGGTCAGACTTCATCAGATTTTATCTTGTTGGATGAAGATGCAACATGCAGCATTCACAATCAACAGTCGTATCGGATGGAAAATTTTCCATGTAGTTTACCCATGAGATTTTTTTGTATCAATCCCATTATATTTTGACCCACATGACTGCATCAGACTTTTAGGATGTCTTTTGTCGATCTGACGCTATCTGACAAACAGGCATGGATCTGTGGAGAGGCAGCATAGGCCCTGGCCTAGGGCGGCATCAATTAAGGGGTGTCATGCCACCCAGCCGCACAAGCAATTGTTTTGCTAAAGCGATAGTGCTGAACGCCTAGTGCTCCAGAATCAAGCTGACAGACTGTCCAGGTGTGCTATCTTTTGAGATGGAGGGGGCAATGGAGGACGCCAGACTCTGGCCTCCGGGCACCCTTGGGGCAAATCAGGCCCTGCTGACAAAGTCTCCCATGGAGTTTAGCCCTTATCGATACAGCATGAAGGCCGCTTTGTCTTAGGTGTGACTTAAATATTAAAATTCTTAGATGCTCCTGAATGCACAGAGGGCAGATTGGAAATATACCTCATGGGGCTCAACACATATTTGGTTTGCAAGATATTCTTGGAACTATAGCAGGAAGACTTGTAAGGTAATGCTTTCATGTTATGAGGCTTGTGAGTGGCCTGATGAAACTCTAAACCACAAAGGAGAAATTATAACCAAAAAGTCTTAAAACCAGTAGTGAGAGAGAAAATTAGAGCTGATGATGAAAACAATGTGGGGCTCAGCCGGTAGCTTTGTATTAACTGCAATAGTAAGCTTGAGTGGATGCTGCCAAGTTATTTACTCATCTCTGTGTTACTTGCTATTAAAAGTTTGAATGTTACAGGGATCAAAACAATTTATGGGGACAGTAAAAAATATAAGCAGCTATGCAAAGCATTCCCAAATGTTTGAGTGCAAAGTATTTTCGATGACAGCAACAGACCTTTGCAACTGACAATACTGGGCTTTGTTACCTTACTTTTTTAATCCAAAAATAAATGCAGAGTAAGGGGCAGATTTACTAAGGGTCGAATATCGAAATTCGCCCAGGGAATAGTAGGGGGTTAAAAAATTCAAATTCGAATTTTGAATTCAAATTTTTTTAGCGCAATTCAATTGATTGAATGATCAAATAGGTAAATTCTATCAAATTCGATTCGAATCTTAGAACAATTTTTAATCGATCGATCGAATTTTTCCTATTCGATCTTAGGGAATGATCCCCATTTCTGTAGGTTTAATCTGGTGAAATAGGTGATCGAATTTAAATTTAAAGGGGAAGTATTCAACCATCGAATTTTCTAATATTCGAATAAAATTTAATTCAAATATTCAAATCATTTGAATTCGAATATTCGATGGTCGAATTTGCCTAATTTGCATATTCGAAATTCAAATTTTTTTGAAAATTCGATTGAATATTCGAATCCTTCATGTGAATACATTAGTATTATTATTATTAACATGTATTTCTATAGTGCCAACTTGTTTAGTAGCACTGTAAAGTGAATGTGATTATACAACTAAATCACATGAATTACATACATAGAACATAAGGAGTTACATACATCACAATAAATATGGAGTTACTGTACATACATCACAATAAATACTGGTACAGGAGGTGAGGAAGGCCCTGTACAGAAAAAGCTAACGGGAAGGGAATGATACACAAGGTGTGGGAGTGGGCAAGATCAAAGTTAAGTGGGTGAGAGATGTAGTAATGTAAGCGGTATTGCATTGAGTAGTTAACAGTGAGGGTAGACTTCACTAAAAAAGTGGGTTTTTAGAAATTTCTTGAAAGCTGAAAGATTGGGAGAAAGTTCGGACAGACTGTGGGAGAGAATTCCAGAGGAGGGGTGCAGCTCTTGTAAAGTCTTGAATACATGTGAATTTAGTAAATCTGCCCCTTAGGGTAGCCACCTTTTCTTGAAAAAAATACCGGCTTTCCTATATATTTATATATTTATCTTTTTTTCCTATTAGTAACATTGGGATCAACCACCAAAAATACCGGTCAGGCCGGTAAAATACCGGCCAGGTGGCAACCCTATGCAAAGTACAAATGCAGCACCAGGAGGTCTAGGTGCAGGAGCTACAGTTAGGGACAAATTTACTATTATTCCCCAAAATTAGCTCGATTAAATTCGAAATTCGATAAGCATTCGATCATCGAAGGCTTATCGAATTGTTTTAGGCTATCTTTTTGCTCGCTATTCGATTTCTCAATGAATTCGTATGATCAGATGCCGATCGTTCAATGTCACGAAAAATCATAAAATTTCCTTCGAGCTTCCGAAAAATTCTTACGATTCGAACGATCTAACGCTTTGATCGTATGAATGGTATTCAAGCAGGACTTAGTCTCAGAAGCCTATGGGGGGGGGGGGGTTCCCATAGGCTTCTATTGCAATTCGGTAGGTTCAATCTGGCGAAGTAGGCATTTCTGTTTACTGTAGAGTCTAGCACAGCGTTTTGATGCTAATGAAGAAGTAATTTCACATTTCCTGTTTGAAACCACAGCAATAGGCATTTTTCATTGGGAAACAGTGATCCAAAAGTTCACAACCTTTCAACCAAAATGTTTAGTGATACATGAGATTTACCTGATAACGGTTTGTTCCATACTCTGGAATTTCATACCTTAAGTCTACTAGAAAATCCTATAAACATTAAATAAACCAAATAATCTGTTTTTTCCTCCAATAAGGATATGTTCTCTTAGTCTGGATCAAGTACAAGCTACTGTTTTATTATTACAGAGAAAAAAGGAATCATTTTAAAACATTTGGATTCATTGATAATTTTAATTTATATAATTATAATTTCCATAATTTTTAGCTTTCTAGATAACTGGTTTCTGTATAACGGATCCCACACCTGTACTTGTAATGTACATCTTAGTTATTGTTTCACAAATTAACATTATTATTCGAAACCTTTAAAAAAAATACAGTTTCACTGCCACAATAGAATCTTAAGAGTGTTACTACATTTAATACACTTATAATTGAAAATACAACAATATATACCCTATATCAATGGCAAATGGCTCATATATTAGGTAGCTATCAGGTGCTACCAATACAAAAATATATCAAAGCTTTTTGAAGTTTGATAAAGATTGATAGGATGTAGTTTTTCTTTAACTTCATCTATGATGAACCTTATTGCTGTGGGTGAAATAAAATCAGAGAAGACAGCATCTCTACCATTTTCTTTTGCTTCTTGTCTCTATGCTTATCATTAGTGATGGATGAATTTATTCGCCAGGCGCAAATTTTTCGGCGAATTCCCATGATTTGCCACTGGCGAATAAATTCATAAAACAACAAGCAAATAAATTCGTGAAACGCCAGCGAAAATAGTCTGCTGAAAAATTTGCCGGCGTAAAAAAAAACGAGACGTGCGTAAAAAAAAAACATGTCCCACGCTGAAAATGACGCGATGCACCGAAAACGTGACGTGACTCGTTTCACAATTTTTTTGCCACTTCACGTTTTGCGCTGGAAATTCACAATTTTTTCGGCAAAGCGAAACGGGATAGATTCGCCCATCACTATTTATCATGTGTCTTTCTATTTTTATAAACTGATCTTTGCTACATAACATACAAAAACTGTCTCTGTGTATATTGAAGCCAGAAGCAAATATGCTGTTGATTTCTTTGGACAAACCGATTAGATATTATTTTGCACAGTGCCAAAAAATCCTATGATGTAATGAACTATATTCAACCATAATTTGTATTTACCTTGTTTCATTCTTTTGGGGTCAGATCTGGAATTATAATATGGTGACCTGCAAAATTGCAGTGACTTTCATTATAGGAATTATGTTATACGAATTATGTTCTTTCAGGATTTTCTCTGCGATTCATAGCGCTCATTACCATTTCTCTTCTGGGTCATTAGCCATAATTAGCTAAATTTGTGCATAGAAACAATTGTTTTTTTTCCCTTTCATTTGAGTATGTGAAATTTTGATCTTTTTAATCATCTCATCTGCTCAGACAAATGAGATCTTATTGTCCAAAAATAACATGTCAGTCCCCCTTAATTACATTAAACAAGCTTGTAGCTATTGTTCTCTCTCTAAATGCTTTATGATATCCATACATAAATAAGCATTTCTCAGCAAATATATAAAATAAATATGCATTATTTATTTATTTATATATATATATATAGGTTTGTGTCATCTGCAAACATTGACACATTACTTACAATAGTAGTAGGTTCCTGGTTTCCGCTCCAAGTTCCAAAATCTTATGGCTGCTGATTCAGGTGTCTGTGTTACACCTTAAGGTACAATATTCAGAAAGGTTGATGAATCAAGTCAGCTCCAGGCAGTATTTCTTAACTGCAAATATGTTTTTATTAGCAGTGTATGTACACTACATGTTTCGGGCAAAGCCAAAGGGCTTTGCCCGAAACATGTAGTGTGCATACACTGCTAATAAAAACATATTTGCAGTTAAGAAATACTGCCTGGAGCTGACTTGATTCATCAACCTTTCTGAACATTACTTACAATACCCTCCCCTAAGTCATTATAACTTTACAATACCAACCAAGCAGAGAAGGCACCATTAACAACCACCCTCTGTACCCGATCCTGTAGCCAGTTTCCTATCCATGTGCAATTGACTTCATTAAACCCAACAGACCTTAGTTTAGAAAGCAGTTGTTTGTGGGGCATTGTATCAAACGCTTTGGCAAAATCCAAATAGATCACATCTACTGCCCACCCCCCACTGTCCAGCATCTTACTTACCTCATCATTAAAAGCAATTTCTCTGTCATGACCTATCCTTCATAAAGTCATGCTGATTGCTGCTCATAATGCCATTCACTAGGAGAAAAGTTTGAATGTGATCCCTTAACAAGCCTTCAAATAATTTGCCTGCCATAGATGTCAAACTTACTGACCTATAATTGCAAAGCTGAGATGGCAATCCCTTTTTAAATATTGGAATGACATCATCTTTTCTCTAATCCATAGGCACTATACCAGATGAAAGCGAATCTGAGAAAATCAGAAATAGGGCTGGTCTAAAATTGAACTAAGCTCTCTTATGAATCATATCATTTTCACGACTAGATTGAGCTGAGCAATCAGTGCAGCTATGGAGTGAGCCTGGGAGCTCAGTCTCCTCCATTGTATTAACTGAAGAAAAGAACAGATTTAGCACATTTGTCTTTTATGTATCTGTTACAACCATACTGGTACCTTTATTTAAAGGAGCAACACTCTCAACCTGGATTTTTTTTACTATTAATATACTTAAAAAAACTTTTTGGGGTTAGTCAGCCTCAGCCGCAATGCACTCATTTCCTTGCTTTGCTTTCAGGATTGCTGATTTACAACATTTATTATAGTGCTCATATTTATTAAATGCAGCTTCTGTCCCAACAGAGTTGTAGTTTTTTCATGCTTTTCTCTTCTTTCCTATTAACTTCTTTACTTCTATATTAAGCCACATAGGGTGATTCTTAGTGCTTCTATATTTACTTGTTAAGGGAATAAATTGAGAATAGTAACAATTTGAAATCATTTAAAATGACAATCATTTCTGTTCTGTGTTTTTAGCTGAAAACATAATGCCCCAATCAATGCTCTGAAGGGCAGCTCTCAAGACACTAAAATTAGCTTTTCTGAAATTCATGGTTTTTGCTGCCCCAGTGTATTTTTGTTTTTTGCACCAGACACATACAGTAGAAAGCCCAGCTTGAAAGTTAGGACGGGTATGATTTGGAACTATAGCTAAATGGCTTATCCAGTTATGATATTATAAATTGTGAACATAGATTGGACCTTCAAGGGGTATTTGAACTGAAAATGCTCCACAACCACTGCCCAGTGGCCTACAAAGCAGTGCACATGAGATCTTACCCAAGGAGTGTCAGGAAAAGTAGGTAAAGCTCAATGTCGTGATCATGAAGAGTGTCTCATGTACCTTATAATGAAGACAGCAGTCCCTGAGGTTGGCAGCAGAAATGTGTTGAGTGGCAGAGGGTACAAAGTGGTAATTGCTCACGCACACCTGTCTGTGTAGATAATTCCAGATTTCCTTGGTGCACAGTGATAGAGGTAACCGGCAACCTCAAATCTAATACTAGGAAAAGGCACACTGGCACACAAGATGTGAATGCAGGTGAAAACCTTGCAAAATTTTTATTACCGGAAGTGCAACGTTTCGGGGCAAGCCCCTTTGTCAAACACCTTTTCCTAGTTTGAGTGGCAGAGGGGCAGGAGGGAATACAAAGTACAGAAACATACTGAGGTCAGGGCAGGCAAAGCTCAAGCAAAGGGAGAATTTCTCTGGAAATTCGCGAATTTTTCGGCGAAGCGAAACGCGGCCGTTTCGCCCATCACTAATCACAAATGCACACGAGGATGTGCACCCTTATGCTTGCACACAGATGAACATGCCATATTGAACCCAGTATGGAATGATGAAGCTCAGTATGGAATTATGGTGCTTTACAAGGAGTTTACCTATTATGTTGAATTTTGGAGGAATACAATATTTTTTGCACTGGATATTCCCAGAACTATGAGTGACTAACAACAATGTTTCCCCTGTTAGAAGCTAAGAGAGACCTAAAAGTATTTTAACTTATGCTGTAAATAGTGATGGGCGAACAGTTTTGACGCAAGCGACTTTTCCGACGTGCGTCCAAAGTTTTTTGAAGACTGCGAATTTTCACCCGGCTAATTTTTTTTTCACCGAATAAATTCACCCATCACTAGCTAGAAGTTAAAAATTGACTAAAATGCTATGAGCAGCTGAATGGAACATTTGCAGTAATATGGAAGATATAGAAACCATTTTTAAAATTTTCAGAACACAATTTTCAACTGATTTGCTGTAATTATCTGTTTTGAGATTTATTTTTCTATTGTTTTCAATAAGTGGAGTTTGCAGACAAGTTTCTCTTGGAATAGTCAGAGAACCAGAAAAGACTTGCAATCAGTAGCTCTTGTTTTTCGTGATTGTTCTAGAATGGAAAAAAATTGGATGAGTTGCACGCTCTTCACCTTTCCACAAAAAGTTCCTCAAATTACATTGTTATTACGTGTGACACACTTCATCAATTGGAACAACTGCAGAGTTTTCATCATTTATATGACTAACATTTTTATGATTAATTTAGTTATAAGTAACGATGGAGAGTTTGGCACTGAAAGCAACTACAATGCATAGGTATGAGCGCTTGCTTAAAAGTGCATAAGGTTAATCAGGGTTTTAGGGTTATGGTAAACATGACATTTTGTGGTGATATTGAACAGTGTTGATGAGAATGCTGCATATCCTCAGGTTGGTTCTGATCAGTGACCATGGTGTTGAGCAGCAGAACAAAAGAACTGTAGAAGGTATTTGCCATTTCCATGACATAATGAAATGAGTAGCGTTACTCAAGATCATTTCATCAACATTATTATTGTTATTTCCATCAACATTCTACATAGCCCTTAGTGAGCACTGACAGTTTCAGAGAGAAGTCTTGGAGGCAATGAGAATAGGTTTTAAGGGAGGATGGAAGCTGATAATCATGAATGGGGATGTGGGGAGACAAGGTGACGTCTCTAGGGGAAGGATTATGAAAAGAGCTATGCATGTTGGTAGATTAAGCATGTACATTATGCATGTTGGTAGATTAATCTTAATTCTAGAAGCTATGGGAAGCCACTGGAAGTGTTGGGGTAGTGTAGCAGGTGCACAGTGACTCGTAAGCTTGAAAGCATCATTAGTTCAGTATGGTAGCGGAGACAGAACATGCAGAACATGCAATATTGGTTGCTTTAGCTGAGACATGAATGGTAAATGCAAAAACAAATGTACTTTACTATGTAATATATGGAAATGTGACAAGAATAGGCAATAGAGACTAACATAAAAAACAACATAGAACAGAGCTCATTTTGATCATCTCTCACTCTCCCGCTCCATTTTCCCTACTCCCTCTGCCCTCCCTGCTGTAATCTGAGCCCAGAGCTATGAGTGAGCAGGAAGAAACTCAGACAGGAAGTGATGCCACACCAGCTAATATGGCAGCTGCTATCCTAAACAAATAGAGAGATCTTCTACATCTGTTAACTCAGGTATGGAAAAGAAAATACAAAATTCATATAGTGTTCTAGCTTGCACTATTGTGGCTAATCTTTTGGCAATAAACTGCCTTGGTAGCTTTCCTTCTCCTTTAAATGTAATTTCAGTAATTTTGTTAATAAAGCATCAAAACCCCTTTTGAAAAATAGTCCATAAAGAAACTAATTTTAATGAGTGCATACCCTTTACTCTTCAAGTGACGTAACACTTTAAATTCTCTTGGTAAACACAGAATGAATATTTCAAGTGTGTTGATCCCTGCTCTGAAGCTCTGCTTTACCTGATACATTTCAGGCACAAAGACATTTGTATGAAAATATTGTACCACTTTCCATTCAGTACAGTACACATATTTTCTTTGAAACAGAAGTCTGGTTACTATTACTGTGTGTTTGCTATCAACTCAAGTGTTTTCCTGCATCTTTTATCTGTTGTCTAAACAAAGACCTGCTAGTGGTTCTGTTGTGCTCAGTAAGGCTTTGAGTTATACACATTTATGGCATTGGACCTACATAAATAAAATAAAACTAACATCTCACACTTATTCATATGCTGCTGCCTTAGTACTGCCTGTAACGGCAAGCACTAAAAGGAAAGCTATACCTCCAAACAATGTCTCTGTTAAACCATATTGCATAAAAATGCTCATATGTAAAACCCTGCTTCATCTAAATAAACCATTTTCACAAAAATGTACTTTTGTTAGTAGTACATTATGTGCAGTAGTGTAATCCTCAATAGAAAGGCCAACCCCCTAGGGTGATATGATTTACATTGTACACAAACAAAGCCACATGTTTGGTCACAAATGATCAGCCAATGAATGGACAAGGTTATGTCTTTCAATCCCACCATTCTTCCTGTTACAGTTAGAGCAGCAGTATTTCTGATCAGGTGATCTCTGAGGCAGCACACAGACCATCCCATCCTGTAAAATGAACCCAATAGAGAGTGCATATTAATGCAGTTCAGTAAGGTACTTGCATCCAAACAAGCTCAAACTCAAGCACTACTGCATCCATTCTGACCCATCATTTGCAATGGCTGAAAACACAAATTGGAGCTTGCCCCCACTTACCTTTGAATTATGGTAAAGACAACTGCAGTATGGATTAAACACAATGTGATCTGTGTCCAAATTCATACTTTTTCATATTGAGCTTTTTCATTTTCAGATGCCACTGACACTTCTGCCATGAAGACAGGTGAAAACCTTGGCTCACGTGGCATATTAAGGGGAGCAGAATGTTAAAATGCCTAAATGTGCTGTTTACGGAGTAAGAGATACATTGTCTATGAAGGTTTTCATTCGTCAGGGTCATTATATACAGTATTTAATAGAAATAAGTCTAAAGCAACTGGACTTCACTCATCCGAGTGGCTTCTTCAATTTAACTGAAAGGTAGGGAATTCCCCAGCATATAAAACCCTTGTGGGTAGTGTAACACTAATTTGGGCTAAGCAGACCACAAATAGTTAATGTCCAGTTAGTGATATGAGCATGTGTTACATTGGATTCACACTGCAGGCTAGGGCCTTCATAAGTGGAAGCATTCCCTCTAAGGTGTAGTGCAACTACAACACCCAGACTGCTGTTGCTAGACTCTACTAGAAAGAGAGTCAGGGAGTGTGCAGTGGCGTGGCTCTGCCTTCTCTGGCACCAAGATGGTGTTGGTTCTCTGGATGGATGGGAATCTCCCTTACCAAGCTCTTTAGTGTTATGAAGCCAACAGGATTGAAGCTGAGCAGAGGAGCAGACTATTAAGCACTGCATCATAAATTTTCCACTTTACAAAGAAATGTTAATAGAATTAATGATAATAGGCTCCTGTACAAGTCGATGAGTCATATTCATTATAACAATTATACCATTTTTTTTATTTGACACACTACATTTGACGAGAAAGAATTAGAGCTTCAGATATATTTAGAAATATCCAGATCCTTGTTAATCTTCGAAGGCCAAAAACAGAAGCTGCAAACTCCGATATCTTAATCAATTACAAGAAACCTCAATGCAGTGTGCTACTCCCACTAATCTATATTAAGTCCAAAATAGATGTAATGCATTTTTACTTAACACAGGGTTATCACCTCTTCCAGGCTGGAAATCTTGTGAAAAATTACATAAATATTATCAGGTTTGTTGATCCACAAAGTATATCATTAGACAGTTCTAAAAAACACGCTAATGGTATCTGCTCTGCACAGCAGAAATCAAATAAAGTGCTATTTGAAGCAAAAGCTCTATAGAGGTACTAAATGTTCTCATTTTTTTCTGTTGTGTTCTCATGTGACTTCATTAAGACACAGTTACAACACATTGCATGGCAAATTCTCTCTGTAATCGCCTTAAGTAGGTTCCAAACCATTAAATGGTTCTCTTTTGTTCAATCAACATCACAAGATGTTGAAGATAATCACCATGGAACATATACATCACTAAAGCTTAACAGAGTAGTAGGACAGAAATGCTGAACATTATGTTATGTGGTTCTGTACAAGTTCATCGCCACCATATACAGAATAGAGAGAATATAAAGATTGTTGTTGAATGGAAGTTCAGAAACCAGTGCAATTATCATCAAAATGTAATTGTCAGTCCTGTAGCATCAGCTTGTATGACAGGCAAACCTCTTTTTCTGCTTGATGATGAAATTGGAAACTGGAATAGGAAATTGTGGGGACTGTGTTTTTGGAAGGAGTTATATAGGAGGAACAAATTGGAGATGTTAATAAGGGAGAGGCCCTGGTTCTGTGCTGCCATCTTACCTTAGCTGAATAGGATACATGTAGTTCCCCTCCATCACCTACTTTGGAAGTAAAAGTAAATATCAAGTGATATGGTGATTAGCTATTGTTTGATGTGGCTGCAGGCATGGTTGGGTTCCATAGTAAATAGAAATGGAAGTGTATATATGAATGTTTTCAATTACATATGTACTGAGTCATTTTGAAAATAGTACCAGTCAAGTCCGAGTTAATTACCAGTTCCTCAATTATATGTTAAAGGCACAGTTACAAATTAAACAAGTCATATGGGGTCATATACAGTATGTAGATGCTTGGCAGAGGTGCAACAGAGTGCATACTTTATTACTCATACAGAGGGAATTTTTTCCAATGTGACTGCACTCTGCAACTAAGGTTTTAGTATAAACTTAGTATATTCCTTGAATTGCATTATAATAATAATAAGCATGATGAAACTGATAAGATGAAGATGATGACAATAATGATAAAAATGATGATGATGATGAACATATTGATGATAATTAATAAGTATTATTATTATCTACATAATTATCTACATAATCATCAATTTTGTCTGTTAAAATAAAAAAAGAAAGTATATGAATGAAGACTGAGGATATTTGCGTTTTATCAGTCTTCACTGTCTTCCTTATATAGTACTTAGATACTTAATAACACAATGCTTAATAATACTCACTCTGAGCTATTATTTGAGAATGTATTGCTTTGTGACTTCTGTAGGTTTAATAGACATCTGACTGTGGATGATGTGGGAAATAAAACTGAAATAAGAGGAGCTACAGAAAGAATGCAAGTTATGATGACAAGTATGATGACAAAGAATTAAAATACACGTGGAAAAGGATGAAACTGGAACAATAATGGGTTCAAGAATTTAAACTGAAATAATATCCACGAATGACAAAATTAGTAGAGAGGAAAATGATTTGAAGAGACCAGATCTGGATCACAACATTGGAATTAAATGTCTCATTGTTGGTATGAAAAATCTTTTTTAATCCAGCCATGCATGAAACACTTCTATAAATTGTTGAGTTGTTGCAACACATTTATCTACTGTACTATTGTAAAAAGAAGAATTCAATAGGATGGATTCCTGTAATCTAGGGTTAGAAAAGTCATATGTAGTAGCTCCAAAATATAGAAAGCAATATCATCTTATGCCAAAAATAAATCTGTAAGTTGTGGAACTTGACGTATATATTGCCTATAATTGCATACTGTACATACATCCTCTGTCTAATTCTTGGTATTGTTTCCTTTCTCAGTTTTGGGGCTATTTGAGATATAGTTAGCAACCTGTCAGGAAGGGAGCTGACTTTTGAGTCTTGCCATCACCATAAAACTGTGTTCTGAGAAAAGTTCTACAGAACTAAATCTGCACTGCCAGAATGTAGGTCAGAATCACAAAACACTACATTTTTCATTTCATTTATTTTAATTCTCCCAAACTTTTCTGAACAGTCTCAGAGGATGTTTAATTTTTAATATTCTTCTATATATAGGATTTTAAGAGATTTAACTGATTATCTCTTGTAGTAAAAGGTCATGATTTCCAAAGCGCCATAGCCCCACCACTGATGTCACAACTTCACTCAAGCCTCATCTCTGTCATGACCCCACCGTATCATGGGCCCATCCCTGCCCAGGTAACTCGGGCGAAAAGGTGGCAACCCTTATTCCTGGAGTTATTGATGAAAGGTGGCAACCCTACATGGTAATATACATACAATGCCATTGCAATATATCATAACCCCATAAGTTTATTTTTCAGGAGAAATGCAGTGCCATCTCTATATGCCTCCAGAATACACAGTACTATAAATACAATGTCAATTTTGTGTGTGATAACACCAAAAGACAGTATAACAAGGCTAAGCATTTCCAAGCCTTCATTAAAATCTACCCTTGGAATTTCCCCAGTCTGTCTTCTAAGCCACAGTAAGAATGTCAAAACCCATCTTTCCAAGTTTCCCAAGCTTTATGTACACATTGTTTTAAAACTAACACTGTGCTTGCACCAATCCAAAGGCATGAAAGAGCATAACAGTGCTGATAAAAGGGTGGCAGCTCTGTGATACAGTGAGGCACAGATCAGTAGCACCTACAGTATATGTATTACTCATGTTTTAGTTTTAATTCTCATTTGAGTATAATTTTTTTTACAATGGAAGGGATTCTGTATTATATACTGTACAAACAAGATGCAGCATACCAACTGCTTTCCTGCAGGTCTCAGCAATGTGACATTGACATTACTATTTGTTCATTTGTTTCATATCTCCACTTTGTTTATATCACATTTTAAATTGTTCTTGTTTTGTTTTGCATTGCTTGTTTTTACATCCAAATCTGGGGATATTTGCAGACACTGTTCATCCAAAGTATATCAAAATATGTTTGCATTGTTCAGTTAATATGAATGGGAAGAGAAATGTAAGCATATGGTGTATATATATTTATATTTTATTCTGTGGATGCATTTCCCTTTGTTGGTATGCATATGCGTACTGAAATTATATTCTCTTTAATTGTAGCCTTGGCCTTTAATGTTTCTCAATGTGAGTTAACTGCTGGGTTATTAATGTTTAAGGCATGTGGCACTTTAGAATAAGTATATATCTGTCTTAATATGGCATCTGTATTCAAGTATGCCCAGTAATTTAGTGTAGGAAAAAGGAAAGATGTATCATCACTGTGAAACCGAAAGCTATACTTTTGAGTTTTCATTGCTACAGCAATCATGCCAGATATGCGATCTGTCCCTGTGGTCAATAGTCTGCCATTGAAGCCATCAGCACACAACAATTTGATCTCAAACTCAGAAGAAAAAATATTGAAAATCAACCCTATTTTTACTGAAGGACTGTATAAGATAAAATTAAAATGATTGACACCTTGACCTAATTTGCTAACAATGGGCTAATTGGCACCTTTGCATATACACACCGCAGCCAGTCTTTACTTGAACATTACTCATTTGTAGTAATTAGAAAACCTGATTGTTTTCACTTGGTCAAAAATTTGTGAAACGTTGAAGTCAATGGTTGTTTTTTCATAGTGACCTGAACTTTTTTTGCACAAATACATTGGAAGCAATGGGTGTTTTTTTTATCCAGCAAAACCTGGGGAAAAATTCTGCTCATCACTACCAGGCCCTGAATTTGTGGTGAGGCAACAAAGGCTTGAGCCTAGGGTGGCATAAATGAAGGGGAGGCATGCCGCCCAGCCACTAGTACTTAGCTAAGAGCTAAGTTATAGGTGCTTAGTGCTCAGGTATGGAAAGGATATGCAGGCGTATGATCCTGTAGTAGGGAGGGGACACCAGTAGACACTGGCCTCCAGGCACCATCAGGGTGAAATCTGGCCCTGATCACTACATCATTTGCCAGGTTCTGACCCTGACCTGTTCCTGCCCTCCCCTTTTGTTCCCCTGCTGCCCTTCCTCTCCCCTGAACCAGACCCCATCCTGTGCTCCCCTTTAATACTACTCTCCCCCGATCCAGACCCAATGCTTCCCTGTGTGCCCTGGCTCCAATGGGCCCCACACCTGATCCTGCACTCTCTGTTGTTCTCTCTCTGCCCTTGTGGTAGCAGCCATGGTGGGCCTTGCACACTATATATATGTTGCAAATCAAGTGCAGTTGCACCTATTGGCATAAGGGAACCTTGGAGATAAACTTCTGAACCAATTGGTAGGCCAAGGTTGCCACAGTAGCCTGCGTCAATGGCTGCAGAGCATTTGGGCTAAAGAAATAGGGTGCACATACTCAAAATTACACTAAAGAGAAATAGTGCAGTTGTGAGTATACTTGCACTGATTTTTAATGCATTGCACCCAATCGTGGCAGGCATATTTCCCCATGGTGGCTGCAGTGAATCTGGGAAAATTGCCCTTCACTTGCTGCACTTGTTATTGTAAACAACTCTGACATTCTTTTCTGCAACAGTAATTATCTATGTGTTACTTCATCTTGGAGCTGTAAAATACAGTTAGCTATCCTATTATATTTTAATACACTATCAAGAGATATGGTGTGGCAGATCAGGCCGCATGGTTGGAAATCACTCGTAGTGTTGTCTCTTGATCTGGACCATCAGTTGAGCTGTGAACAGCAAGGACAACTGCTTAGGTTTTCTCATAGTCTGTACAGAGAGAACATAAATCTGTGTTGGTGTAGCTATTACTCTTTACTAACACAATCCCACAAGACACAATCCCACAATGTGATGAACTGTTCATAGGCAGTATCTACTGAGGACTAAAACGGATCCTTTTTGTTTCGCCAAAGACTTAGGTTCAATGTCAGAATGTAGATATTACTTTTGCGCATTTCTAGGTGTGCTAAATATTGCTGTTTGAATGATTCCTAGTTCCTAACACTTCTGCTTTGATCCTGACTAAACTGCCTGCCACCTGCCCCTGAATTCATGCATTTTAACCCTTTGTGTACCACATATCCAACCCTCCATCCTTATGGCTACCTCAGCCTTTACACAGGTCAGCATCTGAAATTCCAATTGTGGCAGTTTAAATAGGATTTTATTGGACAGGAGAGAATTTCCAATAAAAGTATGATCCTACCATACTTTATTCAAAACACTGTCACATGACTTCCTGTACAATATCAAGTTGGGTAGATGCTCAGCAGTTTGAAGGATCCTAGAGGTTGCCATGCATCTGAAAACTTTATTGCAGGGTTGGCTTTTTATGGCTCTCTCGCTAAGAATATTTTATCATTGTATGTAGTAGTGATGGGCGAATCTCCCCAGTTTCGCTTCGCCGAACAATTAGCGAATTTCCAGAGAAATTTGCGAATTGGCTAAAAATTCACGAAACGAGTCGCGGCACGCATTTGACGCGCGTCGCGTCAACTTCGGCGCGTCGGATCTTTTTCGTCTCGCGACGCGCGACTTGTTTTTTTTCCGGCGAATTTTTGCCAGGCGAACTTTCGCTGGCGTTTTGCGAATTTATTCGCGGGGGTGAATCGCAGGAATTCGCCGCGAATTCGCCCATCACTAGTATGTAGTTTATGAAATTCAAATCCTGCCACACACTCTGTAGCAAATGCACACATTTTTCTTTAATATTCATTTATTTTTTTTATTTGAGATTTATGTGCCTAAGTAAACTGACTCACATTGCATATGTACTCCCACACAGAGGTAAACACATTGACACATGCATTTACTCACAGAACAGACATGATACACAGTCACATGCCATTTTCATCAAATGGCTTTATTCGGAATATCCACATTGTTTTATTTTAAACGTACACTATCATTGCAAGTATTCACTAAAACTATCTGCCTGAAAGCAATAGGAGTCCTTTTGATCTGAGTGTGGAGGGAATATTGCATTCTTCATGAATGGATGAGAAAGAGGGCTACTTAAGTGTCTTGCACTGGGACATTCCAAACTGTTGTGGCTAAAGCCCAGGTAGAGTGATATTTGAGAAGAAAGGTGATCTGTGCCTTTAAGAAAAGGATGAGCTTTCAGGAGAAGGTGTGTGTGAGTAGGTTAACAGAAATAGGTTGAGATTCTTAGGTAAGGGAGAGAGTCGCTCAGAAATTGAGGACAGGGTAGGGTAGGATATTATTGAGAGAAAGGAAGAGGAGGGCAATTTTTATTTGTTGGAAACCAAGGAGCATAGTCCCACCCTTTGAGTAGACTTAGTGGTGGGATGAAAGGACACTGCAGTAATGTCACAGCTTGTTTCGGAATTGCAAGGTGGTGGGGGCTAGGCCCCAGTGTTTGGCACATGGGTGTCAAAATGGTGGATGTAACCTCCTTAGACAAGGGTCTCAGGAGGTTGGTTGATTACAGTTGCCTGCTCCCACTAGCACATCAACACTGCTGTGGAAGGCGGCTTGCATGGCTTGGTGGCTTTCTTAGTTGGTTAGCATTCCAATTTTCTGGGTATAACATGTATGTTCCATGTTATTAGTTAGAAATGTTGCATTTAAATTAATGTTTGTATTTATCTGTAGCTATTGTCTGTTTAATAAAAGTAGTATCCTGTTTATATCCCATCCTGGACTTCATTATTATCACTAATAAGGGGGTGTTGCAGGAGGATTGAAAGGGAAGCAAAATGGGGGGCAGGTGGTGAGTGAGAAGCCTGCCAGATTGGGGCTGCATTGTTATGTCTATTTGAGGTACTATAGAAACTGTAATCATATATATCCAATATTGGAATAATTGCTGAATAACTGATATAGCAAACATCTTCTTTATCTGTTACTTTGTTATGAGCTAAAGAGGGCCATGACCAAAATGGGGTCTGAACTGAGAAAGTCCAAAATATGCTGTTCTAGAGATCTTCCATTGTCTTGGTCCTTTGACTGGGGTTCTAAAACATTATTTTAACTGTTTAAGGGCATTTTTGGAAAATATCAAAACAAGTCCCCTTGATTATTTACATTCAAAAAGTAATAGCTCCCTTTTGAAGGAATTGTAAATTGTAAACATGTATCACACAAAGAAAGCCTCAGAGTTGAAACTCACCAAAAACACAGTGTGGTCCAGTTGCATCAGGCCCAGATCCGCAGTCAAGGGAGTGGAAACCTGTAAGTTTACAAAAAGATCCACACAGCTCACCAAAAGGATGACACTAAAAAAAAACTGAATTTAAGAGAATATCTTCATAAGCTGTGGAGATGCCCAATTATTGAGTTGACTTAATACAGAGGAGAAGGTCTCAAGTTGAGTGTATTGCATTGAGCTCTTTGCACAGCCCATGTCACAGGCTGATGGACAATTAACAGCTTAATTGCTGCTGCTTTCTAAAAAAATAGGTTTGTCTGCAGCATTCAAGCTATTTGGGCCCCATAACAAACATTGTAACCTACTTCTTTCCAGCCAGAATAGCAGCCATTAATCTCATAGTCTGACATAGGCCATAAAGGCAGAGCATTTCTTTCTTGAGAAGAAGTTAGACTTTACACAGCTTTAGAGGAATATTTCAGCAAATTCAATGAAAATAAAGTGGTTGAACACGAGTGAGGTTCAGCTTCAAAGTAGAAGTGGCAACATATCAAAGTAGTTCTGAGAATATGTGACAAATTGTTTCTGAAATAATGTAATTGTGATGATAGATAGCTCTTTCAGACTTTAACTCTTCCGCCAAACATTTTTTTCTTATAAATGCAGAACTTTATATTTTTCTTTTGATCTCTTATAATCAATGACTTGACAACAGCAAAAATTGAAACCAAACAACATAGGGGCTAAATTAAAAAATGCAGTCAAAGAGAGTAACCAAATTGGTATAGATCAGTCACCTACAAGTAAGATAATGAATGTGATGTCACTATGGGTACAGTAACTGGTTGCAGTTAAGTGATGCAGCTCGCTGTGGGGAGCCTGGAATTAACTTTACCACATTCATTTGGTGGAGGAAAGGGTCAGAAACTGAACTGCAACTTGCAACATACATAGTGGTTGTTGAACCTAATAAACAATAAATTAACAGGTAGTAACAAATTCATTTCCGTATACCTAATATATCAGTTACAGTGGCACAACACGCACCTAGTTCTCTTGGTATTTCTCACAGTGTTGCAGATTGCCTGAAGGGTGCTCCAATGGATTACACACATAATGCCCTACCCATTGTAGTCCCTACACCTGGTGAGTACCACTGGGGAACTACCACACACACTTACAAATGAAGCCACTTTGGATTGTGTGTTTGACACAGAATAACAACTCAAACATTCCATTTTTCCCACTTAACACAGAATATTGTGTCACAGCATCCCATTAAATTAAAGAGTTCACCATTGAAAACAATGGTGCTTTGGTATGCTAATGAAAAGGTTAAATGCATTAAATGAGTTAAGATAACTTTAGATAACACAGTTTCTTCAATTAACCCTGAGTCACGACGCATTTAACACACAAATCCAAGTGGCTGCATCTGTAAATCTCTTTGGTGGAGCACTAGGCACTCTTTATAGCTACCCTGTCTATAAAACACTGCTGGAGTGTTCTGTTAGAGGACCTGCTATACACTATCCACAACTCATTCACGGGATCTCTTTTACCAGCTTCATTAAAGTGATGAGCAAAATTTTTTTGGCAAGTTTCACCGCAAAAATGACACCCATAGAAATTTTTTTTTGTCACCCATAGACTTCAACGATTTTCGCAAATTTTCACAGTTGGGTTATATTCGATGATCACTAGTCATGTGTTATCGCCCCTTAAATAAACCTTGAACCTTATGTTATTTAATGCCGTGTTTTCACACTTTCAGTGACCTATCTCTTCCAGAAAGAATTAAATATTTACCCACTAGATGAGGTTGAAAAAAGTAATATGTCCATCAGGGTTATTCTTTTGAGATCATAGTTTTGACACCGCCTTTTTAAGCTCCAACTTGGCTGTGTAAAAAGTAAAGTCCTACTGGCAATCAATTAGAGATTAAATAGGGTCTTCTTACCTCTCCCCACTCACAGGACCTTCAACTTTACCTTATATGTACAATGGGTGTCAGATCTCAAAGTAACCCAGCAGCAAATCCTGAAGGGTTCTACTAGTCTGATGTTTCTCATGGAAACAAACTATTTAATAAATATATATCCCCTGGTCATCATCTTATAATTCAGTGAGCAACAAAACAAAATAGATATTTATTTTCAGAATGTTCTACTTGTAGCATGACCTCTGTATGGTACCAATGTAGAGCAATGGGATAGCTCCAGTCTATAAATCATTGAGTGAAAAATAAATCAGAAAGGGTAAAGGAAAGATAATAGATAGTGATGCATTATGCATTTACATGAGGGAAACAGTGTAGCAGATGAATTTCATGTATCAGTCTTTTCAAAATTTATTGAGTAGAAACTATAATTTATTGTCTCGTGTACTAAAACTTGATGTTCATTTATAGTTCTAGGACTTTTTTGAGCTCCCTTTTCTGCAAATTCATTTTACTGTATAATAATCTGTAACCAATTACATTAATGTTTTAGAACAAGCACTTAAGTTTTCCCATTTATCTCTAAAATATTCTGATTAACGGTAAATGAAGAGAAAGTGCACTTTTTTTAGCCTTCTTAATATCGTATTAGGAACTGGAAATGTTTCAATCTAATACGTAACACTTAATACGACGGTGTCTTTTGTTCATTTGCTGCTTGGAAGAAAAGATGTTAACCCTTTTCTGTCTCTCTACTGTACAATTAGTATGCTGGAACCCGGGCTGGTTACCATTTTGTTCTGCCTAAATTTAGGTGCCCAGTCCTGGATGATGCCATCACCCACCTGAGCCTGCCTCCCTGAGGGGAATCCATCTGCTGTGCCAGCTTTCCCTGTTTTCACTGACACTCACCATTTGATGAAATTACATCAGCACCATGCATCAGGACAGGAAGGGGAGGGTGGGCAACCAAATAAAAGACATGGGCAGGATGGGATCGTTCTTGTGCAATAGTTGAGGCTTAGAGCTCCTTGCTAGCTCCTCAATTTTGCTCCTACTGTCGTGCTGCCCATTCCATCCACTGCCAGAGCTACACTGATGTTTCTTTCTAATCTTCTCAATTACTGTCCCCTAATCTACCACCAGTTTTTCAAGGATGCTGATCTTCTTAGTGTCACATCTTGCTAAGCTGTTATAGTTGAACTGAGCAAAAAAAAAAAAAAAACTCTCTAGTATGAATCTCATCTGAATGCAAAATAATTTTAAAGGGTCAGGGACTATCTGACTCTGTCTAGAAAGGAGGGAGGGACTGAGGGCAGGCTGCAGGACCAAGACTACAGCTGAGCTGAATTGTCTCCACCAGTCTATTTCATTTCAGTTATTTCATCTGGTGGCAAAATAGTTCTAAGGGTCGACTACTGTCTGCCTGGGTCTGTGAGTGAGGGCAGACTGCAGGACCAAGGTTACGCCTGAGCTGAGCAAAACTGTCTCTGCTGCACTCTAGTCATCAGTCATCCTACTGGAGTACGCACTGGGAATTTCTGCAGTGATCCTACTGACAAGTCTGAGCTTAATAATCATTGACCATTTTTGCAGTGATCCTTCTGTCATGAAATACAGATGTTGCAGTGTGTTGTGGAATGCTTTGAGCCACAATATGCCATGAAATGGTGGGGGCTAACGTGTCTTCTGATGCACTTTGTACTTCTGATATTGCCATTCCAAACATGTAAAAGGGTATGGTATTTTGGGTGTGGCCAGACACACATTTGGGGACAGTTCACAACCTAAGTATTCAGTTTACCTAAGAGTAGCAACCCACTGCAACCAATCAGAAGTTTGCTTTCATTAGTCTTCAGTTGATCAGACAACCTAAATGGTGATTTATTAGAAGCTATGACTTCTAGAATACAATTAAGTATCTGTGCCCTTTATAGGGATAAACTGAGGGTCTCCATGATAGAGCCTAGAATTTATACAGAAGAACTAATTGCCCAAATTAAAATAGGGATCTACCTTGAGTGGGATCCAAAAAAGAACACAGGGACCTGGGACAATTCAAAGAGAGTAAAAAGCAGAGTGAAAAGTGCAAAGTGCTCTATTTTGGGGCCCTTTAAAACCGTTGTTTTTTTATTAGTGACCTCTAGGGAATTATTGTATTTTTGCTATTGGTTATCTAATTTAAATTGGAATTCAGTACTAATGTAAATTCTGGGATAATCCATCTTCTCACAAAATTTTCTGACAAAGTCAAAATTTGCTGCCCCAACAACTGGGCAACACAGTGGTTTTTATGAGGGGGTTATAAGTGAGAAGTTAAATACTATTACTTAACTAGGAATGTAAAAATAAGAGCACTAAAACTACTGAAATTTTCAACTCCATTGGGGATACATTCTTGTTGAACCTAATGAATCTCTTTAGTTTTTAGGGATAAAGTCTGATTTCATAAACACAGTTGCATTACATGCAACTTGCATTAGAGTTAATTCTTATTTTTTTTTATTCGCTTGGAACTCAAACAGTCTCCATTTATTTGACTATTTCTTTGGCCTACCTGACCATTGATAAAGTGGGGTCTCTTTTACTCTCCCTCTTTCCTCACATTGGCAAACCTATTTGAAGATCATCATTTATTGAGCTGGGGATATTCACACGTGGGATGTTGACTCTACTTATCATTGTCTCTTGATTTGCTTAACCACATTCTTTACCTCTTTTGTATAGCAACTCACCCTTGCAAATCCTAGTCTAGTTTGTTGCTTTTGGACTTTTGTATAGCTGTTAGTGTATCCGCAGCCCAATGATTGCCTACAAATGCATCCTATTACCCGACACTACTGGTAGAGATGCTGAATTTAAAGCTCTTCTAAAAATAAGCTCTTCAGTTATTTGCAAAGACAAACGAAATTGGTTGACCATGTAAAAGCATTGCGAAAGCAGAATGCATGCCAAGACTGCTAAAAGCTGTTTTTAATTAGCAACCCACAGAACACAGTGAATGCAGAGACTTAGCTTAATGCCCAGTTGTTTTGGAATTAGTAATTGATGCTCTCTGGAAGCTGCCACCATAAATGCATCTTAATCAAATATTTAAGGGGATAACGCAGACTTAAATGTGCCTGAAAATAGGAGAGAATTTTAGTACAACCCAACAGTCTTGTATTGCATAAACTGGATTTTGAATGAGAAATCTGTGAATGATTTGGCTGAGCAGCCCACATGCTCTTAGGGCCGTGACCCCTATTAAAGAGTTTTTATGATTGCTATAAATATAAGTATTGTGATAGCAACTACATATATTCAAGTCCTACTGCAATATACCCAGCCTAAAAGCAGAATAAGCAGTAGGCACCAATAATGAAAGAGCTTAGTTTTCCAACAGGAGAGAATGAGCGTGTGCAGTGGATTAGAGGTGGTATTATCCTGTTTATTGAAGTGATTAAACTGTTTATTAAAGTGATATTGCAAGTTAGGCTCCTAAACTCTAATCATGGGGAATCTTAATGTAATGATGTTAAATACCACCCTGAAGACTACTATCCAGAGTTGCTTTAATAAAACATACACTGCCACCTCTTACACACAAGCTTTTGAACTTTAGCTGAATTTGGATTCTTTAAAGTCTTACCTTTCTTTAACCAAGAAAGGTAGATACTGCCACTTATTCTGCATGGGCAAAGAAGGTATAGTTTAAGAAAAAGTAAATGGAAGAAATGCATAGGAATGACATGCACACAAGGGGATGTCTGTACCTCAGTCAAGTTGGCATCCTCTGGCCAGTAGGAAACCCCCTCCAGCTGCCTACCCATCATCTAACTTGTGTTTCATTCAGCTGTCCAAGTTAGGGAGTGCCAGGAGACAAAAGCCTCAATGGGACCATGTCCTAAAGGCAGGGCTTGCCTTTGCCTCCAGATGCTTTCCGTGGGACGTATGTGCTTCACTGTGGGCTCTAAGAGCACATTCTGCACTCTACCACTAGCACCCTTGTGAGCCCTAAGGACTACTGACCTACAGCAGCCAAAAACAAGTGGTTGCTTTCTAGCAGGTGACCATTAAATGCTTCATGCTGATTGGTTGCTATGGATTACTAGACTTGTGCAAACTCTGCAGCTTTCATTGCACACTGTTTTTACCCTATTATATAAAAACCAATTGCTGCATGAAAGTATTTTTGTAAGTCAATATCTCAATATAATATTGAAATCATTAATTATTATTACATAAAGGGGATTATCGAAAACTATGGTCATTTATGAGAGAGATTTTTAAAAAATAGTGAATACATGCCTTTTTAAATCAAAATCAGGCACATCAAGGCAATCTAAGCATTAGCAAAACAACCCCATAGCATCCACATTGGGAATGTAAACCTGCATCTCTCAAGATTTGGTTGAACGATAAATATCAGCATCACTCTGCCCCAGTCTGGACTCCCTGTTTTTAAACTCAGGCCCTGCTGTTAAGGCAAATAAAAGAAATCATGTTTAGCATGTGAGCAAAAATGCATTTTTCACAAAGACCTGTGAAGGTGATATCTAAAGTTCTAGCCAACTAGGAGGGAAGGTACAAAATCCTTAACATGTGAGGAAATGGGGAATGATAATATACTGATGTTTTCCTCCATATCTGCAGCTTCTGCAGGTTCCTGCTGTTCTTATAACCACAAAGTATGAGAAAGGGAAAAATCCTCAGATTGAGGAGGTAGGTTTCCTCACTCTGGGATCTAATTGCAGTCATTAGCTGCTGATGGGCCATTGAAGATAATACAGAGAGTCTGTCCTGCTGGAGGCTGGATTGTTTTAGCTAGATCGGCTTATTTTAATCCACACATTTCCCACCGAATAAGCTAATATGAAGAGATTTAGCACTTTATATTCAACGCTGTGCATACAATGCCTGCCGCACACACTGCCAAATGCCGGGGTGTTACATGCAATGTTAAAAGGAAGAATAAATGTTTTGCATTCTTAGGCAAATCCAATGTTGTCTTTTCTCATAACCTCACAAATACCACCCTTGGGTGTTCTATATTTCATAAACTGTGAGTGCATCTGCATTGTACAACTCATTGTGTTGTCACTTTGCTTTTCGTTAATTGCATCAGAACTGCCGGAGCATGAGGGGACATTAGAATTTGCAGGGAAACATAGTAGAGGGAGACCAGAGGATAAATAATTACAGCATTTGTGAGTCATAATATGGATTTTAACAATGGTTAAGGGAACAGAGTTTATAGCACAGTTTATTTAAGGGTAAGTATGCACCAAACCCAAGTTAAATATTACATAAAGTGTGTTTAACTTAGAGCTCTAGGTGGCAAACCACTCCCAGCAGTTGGTGCAAGTCACCTTATTGGTTCTGGGTGCTCAGCAAATGAACGTCCTTCATTACTCAAAACCAGAAATGGTCACTGAAATGTAACACTTCACACTAACCAGGTAATGGGCTCTATCAGGTTTGTTGATTACAGTCATGTTTGTGTCTAATAGCAATTATTTGGACCATTCCCATTTTAATCAGGCACAGTTAAGTAAGGGGAATTTGCTAAAATGGGTTCAAATCAAATCCAGTGCAGTAACCCACAGGTGCCAATCACATATTTTGATCTAATATCTAACTTATGGTAGACCATTGAAAAGAAACATTTGTTGGGCTCTATGGGTACCTCTTATATGCAACTAGGTGTTTTTCGGTAAAAGTAAGAGTGTTGATGATGTTGAAGATGTTTCTCATTATCAATTTAGCTAACAAGGAAAACTGGAAAAGGAAGGGATTTTCTTAAAATTAGGGAAAATGCATCAGTGCAGAGACAACTGGCAAGCAAGGGTAATTAAGGCATACAATACCTTACAGTACTAAGCAGAAGGTAAGTACAGGACCTGACATTCAACCTGTAGACAGTCCTATGTCTAATTTAAGAAATGTGCACCCTTCTATGAAATGTAATTTTGTAATTTTTTTTGAGTAAATCTCTATCAGCTTTGCACATTTGGATCCCATAGTCAGGCTGGATGGAGACACTTTTCTTCTTGAGGCCTCATTGAAGTCCAAGCTCTGGTTTAGGTTATTGAATTTAAAACACTCCAAAGAAGATTCGGATTTGTGTTCAAGGTTATTGCCCTGCTGGAATGTTAACCTCACCCCAAATACCAGGAGCCCTTGCACACGAAAACAGGTTTCCTTTAGAATAATTGGCTCCACCCACCTTGTCCTCAATAATGACAGTTTTATAGTTCTTGCTGATTAAAAGCATTCCCACAACAGGATGTTACCATCACCATGCTTCACTGTGGGGGTGGTGTTCACATGACATAAATAGAGTTGGATCTCCACCACTCATGGCATCTTGTGCTAAGGATTCTTGGTTACTGACTACTCATTAGTGGATGGCCTTTTCAAAGCAGTGTCACTGTTGTGCCATATCCTATTTTTGTTTTTAAATAATGGATTTAACCATGCTCTGTGGGTTGTTCAGAGTTTCCAATATCTTTATAACTTAAAGCACTAGCAACACCAAAAAATGTAAGTATTTTTATGAAATAACAGTATAATGTACCCTTGAGCTGCACTAGTAAAAGTGGTGTGTTTGTTTCAGAAACTCTACTATAGTTTATATAAACAGATAAGCAGTAGATATCAGATAAGTTCCAAAGAACCTCATTGTACACTACAGAGCTCATCTCCCTTCTCAGCCTTGAATGACTGCACCCAATGGCTACACAGCAGCTTGTGAAACAAACACATAAGTTGTACTAGTGCAGCACAACAGTACAAAACAATGAAACAGTTTGATTTTTTGGTGTCACTGTTCCTTTAATCCTGATTCATGCTTCTTCAGAGCTTTACTCTGCACTTGATTTAATAGTTCCTTGGTCTTCACAATACTTTTGTTTTAGGTATGTTCTCTAATCAACCAGAAGTTGGTGTATAGTATTTATTTCAAGATGATGTGATACTTTAAGTGCATATAGCTACTCATATGCAATTTAATAGATTAATATTGATTGCACCAGACCTTACTTAAGGGTTTGGCAGCACGATGCAGACCTCCCTGTTTTGATTTTTCAGTGACCAGAAATAATTGGTGTACTCTAGGAATCAAAATGAGCAAACACCAAACTATTAGGAAAATCCAGAGAAAGCATTTCATGCATATTGTTGGTAAAATAACATTCACAAAAGACAAACAATATATTTAGTCAAACTGGGAGGTATCAAGGCAATGACGAGTTTAAACTCTTGTAAACTGGATGTCTTTTCACTTCCACATTGTGAACAACATTATTTAGGTCAATGACATTTATGGGGTTATTTATTTTGATTATTTCTCTGATTGTACATTTAAAGGGGAAATCACACTTTTTTGTAAAAAAAAAACTAGAATTTTTCCATGATTTCTTAAACCCCCATGGTGTTAAAAGTCCAAATAAAAAAGTACTCCAACTCAGACCTGCCAAATACACGTAGAAGTCAATGGCAGGTGTCCCAAAGATATCCTGCTCTGCGCTGGGTTTCCAAAAAAGACGAGGTATTCGGGTATCAAATCCAAATAAATTGCTGTGTTCAAGAGCCAAATGCAAAAAAAAGTAATGGTATTTTCATGATTTTATCAAGACATTTTCTGGAAAATTAAAATATATTGATAAAATATATTTGTTTCATATATTAAATATGCAACCTTCCTTACTGCTGAACATCCAACATCTACTCTAAGTCTGAATGCTGAAGTCTGTCACTCAAATGCTGTATATACTGTAAGTGCTGACTGTTTTACTTCCTTGGTGCCATTTAATCAGTGTGTTCTGAACGTTGCACCTTAAACTTTAATTAGAAAAAAAAAACAATTAACTAGTAAACATAAAAGGTGCATGAATTGCCTAAAGCATCTTTGTAAATTAAGTTTAAACATGAAAAATAGTTAACAATTTTATAATTTATACACCATAGTTGAGACCTGGGATCTCCTATTTGACAACAGTATGCAGACAATTTTCTTTTTATTCTGGCCATTCCTTGCTTGGCATGTGGTTAAATTACCACTGGTATGAGGTATTCAGGTCATCCATTAAATCCCTGCAAGAATTCACACTGAGTGTTTCAGCCCTTGCCACCCAGCTGGACCATAAACTGCACAGCCTGTCTGATAAAGAGCCTGTTAAATGCAGTTAATTCTAGAGATCAATATTACATCTCACATTCCCTTGATGATTAATCAAGTGTCGCCAGAAAACAGCAGCTGAACAGATTGCTGATAAACAAATCACACAGCCAATTTCTCCTCTAGCATGAGGTTTGGGTTGGACAAAATTTCTGACAGGTCTTTAAATAAAATTGCCCTACTGCAGCAGCTAAACACATTCCGAAGAATGGAATAGATTAGCTTTTCCAATGCAACAAGCCAAACAGGGACACTGTTCTATCAAATAATGCCAGCAGTCAAACACAGAATGTTCTTAGCTCTGGGAAACCTTTTTTTTTAAATAAATGAGCACTGAGATACATCTGCAGATATGAAGCTGAGCTACAGAATAGAAGTGAACTGCTAAAAGACCCCCAAGCTTAACTTCACCCCATCAACCAACCAACAGGCCATTAAAGCATTCTTAGACTTGCATTGTTTTTTCAGTTCCTGAACTGGTTGGCGAAGGTGAAGAAGTCACATGTCCACAGGATTTCACCTTTCTGCCAGATTTTTGTTGACTTAGATGAAAATAAATAAAATCACTCTCCATTTTAGCAGGAGGAGAAAAGAGCAAAATTGCCTTCACACCAGACATGTCAAGTCTTTTCTTACAGTGAATGAAGAAATATTACATATTGTTTGTTTACTGTATCAGCTTTTTTGTGAAAAAAGGCTTTGAAATGTGCTCTGAGATGGAAATTCTACTCTTGTGCTCTGCTTCCAGCCTGAGAGCTAAAGCTGGCCAAATCTAATGCAATGATTAAAAACAACCTGGTCTCTCTCTCTCTCTCTCTCTCTCTCTCTCTCTCTCTATCTATCTATCTATCTATCTATCTATCTATCTATCATCAACACTCTTCTTCAAAAACCAGTCCAAGGGAGCACCCATCCAACTCCTACTTTTATAGTTACATGAGCTGGGCCTCTTATATTCCATTTCCCTGTTTATTTTCTTAATATCTCTTTGTCTCTACTTTAATTCAACTCTGTTTTACTTTACTTCTTTTAGCAGTAAGTCCCACTGTCAACTTCAAGCATCAATGGTTCAGGAACTTGCTTAGCTCTGTGATTGCCAAACATCTTTACTTAATTTTTCAGGATTCATTGAGGTCTGGCATGGTGCAGATAGACGGTCTATTCAAAAAGGAATCCTGTTCTCAGCCTCTAAACTATAGGCCAGATAGTCTGACGTTGGTGGTAGGAAAGCTTTTCGAAGGGTTAATAAAGGATAAGACACTGGAATTCATAGCAAATAATACTATGAGTTTTTGCCAGCATGGTTTTATGCAAAATAGATCTTGCCAGGCTAACTTAATTTCTTTTTATGAGAAGGAATTCAGGGACCTCAATTCTGGGATGGCAGTGGATGTGATTTACTTAGACTTTGCTAAAGCTTTTGATACAGTGCCACACAGAAGGTTACTGGTTAAATTAAGGAATGTTGGCCTAGAACATAGCATTTGCACCTGGATAGAGAACTGGCTAAAAGATAGACTACAAAGAGTGGTGGTAAATGTAACCTTTTCGAATTGGACCAGTGTTGTTAGTGGGGTACAGCAGGGTTTTGTACTGGGTCCCTTGCTTTTCAACTTGTTTATTAATGACCTGGAGGTGGGCATTAGTGATGGGCGGATTCGCGGCGAATTCGCGCGATTCGCCGCCGGCGAATAAATTTGCGAACCGCCAGCGAAAATGTGCCAAAAAAATTCGCTGAAAAAAACGAGTCGCACGTCATTTTTTGACGCGACACGTGTCAAAAACATGCCGCGACTCGTTTCGCGAATTTTTTCGCCAATTCGCGAATTTCACTGGATTCGCCCATCACTAGTGGGCATTAAAAGTACTGTTTCTATTTTTCCAGATGAGACTAAATTGTGCAGAACTATAGGTCCCATGCAGGATGCTGCCACTTTGCAGAATTATTTTGCAAAGTTGGGAAACTTGGCAGGAAACTGGAAAATTAGGTTCAATGTTGATAAATGCAAGGTTATGCACTTTGGCAAAAATAATATAAATGCAAGTTATACACTAAGGGGCAGATTTACTATTGGTTGAATTTTGAATTGAAAAAAATTTGAAATTTGACCATGGGAATAGTTAGGGAATTAAAATCCTTCGAATTCGAAGGATTTTACCGCAATTCGATTGGTCGAACGATCGCATTATAAAAATTCGATCAAACGATAAAATCGTTCGAATCGATCAATTTGAACGATTTTAACCATTCGATCGAATTTTTATAATTCAACCAAAATTCGCCAAAGGCACTTCGGTGGTTTGAAACTGGCGAACTAGGCAGTCGAATAAAAACTTAGAGTTGAAGTAATTCAATAGTCGAATATTTGAATAATTCGATTTGATCAAATTCACTATTTGAATTTACCTAATTTGTATATTCATAATTCTAATTCAAATCTTTTTTGAAAATTCGATCGAATTTTGAATCATTCATGAGAATACATGTGAATTTAGTAAATCTGCCCCTAAATGTCAGTGTGTTGGGAGAAGGATCTTGGGGTTTTTATAGATAACAAGTTGTCTAATTCTGGGCACTGTCATTCTGTAGCTACTAAAATAATACAGTTCTGTCTTGCATAAAAAAGGGCATAAACTCCAGGGGCTTACATGATTTCTTGGACAGACATAATATCAAAGGCTATTGTGATACTAAATTGTACAGTTAGCATAGATATGAGTATATATAATTTACGGCAAAGAATGGTGGGGAGTGTGTATGGATGCTGGATTTTATTTGGAGGGGTTGAACTTGATGGACTTTGGACTTTTTTCATCCCAATTTAACTATGTAACCATGAGTACTCATCAGTGCCTGCTAATTGGAGGCACTGTGCTGTAAATTCCAGTTCCCAGTATCTTTCATATGCAAAGAGAATTCAGGGTCCTCAATTACAAAGGGTTAATTGTTTTATTTATTTAAGAGAATGTACCAAAATAGGGTTATACTAGCTTACAGGTACCCCAGTGGTTTTCGTTTCAGTTCAATATCCCACTGGAAGTTCATCCTTTGGTCAGAGCCATTCAGAGCCCATAAGTTACAAATAGTGCCATAAAAAAATACACCACCGGATAAGTCCTTCAAGAAGATCTCCAGTGCTGCTGCTCCAAAACATCCCATAAAGGCCAAGTCCCATGTTGTGGGAACCACTGACCTACACCAATGATTAAAATCTGCAGCTCAATATAATACTGAAACCAAGGTTCATTAGACACTGACTACAGGCAATGCTATTATGCAGTAAGTATTAGACTTTTTACTATAAGTTAGGGACTGCCATATGGGGTTTACCTTGACGTGGTATGGTGGCTTGTCAACTTTATGATCATAACTTTGTAACTAAAAATCCCCTGTTTCTGTAAACATATGCATTAGCAATTATATTGAATTATTTAGGAGACAGGGGCCCAGGGATTGTGCATAGTGCACACCCATTATATTTAAATATATTTTGACTTAGCCTTTGAGTGCTCCCACACCCCCTCTTTGTCAATATAATATACCTTGACTACTTGTATAAAATCTGTGTTTCCATGACTAAATATACAATTGTTTCTTTGGCAATTTTTCTCTACAGACCATATCTGAATTGTATTTGTTGCTCTGTAACAACACAGTATCACACAGCGCCGGGCCAGACTGACCAGTTGCCCTAGGCCATCTGGCTGGTCTAGCACACCATAGGCGTGCGCCCCCCGAAAAAGATGCACGCGGAAAAGGTGCGCACGTCCAAAAAACCATGTGCGCTTATGCGCAAAAACGAAGCGATGAGAACAAAACTCTGCCTACCACATGGCCTGACCCTGATCTCACATAATGAAACATACAAATATAATCATTTTCAAAATCATTTTCAAACACATAAAAGGGCTGCTTCTTTCCACACAAAACATATTATGATGACAAAAGGCTTCAGGGAAAATAGTAATTATTTTAATGAAAATTTGCTAATATTAAATGTCCTTTGCTACTTACAAAGAGGAAAACAGCAATAGAGGCTTTTAATCAGCATATGACATCCGAGGCTGTTGGAAGTTTGCGTTTATCAATGAAATAAAATGTATAAGAGCGGAAATAATCATTCTAAGCATGGGTTTTTCTGAGCCATTGCTTTTAAAAGACAGGGAACAAGGATGAGTGCAATGTTGTAATGTTTTCCCTGTTAGATAGGGTTTTCCAGACACAGAAACAAATGTTATCCATTTGTAATTAATTGAATGTTGAAAAACTGGAGGTACAGGTATGGGATCAGTTATTTGGAAACTCATTATCCAGAAAATTCTGAATTACAGAAAGCACCCTCCCATAATAACATTTTTAAAATAATTTCCTTTTCATCTGTAAAAAATAAAACAGTATCCAAGCTAAGATATAATTAATCCCTATTGAAAGTAAACCAGCCAATTGTTTTTTTTTTTTTTTAGTACAAGATTTTTTACTAAATGTAAGATATGAATATCCAAATTATGAAAAGAAGCATTATCCAGAAAACCCCATGTCCAGAACATTCTGGATCACAGATCCCATACCTGTAAAATATATTGAGTAGAAACAAGCATAGGTCTCAAATCCGCGAATTAACTTTCAGGACTGTGCTTATGTAGGTAGTACAATAGTGTCTTTCCATATGATATGGGGTGTTTTGGGGCCCCTTGCTATCCTGACGTGGCCTTTCTGATGCCACCCCCATGCAGCCAGCGCATACCATTTTTAACGCATTGAAAAGGTGCTGCATCACTAGCATGGAGAGTGCAATTGCGATTTTATAATAGGAATTTCATCCTCTAAAGTAACCAGGATCTGCTTTTTTGCCTTGTACCTTGCAGGCTGTGGCCCCCTGGGCCGAGTTTCACTTTAACTACAATATCTTACAAACTCTTGGGATTTCAGTAGGAGCCAAAGATACTGGAGATGTATTGTTTACTGATCACATGATGTACAGTGGTATCAGTATCAGTTAATGTAGAAAAAGAAACATTTCTCAGGTTTGGTAACCAACAGCAACCAATTAAATATGTGAAAAGTTAAATATTTGATTTCAGTAAAGGCTAATTGGAGCTAATAGAAAGTTAAACTTGGAAAAGAAACATTTTGTAAACTTTGGAGATTTAACTTTTTGTTGCGTTAATTAAATTTACAGGAATCTTCATGGAGCAGGTAAGCCATCTGTAAATGTAGTGCTACAGTACTGATAAATATACTAACTATATCTCATGCATTTACACACTGCCCCATGAACAGCCTTGGTACAACATTTGACTCTACTTTCAGAATAGCAATGTTTTTCAGCATAACAATAACAAAGTGAGGTAGAAGTCACTAAATTATCACTGTGATGTAGGGTGGCACAAAGGGCTGGCCTTTAGAAAGTCCAACGTCAGAGAAGAAGCTGGCTTACTGAGCCATGTACAGCAAACTGGATATTGGGTCAAATTAAATTCAACCATTTCAAATTATAAATTGATTCATTCCCAAATGTCCTCAAATATAAACATTAAAATATATCTCTCTCATTGAACTGAATCAGGGCCATTATTAAACAACAGTCTGTCAGTATGTACTGTAAGAAATACTTTTTTTATTAATCACTGTTGAGAGCAATAATATCATCTCCTCTATTCCCCAGTAATGTCATGTCCCAGGTCCCAAACTCCCTAGTCTCACTGCTATTCCACTACCAATATCCATAAAAGTGTTAAAATATTTCTTCCATTGCAATAATTTCTTCTTCCCATATTAATACTCCAGAATAATAGCTCTAATGTCTGTTTGTGATTGAAGTTTACATTGTTGACCTATACCTCTGATGTCCAACTGATTTAGAAACTTCCACCGTTGCACCCTATTTGAGCTTTGGCCAAATCTCAGAACCTGTCATCATATTGTGATGCGATAACGGCTTCTTCACTTCCAATCAGTCTTCCCTTAATTTCACTCCAGATGTTGCTTCAACCAGGTTGTGTTCCATCAATCACATATGCTGGGCAACTGTACATATATCTGTTCTCTCCCTCACTTCTCAACACAATTAAATTGAAACCTCTCCAATGCCAAGACTTTAAGTCTCTGAACACTTCAGATAACTTTGATTTCTGCCATTATCTCAGAAGTTTAGCACTTCAGTCCTCCAACGGTTATTTCTTATCTACCTCTATCTTAACTCTCCTAACCCCTTTCAGTTTCACCTTGAAGATTTCTTTTGTGCTTTTACCTGCATTTGGGATTTCATGATATATCTTTTCATAGTCCCTATCTTCTGGCAGAGATTCAAATGTTCCTTGTAGTTTTCAATTAAACCTATGTGACACCATTTATTTACTCCTAAAGGAGCACAGACAATAAATCTTTGGTGCTTGAAGATTCCTGTTTTCACTGCATTCCTGAACAACAATTGGTTGTAAGTCCTAAAGGCATCTTTTGGACTGAAATGAGGTTCACTGTATACAGGCATGTTTATTCTAGGCAGTGTGGCACAATTTGTTCTACATCACATCACATCACTCTTTTTTCTTCGCCTTAACACATTCCTTCCCACCTAAACACAGCTATATGTAATTCTGTCTATCTCTAACCTACTGTAGACCATTGTTATCTAAAGAAAAATTCAGATTCAGATTGCTGTAGTTATATCTCTCTTGTGGCTGCTGATTCAG
>CM044438.1:109642469-109673009 GCA_024363595.1 Xenopus borealis
CTGCAGTTAAAAAACACTGCCTTGGAGCTGCTTTTGATTCATTTAATTTTGGAGGATTTGACCATTGTTATCTGACTACTGGTCATTAAGATCCCTTGCCATGCATGTCCTGCTCTTATAGCTCCAAGGTTTCCCTAAATGGATGCACTAGAAACCATGTTAAAGTGTTTGGGTGTGAGTAACTTAACTGAATATGTGCTCTACATAATGTCCATTTTAGAGCTCCAACACTTGCAAATGCATTAGTAATTGATCCATAATGCATACTAGCACATGCTAATGTCGTTCCTCGATTACACAATTGCTTAAACTTACTCCTCTGGTTACTTATTGCATTTAAATGAATGTCCACTGTCTCATACTAATGCTCATGTCAACCCCTGGCATAAGATACTATTGTCCATAGCTTAACATAAGTGCACAAAGCCTCATACCAATGCCCAAAATTCCAGATGAACATGTTGCCTCTTTATAAATAACAAGATGAATAATAATATTAAACCCATATCTACAGATTGGCTTTGTTGCATATTACTACACACCAGAGTGTGGCTCACGCCACATGAATGGCTCAAAGCAACCAGTGAAATTATGCAGGGCTTCAAGGTGAGACAATCGTCCTGCTCAATGAAAAATAACTAATGAGCCCATTTGTTCCTTGCATCAGGAAAATATAGAGGAAGTGAAAGTTGATAAATATTTCACAGTGCCAAAATTAAATATGAAAATAGGAAACATTCAATCTAAAATATCTGAATGATTTATGCAGTGAAGAAACAGCCAGTGGGGAAAAACAGGGGAGCTATGAAGAACAACACTTAAAAACAGAAGAAGAAATTAGAAAACGCAGTCATTTCCAATAAAGCAGAGAAATGTAAATTCTGATTAATATTATTATTTGGGTGCACTAAAAAGAAAAAGCTATAAATTCCATTTGTACCTTGCAAAATGATCTATGTATAATGCATGATATGAGTAAACTAATCACTGGAAAGATTACAAGTTATTTGACCCAAATAAACATGTTTGTATTTATTATTTACTAGTAACCTGCCCTTCATGCATGAATTTGTTTTGTTTTTTTCTTCAACCATTTCCTTTCATAAGGTCCTAGTATGATCCCATTTGTATGTGTCTGTGTCTATCTTACTATCCTGCCATCACTATTTCTATGTAATTACCCTTTCACTTCTACTAATTATCTCCCTTTCCAATATACCAATTATATCTGATACCTTGCCATGCAGTATTAATTATGTTGCTTACACTGGGTACATCCCTTCACTGGTCAACTAGAGAAGAAGGCCGCAGCCACAATTAGTGTGGAAAACAATAAGCAAATATGATTATATGATTATTTCACTTGGCTTGGAGATTGTCCTCATGTATATTCTTGTCAGAAGTCACACAATATTCAAGAAATTATGGCACCTTATTGGCTCAGCCCTTTTGTTCTTACTACCTGTTCTCTAGTAAATGACCTGAGCTTTTTCTTTTCTTGTAGAAAAGGGTCCCTATAGGGGGTTTAGAGCCCTTGCTTCAATCTACCAGCATACCGGCATACAGTTTGTGTGATAGTGTCTTCAATCTTAAGTTTTAGGGTCCTGATGAAACCCCAACACTTCACCGTTTTGTTGTTATTTTTTTGTGGTGCTTAAATCCAATACAGAATCAAATTTAACCTCATATCCTTTTGCCAGTGAATAAAACGAGAACTGAAGAGTTGATAACTTTATTGTCAATATTGTAGTTTGCAACTGAAACACCAATAATATGTAAAATATGTGGAGCTTCCTCTACAGATTTCTTTATTCTTGGTGTCTTTTTTGATCTTTTATTCTGACAAGGTGTTCTGAATTGCTTTACTTTAGAGTTATCCTTTTTTTCTTGCTTGATAAAAATGTATAACTCATCCTTTCAATTTACAATGACACTTCTGCCCTTCTGTGCCTTATTCAATAGGCATATCAAGAACAGTAATTTAAGTCTACAATTGCTCAGGCAAAATTAGCAGGTGAGAAACTTAAAAGAGCCCTCTTGCCCTGTTTCTATTCGGCATCTCAGTTCCTGTAGAATAAACGGTGCCCTTTCTGTACCCTATCCTGCAGTTTCAATGCCATGCAAACATTTCTGCTTGTCTCTCTTTATGCTTCATGACTGCTCAAATTAACTTCTAATCAGTTAACAGCAGACTTCCAATTACAATCTGCTTCATAATGCGGCTTGTCAAAAGTTTCATCATTTTAAGGATATTCATGGAGAGTGTAATTTCACAGTAGAAAAGCAGCCTGAGGTTTCAGTCTATCTTTGCAGCCTGTACCAAGCTATTTCTGCTCCTCCCAGTCGTCCATAACATAGAAGTTCCATCCACCTCGGGGATCAGAATACTGATTTAATGCCGAAATGGATCATTTTATATAAAACTCAAGTCTCTGGCAGATCTTGCTCAGCAAATAACCAGGGAGCTAATTTTTGCAATTAGCTCATAGACATGTCATTCAGATGTGAAATTATCTGGTGTAATGTTGAATCATACTCTAGAGTTTTAACACCCCCAGCAGAACAATTATTTCCATTTTCATTCCCTTTAATTTTTGGTATATATTCTCAGACACAGTGCCGCTTCAATATCCAAAGCAATATTGGTATATCTCTTGTGTGTTACTCCACATAAGAAAGGACAAATGACATCTGCAATTGTGATATGACCGTGACAACATGGATACAGCTTGTGCTTTTATCACTATTTTCACTGGGAGGCAGCAAAAAGATCAATCAATTCATGCAACATAAAGGGTTTTTTTTCCTTAATTTTTAGACTTATTTGACATTGCCTTTCTATTGAGCTCGCTGCACTAGAAGAGGGTGAATTTCCGTTTTAAAAAATGGAAATTTGTTTCTTAAAGTTATCAGAGGAGCAAATTCACTAACATACAAAGTTGCGCCAGCGAGAGCTTCACTGCACGAAGTTTCGCCAGCGTTACACAAATTCACTAAAAATGCGAAGTTGAGGCTCAGGGAGGCGAACAGTAGCAAAGGCAAAGTAGGGCACAGTAGGGCACAGTAGGGCACATGTATGTGTGCAATTGCAGTGAGCAATGTCCATCTTCAAATAAAATTGATATATTCTTTTTTTTCTCCACAGAGCAACATTTTATTTCCCAGGATTCCAGCATATCTGCAGTAATAAGGGGTGATGTGATTTAGTGAAACTGTGCCCAGTTCACTAAAATTAGTGCAACTGCTTGTGCATATTTGTCACACATTGGACACATTTGCTGGAAGTCGTCTGGTGCTGTTTGCAGTGTTCTGCATGTGAGTGATATCTAAACCTTAGTGTGCTGTGCCTTTGGGGGTGTGAATGGAACATTTGGGCCATGAAGTAAACCCTGGATCTACTGCCTAATCTGGAGGTGGTGGTAAATCCAGAGTTCCTCTACATCAATAGTCGCAACAGAACTGAATTTATATTGGAAAGCAGTAGGGATTGAGCGGCACTGAGTGATACTATATGGAAATGCGAGGAGAGAATTTTGATGCAAGCTTTTTAAAGGAAATTTGTTTAACACCCAACTATGGGAAAATTGTGTAATCTGCAACCACACTTGCAGATGTGGTAAAATTAATTTATTAATAAAAATTAATGTAAACAAGTTGCCAGGGCCTGATAGTAGACACCCACGGGTTCTAAGAGATCTTAGTTAAGTTTTAGGCCATCCCCTATTTCTGATTTTCTCAGATTCACTTTCATCTGGTATGGTGCCTATGGATTGGAGGAAAGCTGATGTCATCCCGATATTTAAAAAGGTATTATGATCTCAGCCTGGCAATTATAGGCCAGCAAGTTTGACATTTGTGGTGGCCAAATTATTTGAAGGCTTGTTAGGTCTTTCCAGCTGACACAAGGTCACCCATTCCATTTAGAAGAAATGAGGTTCCGCCGAAATATTCGGAAGGGGTTTTTTACATTGAGAGCTGTGAAGATGTGGAATTCTCCCCTGAAACTGTTGTACAGGCTGATATATTAGATAGCTTTAAGAAGGGGTTGGATGGCTTTTTAGCAAGTGAGGGAATACAGGGTTATGGAAGATAGCTCATTATACAAGTTGATCCAGGGACTAGTCCTATTACCTTTTTGGAGTCAGGAAGGAATTTTTCCCCCTCTGAGGCAAATTAGAGAGGCTTCGGATGGGTTTTTTTTGCCTTCCTCTGGATCAACTAGCAGTTAGGCAGATAAAAAAAAAAAGTTAAAAAGGTTCAACTTGATGGATGTGTGTCTTTTTTCAGCCTAACTTACTATGTTACCTGAGCTCTAATAATTTGTCACTGCATTCTATGAGATAGAAATATGTTTTCTTCTGGATCAACAAGATTGAAAGTTTGAAGTCTATAGACATATGTCTTTTTTACAGCCTCACCTACTATGTAATAATGTAATTCAACCATTATCTAAATTTCCCTTGGTATTTGATTGGTTCCTGGTGTTGACAGAGAAGAGAATAACCCAAGTCATAAAGGACAAATGTTTCAGTATCTCCCTACAGTATGAAGTGAGTCTCTTTGTCCTCTTTCTTCTCTTATCAAGGGTTTTATATACCACTGGGATACAATTACACCAATTATACACCTATCAATCTACTTTAGATGAACCTTTTTTTTTAGCTTTTAGGATGAAGACACCTCTTACCGAGTGAGCAGATGCTGATTTACAGGAATCAAACCCACTCCGAGGTCTATCCTTGCTCCATATCAGAGTTTGATCTGCACTTCGAGGTTCTTGTTACAGAGCCACAGTCTCAAAGTGATTTGAGTCAATGTGCTGATACAAGAAACAGCCTCATTTTTGTCACTATTAATGCTCCCCTGAGAAGCCTTATCAACACATCCTCTGTTAAAGAGCTGGCTGAGGTTTTAGGCAGTGACACCTCTCTCCTCCTTTTCCTCTAAGAATGGGCATATTTTCAAATTCATACTGATTGCAAAAATGCCTTCTATTTAACCTTACATGGAACTATTTTTAACAAGGTTGCTGAAATTTAACGTAACACATACTTTTACTGTAAATGTTCAACATTTCAATTCACAATTATTTTGGAGCACTATTTTTTGATACAGTTATGAGCACCTAATGGGAATACAATAGGGAAATAATGGTTCAAGTTCCCATTGCTATCTCAGAGTCATTCCTAAAAAGAGGGCAATTTAGTGCAAGTATAGGATGTATTACCTGGAATTCTTATGACCTGGGGTTTTTCCAAGTAATCGATCTTTCCATGCTTTGTATCCCTAAACCAAAATAGTCAGATAGTCGGACCAAAAAAACTTCCTAATAGAATAGGGACCTCTTCCATTGGCTTATATACAACCTCGGCAGGTCTGAGATGGAGTATTTTTGTATTCCGACTTTTTCCATCATCGGTCTCGAAAACATTTTTTTGCCACTGAAAATTTGGATTTTATAGTTAAAAAAACTTACATTTTAGATTTGGACTTTAATTAAAAAAAAACCCTGTCTATTAAAATGTATTTAAACGTGAAATAAACCCAATAAGATTGTTTCATGCAAACGAGTTACCAACAAGTACAATGTATTGTTTTATTATTACAGAGAAAAAAGTAAATCATTTTTAACAATTACAATTATTTGATTATAATTTGGATTAATAAGGGAGATTGCCTTCCTATGATTTCATGCTTCTGAATAATGGGTTTCTACATAAGTGATCCCATACCTGTAACAACAGGAGAGTGCATAAATCAGCAGCAATAATACTAATGATGTTGTAGAAATGGGATCTTGAGGGAGGGGACTTCCAAAATTTCACAGATCCCTCCAATCCCGTGGGTACTTTAAAATAACTTACTAATTTGACTTATAATAAACAGACAAAATTAGTACCTTACAGTTCTGTCACTTCTGTCCTCTAGCAAGTGACTTGCAGTAATATGTTTACAGTTTCCTAATTTTTATAACTAGGAAACAGTCTTCAATGTAGTCTATTTGTTGTTTCTGTGTATAACAATTTTTTTTTTTTTTAAAGTTTTTTATCTATGGAATTTGATAGTTGAAGTAATTTCCCAAGGCTATGTTTTTTCATCTGTACCTCAGGATTTTATTATTTATTTATTATTATTTTTCTTGCGTGAGGTGGTTTCGCCCAATAAGGTAGCAGTCTCTAAGACTGCTAAGACTAGTGACAGGTTAAGCTTCCCAGCATCTAGTAATGGCATGCTGGGAATGTCATGCCTCAGTTCCTACATGCCTCTACAACTGTAAATTCACCTGGCAGAAGCATAGGGGTGAATATTTGTAATTGTGTTAGTGCTGCAGAATCTGAACTAAGCAGTCAAGTGTCATCCTGCCTTAAAAATGCATTTTTTTAAATGCACCAATTAAAAGCACTCCTCCAGCAAAATCCTGCATTGAAATCCATTTTCAGAAGGGCAAACAGATTTTTTAATATTTAATTTTGAAATTTGACTTGGGGCTAGCCATGTTCGCACACCAAATGAGGTCTCAAAATATTAACTCACCAAGTATTAGAAGATGTCATCAGAAAGATCCCAAACATTTATAGATTCATACACTGTTAAAGGTCTGTGAATGGCCACATGTTGCTTAACTATGTCTTAAAATTATTGATAAATATGCACAATATGAGAAAATTTAGATGCAAAGACAGTAATATTTATGCCTGAAATATTTAAGAACATGCAGACTTTTCTTTTTCTGTGGAAGTAGCCATTGTATTGACAACTAGGGGCATTCAATATTATACATGTCTCAGCTTCATGTATGCCAGTATGTTATTTATGTGCCCATTGAAAACCAACTGATTATAGGTTGCATACAATTACTGCTGAATGTATTTGCATGGCTAAAACTCCTACAATACCATAGCATTGTGTCTCTGAAATAGCACCATTGCCGTCTGTCCTTCCACAGGCCCGATGCAATAATCAGAACATTCTCTCACAATCAATGATCACTTCCCTGTTGGTCAATCACATACATACATACAGTCCTTTTTAACATTGTTGTTCTGGCACATGTCTCTGAAGACCTACAGTATCTTCTGGTCTAAGCCATGGGAAAGATGCAGGACCCCTGTGCTGTGGTATGTATGCACTTTAGCAAATAGAAAACACATTTGTAGCACAGGTTAAGTATTTCTTTTATTGGACAAATTTCATACCATTGTCAATAGTTCAGCCAATGAAAAATGCAAATGAAGCCAATGTGACAATTTGAGCAGACATGCAGTTCATTTAAATGTGCTTGTGCTATTATATGGATTTATGAGAAATATTTCTATCATGAATTCATCACTAGGGCAACTAGAATAGAATATGAAAGGTACAATTATACTAATTGCTGCATATCAGAAGTCAAAGCATTAAGAGTTACCTCTTTAGAAGACTTGCAGGCAAATTGATCTTCTCTTTGGCCTATAGTTGTGAAGTGCTTCTAACTGGTGCTGTACATCTCATGCATTAGATAAATACCTGGCAGGCAGATAGAGCCTGCAATCATTGATTTATAGCCTTTATGAGCAACAAAGATGTTATTAAGTGTAAGTCTTTCATTTATAACAGTTGTGCTTTCTAAGGAAGTGCCGCCAATAGAAAATGATTAAATATGTAAAACTGACATAAAAATGTTTTACGTTGGCCTTTAATAGAGGACATTATTTATTTTCCCCACTAGTTGCAAGTTTCCCAAAGCCCCCTTCTCTTTCTGTCTTTACAAACAGGCTTTAAACCTACCACTGAGTCTGTGGAAACAAATAAAGGATCTATGTTATATATATAAAACAAAAGCAATTATTCCACTCTAAAGTAGAGTTCAATCTTTTGTTTTCTCCAGTATAACAAAATTCAGAATAATCAGATTTTTAAAACCTTCACAGTAGTGTCTACATGTTTTCATGCATTCTATTCATTTTAGAAAGCTAAGGAGGGATTATAACCCCTGCTTCCTGCAAAGATGTGTCCTTGGATTTCTAATAGAGAGCATTGTAAGAATTCTTACCTACCAACAAAATCTGCATTAACTCTTTCTCTCCCATGTCTGGACCAGTTTATTTCATGCCATGGTCCCTCCCTCAGCTGCTAGAGATGAGAAATATAGATTTGAATTATATAGATTCAAATTATTAAGAATAGAAAAGTTGTAATTCTACCCATGTTCAGCATTTGCTGTTACTAACTGTATGAGTTATGTTCAGATGAATTTTGCCATGTGGGATCAGGACACACACATTATTCAAGTGAAAGAACTGGCACAAAACTCAATGATCCTGATGAACTGGAAAAGGGATGATTAAATAACAACCATAAGCAATGTTTCCTAGAAACAGTTCCAGTGTTTAGGTAAAGGTTTTCGGTTAAAGCCCCTACTCCAATATCCTACTATAAGTTATTCATTTATATGCAATGGAAAGGGTGCTTTGTGGACCAATAACTTCCCAGGAAATGGTGCATGTAAAATAAATGCAATTTCCATAAGTCTTGTAAAACACCCATTACATGTAATATTAAAATATTCATCCATTAAGGAAAGATATTTAAAAATGCAAAAGACCTCTTTTCAATAACTTTTCTATAACTAAGAGTTCTCTCTGGGAAAAGAATCATTACAAGAGCATAAGTGAGTGACCAATAACAAAATTAAATAATTGTATTTCATCATAAATAATAAAATAATTATGTAATTACACTAAAACTAAAAGCAATAGGTTATGGGCATTATGCTGCTTCTCGTCCAAGTTCAACCACTAGAGAATGATAATTTTGGTTGTTAATTTAGAATTATATTCATGTTTTATTATGATCTTACTGTAAACTGTAAGCAAGACACAGTATAGAAAGACAATAAAAAAGGCTCTCAAACTTGCATTTTTAAATTATAAATATATACTGTATCTGTCTAAAACACTATTTAGTGGAAATCCCCTTTCTAACTCTCATATAATCATAAGGGAGATTGACAATTCATAATTCAGTTATTTAAATCTATAGTGTGCCCCCAATAAACTAACCCTGCAAGATAAGAGGTCCATGTGCTGAAGCCCCAGACCTGGTGCTCAAGGTAAACCAAACAATAATATTAATGTAAGGAATCAACCAAAGGAATTGGGGATCCATATGCCAATGCCCTGACACTTCACTCAACAGACACCTCAGTGTTTAAAAAAATGGAGATGCCATTTATTTAAAGTATATTGTGGTTAGGGTGTAGTCACCCTGAACCCATCATTTAAGGTCACATTCCAGAATAGGTTCTCTGTATTTTATGTTACTCCAAACTTTAGTCTTGCACAGAAGGAACTGGAGTGACTAAAATCATTATAGTTTTACTGCATTCATTAAAGACAATGTTATCATTCACATCAGTCCCCAGAGAACCCTACAGTTAAAAGTCCCAATCACATTTACACTAGGGTCAATTTCATTTGGAACAAGATAGCTGAGCATACACATGGACAGGCATAGTAATTTATGCACATTTTATTGGAGCACAAAGGTTCTATGTATCTTACTAATATTTGATTACATTCTTTTTGTTCTGTCTGTGTGGAATTTCATGAGTGCCTTCTCAACTATCTTGTTTATGGCAAATACTTCTGAAGGACTAGGAGATGTGCACCTGGAAACCAAATACTCAATTCCCAGTTGATCTTAAGTCTGAGAAGAGTTGACTCAAGGCGATGTTAGGTAGTTGAGGTCCCTAAACCTGCATTGATCCAGGATATCCAACCTGTATACAGTAGCTACAGTTCTTGCAATTACCAGCACCACCCTAAACAAGTCACTGAGCCTGCTGTCACTATTGCCAATACCTTTGCTTTTAGTGATCATTTGTACCTGCTTATTGTTCTTCTAACTCTTGCTTATTTATACTACAAGATCAACTTATACTAATGTAATGGGATATCTGTTTAGCAGACCAAAATCCAAAAATAAAATTAAGGTACCCCTAGCAACAGCTCCAAATTATTTTCTTTCACATCCACTGGTCATCATAGATTCAAATTGTTTCATGGTACAACTTAGGGCTTATGCTGATGTATTTTAATTTAAGTCAAAGCTAAAGGCCATTAAGAATTCCTTATATTTGCTGTAGAATTGTTATATTTGATGGTTTGGTTGTCATGCGTTAAATACAGAGCCAAATTTTTTCTATCATTTGCTTCCAGATTTAATATATCTGTATTTAGAGTGCTCCATTTATTTTTCACAGCTCTGTTGAGAAGCAGTAGTGTGTATGGGGTTTATTCCATTGTATTTTGGATATTGATCTCTTAATATACCGTGCAGCACTAAAGCCTTTTATTAATGTGCATCATAGAAATGGGACTATGTTATTTATTGAGCTAATACAGTTTTCCCATTGAGCTATGACTGGACACGGTACTTAGAGAATGTAATATTGCCTTCACCTGACAACCGCCCTGTCCATTGTCTTTTATAATGATTTTTGAAAGGCATCATTGTTTATTGGGATTGCATATATTTTTCTGGTATGGCTTTTTATGTTTATGAATTGTATCAATACCTGCTTTACTTATTGTTTATTGAAAGTAAATTTGTTAAATGTTTACTCTCTTTATTTGGCTGATAACATGGAATTTCCTTGAGCTGAGAAAGAATATAACTTGGCATCAGGTAGCTATGAGACCCTTTGATTGATTATTTTGTGTAAATCAGATGATCTTTAAATGTTTTGGACATGGGGTGGTTCCTCAATAATTATGCCAATGTGGGACCCTTAACTTTCAATGACATACTGGCTGGTATGAAACTCATTAGAACAAAATAGTTTTTTTTTAGCAAAATACGAAAAGTTCTCATTATTTTTTGAAAAATACTCAGACCAAATCTGCATTTTTCAATAATTTCTTCAAAACATTCCTTGTGTGGGAATTTTTTTTTTTGTAAATTCGTGAAAAAATCTAAATTGTACACATTTTTAAAATTTGTTGCCTAAAACTATAACTTTTTAAATTGATGCTCGAAACCTCTGACATTTTTGGAATTGAAAAAAACTGCAGATTATTGAACGAAACCCAGTGCAGATAAGGATATCAATGGGAAATCTGCCATTGACTTCTACATGAACTGAGCAGGCCTGACCATTGGAGTTTATTATATCTCAAAAAAAATTATTTTTTTTCTACAAAATAATTCTGTTTTTCCCCTTTAAAAGTCTGACCAGAAAAAAATCAGACTTTGATAAATAACGCCCTTAAAAATTCTCAAATTAAATAAAGCAGGCACTCACAGATCCACAAACAAGTGTTTGGGGAAAAAGTATTATTTTATTACTGAACTATAAGGTCTACAGTCTTACGAGTTTGATGCACAAATAGACTTAATCATAGGTCAATCAAAGCATTACAGTGAAATACATACAGTCCTTGCATTTAGGTGCAAACTTTAAAGATATTAATTTTCATTTTCTAGAGGCTGATGAGTCACTAAATTCTTTAGCATTGCTACAAAACAAATAATAGATAAGCTCTAACTTGAGACTTGTCCTTAATATCTTTTTATCCTGCTAATAATCCCCAACAAGTATAAACAAGTATACTAGCAAATAATTAAGGAATGTTTACTGTATGTAATTATGTTTGTAAAGAGAAAAACACTAATGAAAAAAATCACTCATCATAGCTGTACTTTTATAATGTTATGTTAAATATTTCAGATGAAAGCTTTAGTTTTGAACTGTAGATGTTGCAAGTGAAGCTCCTCGATTAAGTGCAATGCCTATCACAGAGACCAGTTGCTGGTGTTTCCTAAATGAAGAGGTTGACAGATGGAACATCTACCTGTTTGTAACAGAGGAACAGATGTTCTTAAACTAAATAGCAATAAGTGAGAGAAGGATTTGTACATGGGATAATACACTGGATATATTTTTTTTAGAACTCAGGCATAAGCAATGTTTTGTATTATTAATTTTGTGCTACTCATAGCCCATTTGCAAAATATTGCCTATATTTATATACAGCACATACCCAAAACGATGTGGACACCTGTCTTTCCAACATTTTATTCTGAAAAAAAAAAAGTATTAATATGAAGTTAGTACTCTCTTTTGTGCTAGAAAAGCCTTCATTCTTGTATCTTCTTGGCACGCTTTACGCTAGATATTGGCTCACACCAGCCTTCCCAATAATGGATCCGCACACACTTATTTCTGCAGTGGGGGAAATCCCCTTTTCTTTTTATTCAACCACCAACATCAACTTCAACGTTTCGGGGGGTACAACCTCCCTTCTCCTGAAGAAGGGAGGTTGTACCCCCCGAAACGTTGAAGTTGATGTTGGTGGTTGAATAAAAAGAAAAGGGGATTTCCCCCACTGCAGAAATAAGTGTGTGCGGATCCATTATTGGGAATTGCTGTTGCTAAGGGACCTTGTTGGGTCAACGGACTACCAGCACCACGGAAGCAGTGAAGTGAGTAAAAATCCGGGAGTGCAGTGTAAAAATACCATAGTACTCAAACCAGCCTTACAATTCATCCCCAGGTGTGGAGTAGGGTTGAGGCCAGGGCTCTGTGTGGGCCACTAAATTTCTTCTACTCCTATCTCTGCAAATCAGTTTCCTATGGACCTTTGTGTGTGGGGTATTTTCTTGCTGAAATAGGAAATGGTATCCCCAAAAGTATTTTCAAGAGTGTCAATGCATCATGTAATAATAATTGCAAGTCCAGTAATTAGAAGTGGTGTTTACATAATTTCTACCATATAGTTTATATAGTGAATAATGGACCCCTCCTGTAAAATAGAAGTATATTATAAGTCACAGAGGGATTCCATGACCGTATAAAAGCACAAGGCCAAAGTCTTTTATGCAGGTCATGGAACTCAGATTAGACTTCTAATATACTCATATTTTTCAACAAGGGGTACTTTATTTATTTTAATAAACAAGTTTTAGTGAGTTTGTTTTAAGTGATGACATCACTAAGAGCCATTAATAAGGCTATAATTTACAGAATAGTCAGGGCTTTGGTGTATTATATCCATTTAACACACTAGAACCATGAATATCCTATAAATGATATGGTTAGAAACAACTCTTAGTGATGCTATTGGTTACAATTGGTTCTTATTGATGTAACTTTTGTCACATGGCTCATGTGTGTGTAACCCTTTTGACACCCCTTTGACAGTGTTACACTCCATGTGTGGGGCTTACTTGAAGGCACAGAACAAACCTGAGCCACTCTGCAGTGGTATTGGGAGAGACTGAGTACCTGGTACTTACTAGCGCAGTGCCTCCACCTAGCGGGATCCAGGAATCCACCTATGGGTGGTCCCACTAGGAATTCAGTAATAACACACACAGTATTGTTTAACTTAAATAACTGTTTATCTAAAATAGACGGGCACCTAATATAGGCAACACTCCTAACTGGTGGCAATAGGGGCTCATTAGCTGAAACAAATTAATGCTTTGGGTGCAGTCTCTCAGCTCTCCAGCAGCTCTCTAGCTTCCTTCTCTGTCCAACATGCAGTTCTCTATGCCAGGCTTTCTTCTTTTTACAGTATCAGTGACTTCCTTTTCCTGACAGCCAGCCCTTAGCTGCTGTGTCACTTCCTGTTGCGCTAAGATCACTGAATAGCTGGTTGCTAGGTAACAGTGTACAGCACACAGACAGGCTCTGTGCTTCTGCCCTTACAGCAATAAATGCATGTGTATTATATAAAACAATTATATACCCCCTGTTGTAAAATATGAAAATATTAGATATCACCTTGGAGTACCATGACCTGTAAAAGCACTTGGCTGTTGTCCTGGAGCCTTTTTTAGGATCATGAAATGCCTCTATTTTAGTTTACAATGGGGAGACCATTATTCCCTATATAATACACAAAAGCTGTGAATATCTTGTAAATCATAACCTTATAAATGGTGAATTATAATGTCATTGGTTATAAACAGCAAGTTCTGATGGCATTTCTGTCACATGACTCACTGAAACTTGTGTATTATAATAAATAAAGTACTCCCAGTGGCAAAATATGAGGATATTAGAAGTTACCTTGGACCATGACCTGTATAAAAACACTCAGCCTTTGGCCTCATGAAATTCCTTGGTAACTTATAATATCCTTATAATTTACAACAGGAGGTACTTTATTCACTATATATAACACATAATAAGAATTTATTATGATTGGCATCCCAGCTTAGAGTTTCACCTTATATGAACTTCCCACAAAATTGGAGGAACATACAGCTTTTTTTGTCAGGGAAAGTTCTAGGGATTCAGGACCTCTGAAGGGATTCAAGGTGGACATCCATAATGTTTATACTAAAAAAATGCATGCATTATTTTCAGCACTTACCTCTAGTGGTACTTCTGATGCTGGGGACAAGACAAATGCTTTGTCTTCCTTACACTTAAACCAGCCTCACTTCATATTATAAGATTTTTATTGATAGAGGTCTACAGGTGTACATGGTCAATGTGATATAACCATAACATGATTTTACACTTCAACACTTAATGGCTCTCTTTTCTTCTTGTCCTTGACTCTCTGGAGATGTGTAAAATATTTATAGGTGGATGGCAGCCTTTTGCTTTGCTGCTGGTAAGAAGCTGTTTGTTCAATGAATTAGGCATTTCGCTGCCTTCTGCTGCCTCTCTCTCTGAGAGTGTCACAAGTTCACAGGATTATGAATACACAGTATGTGCATGTGAACCGACACCAAGAATCATCACAGCAATTATTTGGAGTGTGGTTAAAAAAATTTTTAATTCACTCCAGTGAACTTATTCACAGAAGGTCTCCTATGAACGGCCTGGTTTGTTTTTTTGTGTCCAGCTGCCGAAATGCCATCATTTTTTTAATTCCGAAGAGGGTAGACTTTGCAATGACTTCAGCACAGAAACCCTCTTAGAGTTCTTCCTATAAAGTCCTTTATAGTTCGCTTCACATTGACAAGTGTGCACCCAACATTCCACCTTTTGTTTGTTTATCTATTTCTATTTTTCTCTCAATCGTCAGCTCTCATGGGCTAAGCCCTATCAACCTTTTCATCTGTCTGCATGCCTATAAATTATTTGTAAGACTGACCTTCTTAGAGGGGATGTATAAGCTTTAGTTCAGCATAAGCAACATGAACTGGGCTTGTGCTTCGAATTAATTGAATTTATTTAATGAAAGAAAACTACTGTAATTGATGAATGCTACCTGTGCATAAGTTCTGAACAGATTCTCTAGAAAATTTTCTTAGGTTCAAATTGAAAATTCGAATTTTTGAATTAGTTTTTTGGTCAACACTCACAATTTTGAATTTAAAACCACCAACTTGAATTTCAATTTGAGATTTATCACACCTCAGCCATGGAGTCCTAATTCAATGCTTTGCCTTTAAAACCTGCTGAATTCATGTAGAAGTCAATGGCAGAGGTCCATTGAACCATTTCAAGATGTTAATAGCCTTCCTGACATTTAAGTTTTTTTTCAGAGGAAAACTCAATTCAAATTTGATTAGAATTTTCAGGTTGTTCCCATTCAATCGAATATTAGATGTTCTATTTTTTTCATATGTAACCTCCCATTCGAGTTGTGAGTAAATTCGAATTTATTCAAGTTAAAAAAACTTCACATAATTTCGAAATTCGACCTTTGATATGTAAATAACACCCTAAGTGATAAAGTGGAAGGAGGTCCCCCTATAAAAAAAACTTGATTTTGATTTTGAAAAAAATTCGTTTTTGAGCTTCATAGAAGCTCATATTCAAAAGAATTACAAGTAATACAAGTACATTGATACATATGATTCAGTTTGTTCTTTTGTTTTCAAAATCAAATACTAAAAGGAATCACTTATAAATGCACTTATGCATTGATTAAATTTGTGACTCTGCAAGTCAATTTAGTTTATGGTATACCAAAAGATTTGTCATTTATATTTATTGCCACAAAGTGCTCACAATAATTCTGAAGGGCATTTCATGAAATATATGGAGATATTGCAAATGAATCATGGCAGGGAGTTATGAAATGTTATGTGGATCACAAATCAGTATTTGCAGCTAGATACAGTAATTCAGCTCTATTTCCATTCCGAGACTACATGAATCAGAAGAAATTTGTGTTAAATTTTGATTCATGTTATGATTTTGTTGTAAGTGATGTTTTTTTTTCCACACCAAGGTTTATGTCCGATTTATTGTGTTTTACTAAATATGTTCTCAGTTTAGCATCTGCCTATATTTATATTATGCAAATATGTTACATATGATTGCCATATGGTTGAATATGGTCAAAGCATACACCAAAGTGATGCAAAACCTTACAGAACTGATCAACATAGCAACCGTAACATGCTGCAAAATAGGTATCAAGGGAAAGTATGTTTTGCTTTGTTTTGTAGATGCTTTAATAGTTTCAACTCCTCATTAATTTGGGTTATTATATAATATGTTCTGTTTTTCTACATGATTGTATAATAAAATGAATAAATAAAATATATATATATTTTTTAGTTAGGCTTTCAAACTTAATGATCAAGTGAAGATGTTTAAGGGCCCTGATTTATTATGTAGGTGCTCTAGTCCAGACCACTCTTCTCCAAGTCCACCCCCTCTGCGTTTGTGCACAAACATGTTGTAACAGTATATAAAGCCAGGAGCCCTGGAACACAGCTGGAGAACCATGAAACAGGGGAACCTTTGGAAACCTGGTTCTTCACCAACACCCTTTTGGGGCCCTGAAACTTTCTGCAGGGGAACGGACAGGGCACCTTCACAATTCAGGAAAACCACATTACAAACAAGGAGTAGGTGGAGATGGTATCAGGAACAGATCATGGTCTTGACGGTGTCAAGAGTGAGGTTCGGGGCGCTGTGGAGGCAGTGGTAAAGGTGAGTCCTTTAGGCAAGAACTGGCTGTGCCCATGGAACACAGAAAGGGAAAGGGCAGGAATAGGGTGATGAGGAGGCAGAATCAGAACTGGACCAGATGAAGGGAGCAATGAGTCCACCCTCACAAGGGTGAGAAGTCAAAACAGGAGCAGACTGGGTAGGAGCAAGATGGAGTAGGCGTAGACAGGAATGGCATGGAAAGGACAGAACCATCCGAGCGTAGATCAGGAACAGACTGGAAGGATAGGACCGGATGGGGCAGCATGGTTTGGGAGCAGACTGGAAGAATATGACTGGAGCCAGAGGACAGGAGCAGGAGGACCGGATAAGGATCAGGCTAGGCATACAAGATTCAGAAAGGAGAAGGAAAGATAGGGCAAGGTGCAAGGTAAGGCCAAGGCAAGGTCAGGATTGTAGCTAGGAACAGAGCGAGGTTCAGACTAGCAAAGAAGACAAGGCAGGGCAAGGTCAAGACAAGGTTAAAGCAAGGCAGATCTGTTGGACTACATGCAACAGCATTCATGCTTAAACTTTGGAGTATTAAAAACGGTCACAAGATGGCACTGTGAATATTGTTATTGTCTGATTACAATGATCTATGCTGTTGTATTAATGTACTCTGTTATTTCAGTTTCCTTTCCACTACATTGTCCTTTCCACACTGTTAAATCTGCTCTTTATTATCCCTGAGTGATTCACAAGTAAATCCTTTCCCAGGTTTCCTGTGTGATCATCATAAAGACCACCTCTGCCAACAAGACAAATGTCAAAGCAGGACTGGAACAGGAGTAGGAACAGGCAAGGCAAAGTCAGGGCAAGGTCAAGGCAAAACAAGGCAAGGTTTAAGGCTAGACAGGATCAGAACAAGGCAAGGTAAACAAAGCAAGGTTCGGGGTAAAGGCAGAGAAAGGTTCAGATGGGACAAGGCAGAACAAGGAAGGAGGCGAGAGCAGGACACTTTAGCTAAGGGTGATGCCACAGTGCTAGTGTACAGTAGGTCAATGCTCAGGCAAGGAAGGTGAGGAGGGTTGGCTTTATATAGAGCAGGGTCAGCCCTGATTGGCTGACCCCAAACCACCAATCAGACTGCTTCTAGGGCTGCAAAGACAGGTAATAGATAGTGAAAACCCTCCAGGCTGCTCACCTGGCCCAATGGTTAAGACTCAGAGCCAGAAAGCCAAACATCCTTGGCTCAAATCCCAGCAGAGCCAGACAGACTGCAAGGATCAGAGTCAGAAGCAAGCAGGTAGTAAACACAGATATAGTAACCAAAACACAGGCTTGAGCAGGTTCTGAGGATCACAAGCCAGCTTGGGCAAAGGGAAGCGAGAGAGGGGTGGAGAACCAATCAGAAAGGGACATGTGTGATGGACAGGATAGAGGACAAATAACCACATACAGTAATTCCTATTGTTTTCACTAATGCATGCATGCTGGTGACATCACCACGCTCTACGTGAAATCACAACTCAACGTCGCTCCCAAACGAATCTGTATGTGTGCAATGGAGTAGCCAAATGGACCCACTGGCCAGTGAGCCAAAAGGTAAGAGGACGCGCCTGACCGGTAGGATTCCTTACCCATGTGCTGGGGATTTGGCGTGCATGAAATTTAAAGAGCTGTCAATTTTTCTTTGGGTCAAAAGTGATTCGGATGCAGCTTCACGGCATGTTGCCCCTAAAATCTTGCTGCCCTAGGCACAGGCCTTTGTGGCCTTCCCACAAATCCAGGCCTGTGTATGTGTACAGTAAAATCAAAGTACACAAAGGGGGGTTATTTACTAAAATCTGAAAATTTCTCAAAAATTTCTTAGTATAGTATCAATAAATTAAAAAAAAAAATCTGGTGCAAGAAAAGACTAGATAATTGTTAAAAAATTTGAATTGTACAATTTTTTGGGATTTGATGTCCAATAACAAATTTTTCATATTATCCAAAATCAACAAATTAATCAGATTATTGTACGAAACCCAGCGCAGATCAGGATATCTTCCAATTGTAGATGGGAAATCATTGACTTCTACATTACCTTGGCAGGTTTGAGATGTATTACATTTTTATTCTGACTTTTAGCAGCATTTAATAAATCATGAAAAAAATTTCCTCTGAAAAAATGGTGTTTTCCTCTTTAAAACATCTGACCAGAAAAAAAATCGGACTTTAAAACAGAACCAATGAAAATGTATTAAAATTTTAAATTCTGAAACTAAAATCTGAAGAGTTTCTGCAGAAGTCAATGGGAGGTTATTTCAAGCATTCAAACTAATTTAAAATCTTTTTTTTGTATTTTATATTTGTGATGAAAATAAATACAGTAAGAACTTTTATTGTCTTATAAATTACATTTTGTTGGAAAATGGTCAGAATGTAAAATGATTTCACTTTGCCTGGTTTTAAAAAAAAGGAAACCATGATATTACTCCCATTTGTTCACCAATCACCAGCTCAGACATTTGAAATCTCATTATCAGTATTTAACGGACAGTGGGGAAAAGTGATATTGTTCTACATTCACAAATACATTTTCCGTAAGATTATACTACTTCAGTTACTATAGTCACAACTACAAAGCCTTATTAAAAAAATAATTCTAACACTGTGCATGAGCTGGGTTTATTTTGCACATACTTAAAAACAGACAGATTGTGTGCACAGAACATATCTTTCTTGCCTATCCCTGCATGTTTGCTTTGATCCATATGAATGGCAGCTGTCACACTGCAGTAAGCTCTCAGTATAAGGACCCTCACTCAGTGTGACAGATTTTTGAGATAGGAAGAGTATCCAAGAGCCAAAAAATGTGATATAGCATCTGTTGGTCTAATTTGGCACTTAAATATAGTATGTTTTTTGAGACTTAGCATAGAAATTGCAATATTTGTCTACAAATATTTAGGGAAGAGCAGGAATTTCAATGCATGGTCAGCAATGAAATCAAAGTGAAGTACACCATTCCCTGAATACTCTCTGTGTGTTTCACACCATCTCAAACATTTTAGCTTGGAAAGCAACTTTGTTCCCCATTACCAAATAGCAAAACTCTCATAGAGAAAGGAGTGTGCTTTAAAAACTGTGGAAACTCTCTGTGATCATTTACACAGGTTTGCAGCAACTGGTCAGTGACTGGTCAGTATACAGGTATGTCCAGACAGGGCGTCACTTGCTGCTGTAATAGATCTTACAGAGACTTCTGTGAAGTTCTGGTTTAATATTGTTGGAATTACATATATTACAAGGTATTTGGTCTTTCATATCCAGTTTGGCTTTAAGCTTCGTTTGGAACACATTTATGGTTGATTAAGTGAAAAGCTCAGGGTGATATTAGTCAAGGTCTAGCAGTACAACCCTAACCTCTTTGCAAGCATGTGTTAGTGTAGCAAAAGTAGCGGAAGACCCTCAGACTTCAGTTTGAACCAGCAGTGTAGAGGGAATATTGGTAGCCTAATTATTGTCAGTTAACAGGTCCTCTTCCCTATGTTTTGGGGACCCTTAAGCAAATATTTGCTGTGAGGTCCAACAATATACAGTCATAGAAGTATTCTTAGCTTGATTTAATTCATAGTGACTTTTCCTTCTTGGTTAACCCTTCCTTTTTATGCCATTCATTGTTTTAAGAATTTGAACTTTATAAGTGCATGTATTAATGTGCAGAATTTATTTGCTAATGATTAAATATGACTGATCAGTTCCAAGCTTCACACTTTTTAACTCTATGTTTTAGTACTTCTACAATATGATGAGTACAGAAGAACAAACTCCTAACCTAGATGCATGTTAGTTCTCTCCTACTTTTGAGTTACTTCATACAGTAATTGTAGAACTTGCACCATCTTTTCTTAATGCTTAAAAGTCACTAAGGGGCAGATTTATCAAGGGTTGAATTTCAAAGTGAAAATACTTCAAAATTCGACTATTTTCGATCTTATTAGAATTGTTCAAATAGTACGATTAAATCGTTCGATTTGAACAATTTGAACGATTTGAACGATTTCCATATTGGTTACAGGAGGTCCCACATAGACTAAAACAGCAATTCGGCAGGAGAGACAGTACTTCGATATTCAAATTGTTGAATTTTTTCAATTCAATGAAAAGTCATTCCTAAAGAAGAAGGCAAGAGAAAAAAAATTAATAATGACTAGCTAGAGGAAGGTTGGATCATGTATTTAGGTGATCTAGGAACATGAGACAGTGAGCAGCTTTATTTCCAGAAAAGAATGCTATAATTCACTGATTTAAGGACACAAGTTCACAAACTTAGTGTAGCGTTTTGGATTTGTAGCAAAGGAGATAACCTATAAAAGCTGTTGTTAGTACATGAGTAGTGATGGGCGAATCTACCCAGTTTCGCTGGAAAATTCATGAATTTCCAGCGAAATTCGCGAATTGGCGGAAAAATTTACAAAACGAGTCACGGCACATTTTCGTCGCTTCGTGTCAAAAACGAATTTATTCGCCAGCGGCGAATCACGCGAATTCGCCCCTGGCGAATACATTCGCCCATCATTATACATGAGTATGTGGACAGATTTTGTGCATCTCATCTAATACTGTATTTACTTAACATTTTGAATCTACTGTGGCAACTGTATAAGTTTTTATAAATTAAATTGTTTTCAACTTTTTAAGAAATGCTGACTACCATTTCACTGATACCCAATGGATAGTGCATGCCATATTTCAAGTTTTCCTTTAGGTGTTGGCCATCATCATTTGACACATGCATGTAAAGGTTTAAGTAGGTCATAGGAGTCAACTTCAAAATCCCTCAAACCCCCAAAATTGTTAACATTATTGGGATCTGTATGTAATGATGTTGTAGCTTTTGGCTTTTGACCTGTGCCAGGGAGCACTGGACAAAGGAGATGTTCTAAATATGGTGGCAACTAACCTTGCTTTACAGCTCAGTATCTAATCTGTTTGCAGTCAGTGCAGCCCATAAACTTGAAATTACTTTAACCATTCTTGATTTTTCAAATAATCTAATGTATATCCTTATTTCAGGTCGCAATACACATGGAGGTGGGTTCTTTTCCGGATGTTGCACTAGAGCCTACAGGACCAAGTTATATGTCCTCCATGTTGTCTCAGAACTTGTTGGCACTTTACATTTTGGAGAGACATTTATAAAAAATACAAAATAGTTACTTTTCATGCTGAGGGTGTACAGTATATAAAGGAGACTAATATTTGTTCATTATTTTTGTCACAAAATAAAGAGTCCATAATGCAAGAGGCTTTTGAAAATTGTTCAAGCATCTTCTAATAACATAAGAAATATCGGGACGCAGTTTGCATTTAAATTTTATGAGTCAAACATAACATTAAGCATTTGAAATGCATTACATTCATAATTCTGAATTAACTTGATTCCAAAATCCCTATTACATTTATTTGACTACCCATCTACATCCAAACCTTCATTTTTATATGTAAATTTGAACACAATTATATCAACTGCCCAATTTTTCCAAATAAAGATATGCTGCTCTCTGTTGCCCAGTGATTTAAAGTAATGTTGTATTATACTTTATAAGGGTTTGAATCTGGCAAATCTTGCTGGATTCAGCTAAACACTGGATTTCTTGTATCTTTATAAGACAGGTATGCAGCAGAGTTATACATCAGTGTGACAATTATATCAGACACATTGAAATAGGAGCAATAACATAGATCTAAGGCTCAGGTTATATAGGGAGGTATTTCAAGTGATGGAGGAATGTCTCACACTGCCTCTGCTACATCCCATTGACTTCAATAAGGAAGTGCCAGAAAGTGTATAGTAGAAATTTTTTGAACTTATATATTGTAATATCCAGCAGTTGTTGAAATTCTTGGAAAGTGACAGTTTTTCTTCTCCAGATGAAATAAGCTGTGAAGAAACCATGTGATGTAGAGTGAGCCTAAAAGAACAAGTGGTATGATGCTCAACATAATTAATAAAAACAATTCACAGATTTACTGGGTAAGCAGTATAGATTGTTGTTGGTAGGACTGCAGAGTTAGAAACAACAGACATACTAGCTGGAAGCACTTGAGAAAGAATACACAATACTCTATAAGAGTAAATGGGGAAAATAAGAAGGGCTGTGTTCACTGAGGCAGAATAAGTCAGTACAAGTCTATGGGGGATTGATGAATATGAGGGAGCTCTCTGTCCAGGAAGTAGGAACCAGGAAAAAAAGAACTAGCTTGTGCAGTTTTGAGAGTGCTAAAAAGGAGAAAAGGACCATAGTGAGTGTAATAATTCTAAGGAGCAACACTTTCAGCAAATTCAGCATTTTGCCATCATTGAATGTTTTTGCAAAACCACATCAAAATGCTGTCAGGAAAAAACATGGTGACAAACCACCCACTGACCCCAATTATGGGCGTCCACAGAGGAGGGCAAGAGGGGGCAGTGCCCACCCTGGAATTGTGCCATCAAGCAGGACCAGCTCCCTAGTTTCATACCCCCCCCCCAAAGTTGTTGTTTTTACAGTTTCCCGTAATAGAGCGAGAGGCGCGGTCACATGTCATCCTTCCTCGGTCTCATTGGCTTGTAATGTTGACGTTCCACTGTGCATTGGCAGGTGTGAATACTCCGTTATTTTACGCTTTGAGCATAACATCTGTGCATTCACATTCACACTGTCTACGTAGCGTGTATAGCCGTATTACATTACGCGAGAGGTTACATAGCAATACAGAGGTAGCAGGTAATGTAATGTATACATTGGTGCTGTAACACCTCCTGACGGCATTACGTGTACATTATTAACATTATTTAACATACTAGCCATGTGACAGCATTGAAGATGGAGTTTTCTTTTTGAGAGCCCGTGGCCTGACATTTGTATCATTAAAACTGCCTTTCGTTGCATTCCTTATTGGCCGAATACAGTTCCCTGTACTTCCCCCTCACTTATAAGGTTCCTTGACAGAGCTATTCATTGTGTTTGCTTAAAACGCAGGGTGTTTTTCTTCTGCAAAAAAAAAAAAACAACCTTTTACTTATTTTTTGGTTGAGGTCTGGTTTGGTGCCTGGAAATTGGCCAATTGTTGACGTGGTTCCATTATAATTCTTAAAACTATTGGTCTGTTAATCTGTGGTTGCCTTGGGCTGGTACACAAGCACAAAACATCATCTACAACATTTCTAGTTACTTCTTTAGTTAGGCTTTAGTTATCCTTTAAGCTGCCTTAGTTATACAATTATGTTAGTTGTCAGTCACTTTAAAGGTTTTCCTAATTCATTGTATTTCCTACAAATGTGACACCTAGTTATTTGTAGCCACAGCTTATTCTAGAAATACAGGTTGTTTTTTGACTGATGACTTTGCCCCCCCCTGGAAAATTTTCTGCGGACACTCATGACCCCAATGTAGTCTGCACTGAAAAAATAACAGCTAAAACCCAGAAGGGCATGTCAAATGCGCCATAGGAGAACCAGCAATGGAAGGAAGAGGAACCAAGCAGCGGCGCTGTGGGCGTCTAGACCACCAGACTAAGCCATTACAAGAGGAAGGCAAGAAACCCAGCCTGAAGCCATTGCCAATTAAGCCTCAAGAGGGAAAAAATTCCTTCCTGAATCCAATAGCGATCAGATCAAGCATCTGACATTTATTTAATTAATAAATTAATACCCTGCAGACACTCACTTTATACTGTATAACTGTAATGTTGAAGTCATTATCATGGCTTCCTATAAAACAAAGAATAACTTATAAACTTCTCCTCGTAGCCTTCAAAGCCCTTCATTCCTTTACACCTAACTACATCTCATCTCTTGTTTCTCTATATGTTCCTGGCCGAAACCTCCGCTCCTCTCAGACTAACCGCTTGGTTGTACCCCCCACTTCTACTGCTGTTTCCCGTGTCAAACCCATCTCTCTTGCAGCTCCTTATATTTGGAATGCCATTCCTGCATCTCTCCGGAGAGAATCCTCCCTCAATGTTTTTAAAACAAAACTCAGAGACTACCTCTGGGAGCACCTGGATAACACCTGAACTGGCACTTGTACGACAGTTTCACCCACTGTAAAAAGCACTTTATTACCCCTCCAAATTGTGTCCGTAAGTTACCCTCCCATTTAGAGTGTAAGCCCCAAGGGGTAGGGTTCTCCATCATCTTGTCTCCTCAACACTGTGTAATTATATTTTATATTTATGCAAACTGTATTTATAATAATGCACTTATTGTTACTTATTAATGCAGTGATCCCTTGTTTGTTACTAATTTATTGTTGCTGTACAGTGCTTTGCCCTCAAGGAGCGCTATACAAATAAAAATATACATACATACCAAAAACCACAATATAACAGTGTATGCAAGAAAACATCAATATATGCCTATTAATAGAGTTTATGAGATATTATGAGAAGTGAGCTGCTTCTTCCCTGACATCAATTTCCTCTATTTCTCTGCCCCCAGCCCAGCTTTCCCCTGCCTTAACTCATTGCTTCTCACCCAATCACAGCTGCATCTGATTCTACCAATCTTTAAACATAAACCAGTACAATTTGGCTGCTGGTCATTCGAATCCCTTGTCATGTAGCTCCATGGCTTTCCTTTAGTGAACAATAGCAAATAGCATAGACGAGGGAAGAATAATCTATTAAAATCATTTGATAAATGGTGATATTGTAACTTTCCAAATGGTTCACAGCATTCACAAAAACTTTTTGTGTGGCCGAATTCACAAGCTTCTAAGAGCAGTATCCAATGCTGGGATGATGGGATTTTTAGACACAGGATGATACCTAACTTAATGTATGTGCAAATGTGTTCCTATATGTGGGTTTCTTTTACTGACTTAAATCAGAGATCAAGGCACTCTAGCTGTTGTAGAACTACAGAGTAGCTCAACTGCAAAAGGGAACTACAATATGTCACCCTCATTTTATATTCTGAATGAAGATGGTATGGCAATAGTTATTTTGAAGGAATTTCTGTTTTTAAATCAAAATGCCAATGTCAATAAGAAATACATGTTGTTATTTACTGTACACCCCTGCTGTTTTATGACAGTGACTTTTTCAGAGTAAGACCACATGATGCCATTTTTTATTAATCAGCAGCCATGAATAATGTACAGTACAGCAGCCAATGTGCCCTTTTAGTGCCCATTCCACTGGTCCATGCATCCTTATTTGAGATGTCAAACAATAGGATGTACAGAAACATGGAATGTCTAAAGAGAAACAGATGTGAAACAGCAATTTGGATAATACCTAGAGACACACATTATAAAAATGCAAGAAACCTTAATAGCTTTCTATATTTTCAGTACTGGAATGCAGTCAGGCCCAGACTGGCAGTCTGTGGGTTCTGGCAAATGCCAGAGGTGCTGCTATATAAGGTGCCATAAAAAGTGACATCTACAGTAAAACTTTGTGACATCTATATATGTATATGTACCATTTACACATCTGGGGCTTTCACCTTGGTTGTTACGAATATCTGCACAATGATGGAAAATTTGAAAACCCCTGTTTTGTTCAATCTTGGCTAAGGAATAGTGATGGGCGAATTTATTCGCCTGGGGCGAATTTGCGGCAAATTCCCGTGAATTGTTGCTGGTGAATAAATCTGCAAAAGAACAGGAAAAATTTGCCTGTCGAAAATTCGCCGGAATCTCGTTTTGGACGCTGATGTCCATTTTTGGACGCTGTTTGCTGTTTTGCAAATTTCTCAGGAAATTTGTGAAAAATTCAGCAAAGCGAAATGCCCCAGATTCGCCCATCACTACTACGGAAATATTTCTTGGCATAAGATAGCTACTGGATCTTCATATAACATATATATATATATATATATATATATATATATATATATATATATATACACACACCAGGAAAAAATTTTGGCAATATGTGCCGTTTAAGAATTAGTGACCCCCCGCATCCCAGAGCTGCTTTAGAAGGTAAAAAATGAAACTTTAATTTTAGAAATACAATCACAAATTGAAAATAGAAAGTAATTAGAAAAAAGTCTTTATATTTGGTGAACAGCCTGAAACCAACGGAACTGAAAAAGTGTTTGAAGGTGAACAAGCCCTTTAAGCAACATGCAAAGAGAACATTTTTAATAATGACAGAATATGAGAGACCCCAGGGTGTAAAATTGTTTACATTGGGAGTAATAATATATTCTTGTCCTTGAGCCAGAATCAAAATCCAAAGGGAGATGCTGAACACTGTGCCAGTGGGTATAAGGCAGCTCCATCCTTATGGCCTGCCATAGGGCTCTGTGTTTTAGCCAAAACAACAAAAGCTACTAAGAAATGTAGTACCAGATTGGCATTAAAAGAGAAACTGACGTGTTATTAAGTATTTTGTTTCTGGAAGCCAATTTCAGTCAGTCAGACTCAGCATCCGCCACCTGCCAACCAGTATCACAGTTCTGCAAAGAACTCTATGAGCTGAGCAGAATGCAGGCATCTTGTCTGCATGGTAAGAGACTGGGCTGGTTGCTTCTATGCAGCTTCATAAAGGTGAGAAGTTTGGCCATGTCACATGTGAATTACATAATTCCTTTTTCTTACTGACTTGTCAGACCTTAATTGTCTTGCTAAATGATAGTGAGCAAAGGACAGGCTGTATGCAGAAACCCCCCAGGTCTGCACAATATGTTACCTCTCTGCACATGCAGGTTTTATTCTCTTACGGACTAGCTCAAGCTCAAAATATTCAGCACAAATTTTTTTTATTAATGAAACCTTCAATGGTGCCCAGTTGTTATGGTTTGTAAGTATTAGCATGGAGAATCAGATGTTTATAATATATTTAAACAGTTCTGAGACCGGAGAAAAGCAGATGTCAATCTCAGCTCAGAAATCATTCCTTTACAGCATGGAGAGTCATAATATTTGCTTCTCTACCAAGAGAGGGGTACATTGATTGCATATTGATGCTGAATTTGCAGCTACCCTGCTATAAGTTTTAATTCCTCCTCCTGATTATTTTGGAGACTCTTGTGAAGTGTTGAGGGTTAAAAAAACCCTCAAATTCAACCATGGGAATAGATGGGAATACTGTGGGAAGTAAAATCCTTCAAATTCGAATATCGAATTAGAAGGATTTTACCACAATTCGATTGGTCAAATGATCGAATGGAAAAAATTCGATGGATTGATAAAATCTTTTGATTCTATTTAAACATTCAATCGAATTTTTTTATTTGATCAAAAATAATGAAACCCAATTCAGTAGCTTTGATCTGGCGAACTAGGCAGTCGAATAAAAATTTAAATGGGAAGTACTTTGACTGTCGCATAGTCGAATATTCAAATAGATTTTTATTCAAATTATTTGAATCATTCGATCGAATTTTCAAAAACATTCGAAAATTTTAATTTGAATCTTTTTGAAAATTCGATCGAACTTCGAATCCTTCATGTGAATTTAGTAAATCTGCCCCAAAGTATTCTGAAATGTGCAGATGGTAAAGTACACCATCTGTACACATTGGGAGTACCCATCGATTACCAACACGTGGTGTAAATAGAGGAGTGTGAGCGAGAAGTTTTGCACCAAAAAAAGGGAACAAGATTGCAATTTGAAAGTATTTGAGGTTGTTGACCTACAACATTGTGAAAAATGCTACACTATATAGTTCTATTATTGTCTTATTTTTTCCTTTTTTCCAATATTTCCTCACCACAATTCACCTGTGAACTACGACATGCTAAACCTCCGGAGCTTATTAGCACTGACTCCAAAAAACCTTAAACTAGCTCTTAAATGATTAGCCAAGGGGAGAACCTGAAGCACCCATTAAGTACAATAATGTTTTCTTTTTCAATAACAACGATGCAATCCATCTGTTCACTGAAACATTCCTTGAAGGAGTGGATGTTATGAAGGGTAAAACAATTTCAAGTACAATTTTCCATATTTAGTCACAATCAGCTAATTAGAAGTGATTTGTAGACTCTTTAAGAACTCGTTCCTAGTAAATCATTTTTTGTCATGAATGTAATTATTGCAGCATCATTTAAAAGCATGTTAATAAACACGGTGAGGGATTTTTAAAGCATCTTCCCAAAGAAATTGCTTAAACAATAAAGTGGAATCCTTGTGTGTATAATACATTTAATTATTAATAAAAATGACATTTGGAAATTAGTTTCTTTGACAAATAAGCACAAAGTAAATTCAGGTACTGCAGCCTTATTCCTATCTCTTAGTCATTTTGCCTATCTTTGTTTTAAACTCTTTAGGGCAGATTCGGGGAGATTTAGTTGCAAAGCGACAAATCGCCTCTTCTTCAGGCAACTAATCTACCCGAAAAGCCTTCCCAGTGGCTAGAATCTAAATTGCCAGCGGGATGGCACTTGGAGCTTTTTTTTCTCTGAAGTCACTCCAAGTTGCCTCGTGAGCAAACACTGGATGGCTTCAGAAAATGAAGTGCTCCGAGTGCCATCCCGCCGGTGATTTAGATTCTACCCGGCGGAAAGGCTTTTCCGGGAGAATAGGAGAATAAGAAGCGATTCTTCACAGGGCATAAAATATCCATGAAAATTCTCATGTGTCTCTGCCCTTATAGAAACAATGATTTGAAAGAAAAGAAACATTTGTATGTGCAGGGAGATTTGCTTTGATCCTATTTGTTACTCTCCTCTTTTCACTGCCCATGAGATAAAACTATTACTTCAGTTTTTCTGACTTTTTGGTGTTTAGCCACCCTTTTTTTAGTCCAACAATTGTGTAGTGACCCCTCTAATACTTATAGATAGTTATAGCATAGTGTAAAGGAGCTTCTGAAATAAGGTTGGGGCATGTACCTATATGCTACTGCAAATCTCCTTAAAGTAGAACTAGCTTAACTAAAGAAGCAGCTATAAATGCTGTAAATTATGTTTTGGGCTTCTGTACCAGCCCAAGGCAACCACAGCCCTTTCGGAGTAAAGATCTGTGTCTCCCCAGTAGATGCCCCAGTAGCTCCCCATCTTCTTTTCTGCTGATTCACTGATTCACGTGCTCTTTGCTGCCGTCACTTACTGAGCTTAGGGACCCACTCATAATATACAGTACACATAGGGGCAAATTTACGAATTTCACGTGAAATAATCGAAGTTCGATGAAATTCGATCGAACAATGATCATACAAATTTTTCGTGAAATCATAAAGTAAAATTTGGCCTCTTCGATCATCAAATAGATCGAATGATCAGATATTCGATCATTCGATCATTCGATGACCGAAGGAAACAAAACTTTAAAGTTATTCGACTGCCTACTTTGCCACATTGAACCTACCGAATTGTAATAGAAGCCTATGGGAAGCTGCCCATAGGCTTTTGAGGCTAAGTCCTGCTCGAATACCATTCATACGATTTTTTTCGTGAAATCCATCGATCGGTATCCGATCGTACGAATTCATCGAGAAATCAGATATTGAGCAAAATGATAGCCTAAAACAATTCGATAAGCATTCAATGGTCGAATTACGAATTTGGTCGAGCTAATTATGGGGAATAGTAGTAAATCTGCCCCATAGAATAGAAATGTCACAATATAAGGCTGATTAGTAATTAATACAGATAATTACTACATGGCAGCACAGAAACCAGTGCAATTAGCATCAGAATTTAATAATCAGCCCTGTAGCATCAGCTTAAATTGCAATAAAACCTCATTTTCTCCTGGATAATTAGTGACGACCC
>CM044438.1:109673019-109711541 GCA_024363595.1 Xenopus borealis
ATTCAATGGTCGAATTACGAATTTGGTCGAGCTAATTATGGGGAATAGTAGTAAATCTGCCCCATAGAATAGAAATGTCACAATATAAGGCTGATTAGTAATTAATACAGATAATTACTACATGGCAGCACAGAAACCAGTGCAATTAGCATCAGAATTTAATAATCAGCCCTGTAGCATCAGCTTAAATTGCAATAAAACCTCATTTTCTCCTGGATAATTAGTGACGACCCCTAAGCTTAGCTTCTCAACAGCTGCTCAGAGCCCACTGAGCATGTGAGTGTCACAGACACTTTCCAAGATGGTGACTCCCTGTGACAAGTTTGAAGTCCTGGATCATTGCTGCTATTGACAAGCTGAAACTTTAGGCTGGTGCAATAAGTTCAGTATATAAAATATGACATTATTAACCATGTTCATTTCTAGGGTTTAATTCTTCGTTAACTAAAATCTCATTTTTCCTTTCCATAGGTTTCAATGTATTTTAGTAAAATACCATGGTTTTGCAATATTTTCACAATTTTTTCATTAATACACATGACAGCTACTTGAAAGTGTTATGTTTGGGTTATATTCTACATGTTTGCAGCAGGACTACCACAGAGATATTTATTGTGTACAAAGTCATTGTTGCTGTGTATTTGTAACCTTTGGTCATCTGCCCTTGATCTGCTGATACCATGTAGAGTCTTCTTTGTTCCTGGCTGGGTTTGTGTTGCTTCTTCTATGGGTAAGATTGGGTGACAGTTTACGTACATTAAGGGCAAATAGTTGTATGTTTTAGCATGAAAATTAGTGCTTAAAGGAAAACTATACCCCCCAAACAATGTAGGTCTCTATAAAAAGATATTGCATAAAACAACTCATATGTAAAACCCTGCTTCATGTAAATAAACCATTTTCATAATAATTTTTAAGTAGCATGTGCCAATTATCAGGCAGAGTTCTGTCTTTTTCTTCCACACTTCTTCCTGTTAGAGTAAGGGGCAGATTTACTAAATTCACATGAATGATTCGAAATTCGATCAAATTTACAAAAAGTTTCTAATTCGAATTTCGAATAACTTTTTTGGGTACTTCGACCATCGAATTTAAAAAATCAGTCGATTCTAATGATTCAAATAAAAAAACTATTCAACCATTTGATGGTTGAAGTACTTGACCTTTAAAAAAAAATTTGAGTGCCTCCTTCACCAGATTTAACCTACCGAATTGCTAAATAACCCTATGGGAAGCTTTTCAGCATTTTAAGATCAAATAAAAAATTTGTTCAATTGAATTTTTAATATTCGATCGTTCGAATTTCCTTATAACCCTTCAAATTCGATATTCAAATTTGAAGGGTTAAAATTCATCGAATTTCGAACAAAAATTTCCTTTAGCTCAAATTGCTAATATTTAGTGATGGGCGAATTTATTCGCCAGGGGCGAATTTGTGGCGAATTCCCGCGATTCGCCGCTGGCGAATAAATTAGCGAAACTGCCCAAAAAATTCGCCCAAAAAAATTTGCCGCTCAAAAACGAGTCGCGCGTCGTTTTTGACGCGACGCGCGCCGAAAATGACGCGACGCGTCGGAAATGACGCGACGCGCGTCAAAAACGACGCGCGACTCGTTTTGCGAATCGGCAAAAAATTCGCAAATTTCTCTGGAAATTCGCTAATTTTTCGGCGAAGCGAAACGCGGCCGTTTCGCCCATCACTACTAATATTACCTAACTCATTAAAATACACTTCTTTTGTTTAATCGCTGTTTTACTTGTTTTGTTAATGAGGCTTTTACACCTATAGAGTTAGACACAAACTTGAACTGTGACTATAAAATGCTAATCCCTATTAATATGATAATAATTCCCCAATGGGGCAGCTGCATGAGGTAAAATGAAAATCTTTTGCCTTGATAAAGCTTCTTAGTGAAACCTGCATCGGCGTTCCCCTGTTTCTTTGGTGCTTTTTATGAAATAATTAAGTCTTTATTACTCTTTAATAACAGTCTGGTTTGGGCTATAACGGGTGTGGGGTGAAGCACTGCTGGGTCAAATCCTACTTTACATCTCTCAATCTTCCTTCCGTTCTAAGGGGCTGTGGGTTTGTGGCTTTTTAGGGTTACTTAGCCTATTTTTATATCTAGGGCAAGCTAAATACCAAGGCCACAGCCCCGTTACCCTGTCTTATCTTGGTGGTGTCCCAGGATTTAGAATGAAACAGGCAGTTAGTTGATGGGACAACGCCAATTTCCGTTAATCTATCTCAAGTATTGTGACTACATGATAATCGAACCCACCCCCATCCTTGGTAATTTTTTACACTTCCTTTTTAATTAGATAATGAATTATCAAGTTTATTTATCATAACATTGTATTGCACTTTTGCTATACAACTAATTGCAAATAAGCTTTGACAACCAACAAACGTCTTTCTTTCACTAAAATATGAAAAGGTTGAATCAGAATTTAGGCGTATTTCTGTTTGTGAATATGGAGTATTCCATATATTTTATACCAGTTTACCACCTACTTTTACCCCAAAAATCTCCACTTTTGTGAATTTCCCCCATTGTGTTTGTTCTTACAAATTCCTATTGGGGGCCTATTACATTTCTAACTTTACTGTATAAAAGGTTATTTGCTCTATAAACTTATTCTGGATTTTTCACTCCTAATTTTGAATTGATGCATCAGCAATTGTAGCAATCTTCCCATTGAAAGTATGTTTCCCCATTTGGGATTCCTAGACACATTTTGGCATAAAAACTGGCAAAATGTCCTCAAAAAATGTCAGAAACAGTTACAGTTGTGGGACCTGTTATCCCGAATGTTTGATACCTGTTTTCTGTATAATGGGTCTTTCCATAATTTGGATCTTTGTACATTAAGTGGCAGATTTATCAAGGGTCGAATTTTGAGGGTTAAAAATCTTTAAAAAAATTTCCTGAAGTAAAATCCGAATTTGTGTATCGAATTCGTAGTATTTTACCGATATTCAATGTATCGAATGATCGAATAGCGATCGTCCGATTTCACGAAAAAATCATACTAAACTTTTGATTTCACTAGAAAATCATACAAATTGTATGATTTTTACGAGAAATCGGATAATTTCTATTCGATCAAGAAAAACTTAGTAAAAGCCTATGGGAGCTTCCCGTAGGCAAATATAGAAAAATATAGACAATCGAATACATTTTTAAAGGGCAAGTAATTTGACCATTGAATGGTTTAATGGTCAAACGATTTTCTTATTTGAACCGTAAGATTTATTCGAATCATTCGATTCGATCGAATTTTGCAAATTCGATGGTCGAATTAGCCCAAAAAAAATTTGAAAATGTAATTTTTGAATCCTTCATCTGAGCTTAGTAAATCTGCCCCTAAGTCTGCTAGAAAATCATGTAAACATTAAGGGGCAGATTTACTAAGCTCAGGTGAAGGATTTGAATGCAAAAAATTTTTTTTCAAATTTTTTTTGGGCTAATTCAAGCACCGAATTTGCAAAATTTTATCAAATCGTATGATTCGAATGAATCATTCCATAGAATCAAATGATTCCAACAAATCATATGATTCGAATAAGAAAATCATTTGAACATTGGACCGTTCAAATGTTTTTCGTGAAATCGAACATTTAGAACGATTTTTTTCGTGAAATCGGATGACCGCTATTTGATCATTCGATACATCGAATAGCGGTAAAATCCTACAAAGTCGATATACAAATTTTTCGGATTTTACTTCAGGGAAAATTTTTAGGGTCTAATTCGAGGGTTTTTAACCCTCGAAATTTGACCCTTGATAAATCTGCCCCTAAATAAACCCAATAGGCTGGTTTTGTTTCCCATTGGGATTAATTATATCTTAGTTGGGTTGAAGTACAGTGAACTCTTTTTATATTACAGAAAAAAAAGAAATTATTAAAAAAATCTGGATTATTTGGATAAAATGTAGTCTATGGGAGACAACCTTTTTGTATTTTGCAGATTTTTGGATAACAGGTTTCCCGATAATGAATCACATACCTGTATTATATGTCATGTCCATTATCTAATATATGTTAGAATATGGAGTAGGCTCTTGGTGCTTTACCTGAATAGATGGTTGGCTGAAGGACCTGAACTGAAGGAGGGTTCATTGCTGAATGAAGTAATATTGCCATTATAATATTTAACTTTAAACTTCAATTTGGGAAAAAAGGTAAAAAAATAAAAGAAGGAAAACAATTGAAAAAAGTCTATTTCTTGTGAACAATCTGAAAAGAATTAAACTGAAAAAAGTGTTTGGAAGGTGAGCAATCCCTTTAACGGCAGCTACACTGGCTGTTTATGTGTAAGGATTCGCCGCCGGCGAATAAATTTGCGAAACACCCGAAAAACGCACCGAAAATGATGCAACGCACGTTAAATACGACGTGCGTTGTTTCGATAATTTTTCGGCGAAGCGAATCTGCCTAGATTTGCCCATCACTATTTGTGTGCGAATGTGTACACTATGACATACAGGGCTAGAGACTCACAGGTTTACTCGCAGGTTGGGCGGGTTTTGGGCTGACTTTGCTCCCCCATTTGCCTTGGCTTCCGCCCCATTTGTGATGTCATCGGTGGGGTGGGTCAGTACGGGACTATAAAAGGTGGCGTTTTGGTGCATGCACAGTTGGAGCAATCTTGCTGTCCCAAACAATTGCATGTGTTGAAAGTTTTAGGGACTTTCAGTGCATGCGCAGTTGTTCTGGACCGGAAGGTTGCTCCAACTGCACAAGCACCAAATGCTGCTTTCATTCTGAAGATCGACAAACCAAAGAAGATGACAGCCATGAACTCAGCTGGACAGAATCTGCACAGAGGGGTAAGTAAAAATTTAGGGGCATTTGCCCGGGGTAGCAGGTAGGCTGGGGAGAGGAGGAAGGGGGGTCTATGTAAGTTTGGGGGGTAGGATTTTTTTTAACACAGGGGTTGAATTCTCCTTTAAGAAGATTTGCCCCCAGGGCTTTATGGAAGATCTGTGGTGAACGGGGATCATGACATACACATATCTATAATAGCTGTACACTGTGTAATGCTATACTCACTTTTTTCAAAATGTCTGTACATAACCTATAATCCTTCAGTTTATCTTGCTTTTACTAACCAGAAAGTATGTTTATAGGAATGTGTTTATTAGAAGGATGAGCTTGTTTAAAGGACCACTATAGCTTTATTTTTATTTCTCCAGCTGATTTTGCCTAAACGAAATATTAAGAGCTGAATTTATTTCCATTTGCTCCTCTAAAGGTATTTGTATTCTTGGCTTACAGTTTCTGCTATGCCCAAGCAGTCATTATTTCATCCATTTTGTGCTATAAACAAAAAAAGGATTTTTTTGTGGACATGAGTCAATGTGCTACCATGTTGCTCTCTAGGTTTTCATTACAGTCATGCACTGAATATTGTTTTTTTAAGCACCCATTTAAATTTGAGTATTTGAAGCACCATAATTCCAAGCTTTTTAACTTTTTTTATCTATTCTTTTTGTAACATGTCCAGTCCCCCAATCTGTAGAATCCTAATTGTTCTACTGTAGACAATATGAGAATACTGAGAATTGTGACCTCTCTGACTGGCTCTTTATAAGATAGGCATGGGAGTGATCACTTGCGTTATGAGCAGGTGAAAAAAAATATCATATCTTTCAACCATAGACAGATTGGCCCAGACTTGACATTATCAGCAAGTTCTTAGATAGTAAACAAGACTTGACTACCCTTGAATCTCCATTACAGATTTTTAACAAGATTTACCCAACCTTAAACTTTCGTTTATGGGTTTATAAATCATGACAAAATAAATCTGGGTCAAACAGGTCTTAATATTGTATATAAATATGGCACCAAAGATGCTGTTATCTAGAATGCACAGGACCTGGGGCTTTCTTGATAACAGGTATTTCTGTAATTTGGATCTTCATACATTAAGACTACTAGAAAATCATGTAAATGTTAAATAAACCCAATATGCTGTTTTTTTCTTCCAATGAGGAGTAATGAAATCTTTTGAATCAAGTGCAAGCTACTGTGTTATTATTACAGAGAAAAATACTTTTTAAATGGAGATGGCCATTCCGTAATTACAGGTTTCTTGATAACGGATCCCAACCCTGTATAACCTTTGATGTTGGTTTATGCAATAAAGAGCTGATGGAGAAGATCTAGAATCTGTATTCTATATAGAAGATTTAGAATCTGTAGAATCTATGGGAGATGGCCATTCTGTAATTACAGCTTTCTGGATAATGGATACCATACCTTTATAAAATCTGACATTGGTTTATACAATAAAGAGCTGATTGAGAAGATATAGAATCTGTAGACATATTAAGCTTTTTTGTATTGATTATTAATAACAAAAAATACAGCTGTTAAACAGGGCTGGGCAAATTTGGCACAGGCTAAAATTCGCAGATGCCCATTAAAGTCTTTAATGGGCAAAGACTTTAATGGGCATCAAAATTTTTTTGATGTGCTGAAATTTTTTTTTGACGTGTGTCAAAAGTCTATGGCCGTTATTCAAGTCTATGGACATTATTTCTGCTGCAAAATAAGGCAAGAACATTTCCCCATCCCTACTGTTAAATACAGCACAGACTGACACATGGTACAGGTATGGGATCTGTTATCCAGATAACCATTATACAGAAAACTCCAAATTACAGGAAGGTTATCTGCTATAGATTCCATTATAATCAAATAATTGAAAATGTTAAAACATGTTTCCTTTTTCTCTGTAATAATAAAAGAGTAACTTGTACTTGGTTCAATTGAATTATAATTAATCCTTATAGGAAGTGAAACTATTAATTTTAGGAAAAATCCCAGAAAACCCCCAGCTCCTGAACATTCTGGATTAAAATGTCCCCTACCCATATAAGCAAAAACCTTAAAAAGAATCTTCAGACATACTGATGTGTCTCAAAGATAAGAATAGCCCAGTGATTGTTTCTGGATGTGAAGAATGGAAAGTGAAGAAACAGGGCATGAAAAGTGTAGGTTCCTTTTTAATTTTAATTTTTTTTTTAATTTTTGAGAATTGTCCAAACAAAGCCATGACCTGCCACTAAAAAAATAAAGGATGAGATCAAACCTGTTTAATTGTAGACATACCAGAGATTCTAGTTCAACAAGGAACACATTAAAGTTTGGAAAAGGGGAGAAGAGGAGGGCCAGCAACAAGATGGATAGACTCAAGCACAATAATCATGAGCAAGCCATTGAACAGCTTAAAGACCCAAACATAGAACAGGACATTCTGGAAAACATACTATTCATATAGTTGCTAGGCGTTTAAACCCACTTGACAGCACTCATCATTGTAATAACAATAATATGGCTCTGCTGAATATAATAGTGAGGGGGTTTGTTTTAAAACAGATTAAAGATTGCCAAACAGGCAAACACAGAGGACCTGGCAGCAAACCACTGCAATAAAAAGGCATTTTGTGTGTACTGAATCAGCATTATTATTAGTAGTAGTAATAATGTATCTACTAATAATAATAGTACATTGATTTCTGTGAATTTTATTCAAGTGTGTATAAATATGTACTGTATATATATAAAGATGTATAATGATTTGCCATAGCCTTGCATCTAGCAGTTACAGCCCCTAAGGTTCCTCAAAGGGAATGTCGTTATTTTAAATTATTTGCTATTTAGCAAAGGAGAATGATAGGAGACACAAACCAAGCTGATGGAATATCCCTGGCACATACACAACGACTCTACATTATTAAAGGCAACATAAAAAAGAATAAGGGTCACAGGTTGGCATCGCTGCTTCATAGAGTTTTTGCTTATTTACAGAGCACAGTATAAGGGAACTAATGATGTTACTGCTCTCTCAAGAAGTTGAAAAATGAAGACAGAAAAAGAACACAAGGATTATCAAACACAGCACGAAAGATTCTATAATGCTGACAGCGAAGGGAAAGAAATCTCTTCAGCTGTAGGACAGTCCTGCAGTTCCTTTCTCGTTCTGTTAAAAAATATTCATCTTGTGAAAATGTTGCTTGAAATATTCTAACCCTAAATGGCAGCTTCAGGAAAATCATTTGCCCCTGTTAAATCTGCGTCTGAAATGTAAAACAATAATAATTTGTTAGCTTCACGGGCTGCTGCTTTGAAGGATGAATAGCTTACAGAGTAAAACCTCCATTTATTTCCATTAATATCTGTTCAGTCAGGCGCTGGCCCATGAAAGCTGCAGTAAGTGGAAGGTCAACGTGTGCAATCACAGCCGGAGATATTCAGAAGAATTACACAAATAACTTTCATAGATGAGATACTTTACATGCACACGGATTTATTGCAATGGGGAACAACTAGCATGGGGTGCTATAAGGGGTACAACTGGGCATTTTGCTCTAGTCAATCATTATGGGGATCACTACAGAGACTTTTTGTAGGCAACGGTATTCTTTAAAGGAGAAGGAAAGTGACTTTTACTTGGGGATGCCAAAAGTTAGGTTGGGTCGGTGCACCTGTCAGGAGAAAACTGCACTGGCCTGGGGTTATTCCAGCAAGCACCACAGAGCGGTCGTCTTCCTGCTTCTTCATTCTTCAAATTTCCCAGGGCAGACGAATGCACAGTGTAACAAAATATCTGGATTTTTTGTTAAAGTTTGGTGTTTTGCTCTGCTGCGCATTCTGAGGCCAGAAGACAATCGTTCTGTGGTGCTAGCTGGAAGAATTCTGGGCAAGTATTGTTTTCTCCTTATAGGACCACCAGCACAGGGTGTCAGGTAAGTTAATGCGATTACTTGGGGGTGCCTTTACCCCCAAGTACAAAAGGTCTTTTCTTCTCCTTTAAAGAAATGGATTGTGTTCTAAAAGCCAATGGCATTTTAAATGTATACGAATTTGCATATAAATAAACTTGTACGGTTTAAAGCTGTCTCTACATGGTTGGACATTTGCTGCTAAATTGGGCACTCTTGTCCAGATCAGCAGGTAGCCTAAGTGATTGGTTACGGAGACTTCCTCAACAGTATCCAATTTATTCAGACATTGATCAGACAAGTTGCAAAATAATGCCATAACAAAATTGCATGGCTACAGTCCGCTAGTCTCAAGTGTGAATATCAGTGTGAATATCACCATGTAATTCATTCTCGAACTTGGTCATGTTTTATCATTTAACGTTATAGAGAGACCTTGGAGAAAACGGCCTACAGTCCCATCTAATAACACATTCGCTTCCACAATTAGGGGGTTATTTATAAAAATCCAAATTGTTCTCACTATTTTCTGAAAACCATTCCAACCAAATCCGCACTGATTTTCCCCCCTGTTTATCAATACATTTCCCCAATTTGTTTTCAGCGTCAAATATGAAAAAAATTGTAAGTTTTGGCTTTTTTCAGATTTGACCCTGAAAACTGTGATTTATTTCGGATTTGATGCCCAAAATATGCAACTTTTTCAAACTTGATGCAAGAATAACAAAATCATTGGATTAGTGAATGAAGCCCAGCCCAGTTCAGGATATCTTCAAAATATTAATGAGACATCTGCCAGTGACTTCAACATGAACTTAGCAGGTCTGAGATGGAGTACTTTTTAATTTGGACTTAAAACTATAGGGTTTTAATAAATCTCTTAAAATTTTGTTTTTTTTCTACAAAAAAATAGTTTTTCCCCTTTAAAAATTTTTACATGAATAAATAACCCCTAGTTCCAGCTCTGACACCAGGGGCCATCAGTAGAGATGGAAGATACATTACCAATTAGTTGAATGAGTGTAGGAACTACTGTAAAGGTAAGACAGTGTTGCACTGGAGAAAAAGGCTAGGTTTACATCTTGAATCAAGAAAATGGGATTATCCTTTTATAATCTACAGTTTGGTCATTTCCCTATGGGACCAGACTGTAAATTCTATCCTTCTAAACGGTGTGTTCTGATGTCAGAACGCACCGTTTATAACTTAATGAGTCAGCAGTGGTCACCAACGCCCACTACCTGCCACTTTTCTTCCTGCCTGTCCGCCTCACTTGTCACTTCCTCCATCCTGTGGTGTGCTCACTCATGCCGTTATTCCAGTCTTGCTGCCTTTTTTTCAATTTTCATTTCCTCCATCAGCGTCTCTCTGCCTCTTCTGTTCACCCCTCAGCCTCTGGTCTCGCCTCATGCCTCGTGCTTTTATATGGTCACATAACACCTCGGTAACATAATATCTTTATAAATTACAGTAGGGGGTACATTATCCACTATATAATACACAAATGCCATGAATATCCAGTAAATTATATCCTTATAAATGGTTCTTAGTGATGTCACCAGATATAAACTGAGCTTCGTGATGTCATTTTTGTCACATGACTCACTTAAACTTTGTGTATTTTAATAAATAAAGTACCCCTTGTTAGAAAATATGAGAATATTAGAAGTAACCTCCAAGTTCCATGACCTGTATAAAAGCATATTTGGTCAGGGAACTCCTCTGTGACTTATAATAACCTTATATTTTACAATAGGCAAACTTTATTCACTATAAATTTCCATGATTCTTATCATGGGATAGTATTTATATGTTCACTTACCCCTTCTACCACTGTAGCCACAAGTACAGAAGGAGCAGATTTGAATGTACATATTTACCTTGTTTTAACAGTCTACCAGTAGATGGAGTAGATTTGGGTGCACTTTCTTGACCTTGCTCTAATACCCCTCTAAGCATATTTTATTCAGATCTCAAGGCTTCTTTCTAGCCAAATTAGCCATTCATTTATTCATTTTATTGGAAGCCATTAACATTTTGTATCCATACTTTAACAATTTCATGTTTTTATTAGATCTTTTAATATTATTTTTATGTAAATGCTTCTCTATCATGGCTTGAGATCTTGTGTTCTTACCAAACCTATTTGCTTTATCTTGAACATGGTTCCTGTGTCATCAGCATTTTATATCCTATTGCTTCTTGTATATATTATATCCGGTATTGACGGCCTGGCTAATTTTTCTTTTGTTTGGGCCTTGGCATATCTGATCACAGATTATTCCAGTATCTTTATAACCTATAAGGAATACAGACAAAACAAAATAAGAAAGATATGAATCTATATTTGCTGCCTTTTTAGCTTTCATGCTACCTGACACTTCTCTAGATAAACATATTACCTTTTTATCTTTTGATTTTTGTGACATATTCAATGCAAAGTTTTTCCTTTACTGGTATATTTGTTTTGTTTTCCCTACTGCTGTTTTAGTCTGTAGGGATCCCTACATTTTTATAATTTGCAGGAGATGATAGAAAGGATCTGTAAATATGTGATGTATTCTAAAATTATAACTGTTGTTTGGCTGTTGAAGTCTGGCTTGCTTCCGTCTGAATGCTAGTCAGAGAAGCTCCAGTAATAGGCAGGATGAAGTAAAGAGATTTGGGAGATCTTGTAATATTACAACAAAAAATGAGTGGTGCTCCAGAATAAAAAGGTAAATAGCTCACCAAGTTGATTGTTTGGTCCAAGTGCACCAGTCCCAGGCCCCCAACTTCAGGGAGCGGAAAATCAATGTACAGAGGCAGAGCAAAAAGATAGGACTATCCAGCACTCAGAAGCATTAACAGGGCCAAAATTATGAGTTTAAAAGCATCTTTATTACTCAATTGAAAGTATAAATGCATCACCATAGGCCCTATGCACTTATACCTACATGGTACTTAGTCATGGGCTAAAATCCCACCCACAGAAAATGAACTTTTATACAGAAAACATGGAGTAATGGAGTAAAAATTTAGAATAAAACCATTCATGGAGTGCGGGATAGCTAGATCTTGTATTATACCACAATGGGATACCATTGGCTATACCTGTGCACTGTTAGCAACAAATTGTGTTGAGAACAGCTATTTATTGTAATATATTACATCTAAACTTATAGGAATGCATTAAATCTTCCAACAAAGTTGATTGAACAAAGAAAGCAAGATGAAGTTCTTCTGGTGTCTCCAGTGTTGTTTACACCTTCAGATCTCTTATATTCTAATCAAATATCATGTGCCCTGTGGAAATATATAAGGGTATGTAACCCTTTCTTGGCTGTATAAGAACCAAAACCAACTTGCATTAGTAGAGCATGGGCTACACGTGACCCTCTATCATCAGGTAGGGCTTTCGCTAAGTGGAAATACACGTGTGAGGTAGTAGAACTACAACTCAATACTGCAAGGTGTGTAAAATAACAGGTGTTGGACGCCAGGGGTTCTTTCATAAACAAAAGTAACGGAGTTTATTTACAATATAGCACCACAGGGTAATAATGATACTCACAACCATTGGAGTATAAGCAGCATAGCATAGTCAGAGTAACCACAGGTACAGCAATAGATATCACCCTCAGGTAGGATTTATGATGGGAGTTGATAGGGTCACCAGCCAAGATAGCAATACCTCATGTGGTCCGGATCCCAACAGCAGATTTGGGTCAGGGGTTAAAGAACTCTTCCTGCAGTCCCTATAATACTGAGGTCCCTTCACTATAGGCAAGGTAGAGCCTGGGGGAGAGCTACTCCCTTCTATCCTCCTTGTTGGAGCTTGAGCTGCCCGTGCTATCTTTCCTCTCTAATCTCACCTCTCCTAGAGAGTGCTATGACAGAGTTAACCTATGGCTAACTAGTCCTCATTCACGGGGTACTTCACTAAAGGTGGTAGTACCTTTAGGGCCTTGTTATCTCTGGGGCCTTAACTCCAGGCTCAATGGATCTTCTGATCAGTGTAACTGCTGCAGGCCAAAGAGGAAGTGCCCCTCCCTGCAAGTACTTTTATTACAGCACTGCAGGGGGTGGTCACAACCTGTATCAATATTTTGTTACATGGGACTTAGCCCAGTAACAGGAAGAGGAAGGTAAGGGGTAGGGAATGAAGCCATAAGGGCCATGATACTTATGGGTCCCTACAGGTAAATAAGGCATTAAATGGTTTATTATATGAGCCACTGAAAAAAAAACAAGGCTAGCCTTTCTTCATAATTGAGATATTCACAGAGTAGTCAGATTCTCTTATTCTCTCTTTATTTTGCTAAACTTCCCTTCAGGTACTGGGATCTAGGAATTGTTTTTCAACTTTATTAATCAAATTATTAATTAATTTTAACTTTATTAATGACCTGGAGGTGGGCATTGAAAGTAATGTTTTTATTTTGCAGATGATAATAAATTGTGCAGAACTTTAGGTTCCATACAGGATGTTGACAATCTGCAGAGTGATTTGTCTAAGTTGGGAAACTGGGCAGCAAACTGGAAAATGAGGTTCAATGTTGATAAAGGCAAAGTTATGCACTTTGGCAACAATACCATAACTGCTAGGTATACACTAAATGGCAGTGTGTTTGGAGTTTCCTTAAATGAGAAGGATCTTGGGGTTTTTATAGATAACAAGTTGTCTAATGCTGGGGAGTGTCATTCTGTAGCTACTAAAACAAATAAAGTTCTGCCTTGCATAAAAAAGGGCATAAATTCAAGGGATGATAATGCCTCTTTATAGATCCGTAGTAAGACTTCATCTGGAGTATGCTTTACATCTGTACTCCAGATGTAAATGAGCTGGAGAGAGTGCAGAGACTAAGTGCAACTAAACTGGTTAGGGGGATGGAAGACTTAAATTATGAGGGTAGACTGTCCGTCCAGGTTGGGGTTGTTTTCTCTGGGAAAAAGGGTAACTACACAGAATCAAATTCAGATGTCACCTCTTTGAAGAGTTACAATGTGCCATTATGATTGGATTAGTGGAAGAGTTTATATGCCGAGAGATTCCCATACCAGTCAGTTGAACTGAAAAAGCTGCTCGGACGAGTAGTGAAACTTCTTCAATAATTACTCAGCAAGTCCAGTTGTTTTAGAATTACTTATATTAGATAACCCAGGACCTTGTGTCTCTGTACTGTCTGTGTTGCCACTGCACCACATGAACAGACAGCTAACGTCCTGGTTCACTCCTATGACTATGCTTGTGACTGCAAGTCAAACTTGTTTGTTTCACCTGTTACCAATCTGGCCAAAAGGAATCTGTGTAAGCAATTAGTTTGGCTATAAAAACCCATATTCTGCTTTGATACATTGTCCAGTATAGGTATGTCCCATAGTTCTTGGGTGTATGTGATCCTGTTATTTGACCACTGTCTGAATTCGACCCTTGCTGTTCTGCTGCTTGCACCAATCTGTGCCTGTTCCCTTGCCTGCCCTGAGCTTCCCCTTTGGTCACGTTAAGTTCAGGCAGCATCCCAGTAACAGAGGGCTCCTCGCAAATCCAAAGTCAGCTGCTATAGGCAGAAGTGTGAACCGAGACTGGGACCTTCGGGTTTGCTCTTGGTTCTGGGATGCCATACATTACAATACTCTTGTGTTAATGAAACATTTATGAGATTTATGAGCTTCAGTAAAAGACCAGTGTTATGTAATCCAGCTAACATGCACTATTAAGGAAGAATTAAAAAAACAGTTACTGAATCAATAAAGTATGTCTTCTGTTTAGACAAAAGCGCAAAACATTAAAGACAAAAACACAGACTAAAAGACAAATCTACTTAATTATGTTAATAATAAGCATACGCATGTTGTTTTCTTTGTGTGGGTGATGTGCAAATGTTGCGTACATATGCAGGTATTAGAGAAATGTTATGCATTATTTGAGCACATTGTAGGGAAAAGAGGAAAATAAATTGAAGAATAAATTGGAGGTTAATCTCCCACAGTCTGTGAGTGTTTTCAGTCTGGTTTATGCAAAAGATGTGAAAAATATAAGACTTTTTGCCTTGAAAAAGCAAATTAGTATAATTGAATCTGCAGTACTGATGTGGCACAGATTTTATTTCTCCACTTAAAGTGCTTTTTGCATGAATGGACCAATGCCATCAGAAAGTGAAAATACTTTGTTTATAGTTAAAGAATACAGTAAAGGGTTTATTTATTAAGAGGTAAGCACTGCTTTCTGACCCTTGCATTGTATTTTTCAGTCTGGTGTATGATGCAGGTGCTAATGTGTGGCTTTTTAAGGGGCAAAACATGCTCCTTATTACTCTAGAAAAGGGATTCCCAACCTTTTTCACCCCTGAGCCACATTCAATTGTAAAAAGAGTTGGGGAGCAACACGTGCATGCAAATGTTCCTGGGGTGCCAAATAAGGGCTGTGATTGGCTATTTGGTATCCCCTATGTAAATTGGAAGGCTCAATGAGGCTCTTTTGGCAGCACCCCTGGTTTTTATTCAACCAAAACTTGTCTTTAAGCCAAGATTTAAAAAATAGCTTCTGCTTTAAGGCCACTGGGAGCAACCACCAAGGGGTTGCTCAAGAGGCATTATTTGGATCACTGGCATAGAAAATACTTAGCATCTACAAAAATTATTCCTGTCAGGTAACCACTGAGCACCCAGGCTATCCCTAATAGGTGGCTAATATGTAGTATAAAAGCCAATTTAATAGGGTTATTTATTAACATATTACAAACAATGAATGAATTCTATTGGTTAAATTTTCTTTCAAAAGTGATAGATCCTCTTTAAATACTAAAAACAACGGTAAAAAATCCCTCCCCTGTGTAGGCCCCCCTCCCTCCTCCCCACGGCCTACCTGCCCCCCTGGGGCAAATGCTCCTAACTTGTTACTTACCCCTCACTTACCCCTCCTTTCAGGTCCTGTTCAGGCTCCATCTTCGCCCTCAAGTCACCAACTTTCCAAAAAAAAAGAAGTTTGTGACTTTTGTTCTGGGTATAGAAAATAAAACAAATCATTTTCTTGAACCATTAGAGATACTTAGGTTGAAGATTATACAGTACTTGCAAATTGCAAGTCAAATGTTTTCCAGAAAACAGTTCATAAATCTTAATTTGCTTTTTCATAAACCAACCCCTAAGGGTATACATTCATTAAATGATTATATTTCTGCATTTGACAAGATTGCTTTTTTTTTTTTAGTTCAAATTAAATAAGTAAGATAATTGAGATGCAGGTTTAAAAAATTCCAAAAATAAATGGTAAAGGCAGGGAAAAAATATACAGTCTTGGCAGAAATTGTGAAGGAAATGTAATGAAATTCTTAAATATGAAAACTTTGCAAATTAAAATGTGCCTGTCGCAATGTACTATTCTTCGTTAGGCTTTTATGACATTACAAATCTTAATTGAATTAACTGGACCTTTAACACCCATTTTGTTAAATATTTTGTGGCAAAAATGGTTTTGTGATTGTGAATTTTCATTACATCCACTGCCAACGTTCGCAAAAGCAATTTGGTTGCAGACTTTGTGAGGAAGTCGGTAAGGTCTTTAATCCATCAAAAATGGCACAAACATGGTTGGTAACATTCGCAATCGTCTTTTAAACCTATTTTACACTAGCAAAACATATTGCATTCCCCTTTTAATTGCTAAAAAGTAGCATGCAGTTTTTGCCTCCATTAATGTGAACCATGGCAAACCACGGCAATGAATAAATCTGTCAAGTGCAGCTCATGATCAAACTTTAGTAAGGAACAATGAGAAATAAAATTGTGGTTGAGGAAAAAAAACATAACTGTGACATAAATCTTGACTGCAATTTTTGCTGTGATTTATGCTAATTGCTACAAAACACAATGACACTGTCTAAGGGGCTGATTTACTAGAATTCTGAGTTTCTTTCCACAAATAAAAGTTTTGCTCTACAAATGTGTTGTTTTTTTTGTATTCCTCTAAAACTCAAGTTAAGTCAACATTTTTTAAGTGTAAAAACTACAAGTAAAAGCTGTGAAAGTCCCATAGAGGTAAGTGGGAGCTGTGCCGATTTTATTGTTTTTTCCCACTCATACTTTTTATGTTTGGATCTTTTAATAAATTCCATGGAATTCATAGTTTTAGAGGAATAGAATTTAATCTTAGTTTCCAAATCCTCTAAAACCACTCAAATTTGACCTTTAATAAATAGGCCTCTTAAAGAGGAAAGCAATTAAAATGCAAGCGTTATTTCAAATAGCGCTTCTGCAAATGCATTTTATCCAAAGGATCAAAATTATTAAAAACAATTTAATTTTTCTCTATAATATCAAAACAGTAGCTTGTACTAAAATAAAATTAATCCTTCATTGAAGCGAAACCAGCCTATTGGCTTTATTTAATGTTTACATGATTTTCTAGTAGATTTAAGGTATGAAGATCCACATTATGGAAAGATACATTATCCAGAAACCCCCAGGTCCTGAGCATTCTGAATAACAGGTCCCATACCTTTATACATTGCTTATTATTGCTCAGAAAAGGTTGGCATTAAAACCTTCTCTGGAGTTGCTGGTGCTACTGCAACTAGCTCCAGATTTACCAGACCAATGCAAGCTTTATGCCTTTAATTACGGAAAGATACATTATCCAGAAACCCCCAGGTCCTGAGCATTCCGAATAACAGGTCCAATACCTTTATTCATTGCTTATTATTTTTTGCACTTTGCACAAAGCTGTCAGGATGGCTCCCTAAAATCCAGAACTAGTGCTAGGCTCCCGCTCTTGGTTTAGTCTTCTGCCTTTGGCTTCATGAGGAGCCCTCATCTACTCAGATGCCCCCAGATCTTCATATGAGTGAAGCCAAGCAAAGAGATCAGGACAAGTGAAAAGGCATGAACATTAGCAAGTTTTGAAAGGAACACAACACCAACTTCACAAGGAGGAGAGAAGCAGGAGTTCAAGTGGGGTTGGACAGGCAGGGATAAAAAAAAAAAACTTGCAGAAGCGCCGAGTGTGTTTACGCCCGCCATTTGGGGAAGTGTCGCTTGTGTTTTTAAAAGAAGCACAAAGTTCCAAGGGACGCCGAGGAAATTTAAGTGCCAGACTGACTATAGAAGGACATTTCAATGCGCTTACCAGAGTGTGTTTGTGAGTATGATTTTACTATTTTTTTAAGTGCTTTAAAAGTGCTTCTGCACTTTTGTGTTTCACATTGATTGAAACTCACCTCTTGTGAGTATATAATACCACCGGAGAGTAGCAATACGGAGTTGTTGCCAACTATCACTACTCCTTAGTTACAGATCCACCCACCCATGTCTTGTTTCTTGTTTATAAATAAGGGTTAAAAAGTCGTAAATGAACACACATGGTGAATAATTGCAATTTTATTGTAATACACAATTGTATGTATTTGTGTCACAGTGAAGGTGTGCTTTAATAAGTACTGGAGGACACTGCGGGTGTGCTTTTATTATTGAATATTGAAATTACTACACTATATAAACTTTCTGTTATTTCCCCTCCCCTCTGAGGGATACAGCAACATTGTTTTCTTTGTGAGGGATCAAAACTGCCTAAAAACTGTTAAAATAGTAACAGACAGAAAGTGTACCCAGGAACTAACAGAATTAGAACTAACAATGGGCAATGAGTTTTAGCTCAAGGCCGCTTTAAAATTCAAACTTCATGCCAAAATGAGATGACATCATGATGCTCCAGCATGTAAAACCAGGAAGAGCATGCAAAGCACGCCATAGGTGAAGCGGTGGTGAAAATAAAGGACTAGGGCTGCGGGCGTCCCCGCCGGCCCCCTAGTCCCCATAGATCACCAGGGTAAGCATTTACAACAGTGCTATTTTTGTAAATGAGCCGTAAGTTCCCAAAAGCTTTTTTGAATATGAGAATCTTCAAAATGAGCTCCACCCAGTAGTTGTCCATTGATTGCTTCTGTACTGTAATTGAAAGCAATTTTTTGCCAAAGTGAAATGGGTCAGATTCACCCTTCACTGTGGGTTTGTAATTCTAGCTAGATGTAATATTTTAGCTCACTGAAAAATATCCTTAATTGGCCAAAATGTTACCTAAAATCTGTAAGCCGTCACTAATATATTAAGCTTTTTGTAATTTCTTGTGACAATCACTGGAGGTCACTGGATATAAGACCCTATGAGTGAAATTATTTTTTCACAAGTGGAATTTCCCCCATCTTGTTTGAAGGTTTTACTGGCAGGTTACATAGACTTTCCTACAAGCTTCCTTTTGCCACCCATAGAGATAATGCTGAATCCAATCCTGCTACAACGATGAAGGACTTATTTATGTCTCCAAATGTATTGCAAAACTTGTACTTTTTTCCTGCATTATTTGCACCTTAATCACTTTCGTTAAAGGTACTTTTGTCAAAATGCAGTCTGCTTACTTCTGTTTATTTGCATTTGACACTGCTCAGGTCTTTCTAATTTGGTACACGGCCTATGTCCACAGTGCTGGATTTATATAGAGATACGCTAGGCTGCAAGCACTCCCCTTCCTGCCCCACACTCCCCCCTTCATTAATTGTGATACAGATGTCACCCTTAAAATTCTGCTGTGGCCTTTCCACAAACCTGGGCCTAGCCCTGGAGCCACTGCCACCTCCTGACCAGACTGTAGCTCCAGGGTTCCAGGTGTCACTCACACTAGAAATAAAGCCAAACAGACACTGAATATATTTGGTGCAATTGTACCTGATGAAGCACCTGCAATTGCAGTAGGTTCAGCACAGTTGCAACAAGCAATTCCCCCTGTTGTGCACATAGTGGCACTAGAATTCTGGTGGGAAAGCACTGCATTGTGGGAGAAAACATCATGGTGATTGCACTCAAAATTGCACTTGCTCCTAGGTAAGTGAATTTCCCTTTTGTCTTAACCTTGGGTCCCTGGAAGTTGATGGGCAACAACTGCCAGCACCCTACAACACAGAATCAAGGGTCAATGTATGATTGAAGTTGTAGTTCTTTTTAGTAACAGGGCACTAAAAGAAACTCAAAGGGAGATGGGGACTAGCAGTCAAGCAGAGTTGTTACTCACTCCTACTCTAGGTTCTTGGTTGTAACACCACTACTGACCCCCATTCACAAGTTCCCTACACTCTCACCAATTGCCCCCACCATTTCTATTTGAGAGGCATGATATGATCTCAATTGTGGTGCAATCAGCTGAAAGTGCCAATAAATCTAATTATATATAACAGGGACAATTTCTAATGTATCCCATTAGATATACAATAACTTTGAATGCCAGCAATAGGTACTGCATGCTCTGGTTTGTAGGAGTCTAAGGTACAGCGGGACCCAAATTACCCATCACATAAATCAATATGGCTGTTTCCAGATATATTATTAAATGTAAGATTCAAATAAATAATGAAAACATAAATCAATATTTTGCAAATGAACATTTCATTTTCCAAATGCATCACTTGATGTTATACGCATCTGATTCATCTTCTCCTTTCCACAAAATATTTATCCGGGAAAATTATAATAAAGAGAAAATAGATTTTTGTTAAGCTAAAGGCACAAGTGGTCCATAAAGATAATCCAATTGGCCTCTGCCTGCTTTCCCTTCTCTTCAGCTCCTCTTTGCAAAAGCTTAATCATGACTAGGGTTTGTACCATCTCAGCACTTCTCCACCAAGAGAACAGATTCCACAATCCCTGTGTCTCTTTCCCTGGTGGTTTCACTGATATCAGCTCATAAATGCTGACATTTCCAGCCCAAAAATAATTTCCCATTATGGCTCAGTCCGTTGGCAGCGATGTGATTGTGCTGGGAATGAGCTTGTCACTGTGCTGGACTTGTCACTGGAGGAGGGATGTTCTGTACAGATATGGTATCTTCAGCCTTTTCTATGCTAGGAGATGAGTGTACAGGGGCTTTAAATATCTAAAAGGTTAATTAATTATCAGTTCATTTGCAGGGGAAGGGAGTCAGCAAAAGAAATGTGCTGCTTCTGATATTGGCATGTCTCCAAGCTGAGGGTGTTAGAATCAGGAGAGGTTGTTTACTTCTATTATCCATTAGTAAACAGAGCAAAAAAGCTGTTTAGGGACTTGGGACACAAGTAGCTTACAAGGAACGAGGGAACCAGAATTTATATATGGCTGTTATGTTTGGAAGCCGAGGATGAGGAGAGTATATCAGTGCTTTATTAACAGGCTGATACAGGCTTTACAGAACAACAATAACTTCTTACTTTCACTTTTAAGCTGTACAGAAAGTCCTGTGTATCCACAGTACAAGTCCTGTGCACAGTGACGCCTGCAGGCCATTTGTATAAACACCACATATCCCCCCCCCCCTATAGTAGGAAAGCATTTGGGCAGATGTAATAAACAACAACAATGCATCTTAAAGCAATAATATACTATATTATTCACATCACATAGTCCTCCTGGGTCCATGCAGGTAGTTTTCTGATTTTCTCAGTACGACTTATAGGTTAATTTTCTTCAGGCCTATTGCAGTTGGCATCAGGAGTAGGAAAATGTCCTTCATCAAATGGAGCTTCTCCAAAGCCATATCTAACAGGAGCAAAATGACTTGCATTTCATATGCATACATCAGTCCATTCATATGTGTATGGTCCTTGCTGGTGTCTCACTTCAAGTGGGGTAGTAAATTTAGATAGTCCTTGTTTCAGTATTCCTGGTTTCTTAATTCTGACTAAAGATCCAGGCTGAAAGGGCACCACGTTTTCTATCAGTATAAGCCTTGCATTTGGCTTGGTGACTTTTCACAGTAGTCAGCAGTAGATGATTTTTTAGGCACAGTATTTTGTGGAAGTTTGATGTCTGCAACATGTTACTAAGACTGTAGACAGAAATGTTATTACTGTAGCTGTTACAGTGTGAAACAAATACAATTTCAGGTCATTTACTGTAATAGTCTATAAAGATTATAGCAAATCTACAGTCCATAGGAACATCTGCAAAAGGACCGACATATCAATAGCAAGTTTTTCCCATGCTGAATCAGCAAATGATACTGGCTGAAGTGGTGGTGTATGTGTGATAGCTGTTTTGTCGTGATTCTGACAAGTAACACAAGAATAAATGGCAGTTACCACATCAGCATCCATTGCTGGCCACCAGTACAGTTCTCGCAGTCTTTGTTTTGTACGTACAATTACTTGATGACTCTCATGTGCAAGTTGTATGAGCTTTTCTCGTAAGGTCTCTGGGACCAATAAATGGTGAGCTCCACGGACAACATAGCCATCTACTAAGGACAGTTCGTGTCTAAACCTGTAGTAAGGTTGAAGATCAGGACTGAGTTGCTTCTCAGCATTTTGCCATTTGCTTTGTAAGATGTCCCGTAGTTTTACTTGGATTGGACATGTGAGGCAAGCTTGCTTAAAATCAGCAGCTGTAACTGTAGATGATAATATATCAGTCAGTGCTACAACTTCTATGTCCTCATCACGTGTATCAGAAGCTGCAGGTAAAGGTAAACGTGACAAACAATCGGCAGTAACATTTTTCAAAACTGGTTTATATTGCATTTTGTAGTTGAAATTCAGTAGCCTTGCTGACCATTTAGCTATAGGCATTCCAGCTCTTCCTAGTACCTTTGTTCTAAGTAATGTAGTTAAACGACTATGATTAGTGCATTAGGTAAAATATCTACCCCATAGGTAGGTTCTCCATTTTCCTGTTGCCCAAACACACACTAGAGTTTCTTTTTCAACAGTTTTTCTGTAAGTGTTCTGGATGCAAATGCATCTCTGTATGATCAGCATGGATCTGTGTGAGAACTGCACCAACGCCATAGTCTGAAGTGTCTGTAGTAACCACAGTGGGTAGTGCAGGTTACAATATTAGTTTGCTCAATGTGATACACAGGGAGACAGCAAAATTAAACTGCAATTGTGCTCATCATAAAATACTGCCTGACTCCCCATGCTGTGAAAACAAGAGAGAAATATCAATAGAATTATATGCGTTTTGTCTATGTAGCCACATTAATCAGCTAATGTCCGCCTCCCATTTTGTTTTTCATTTTTTTTCCCTTTTAGTGATTATCACAGTCATTTAATTTAGTAACGTTGAAGCAAAGCTTTTGCCTGCTGAGGTAAAATACTGCTCTGAACCTGAGAGATGAAAGAAACATATTAATTCCAGTGATTAACGCTCTTAATATAAACACACGGTATAAACAGTTAAAGGGATACTGTCATGGGAAAAAATTGCTTTTTCAAAACACATCAGTTAATAGTGCTGCTCCAGCAGAATTCTGCACTGAAATCCATTTCTCAAAAGAGCAAACATTTTTTATATTTCATTTTGAAATCTGACATGGGGCTAGACATATTGTCAATTTCCCAGTTGCCCCCAGTCATGTGACTTGTGCTTTGATAAACTTCAGTCACTCTTTACTGCTGTACTGCAAGTTGGAGTGATATAACCCCCTCCCTTTTTCCTCCCAGCAGCCTAACAACAGAACAATGAGAAGTTAACCAGATAGCAGCTCCCTAACACAAGATAACAGTTGCCTGGTAGATCTAAGAACAACACTCAATAGTAAAAACCCATGTCCCACTGCATTCCATTCAGTTAAATTGAGAAGGAAAAACAACAGCCTGCCAGAAAGCAGTTCCCTCCTAAAGTGCTGGCACAAGTCACATGACCAGGGATGGCTTGTAAATTGACAAAATGTCTAGCCCCATGTCAGATTTCAAAATTGAATATAAAAAAATCTGTTTGCATTTTTGAGAAAGTCTGCTGGAGTAGCACTATTAACTGATGCGTTTGAAAACACGTTTTCCCATGACAATATCCCAGTTTAACTGCTTGTCAGCCAAAGGAGATAATATAAAATTTGGATAATTTAGAGCCTCTGCTGAGCAGTGGCCTGGCCTTGAGTGATCATTAAAGTCACTGTTCAGCACTGTTTAGCTATCAGTTTCATTAAGGTGAATGCACTTATATGTAGATTCTTGGCTAAACTTCTGATTTCTTAGCAAACTTCAGCCACTATCAAGGCCATTGATGATGCCCATTGAGGCCAAGCTTGCCTATAACTTTCAACACATGCACTCTCTCAAAGAGACATGGAGGCCAATTGTTAAAAAACAGAAACAGTAGATTTATTGAACAGACAGGTATTTCTTTTGTACCAAATATTCAAGGGCAGTTATGCCAGCAGGCACTGTGTTAACAATATGAAGTAATTTCACCAAGCAATTACACTAAGATTTCCATCAGTCCTACCCACTTGAGTCCCTACAAGTTGGGAGTGTCAGCTGAGGAACTACCCTACACCAAGACTCCTCAGTGGAGCATAAAACTGCTCTTACCAGCCCTGTCTTTCTGTCACTCCTAGAATAATCCATTAAAGGTGCCATCCTTACCCCATTCATGATCCCTGACCTCCCAAAGACATTGCCTATATAAGGGCTTAAGTTTGTAATTCAGGCCTACTGGCTCTCCATCAGCATCAAGCTCCTATGTCCCAGTGAATGTGTAAGCCACCTAGGCTGGGTCCTTTTTCCCATAGGGGAGAGGGAGTAGTTCCCCAGACGTTATAAAAAGGGATGTGCCATGTGTTCTGTTTCAGTCCAGTGCACTCACTGCAAAGTCTAAGTGTATGTAGGCCTCACTATAGAAGTAAGCGAGTATCAGGTCACAATCAGTAATAGGTTATTCTAGGAGTGACAGATGTGTTCAGGAAAGATAGTGAGCAGCTAAGGCTCCAATGAGGAATTTAGTGAAGGGTTAACGCCCTGCTGTGTGACATCCACCAGGTTAAGGACTCAAGTGTTTAAGCTCAGGGATAGAGAGATCCTTGGAGTGTCCAGCCAGCTATGAAGTCGCCTTCAATGGGGATTGTACACCAGAGGCAAGAAAGGTGACTCAATTCACAAAGCTGACTAACAAAAGGATCAGAAAGTATTTGTGAGTAATACAACAGTGTATAAATGACCTGCAACACTACTTGCTTCATGAAGTATACCACCAGTTCAATAAATGTTCTGCTGTTTTAAAGAACCACTGTGTGTGCTTATACCAAGTGGTAATAATCCCTTCATACATACCATAAGTGGGGACCCCACCTGGAGATAAAGAGTCTACCCTGATATCAAACGTGAATATATTCAAAGTTTTAGAGTAGAGCTCACCCGGCCAAACGCGCTGCTTCTCTGTTCCTGCGGCTGCTCTCGCGGGATGTCGGTACTTCCAAGCCGGCTGTTCAGTTCAATCTGCATATACCCGCTTACAAGCGCACATCGGAATCATCAGAGGAAGCGCGATGGTATGAAATTATTGCGGTTTATTTAGATACACACCAACATCATAGACAGTGGGACGGTGAGAGTGCTACGCGTTTCGTGCCCTCCGCTCTCCTGGCACTTCGTCAGGTCATGACCTGACGAAGTGCCAGGAGAGCGGAGGGCACGAAACGCGTAGCACTCTCACCGTCCCACTGTCTATGATGTTGGTGTGTATCTAAATAAACCGCAATAATTTCATACCATCGCGCTTCCTCTGATGATTCCGATGTGCGCTTGTAAGCGGGTATATGCAGATTGAGTCTACCCTGATACCCTGACCCATCCACCTGTTACACAGGTTTTTTTTGGGTTTTTTTTAAACTTCCACTTACTACCTCTTTTGTATGTGCGAATAATGACTGTATAGTTATACAGGGACACACAGGCTCATTGGTATATTTTCCCAAACATTAAGTCATACACAAACAGGGCTGACCATTTTAGCATTTATAACAAACCATAAAAATAAATCTTTGCCCACTGGGCTCTACCTTATGAATATATATGAAGTGTTCCCTCACTATACTGGGTCCCTTGTGGCTTTTACTCCCACGATTCGCTGCTGGCGAATAAATTCGCGAAATAAATTCGCGTGACTCGTTTCGCAAATTTTTTCACCAATTCGCGAATTTCGCTGGAAATTTGCGAATTTTTCGGCGAAGCGAAACTGGGTAGATTCGCCCATCACTATTAAATACCCTTTCCACAGGATAGCCTTTCCTTTAGAACGTGAGCTCCAACATGCTAACTGGACCACTGGAATAGATTGCCTGTTCCTTCCAGAACAATATAGCATCCAGGGCAGATAGTATTACCCAATAAACAGGGAGACTATGCTCTGATTAGTAACATCTCCCTTGCAGCTTTCATCTCCTATTGGGGAGAAATTAAAGGTAAATCACATCTTTTTACACACCAGTCATATGGAATGATTTTCATTAACCTGAGCATAAAAAATTTCATAGACTAATTATTGCATTAACCATTTTTATACAACCATGCCCAAAACTGTATATCGTACCTAAGATAAGACCTCAAAAATGATGCTTTAGTATTTTTAGTAGTGAAGGGTGAATTTGTCCCATTTTGCTTCACTGAAAAAACAATTTGAAGTGCGCCTATTTTGTCCAAACGCATTAAAGTCAATGGGCGTCAATAATTTTGACGCGTCAGAATATTTGCACACATAAATTGTAAATTATTCAAATGCCTGTTGACTTTAATGCATTTGGACAAAATAGGTGAGCGTCAAATTGTTGCGGGCGTCAAATTGTCACCAGTGTCAAAATTGTCGTGGGCATCTAAATGACGTGATCGACCAATTTATTTTTACGTGTCTGGAAATTCGACGCAAATTTATTTGCACATCACTACATTTTATATGTTCCTCCAACATTTAAAAAGGTGAAAAAAACATTGCAGATTCTGCCTTTACAAGAACTCCATTGTTCACTGTATTCTGGTGCACACACAATTTCCTTCATCACTTACAATCAAGCTCTGTTTTATTGAAATAATACCCTTATAAGGAGCAGGTGTGGAGTTTGGTCAATAAAGTCTAACATTATTTGGGGTATGGACAAAACTAGTGCTAATATTGAAAAGCAACCGGGCACAGCAGAAAGGAACTATAAAACACATTGGCTGGAGCAAGAACATTTTTAAATGAGTACCTTTGTAGGTGATTGAGTTAAAGATTAAAATTACCCTATACGTGTAAAATAAATTTCCTTTTTTTTAATGTAAATACTGAAGCAGAAATTTATCAGTTGCTTTAAAAATGTTCAGCTGATGAATGGAAAGTTTGACCTGCTGTTGTAAGTTGCTGTTTACATAAGCATTTTTATTGATTAGATTTCGTTGGATGTCAGAATAACATAGTCTGTATCTTAGTCATTTTTATCAGTGGTGTGTAATATGCTGCAGTTCTGATCTAGGAAGACTCAGTAGCATAGTTTCACTAATTCGATTTAATCCACTGGCATTACATATCTTTTCAGAAATTCAGGTGCAACCTCTGTGGTTATCTCGTTGTGGCTGATGTACGAGTCTGAGAACATTCCTAGGTCTTGTTCAGTAACTACAGAGGAAGCAGACCTTGTGGCTGCAGGGGGTTCCAGGAGGTATAGGGGGTCTCACTAGGTCCTACTTAAAGGGCAAGGAAAGGCAAAGAAATAAAATCCCACTTTTACTTTCTTTAATGAAAAAGAAATCTAATTTCAATATACTTTAATTTAAAAAAGTGTACCATTTTTATGGTGTCCTCACTACCTTCATTGCCTCAAATGAAAGAATGAATGGGGAAGTGAGCCAGGAATTGGGTTAGGAACTGGAAAGAGGAGATTAAGGATTATGGGGGTTATAGTTCCTATTGGGGTTGGTGGAGACAGGAAGGGCAAAAAGAGCAAGGAAGTGAAGGGAGAATGCTCTTTTACCTTGAACAGCTGCCGCCTGCCCTCCCCTGAATAAAGGGCTAGCTGGGTAAAGGGGGGAGTGTTAGCATAATGTTGCAGCGGAAAGTTCTCCTCTAAGGGGCGGAGCCAGTGAGAGTTGTAACACGTGTAGGGCTTAACAGGGGTTAGGCCTTGAGCCAAAGTGATGGAAGGGGCATGAGTTAAGGAGGAAAGCCTTGTCTAAGAAAGACAGCAGGCGGGCCCCTCACTATTGGGTACAATCCTTCAGTGCCTAAGTAAGTTAATAGTTAAATATTTGAAACATGTGATTGTATATTGCCCTAAACTTAATGCTTTTGGTTTATGTTGGTCACTATTTATGTGATTTAATAAATAAGTTGAGGCCTTTTTCAACTAAGATATCAAGTTATTTTCCTCTAGTCTAAAAGGGTGGCCTCTGGTTCACTGATCCCCTGCTATCTGTCTATAATGTCCACAAATGTACTTGTAAAGAGAAAAGTCCTATCCCCTTGTGAGCACCATTTCTCAGTTTAATCCTTCCATTCCCTTACCAGTTTTATTGCATGTCTCTGCAATCTCTCTAGCTCATTAATGACTTTTTTAAGGACTGGCGCCCCAAACTGGTCTGCATACTTAAGATGAGGCCTTACGAGGAAAAAATTATATTTTCATCCCTTCAATCAATGCCCTTTTTATTCAAGAGACTACTTTATTTGATATAGTAGCCAGAGTTACAATGCCTAGAGTTAAACAATTTGCTATCCACAAAATCCCCAAATCATTTTCAATAAAAGGAGGTCCATAACAAAAAACCATTCAGTGTTTATGTTATGTCCACCAAACTGCATAACCTTGCACATATCCCCATTGTACAGTACCTCATACAATCTACTGCCCAGTTCTCAAGTTAAGTCAAATCTCACTGCAAAGTAGTCAAGTGCAAAATGCAAATATAAAGGGGTGCTTGGCAGGTACCTATTAACCTGTAATCTGCCTACCCCTAGTCCGCTGCCCTCTCTAGCACTCTCCTCCCTCCTACCCTCCTCGGGTCAAGGTCTGATTGAACATATAGTTTTGCACAATTTAGAATCATCAGATAAAATAAAGACAGCACTTACAATGCCCTTTGAATTTTGGTGCTACCATATCCTATGGACAATGTAGGTAGGTTCTTTCTATTCCGTCTGAAATTCCCAGTCATTCCTTGGTGCCAGAAGATTGTTCAAAAGTAACTTGTCACGAAGAGGTAAATCATGTTTGGGTCACCCAGGGATTGCTAGTGGGTCAGGAAAGCCATGATGGGGGTCATAGAGATACTCTAAAATAGACAGAAAGGAGTATGCATATTGATGTGATTCATTAAGGTCCTTGAGTCCAAACACATTGCTGCATTTCTACATGGTTGCTGATGACTCCACCCTGCATCTTCTGATGAATTATGTTCAGATGTAGCTCTTGATATTGAGGAACCCTGGAGCTACTGCCACTCTGGACTGGGTGCAAGCTCCAGACTTCCCACAATGCATTGCATCAATAGGTATAATAAGACTTGTACCCAGTGAATCAGATTACAAATGCTGCCTTGAATGTGCAATCCAGAAGCAGTGGAACCCTCACTCCGAACATGCTAACCTCATCTTGCACCCAATTCATGTCAAAATGCAGGTGCAATCACATCCTCACTGATGCACAGGACCGATAGGGGACAGTAACTCTGAGTGCAGTTGCAATTACTCTTGAATTATGGGTAGAATGGCTTCATTATTGTGGTGTTTATACAAATGGCCTGCAGGTGGCACTGTGCATACATAGGACTTTCTGTACAACTTGAAAGTGAAAGTAAGACTTATTGCTGTTATGTAATGGCTGCATGAACCTGCTAATAAAGCATTGTTATACCCTCCTCATCCTCGGCTACCAAACACAACAAATGGAGACAAGGATGTATTTTCTACCTCTGCAGCAGCCTGCACCTTTTCTACCAAACCCTGGTGAGCCTACCATACCTTTTACTGCTTGTATCTGTATGTTTGATAATTACATTATTGCTGCTGACCAAGGGGAGATTTCTGCAGCTAGAAAGCGTGCTTTACTTATTCATTGCCTGGGAGCAGAGGGACAGGGTATATTCCATACATTACCATTACCTGATGAGACTTATGAAACTGCTCTTACTGCTATAAAGAACTTTTTTGTGCCAAAAGTAAATGTGGTTACTGAAAGATATAAATTCCGACAACGTGATGGTAAATCCACAGAACATTTTTTAGCAGCTTTGAGAGAGCTGGTTGTTACCTGTGAGTTTGGGATTCTAACAGATGAAAAGCTCATACAACTTGCACATGAGAGTCATCAAGGAATTGTACATACAAAACAAAGACTGGTGGCCAGCAATGGATGCTGATGTGGTAACTGCCATTCATTCTTGTGTTACTTGTCAGAATCATGACAAAACAGCTATCACACATACACCACCACTTCAGCCAGTACCATTTCCTGATACAGCATGGGAAAAACTTGCTATTGATATTGTGGGTCCTTTTGCAGATGCTCCTATAGACTGCAGATTTGCTATAACTTTGATAGACTATTACAGTAAATGGCCAGAAATTGCATTTGTTTCTCATGTAACATTAGCTACAGTAATAACATTTCTGTCTACAGTCTTCAGCAGAGAAGGAAATCCAAAGGAGTTAATATCAGACAACGGACCACAGTTTGTCTCATATGAGTTTGAATCCTTTCTGAGAGAGAGGAATATTGTGCATAGGAAATCTTCAGTGTATTACCCACAAGCAAACTGAGAAATCGAGCGATTCAACAGAAGTCTGAAGAAACACTACAGACAGCAAACCTTACTGGGAAATATTGGAAAGTATTTACAACAGAGTTCCTGCATAACTACAGAGCAACATGCCATGCAAGAACCCAATCATCTCCAGCTGAATTATTACATGGCAGACAGATGCGCACTAAGTTACATGTTGCAGACGTCAACAAAGACTATTCCTACAAAATCATCTACTACTGACATTGTGAAACATCACCAAGCTAAATGCAAGGCTTATACTGACAGAAAACTTGGTGCAAGAGAAGTGCACTTTCAGTCTGGATCTTTAGAATTAAGAAACCAGGACTACTGATACAAGGACAATCTTAATTTACTACACCACTTGAAGTGAGACGCCAGCGAGGACCATACATATATGAACTGTCTGATGGACGCATATGGAATGCAAGTCATCTTGCTCCTGCTAGATATGACTTTGGAGATGTTCCATTTGATGAAGGACTTTTCCCTACTCCTGATGCCAACTGCAATAGGGCAGAGGAAAGTGAACCTATAAGGCATACTGAGAGAATCAGGAAACTACCTGCATGGACCAAGGACTATGTCATGTAAAGAATGTATATATTGCTTCAAGATACATATGGTTTAATTGTTACTGTTTATATATTTGTCGAAATGCTTTCCCACTATAGGGGGAATATGTGGTGTTTATACAAATGGCCTGCAGGTGGCACTGTGCATACATATGACTTTCTGTACAGCTTGAAAGTGAAAGTAAGACTTACTGCTGTTATGTAATGGCTGCATGAACCTGCTAACAAAGCATTGTTATACCCTCCTCATCCTCGGCTACCAAACACAACAATTATGTGTAAAAAAAAATATGCATTGTTGTGAGCATTTGCTCCACTGTTCATAATTCATGAAACTCAAAGAAATACATTGAGGGGAAAAAAAAATATATATATATATGCATCCAATAAAATGCAATATACATCCAAATTGCCACTTTGTGTACTACGTTTGCATTCAGCTGAGGCTTAATACTCAGCAGTAGTGATGGGTGAATAAATTCGCCAGGAGCAAATTCGTAAAGAATTACTGCATTTCATCGGCAAATAAACTTGCGAAACTGCCACGAGAATTCACTGCATCAAAAGGACAAGTGTTGACTTTAATGCATTTGGATAAAATATGTGCGTCAAATTTTTGCGGAAAATTCACAAGTTTTTCGCTGAAGCGAAATGGGACAAATTCACCCATCACTACTCAGCAGACTAATCACACTTCTGCGTGAAAATATTAAGCTTTAGTGGCCCTTTAGATAGCCAGCAACAGTGGACAATAACGTTCAGCAAAACATCTTCAAGTCTGGGAATTTTAGAATAAGCATTTAACTGTCAGAGCTTGAAAACTGCATTATATATTGGATAATTTAATTACCTTTCCAGGAATCCATTATTTCTCATTTAAATTCATATCATGTGCTTGACTTTTACAGTACCTAAACATTAACACTGCCTGTATGTGCAAGGCCTCTGGTTCAGATTAATACAGTAAGGGAAGCCTAATGTGCGGATGATATATAATTTATTCATACTACTGTAAATGGGTCAGTTTAAATTCTTAGACAGATTTTGTGCATAGCAGCAAATTTAGCATTATATTTTCCTACAGTAAGACAACTAGTGATGGATGATGTGAATAATCCTTGGGAGAATCTTAGGGATATATTTACATTTTGCACTTAAATGTACACAGCATTGGAGACTGTAAGTGGCTCAGATCTGCTGAGATTTCTTGCTTTTGTTTATGGGCTTTCTCTTTTTATTGTAAATTGTATTTATTCCATGCAATGTAGAGATTATTACAAAGGCAATTCTCGGCAGAGATTTAGCAAAAGGTTCCGAACGCACTACTCAGCTTTGGGTAAAACTGTTGGATGATAAAAGTGGAGCAAGCAATTTCCACTTTTTATTGCAGAATGAACACATGTAAATTTTGTTTCCTATAACATGTCAAGCAAGCCGTATTCCATTCATTTTAAGGTATGTATTGTAAGGGATAACTTTGCATTAAATGTTGAATAGAAGTTCCTTGTCTTAATACCTTACATGTTTCCAAGGCATGTTGAGGTTACTTATGAAGAAATAAGGCTCATTTACTTAAAGTCAGGGGTCCCCAACCTTTTTTTACCCATGAGCCACATTCAAATATAAAAAGTGTTGGGAAGCAAAACAAGCATGAAAAAATCCCTTGGGGTGCAAAATAATGGCTGTTATTAGTGATGGGCGAATCTCCCGAGATTCGCTTCCGACGCGCGTCGCATTTTTTCAGCGAATTTTCGCCAAGCAAAATTTTGCGGGAATTCGCCGCGAATTCACCCCTGGCGAATCAATTCGCCCATCACTAGCTGTTATTAGATATTTGTTAGCTCCTATGTAGACTGGCAGCCTAAAACTTGCTTCCAAGCCTGGAATTAAAAAATAAGCACCTGCCTTGAGGCCACTGGGAGCAACCAAATGCTAATTTATCATATTAGTCAAGGAAAATGAACTTTAATTACACTATATAAATTATTTTAATCTTGTTTCCTTTGGTCTGGGAATTCATAATTATAGCAAGCAGGCAGGAGCCTTTTTGTGAACACTGTTATTAAAGGGCACCTATCGTGCAAAACCAAATGTGTGGGCTGATAGAGCCCGCATTCCAGTTGGGGGTACTGGTGGTTTTAAAAAAAAAAAAAAGCCCCCCGCCAGCACCAGCGCGCTCGCACTGGGAGGGAGCTCCCAGTTTGAGCCACCATGACAGTTTCTGCGCATGCGCACGCGTGAGGTCATGCGCATGCACATTAAGAAAACTTTTCTTAATGCGTGCGCAGAAACTGTCATGACGGCTCCCACCTGGAGCTCCCTCCCGGTGCGAGCGTGCTGGCGCTGGTGGGGGGCTTTTTTTTAAAAAAAAAAAAACCCACCAGTACCCCCAACCGGAATGTGGGCTCTATCAGCCCGCACATTTGGTTGGGGGTAACTGTTTTGCATGATAGGTGCCCTTTCAGGCAAGCCTTGCATCATCTCAAAATTTTGATTGATCTAGCTTGATTGACACAGTGATCGGCCAATCGGCGATCGCTTCGTCATAGCCCTGTTCACTGACATCACGGGCCCGCCCACTGACCTCACAGGCCCACCCACTGATGTCATGGGCCTACCCCCCTGTCCGGGATTTGCCACACGAAAAGGTGGCAACCCTAGTCCACTTTAAGCAAGTGAAAAATGCATGCAAATTAAATTTTTTACCCACAATCTTGGCCACAGGCAGGGTTGGACTGGGCAGGTGGGACACAGGGAAAAAACATATGTGGGCCCCCAGCCCTTGTGAGCCCATACGTGCTATAAGCATTGCTTCCTAAACTTCCTTCAGGCCCCCATTTGCCGCTGTGCAGCGTCAGAGTGGGCTCTGCGGGCCTCCGCCGGCCCAGACATGCTCCCCGTTGTGGGCCAGTGCATTGGTGTGCTGAGTCATTTATAAATGATTATTAACATATTGTTAGGAAATTTAAGCATGCAAGGTGATTCAAATCTTAAAAAAGACTGTGAAAGCAAAACAGGGGTGCAATTATTACAGGGTCGGCAAGACACTGTTCAAAAAGCTCATGGGTCCCATTCCTTGTGGGCCTCTCAAACCCAGGCCTACTCACCTAGGATGCTGCAGACATTCCCCAGTCTGGGGTTGCCCACCCACCCCCAATCGCAGCAAAGGTTGCCAGCTACAGCTGGAATTATACATTTACCAGCAATGCACTGGCCAGTAAATTTGTAATACCCTGCAAATCACTCCATTCCCTGACCACATACAAAGTCCAGATAACTGCAGCACACTGAAAAAAGTGAATCAATTTGGTTGTGTGATTTTTATTAGCTCAAAATTAAGTAGACAAAGAAAACAATGTTTCAGGCCTCACAGGGCCCTTTATCAAGCCTTCCCTGACCATTCTTAGATCATTTATTATAAGGAAAGGCTCACGTATGATCTTTCCCTTTATCCTGCCCACTGTGGCTATTTCCCTTACCTATCCACCCCTACTCCTCTCCATTCACCCCACCCATTTATTTGCCTACTGCACCCCTTTAAGAAATAAAATGCACCTGTGGGGTAGGGGATGGTAGGTCCTTGAGGTGGCATGGAGGACTCTTGGGGTCATGACTCTTCTAAACCTTAGACACCCAAGTGGACAGTGGAAGAAAGTTTGCGAACTTTATAGCTTGCACCAATGCGCAGTCAATGTCATAAAACTTCTTACTGAAAAAGTTATGTTTGCTCCAAAAGATGTCAACATCTTCAAGTACTTTCTAAGAGTGTGCAATTAAAATTCCCAGTGTGCAATTAAAATTCGAAATGCAATAACAGTTTAAGGAACATTAAATGCTAAATGTGCATTTTTATTCATATTGGTGCAAATAGTTTTTCTCTTTGCAACTTTAATTATATTCCCCTAACTGCTTCATATTTGGTGCAAATGATAACGGAAATACAAACATGAAGGCATAGTGAACCTATAAATTGCAGCTGACACCCAGCCAGTTATTTGATAATACAGCTAGCATCTGTTTTATTTACAGTATATTCAGGCCTGTCCCACAGCCTCAAGTGCATCCAAGTAATGTGTGCTCTACTGGAAGCAAGCAGCCAAGCAAGCAAAAGAACCGAGAGGGGCAGGAAACTCAGTGAAAGGCAGCAAAGCACAGAGAAATGCATTAAATATATTCCCTGACATGAAGATCTGGGAGCAGGGGTGGAAAGATATTAATACAAAATCAGACGGATGTTTAATAAAGAGACCTTGCATCAGCTGCCTTTATTGAGCAGGTCAGTATTCTTTGAAAGCCTCCATGAGTACAGAAGGTTACCCTGCTCCCCATCTAAAAGGCATTTCATTTTCACTTTGCTGGTTTCCCTTTGCTTGCTGCCTGCTTCAGATACCACTTCCATCTGGAGAGTTCAAAAGATTCTGCCAGGCTTCTGAGATGTTTTCTTTATTCCTCAGCTCATGTAAATTGCTAGGATTTTTTTTTTCTCTCCCTCTTACCTTTTTTGTGTCTATCAAAAGCTGTGGCTCCAAAGTGATTAAATATTTCAAATATTTGGAGATCACTTCTTTGCAGAGATAAAGGAAATAAACAGAAATGGGAACAGGAGGCAGAAGATTAAAATTTAAAGCACGCAGTGCGAGCCACATTCAAAGCATGTTATTAGGTTTTATTTGTCTTCTTTCTGCAGGGAGAGGAGAGAGGGACATTCGTTTCAGGGAAGCAAAGAAAGGACGTGGTGCCGGCTCATTGCCCTGGGCCGCTGACATAAATAATAATTGGAAAGTGATAATGTAAATATTTGCAAAGGAACTTATAAATAATTAGTCCATTTCTTTGCTGCCATTCTATTTCATTCATTGCACTTCTAGATCCAGTGGTGACACTTTCCCTTTAAAGAATAAGAAAAGCTAAACAAAGAAAAAAGGGTCAAATGCTTCTCATTTTGTTTTGGGGTTCTGTACCATCTCAAGGCAACTACAGAATTTAAAGGGATCCTGTCATGGGAAAAATAATTTTTTTCAAAATGCATCAGTTAATACTGCTGTTCCGGAAGAATTCTGCATTGAAATCCATTTCTCAAAAGAGCAAACAGATTTTTTTTTATATTTCATTTTGAAATCTGACATGGGGCTAGACATACAGCATTGTCAATTTCCCAGCTGCCCCAAGTCATGTGACTTGTGCTCTGATAAACTTCAATCACTCTTTACTGCTGTACTGCAAGTTGGAGTGATATCACCCCCCCCCAGCAGCCTAACAACAGAACAATGGGAAGGTAACCAGATAACAGCTCCCTAACACAAGATAACAGCTGCCTGGTAGATCTAAGAACAGCACTCCATAGTAAAAACCAATGTCCCACTGCATTCCATTCAGTTACATTGAGAAGGAAAAACAACAGCCTGCCAGAAAGCAGTTCCCTCCTAAAGTGCTGGCACAAGTCACATGACTAGGGGCAGCTGGGAAATTGACAAAATGTCTAGCCCCATGTCAGATTTCAAAATTGAATATAAAAAAAATTGTTTGCTCTTTTGAGCAATGGATTTCAGTGCAGAAGTCTACTGGAGCAGCACTATTAACTGATGTGTTTTAAAAAAACATGTTTTCCCCATGACAGTTTCCCTTTAATATAGCTTTTGTGAACACGGAAACTGTTTAACGACCACTTCCAACAGTGGAAGACCATTTGCAAATTTTATAGTTTGCGCCAATGCGCAGTCAATGTAATAAAACTTCTTACTGAAAAAGTCGTTATGTTTGCTCCAAAAGATTACGACACCTTCAAGCACTTCTTAAGAGTGAGCAATTACAATTCGCACTGCAAAAACAGTTTACGGAATAATATTACTTTGCAAGATGTGGATTTTTTTTCTCATTGGTGCAAATTTTTTTTCTTCTCATTGTTACTTTAATTACATTCCCCCCCTTTGGGCCATAATCTAATAAAAATGCCCTTTCCTGTTAACAAAACAGGGATAGTTTACCCATACTGTATATTGCCCTTTTAATGGATCAACTGACTGTAGCTGGAAAGGGTGAGAGCAACAACATTGAGCTGGCCACTGCTCCTATATACACTAAAACAAACAAGGTAACATTGTGCTCACCAAAAGCGCCGGGTCACTCTGGCCAGGTGCCCTAGGCAGCCTAGCCAGAAATAACGCCCCACAGGCTCAAACACGTAAAATAAAAAGAGAAGGTATGTGCCTGGCACCCCCACAGCTTTGTGCCCTAGGCACTTGCCTACTCTGCCTACCCCTGCCTACCCACATGCTGGCAAGAGCAGGGACTGGGGACAGGACTAGGGGGTAGCAGAGGCAGAGAAGATATGTTCCTGGCGCTCCCACAGCTTTGCGCCCTAGGCACGCGCCTACTCCGCCTACCCCTAGTTCCAGCCCTGCTCACCAATTATTTTTAAACCATTAAGTGGGGGTGCAATGAGGTTGTGACCACAAAATTCATACAGACAAATAAAAGTGAGTTCTGGACTAGCCATACCAGGGGTGACTTTGATGTAGTTGGCCAGCTTAAGTATATTGCAATATGTGGACAAAAAATCCCTGTTTGGTTAAAGGGGGGGATTGTTTTAGTAGCTTAAGGCACAAAAAGGGGAATGTAATTAAAGTCGCTAAGAAAAAAGCAATTCACACCAATAAGAATAAAAATGCACATCTCACAATGTAATATTGTTCCTTAAACTGTTATTGCATTGTGAATTTTAATTGCACACTGCAAATTTTAATTGCACACTTTTAAGAAGAGCTTGAAGGTGCCGTAATCTTTTGGAGCAAACATAGCGAGTTTTTCAGTAAGATGTTTTATTACATTGACTGCACATTGGCGCAAGCTATAAAATTTGCAAACTTTCTTCCACTGTCGGAAGTGGTCACTAAACAGTTTCCAGGTTCGCAGAAGCTACAGTATAATAATTTCGCGCGAAGCAAAAATTGTTCCCACAGATCATTTTTCTCATTGCAAATAGTTTTTCCGTTACCGACTTTAATTACATTCCCCCATAAATGTCTCAATGTCCTTCATGTGTAGATAATGGGTTGAGTGCAGAGAAACTCTTGTTTTTTTCTGTAGGAAACAATTTTCCCTTTCTTGTAATACAATAGTTTATACAGGAACTGTTTAAAGAGGATGGCATTTTTTAGTACCTTAAGGCACAAAATGTGGGTTGAGTTCAGAGGACCTCTTGTATATGCCTGTATGAATTTTGTGGTCACAGCCACATTGCACTTGCTCAATTCTTTAAAATTAGTGGTGAGCATGTTCCCTTTTTTGGTATAGTCCCATTTCAACTACACTAAACATCTGTCTAATTCTTCTTCACTTTCCTCCACTCTCTTCATACTCTTCCTCCTCCCTCCGTGCACTTTCCTTACATTTTATATTTCTTCCTTGTATTCTTTGTATATCACTCCCATTACACTCAGCCCCATTTGATAGAATCCAGTCACTGAGCTTCATTCTTAGTTATACCCCTCCACTCTCTCTTTTTTGCCCTTCTTTCTTCACAGCCTTTTTTTTCTCTCCTCTCCTTCTGTAGTTGTTTTCTACTAGGTTATTCCCCCTTCTCATTCATAGATTCTTCCTACTGTACAGTCCAGTTTTCCTAGTCTCATTCTATTATCCCTTTTTTTTTTTACTCAAGAAAGCTTTATTCAAACAGGCACATATGTTTACAGAGAAGTTA
>CM044438.1:109719631-109732759 GCA_024363595.1 Xenopus borealis
GGGTCTGCAGCGGAGCTCAAGAAAGTGCGTGCTTTCACATCAGTGACCAGACCACGCCCTTATTATCCCTTTTAAGTTAGTTCATCCCCATAAAACGATATGCAACTTCAACACCTAAGGTTAACCATACACACGGAGAGTTGCCAGACCAAACATGTTGGCCAGATATCTATTAGTGTTTAAATGGTCCCAGGTCCCTAGACTGGGATACATTTTTACTGGATAAAGTGGGTCCAATCAGCATGCCATACAATTAACAGTAATATGTGATTACTGATATACAGTATGTATGGTGGCCTGCCAATCCCAACAAATATCCAAATATTATAGATATTGCTTGGTGTAGGCAGATTTAATCTTCTGACAACGCTGACCAGTAAATAGTGCATCAGGAGATGAGGAAGTGAAGAGGCTCCACAGGCCCTTCCCACTTTTCTTGGGAATGGCTCAATTATATGTGCTGCCCCTAGACAATATTAATCTGTTTAGCCTCTTGGCCTTTTGGTCAGGGTATGTAGAGCCTAGTTATGGCCACCTTCAGTCACCTCTCAACACAGGAAGCTAAAGGTGGTAGGTAAAAAGGGGTAGAATTAACCTGATGACTCACCTTCATTCCTTCATGATGAGAGCTCTATAGCACATAATGGTATATAATTATACAGTGTGTAATGATGTTAAAACCAAGTTTATTGGAAGTACATCTAGTATATAGAACGTTTGTAAATAAAAACCTTAATATCTACCAACATATGTATAGAATATTCTAAACCAGTAAACCCTTAAGGTGGCCATAGACAGGGAGATCCGCTCGTTTGACGATACATTGAGGTGGGCGACATGGGCACAAAGATGCGCCCGCGATCCAACTGGGTTTTTTAACCTGCCCGATTGAGATCGGGGAAGCCCGTCAGATGGCTCCCCTTTTATCGGTCCGTGTATGGGGGCCTTTAATTTTACATGAAGCTACTTATTTTTTTACAGTATGTCATGACTCATAGCTATTATATGAATAATTATGACTTAGGCATTTACCATGTTTATTGTTGTGATACCCCCCCTCCCCCCCAAATTAAAAATGAAGACTCAGGCAAGAAGATTGCAAGTGTAAATAATTGTGATAATGATGCCAGAACATTGTCACCTTCTGCTCAGTTAGTGCAACACTTAAACTCATAGCGAGCAGAAATTTGCATCTCAAGGAAAAAAAGAGGTTTAAGGTATGTGCTGCATTTTATATATTGTTAACATACAAAGAAAATGAAGTACTGATGCAATTTTCAGGTAAAAGAATAGGAATGGGAACAAATAGGCTGCTCTATAAATAACTCAATATCATGCATGCAGTTCCTCCTGATTACCTTTCTTATTCATTGAGATGTGCTCAGACTATCCGAGGAACTGATGTGCCCACAGACATTGGTGCTCATTCTTGTCCCCTTTCATTAATCAGATTATAACAAAACTCATTGAATATCAGTACATGTTATTTTATTGGTGCAACTGTGATTCATCTTTTAACACAGGCCGCTTTTGGAACGATGTAGCTATTGCCTGTGGTCCCACCTATATATTATGGAGAAGGCAGTGGTGCAGAGTGTGTAACTATGGGGATGTACTCGGAGTGCATGTTGACACAATTACCTTTAAGGAATATGGTTTCTGTGCTTGCAGTCATAACAATCCCTAAATTATATTAAACAAGAGTTTGTACCTGGCCAAGATGACCTGGTAAAAATAGAGAATGGGCATCCCTTAAAGAGTTGACAATTGCCCATCTGGCTACAAGTTCTAAAGCACTAAGGGGCTCAAAAACATGGCGCTTAGTGATCATTTAAAAAGAACTTTAGTTTCGGGTTTGGCAGCTCTTTGCACCTAGCTTCTGAAATGGAAATCCATCGATACATGCAGAGTGCAGTACGAGTGGGAGGCAGTTTTAAGGGCTCATACAGACAAGGGTGGTCTCCTGCATTCCATCTTAAACTCAGGTGCAGGAAGGAAAGCAGCCAACTCATCTTAATAGATCTGTCCTAACACAGGTGCATGTGCCAACCATAGTTGGAACACAACTTGTGTTGATACGGGCCTGTGTTGATACGGGCCCCTTTCAATGAGTTAGATGTGTTCCTTCCTGCACTCAACCTGTGGCTCAGCTCTATAAAACAGAACATAGGGAAGCACAGGTTTGAGTCTTCATCAGTTCAAACCCTTATATTACATAGATCAATTTGTGAGTACAAGCCCCTATTGCTCCTCACTTGTGACCTACATAACATTAGAAAGGTTACCACTTAGCTTACCTTTTGCAACAGTAGTTGAAGATTATAATTCTGTTTTATTTACACATGAAACTGAAATAAATGTTAAGAACATTGGAATTTAAACAGTCATTTGAGTGATATGTGTTATGCACAATATATCTGTAATGCACAGCTTTAGCTGCAGACTCATGCCCTGCTTGTTTTGAACAGCTACCAGCACCCCTATCCTACCAGTACAATTCTGTACATAATCAGAAGCATGCACCTGACATATGAATGCCGTGCATATGCAATTTAACACACTTCTGTATTCACTCTGCCGGCATACAAAATGCATAATTACCCTGTTATCCTATTTTGTCACAATTCATCTGCTCGGAATCATTCAGGTGTATAGCATACACACAATTATCACAATTTCGATCATATAACAACCTTTTAAGACCCAAATCAATTTGGCTTCTGGCAATTACATACTCACTGAACATTGCCTATCAAAATACCTACTCAGCCAAACAAAAAAGTAATTGTAGATTCCACCCCAACCACCCCCGACACACAAAGCCCTACACTTTCCCGTTCTTGGATATGCTTCTCTCTCCTGGATCTCGTTACTTACCAAACCACACTTTCTTAGTATCCTATCTTAAAACCGCATCTCTCCCAATTCCATTAACTGCTGGAGTCACTCAAGGTTCATCACCTGGCCCCCACCTCTTTTTTCTATATATAACGTTTCTTTAGGAAAATTAATACATTTCTTTGGTCTACATTTCCACTTATGCAGAGATAAAATGCCCATTAACTTCCCCTTCCCATCTGCTATTCCCTCTTGAGAGGGGATCATTAAACTTTCAAAATGAGTGACCTCAAACTTCATAAAAATTAGTCTTTTAGAACTCAACTAATCACATTTCCACTGTCATTTTATTCTCTATATTTGAATAAAGTATTCCCAGTTTCTTTAGTTATACTATCATTAATCCCTTTCCCCCAAGGATCTGTGTCTGTTACTAGCAGTTCATAATACCATCACCCACATGTTCAAATCCAAATGAAAGCAACACTACAACATGAAATTCCTCTACAGCATTACATTTAGATATAACATTTTAATAGCTTAATGTTTATGTGTGATATTGTCAATCTTCAGCTTTCTCTTTCAGGTATACTGCACATATAGGGGCAGATTCAGTAAAGGTCAAAGTGAAGGTAGGGAAAATTCATCAGCATGACGTCATTTCGCTACAGAACCGCTGAGTCGAAGAGATTTGTAGAGGGATGACCATTCCTACACCTCCCACTGAGGATGAACAGTAGCTAAATATGGGTACAGGTCTGCACCTTAGTGGAGGAGGGGCAGGAGTGCCGGAAAAGTCCAATAGCGTAATAACCAGGAAGCGATAAGGCAAAAGCAGTCAAACAGGCCGAGGTCCGTTCAGCGAGAAAAACAGGATCCAGGAAACCAGAGTCAAAACACAAGAAGATCAATCAGGAAATAAAAGCTTAGTGTCTCACAAGAGCAATGATCACTTCGCAATGAGATTAGTTATTCGGCATCCTTCTAAACCCTTTGCGCATTCAGCGAAAAAGACGCCGTTGACGTAATGCCTGCTATGTGACGTAACGCACACAAATTAACACCTGTGTCATAACACCTGCGATTTAGCGCAGAGTGCGGAAACGGAGGCCTGCGAAGTGATGCTTTAGAGACAGAAGCACCATCTTGAGGAAGGGCAGAGGTAAGTTCCTTACTCACAGGCGTTACATCGCTAGCAAAGGAGATAGATGCTAGCGTTGCTTCACTCTGGCAAATGGACTTAACTCTGCAAATTCAAGATGTGGATTTTACTGAATGTTACCTCTTTTACCAGACTTGCCTTCGCCAGCTCAGGCCTGACGAAGCTCCATTCCACTTTAAATTGCCTGCAAGAATTCTAGTGAAGTTGCACTAGCCAGAATTGAACACTAATGCATCTTTGCTTTGATTGCTCTGCTGAAGTAACACTAGTGAAAATTCCCCGTCTTGGACGCAACTTCACACTTTAGTGAATTAGCATTGTCTGAGCAAATTTACGCCTGGCGAAGTGTTGTGATGGCTGCAAAGCCATCACTGACAAAATTGCAATCTTTTGTAAATAGGCCCCATAATAAGTATAGTTTGACTCCACAGGGGGGCTCTGCCAAACTGTGTGGTGGTATCAGGTGGGATTTAGTGGAGGACAGCAGTGGATGTGATGATGTTTATCGTCAAAGTCCAGTTCTCCAGTGAGCCTAAGGTACAGTATATCAGACTGACACTGTCAGCACAAATTTATTATAGACCAAACAGAGAAATTCTAAACAATACCAATCTACTGTGCTATGTACTTAACAGAACTTTTTTTGTATTTGGATATCTCCGGCAAACTAGGATAATATCACTGATAACTGGATTAGGATTGATAGATTGTCCCTTAAATGTTATAAAACTGTGGGTTTCATTTTCTTTTTTCAAGAACTATATGATCATTTGTTTCTTCTTCCATCGCTCCCAAATCTCTCTTGATTAAAATTTGAAAATAATTCCATGTTCAGTACTTTTTTGGGTAAAACTACTCGGGAGATTTTATCTGATCTTCACCATGCCATACCACTCATCACAAGATTTTTTAGGATTCTACAAAATTTGACTCCCCTATAGCTGTAATGTAAAGTCAGAGCAGATAAATTTGGATGGTGCTGGATGGTGTGGTTTGTTCATGTAGCTACAGCTGATATTCAATGTATTTCAAGGGACAAAAAGACACCTTTAGATTTAATCTTGTCCGATAAAGTATTTATAAAAAAATATTTTTTTTATATATTCTTTATTTTCAAAAAATCCAAAATTATCATAGCAAAGCATATAAGTACAAGGGAATGCAACATGTTAACACATAGATAAACTATGTATAAAACAGTTTCAGCGTAGTTAAAAGCAAATTCCAATGTGAGCATATATCCATTAGTACAAATAAGCTCTTGTAATGTGCCAAGAGTCAGATCAAAAGACATAATAAACAAACAATAAGAAAAAACTAAGGAAAGGAATAGAGTAAAGGGAAAGAGAGAAAAAGAAAAATAAGAGTAAAAAAAAGTCACTTGGTCACTCACCCGTTTGACCTCATAATTCCATCGGTATAAGCTTTAGCAAAAAAGACATATAATATAACAGTCTAGTAAATTCTCGTAAGCTCCTAGTCCATTAGTGGCTATTTTCATTAATTTTGTTCCAAGTAAAGTATAAAAAATGATTTTAACCAATAAGTTGCTTCCTGTTTCAAATGGGGTCTGCCCTTGTGCCAGCTTGTCTATATTGTTCTTAGTTCTGCTCACTATTCTGAAGGTCTAGGCCTTGTGCACCTGGACCCACCTTTTACAGTGGCAAGAGAACACCCTTCTGTTAACTAGTTCATAATTTTGAGTAGGCAGTCAATACTCCTGTATAAATTAATGGCAAAAGGGAACATTTGTATAAAATAATGGCAAAAGGGAACATTGTCCTTAGCCTAATCTTTTTCTAATTATAAGGTGTGGTGCAATGAAGGTATGACCACATAAGTCATACAGACATGAAAAAAAATTCACTGCACTTGTCCATATAAAATATTGGACCAGATTCAATTTTATGAGAAGAAATTTGCAAAGACCATTGCGAGCATTAACGACAAAGATTTTCATTGTTTGTGTCCTTTTGATTTCAGACCTCATCGACCGATGGCTTTTGCAAACATGCATAATGTATGTAATAAAATGTTTGAGGTGGTTTGAAAACATTCCAGGTACATTCACAGGTACATAGGTACACAGGTACATAGCCCAGAGAGTTGGAAGGTTCATCTTCTAAGTTGTCAATATCTCATTTGGTCTGGATCCCTATAGAAGAAATGGAAAAAGAATAGAATCTAGCCTTATTCCTTTTCCAGTACCGCGGTCGGTTAACTTAGTCAAGCAGAGTCTATGGTAGAGCTACTCCCTTTTATCCTCCTTGTTGGGGCATAATTCTGCTCTTTTTAAGTAACTGTTTCACTATCCTAGAGAGTGTTATAACAATTGCAATCCTGTACACTGGCATTCCTTACTCCTCAACTTCTCTAAAGGGGTTATCCCTTTAGGATCTATCACTTCTGGGGCCTTGTTGAATTTAGGCTTAATGGAACATCCACCCCAATCAACTGACACAAGCCAAACACTATATTAATGTGAGGCAAGAAATGGTAATCAACCTAAGGGACAGTGAATGGTATATAAAAATAAGTATGCTGGATACATGCATTGCAACTAGTAAAATGAATTCAAACCATAAGGGTCACTACATAAGTGTAGACATAGCACTGCTGAATACTTATGTTTCTGTCTTACCTTGATGCTTGATAAAGAGTGGAGGGCCACTTGAAATATTGCATATCTTTTTCTGCCCTGAAATGTGATAATTAAAGGGAATTTTAATGAAAACTAATTGTAGTGCTGTCACTGGGAAAATATATGTATGCTATGGAGGAGCCCTTATGAACAGGCTTTATAACATGCACCTTGTTCGCTATAGACATTCAGATTTTTCTCTCCTTAATGGCCAATTTTAGTGCGATCCATCAAATCAACCAAATTATTGTGAGGTTAGTGGGGAGCCAAATTAGGGTAGGTTAGAAGATTTCTATCACTCACAGGGAAATGTATCCATTGTCCAGTTGTCAGCAAGGCCAAGCTGGCAGCTAACTACTGTTTTTAACTTGACTTTATGGATTGAAATGGTCTTTTTAGTTGATTCCCAGACCTACATTTTAAATAATCGTTTCAAGATAAGCTTGATCCTAAGATAAGGAAAAGATATTTTAAAATACATAACAACTGACCACCTTAAGTATGGTTTGAATTTAATTGTTTACCGTACTGCAAAGCAGAGTATATAACTAGAGCATGTAAAATCAGAGTAGATATGCTATCTATGTGTTACGGTCGGCAACCTAAACTAGAACAGATGCCAAGCTCCCTGGTTTCGGCTCGGCTTCACCAGTAGTGTGACCGCCTTTGGCTTCAGGAGGAGCCCTCAGCTACTCAGATGCCATCTGGACTTATCGAGAGGAGCAAGGCAAGGAGTTCTGGCAAGCGAAATGGGCATGACGGTTAATAAAGTCAGTTAGGCTGAAGGTCACAGTACAATAGGAGTTGGCAGATTCATAGTCAGATAGGCCAGGTCGAGGCAGGCAGATAGCTAGGATCGTCAGGCAGGCAAGGGTCAAACCAGGAAATCAATCAGAAGGACTTAGACAGAACCGGAGTCAAATAACAGGCAGGAGTCAAAGCAGGAAGTCAGTCAAAGGGTTAAGCAGAATCAAGGTCGGTTTCAGGCAAGGGTCAGGTTCCAGAGATCAGAGTAGTCAAAACAGCCAGGCAGGGTCAAACACAGGTATCAGACAGACTAGAAGCTTTTCAGCACAAAGAACAAGGCACCAGGAACAAAAGCTATCACGGGCAATGTATAGAAAAAAAATGTCCCTTTAAATACCTTTTAAATTTTCGCGCCATTGCGCGCTGACTCAATCATGCCAGCGCGCATGCGCCTATAAAAAAAGCTGAAGTGAGCGCGCGGCACGCACTAGGAAGCCGGCAGGACAGGAGGAGGATGGCATGGCGGGCGTCCCCGCCGCACCACCGCTAGACCACCAGGGTGAGTTCTCACAGTATGGTAAGTAAAGACCATAAGATCTATGCTTCATGGATAACAGCTCACAGTGAGTCCCCACTAGGTGGGAAATGCACAGAGTCAGATTTCCATGGCTTTACAAGGAAGACATTCAGAGATTATCTCATTCTAAGTGCAAATACAAAATGACCAAGATCTTTATTTTTAAGACCCAGCTTAATGTGAGGCAACCCATCAAATTCCATTGTAAAATGCAAACAGACTCCACCCAGTGCATTAGTCTTATCTAAATTCTAACTAATGTCTACTACACTGATGGCCATTAACTTAATTTTGCCAAACCAGTGTCTCTTAAAACCATATTGATTTGCCATAATAGTTTTGTTTCCCACAGTGTATTGCTGAGTCTTAGTTTTAACTCTCCTTTCAATTAGTTTCCCCTCGTCGGATAATAAGCACACTGATCTGTGATTTCCGACAAACCATTTTATCATATCAAGTTGGCTTGTTGCCTGTCCAGTTACTCCTCGCTCTTCCATAACCTGCATTATATTATAACATTGACCTTGAGTGTTGTTTTAATGCCTCTGGTGGACATAATAAAAGGAAAACTGCAGTTCTGCACATTTTAACTCCCAATAAAATGGGTCTCAGAGGTAGTCCCAGTTCCTCCTTATTTTTTACAGGGGTGGAATTTACTATTAGGAATGCTTGGAAGAGCAAACTTTCAAAATAAGGTCTTTCTGTAATTTGGATCACCAATGCTCACCATTCCTTAAAGGAGAAGCACATTCATAATCACTGGGGGGGGGGGGGGGTGTATACTGTGTGGGGCACTTCCCAATGCCTATAATTGCTAAACTCAGACCCCTTAAAGACAGTCCTCTTTTCTGAAAAAGGTGCTACCATCTTTCTAACTCTTCCATTGATACCCTGAAACAATGAAATGCAGAAATTGTATTTTACTAAGCAACTGCCAGTAGCAATGAACACTTCAAAAGAAAGAACATGGTAGTTCGGTGCACAGCTCAAGATACTACACTGGGCCACTGTGATTATAATCACCTAGCTAATAGGTTATTAAAAGGCTCGTTTATAGTGATGAGAGAAATTTTTCATCAGGTTTCGAATTGAAAAAAAGCCCATAGACCAATGGGTGCAAAAATTGTAACTCGTCGCCTATAGACTAAAGTGCATTTGGCATATTTTTTGTCTTTTTGCAAATTTTCTGAGGGTCAGATTTTCCCATCGCTACTCACTTACATAAAAAAGTCCTCAGTAGTTGTTTAAATTGATGCAATTCATTAAAGGGGATCTACCACAAAGATAAAAATGTAATACAAGCTGAAATAAGTCACTTTCTAAATACAATCAGTTAAAAATTCTGTACTGTTTTAGAAATAATCAGTTGCTCATCAATATCAAAGTCTCCATATTCACTATTCATCCTCTCTTCATCCAGAGGTCTGAGTTAGATTTTAATTGACAGGTAGGTCTAATCAGGTGCGCTTCAGGGATTAGCGCCACCTGAGGCGGCGTTCGCAATGCCGCCCCCCCACCTGCCCATGGTTCTTAGGACACTGATGGAAGTCTGGTGGGGGACTAGCACAGAGTGCAAAATATTTCTCTCTGCGCTAGAAAAGCCAAATTTCCAGGTTTATCAAACAGATATTCAGCTCTTAAAGTTACCAGGAGTAGTGATGGGCGAATTTATTCGCTAGGGGCGAAAAGCATCAAGGCACAGGTGTCAATTTGATGCTGACAATAGGAAATTACAGTTTTAGTGGAAATATGTTCCATTTGAACCAATACACAACATTCAACACTATTGCCCCTCACAGCCATTAATAAACTGTAAATGTCAGGGGAAATGGTGAATTCTGGCATCAAAAGGAATGACAATTTGCGCCTGAAATTCCACTTTGCACACTACACTTCCATAAGTAAACCATCTAATTTTGCTTAAAGCTGCTAAAACATTTAAACATTGTTTTGTCCCCAACCTGAATGAATACTAGTTTAGTTATCATCCAGTAAAATATATCTTTCTGCAAAATTAAATTATTAACCCACTATAATTGCAATACCTATTTCCCATTGCCTTGTTGTGCACAGTAACTTGCGTTTGTATTCAAAATTCATATTAATAGAAAATTATACCAGACAAAACAATAGTAATAAGAACAGTATCTGGATAAGAAAGTTCATCTGATTATTACCCATTATACATTAATATTAACAGGGGAACTTTCTCCAATGTGCTTAACTAGTCATAATTTGAAGAAAAAATGAGAATAGGGGATGTACAGAGAGGCACATTGAGTAAATTAGCAGCTAATAAAACATGCATTTGCTGATGCTAAAGCTAATACAAGAATGTGTCATATATTATTAAGGTACTTAATTGCCTTCCTGGTGCCCACTTATCAGGTTGTACCCTGAACCCTAAGCATTATACACCTATTGGGGCAAATTCACTAAGATCCGAAAATTCACCAGCGTTGGCTTCGCTAGCATTCACCGTACTTCGGCAGGCAAATTTTCGCCAGCGCTATGCAAATTCACTAAAGTGCGAAGTTACTTCGCCAGGCAAAGTGCAGTTATGCTAGCGATGCCTAATTTGCATACGGCGGGAACTTTAAAGTATAATAGAAGTATATATTACAGCCACTACATTCCACTACACAAGCCCAGGAAACCTTTACTAAATTAAATAAAGTTGTCCTATTGCCCTACATGTGCCCCCTGTATAGTTGTGTTGCCATATGTTAGGAAATGTAGGGGGGAAGGAGGGTAACCCCCCCAAAAAAATACGATCTTTTTCAGACTATCACTCTCCAATGGTAAAACACGCCAGCGTTTTTTTTGGGACTTAGAAAAATTTTACCAATTTATTTTTCAAACTCCTATCTATTGTATTGAACTTCGCCTGGTCAGACTTTACTGGTCAGTAAAGTCTAACGTAAGTGGTAACATTCAGGAAAATGTTGATCTTAGTGAATCTTCTCATAATAATATCCATGAAAGGCTTAGAAAATTCAGTTTATAATTGATTGTTCGTTATAAAATGAGTAGGAATGGATGCAAATGAACTTAGTAAAAAAATTAGCTAATACATGAGATAATACTAAAGAAAAGAAAAACATACAAAGAGAATAAAAATAGGGCTTGCTTGGCAGCAGGGATAAGTCATTCCCTGAAGAGGATCAGGTCAGTGGGTTTATACTTGAGAAGGGCTCAAGAGTTGCAAGTTCTTTTGTACCTCTGTACATTTATTATATAATAATGAAATAATCATTATCATTTCCATGAACAGAGGCCACTCTTACATTGCTCAGGCTCTAATGCACCGTTATGAAGGACAGGGTAAAGGTTAGTGTAAGTTTTGCCATTTGGCTTACACCAAAGTGGTGGTATGGTAATAAAATGTTGTTGGTAGAAGTACAAGGTATAGTTTATTATATTAGGTAATATTATCAATTTCTGTATTTATATCATGCCATCCAGGCCCAGACCAGTGATGATAAAACATTCAAAGAAGCAACAAAGGAACACACTCTTTCCCTTTAAAAAGTAACCCTCCAAGCCTGCATGGGACCAGTCTTAAGACTGCTATTATTATTCTTCCTCTCCTAACTCAACATTTTTATTCTCCTAGCCTTTCATATTTACTTACTATATTCTTCCATTATTATGCATTTTCCCCCCCCAAAAAATAGGGAATGTCCATGAAATAGGCTAATTCGTTGTAACACTGGGAGTTTTCCTGGTATCCCCATGAGTCACTGGAACAGGAGACCTCTGGAAGACTTGTCCTCATCTAATTTGCTTCTGGGAAGGTTTATTGGAGGTAGACAAGGCAGTGGACTGAGCATAAGCATTACAACAACATCAAGAGGCAAATTTACAAAATTCACGTGAATAATTCAAAGTTTGATCGAATTCCGATCGTACGATTTTATCATATATTCGAATCTACAAATTTGGCCACTTTGATCATCGAATACGCAATATTTGAGCGTATCTAATAGACTGAATAATCAAATATTCGATAATTCGACCATTCAATGATCGAAGTACTTTAACTTTAAAATTTTATTCGACTGCCTACTTCGCCAGATTGAACCTACTGAATTGCAATAGAAGCCTATGGGAATTCCCCATAGACTTTTTTTAATATCAACTGCTCAAATACCATTCTTATGATCGAACACCTTGATCGTTCAAACCGTACGATTTTTTCAAGAAATCGAATAGCGAAGAAATCGTATGAATCGTACGAAATCGAACAATCAATATTCAATCGCGTGATTTTTTCAAGAAATCGAATAGCGAAGAAAAAATAGCCCAAAACTATTCGATAAGCATTCGATAGTCGAATTCTTATCGAATTTCGGCTGAATTTGAGGGCTAAAAGCCCTCGAATAAGTGAATATTGATAAATTTGCCCCTTCAAGTATACTGTATTTCCAAAATGTCTGACTCAAGTCACAGTCTACATATATGTTCTTAGATATACTTGCCTCTGTGTATATGTACACTGTAATAGAACTCTGCTCCAGCTATCTTCTAGGATTTTTTTTTAATTTCTTACAAAAGAAGTTGGCAAACAGATGAGGTGAAGAAGTAATTAGTTTTGGCAAGTTACCTTCATGTGACGAATAACCGTAAATGTAATTATCTAATTATTTTGCAACTAATGTTATTAAAATTTGACAGGACTATTAAGTCTACCTATGAATAATTACTGTGAACAGAGATAATGAAATATTTGCAGTGCCATTTGCAAAGAAAGTAGCGGGAGAACATGTTTGATGACGAATATGAAATGTGACCTAAATCAGAATTCTATAGTGGGGGCCTTTGCTGCTGCAGAGGACAGATCAGCTTTCTACTTAAAAGACAAGGAAAGGCAAAAAAAAAATATCCCATTTTTACTTTCTTTAATGAAAAAGAAATCTATCTTCAATAATTTGTATTGAGATTTTTTTTAATGTTTCCAACTCCAGCTGCAGGGACAAAGATCATGGAGCCAGATTTAAACAGATAAACTGGGATTCTATTTGGAGGATTATTTTGCTGCAGTCACTGGTTCTGGAGAGTTGGAGAAAGTTTGTATTAAACAATACAAAAACAGGACCCAGAGCAGTCTGTATATTCTGATTATTAATCAGCCTTGCTGTATCGGCTTCTGGCAGATATTAT
>CM044438.1:109737205-109826465 GCA_024363595.1 Xenopus borealis
ACATTTTTAAAGAAGATCCCTCTGCAGCGCTGAGCTCGATTTAACCCTTGCCTAATACACAGTGAGGATTACTAACTCTCACCAAGTTCTAAATTGGTTATACTTGGTCATTCAACAAAAGACAGAGTCATAATTGGTGCTCACTTGCTACTTAAAAATGCTTAGAATGCTAAATTTAGAAAGGGTTTTTGATTACCCTAATATACCTGTGTTACATTCAAGATACTGGAGTGATGAAGGGACTCAGTGGGAACCCCAGGGAAAGCTTAGCAGACAAGTAAAAAAATGCCTTTGAGACCAGACATGGAATGGTCAGAAGTTGCTCTGGCCTATTTTACTTATGGAACACATCACTAGCAGCTACTATATCTGTTATGTCCTTGTCCAAGTTGAGAGAACACTTTGACCCAGATAGCCATAGAATCTTCACTAGATTCCTTTTATTTAGTAGAATTATGTTGTGTAACATATAACACCAAAGATGTAGTATGATTCCTTATGCTTACAATAATACTAACTTGATCAAGATAATAAAGTATGATGATTAATGTTGCACCCTAAGTGCCAGTGGGTGTTTTTTATTGGTTTTATTGTCGATAACTCATCTTTCACTGACAGTAATAAAGCCATTTCCAAGGCTTTTCTCCTGAAGCATCACTAATGTTCAGTCTGTGAACTTGTGTTGTGAATCTGTGCCAGGAATTGTTTTATACTGTGTTTGTGTGGAGAAAAAGACTGCACTGGGAGTGAGGTGACTTGAGAGGCTTGTAGAAAGTTAATGACCTGTTCTAAACCATACAGCATAGGTACATTTTTGGAAGCTTCCTCCTACTCAGAGAGCAGAGAGAGAACAACTTTCATTCACACTGAAGATGGATTTTCAACTTCCATTCGTCTGTCAAATTGCGGCCTGGAAGGTTTTAAAGGGATCCTGTCATGGGAAAAATTTTTTTTCAAAATCTATCAGTTAATAGTGCTGTTCCAGAAGAATTCTGCACTGAAATCCATTTCTCAAAAGAGCAAACAGATTTTTTTATATTTCATTTTGAAATCTGACATGGGGCTAGACATTTTGTCACTTTCGCAGCTGCCCCATGTCATGTGACTTGTGCTCTGATAAACTTCAATAACACTTTACTGCTGTACTGCAAGTTGGTGTGATATCACCCGCTCCCTTTCCCCCACCCAGCAGCCTAACAAAAGAACAATGGGAAGGTAATCAGATAACAGCTCCATAACACAAGATAACAGCTGCCTGGTAGATCTATGAACAATATCTATGCCTGGTAGATCTATGTTCAATAGTTAAACCCATGTCCCACTGCGTACTATTCAGTTACATTGAGAAGGAAAAACAACAGCCTGCCAGAAAGCAGTTCCCTCCTAAAGTGCTGGCACAAGTCACATGACTGGTGCAGCTGGGAAATTGACAAAATGGCTAACCCCGTGTCAGATTTCAAAACTGAATATAAAAAAATCTGTTTGCTCTTTTGAGAAATGGATTTCAGTGCAGAAGTCTACTGGAGCAGCACTATTAACTGATGAATTAAAATAAAACATGTTTTCCCATGACAGTTTCTCTTTAAACTAAATAACAGGACCGCATTCTTTCTTTATGTTGTTATTGCCTTCTCCTGTTGTCCAATACGTTGGAAGCCATATAGTGCAGACTTAAGGTACATATGTGTATACTTGTTCAGTCCTCTATACATTAATCTGTTCTACTTCGTCTCCAAATTCAAGAAGCTACAGGAGATGCCTTTGCCAACCACAACCTCCCCTTCCTACCAATACAGCATCTTTGGTAATGTTGGAAACATTTTAAACATGGTAAGAATGTTCATGTAAGAAAATTTACCTAGTTACCACCCCCCCCCCCCTTTAAATCCAAATCTTTGAAAGTTGTGATCCGATACATGTGCATGCCTCAGGTCTACATGGATGCCATATACATGCTGCAAACCTTAATTGCTGTCTGACCTGACACCCAGAAACTAACAATAGAGATACATTTGGCAGTGAGCAAAAGGACGGGGCACTTTTAAATATTTGAATTTTGTGCCAAGTATGATCACATCAGAGGTGGAAAACCGAATAAAAATATGTACTCTGCAAACCAGGAAGAACTCACACAACTGCATGAACCTCAGAAGAAGGCTGTGGTTGTCCCTGCTACCCCACGAGACCACCAAGTACCCTTACAGCTACATTACTTTGACCTCACTATTATTGTATCTGTTAGATTTTTTAAAAACTAGAGAAACTAGTGTTAAAGGGGTAGTCATCCAGGTGTTGCAGTCACAACACTGGGATGGCACACGTTGTTAATACTGCAAAAGAAAGCCTCAACATTTACTTAGGGGCAGATTTACTAAATTCACATGAAGGATTTGAAGTTCGACCGAATTTTCAAAAAGATTCAAATTCAAATTTTCGAATGTTTTTGAAGACCAGTGAACTTTGAAAATTCGATTGAATCGAATAATTCGAATAATTTGAATAATTTGAATAAAATTTCATTCGAATATACGACTATTCTGTCAAAGTACTTACCCTAAAGGGTAAGTACTTTGACAGAATAGTCGTATATTCGAATTGACTGCCTAGTTCACCAGATCAAAGCTACCGAATTGGGTTTCATTATTTTTGATCGATTCGAACGATTTATCTTTCGATCGAACATTTCCTATTCGATCGTTCAACCAATCGAATTGCGGTAAAATAATTCTTATTCGAAGGATTTTACTTCCCCTTCAAATTCGATGGTCGAATTTGAAGGTTTTTTTTAACCCTCGAATTCGACCAATAGTAAATCTGCCCCTTAGTGTATGATAACCAAAAAGGAGGGTTGTGGAAACACTCAAAGACAATACAATGGAAATGCAACTGATCGGGCAAAGTTAGCTGCAAACCTACAGAAGACAGCATCCCCACACCCATCCCTTTAATGGTGGTCTTATGCCTTTAAAATGGGTGTTGGTATGAGAAATCTTTCTATTTTGTGGGGGGGGGGGGGTTAAGCCTGTGAAACCTGTGTTTTGGGTAGTCTCTGTCATTTAAAAGCTAATGGCAGGGGAGTATTCAGCCCTGTGATGCCAGTCCCTTGGTCAGGAGAAACTTATCCCAAGAAATGCTACTATGCAGGGAGGAGCCAGCCTATGAGAACTGTCCAGAGGTAAATAGTTAGGATCACAACATGATTGTAATGACTTGAATGATATAGTGACTTGACTTGTTAGTTTTATGATCATAAACTTACAATGCATTACTCCTGTTTTTTTTTTTTTAAAGAATAAACTGTTGTGTTTGGATAAACACCACATAAACGCTTCAGAAATACAAAATTTCTTTTAAACAGGGGACCAGGGAATGTGCCTTCACAGCATTCACTGATAAAAAAAGGAAAATATAAACAGCATTCAAAGGCTTTGCAGTGTAAAGGAAAAATTACTGTTTTCCCACCTATTATGAGAAACGATACATTATCAGTAGGTAATTGCACTGCATCGTATTTAGCACAGGGCTCCAAAGATAAGTGTAAGTTGACAATCAAACAGCAATACATATTTTACTGCTCTGAACAATCTATATCCCCCAGGTGGCTTCTAGACATATTGGCACCCTGGGTAAAAACTATTGCTAAATGCTTTATTGTTTGGAATGATAAATGTCTTTATTGTAATCAATGCATACATAGTGTTATCTAGCAACAAATGGCCATTATTAAAGTAAGGATATCTGTTATCTTTGCACATATAGACACATTGCCAAAGAAGTCTATGATGTTATCAAGCAAGCGGCAATCAATAAATGCCATTTCCATGCAACACTGCCCCCTTTAAAGGGGTTGGTCAACTTTAAATGAACTATTATGATGCAGAGCATGATATTCTGAGAAATCTTACAACTAATTGTAATATTTTATTATTTGTGGGTTTTGAGCTATTTAGCTTTTTGTTCAGTGGATCTCCAGTTTGCAGTTTCAGCAATCTGGTTGCTGGGGTCCAAATTACCCTAACAACCATTCATTGATGCGAATAAGAGACTGGATTATGAATAGAAAAGGCCTGAATAGAAAGATGGGCAATAAAAAGCAATAATAATACATTTGTAGCCTTACAGAGCGCCTCTTAAGACACAATTATAATCTGCAATACGCAATAACGATTCGCAATGCAATAACCATTTATGGAACAATGTTACATTGCGAGATGTGGATTTGAACTCTTATTGGTGCGCAATGTTTTTCTCTTTGCGACTTTAATTACATTCCCCCCGTATTCTTTTAGAGCAAACATTGCGACTTTTTCAATAAGAAGGTTTTTTTTTACATTGACAGCGCATTAGCACAAAGTATAACATTCGCAAATGGCCTTCCGCTTTTTCCAGGTTTGCAAAAAGGTATATTGCATTCGCGCAAAGGCTTAACTTTTCACATTACGAATAATTTTTGCGTTACAGACATATATTGCATTCCCCTATGCAACACCTTCAAGCACTTCTTAAGAGTGCAGAATTACAATCCGTAATGTGCAGTTTCCGGGTTCGCAAAATGTATATTGCATTCGCACAAAGCTAAATTGGTTTGGGCAAAGGCTTAACTTTTCGCTTTGCGAATATTTTACCAACGTATATTACATTCCCCTAATAGTGGGCTACACAACGGGTGAGTTTGTGTCTGATGGGTGGGGAGCAAGAGTTCTAAGGGGGTGCTAGTTACACCACTGATATGACCACTGGGCCAGCCGTCAGGCATGCAAACCATCTGAATGACCATAACTTGGTTGAAAGCCTATAAACACAGGGTGAGTAAGGAAACGGGGCTTTGTAAAATGGAATACTGTCGCTCCACATCTAACAAAACCTGAGCTGAACCTGCCTTTGGCACTTTATTGACTGCTATGACTAGGGCAGGAAAAGCTAAATACTATTAAAAAATAGGTACTTTCAAAACACATGGCCTTGATAATGGAACTTTCAAGGTGGGCTATAAACACTTAACAAGCAGAGCGTGGAGTAAAAAAGGGAGAAGTGAATTAAATATTGAAACACATCAAATGAGTTCAAAAGGGGAGAACACTTCAGTGGCAGCAGAATAATAAAACAAAAAGCAATGGCCCAAAGCTCTCAGTTGTAATAACACCAAGGTCTACTTTCCTGAAAGTGTAATAAATGGGTAGAATTCACTTCCAGCAGAAGCAGACAAAAATATTACTGTAAGAAAAAAATGCTATTTGGGTAGAGAAGCGACTGCAGTCACTACCTGGGCCTGTTAGTGCTTTTCCATTGTCACATTTTTCATTTGTTCTGGAAGTAAAATATGTTAGAGTATGCACTACTAGGGGAGAGGGGGACATGTTGTGAGAGCTGATACCCCACCAGTGATGGGCGAATTTGTGGTAAATTCCCGCAATTCGTCGCCAGCGAATACATTCGCAAAAAGCCAGGAAAACGTTTCTCGTTTTGGATGTGGGCTTTCGTTTTTTTCGACACCAGCAATATGAGCCAACATCCAAAAATGGACGCCCACGTCCGAAATGAGACCCGGGCAGAGAAACGCCCCAGATTTGCCCATCACTAGTCCCCACCTAAGTTTTTTTTTTTGGGGGGGGGGCACAGCTGGATATTGTTAACCACTGCTGCATTGGAACCTCCTTTAAATATTCAAGGACTCTGCCTTTGAGTAGGAGAAATCTGGGTTTTGTGTGGTACCCTTTATATTGATTAGTTAAAGTATTATATTGGTATGTTTTCAGTAGTTTAAAGAAATGCCAACTAAAAAAAAAAGGATGGAAGAGTCTCTGAAAACACACAATGACAACCAAATAATGCAATATAAATTCTTAGTTTGACCGTAACCATATTTTGTATATTGCTGTTATGTTTAAATGCCGTTGCAGTGATATTAGTGTTTCTTCAACTTTCTCTACCTTTTCTGTGAGATTTTAAATATTTTTTCTTTGAATAGTTCCCATTTTATTGCCAACTCATTGCTTCTGCAGCCCCAGCCCTACTGCCCATGTCTGTCTACTACAGGCAAAATTGTGTGCGCCTCTTTCAGTTTATACTTCTGTTTGCTTTTCTCCTGCGGATGACTGGAACCTTTCTATGCTATGTATCTATGTTAGATATTTGACTGACCCTGTATTATTATTCTTTCATGCCCTCCCATAAGTCAACACAAATGAACTACTCTAATAAAGCACGGGTAGCGATGGAAATGTATGGAGAAGACATTTGCTGGTCATACATCTTTACAGCCATACAGTGACCTCAAGATGGGTTATATTGGGCTAAGCAGATCATTTGGCCCTCTGGTCAATGATTGGATCATAAATTATGCCAACGCAGGCCGCCAGGGAGAAGACCACATGAACAGGTTAATGTAGTCCTCACCCTGATGGGAATCCAGTCTACCCACATATTGGTCAGACACATCTATTGGCTGTTGCCCTGCATGGGCCAATAAGCTGGAGACTCAGTTCAGAAGGACAAAGTTGGCAGCTTTCATTGGCCGTGTATGGCCACAGGGCAGATTTATGGAGAACAAAACTAAGAAAGTTGTATGTTACTTATTCTTAAGGTGGCCATACATGTGCATACATTGTTGAGACTGCCAAATGTGCAGATCTTGCCCCGATATGCCCACCTTGAGTGGCCGATAATGGTCTGATTTGATCATGGGTCTTAGGGCCCAAAAATTGGATGGCAAAAAGGGGAATGCAGGTAGTTGGTGCAAGGACTGCATAATGAAACCAATGCAGTCCTTGATCCTACTGGATTTTTTAACCTTCCCGATATATATATGTATGGAAGTGTTATTTGCCCTTTCCCTAACTACATAACCCTGTGATTTAAAATTTAGAGCCACCAAAAACATTTCTGCTTCTTGCAGCCACAGCCTGGCCAATCAGCAAGAAGGATTTGCTTCTGACCTCTCTAAAAGAGGTTTGGATCCAAAATGAAAGTGAGGCAGATCTTTACCAGGAAGAAGAGAAGAAGAAAGCATGGTCTCTGCACAGAACTGTTGAGAGCCAGCTTGAGATTTCACTGGGAGTTGGTGAGACCTTTTCTTTACACCCCTGGGGTGCATCAATCTGGTGTTGCAACTCATAACTCTGATCATACTACTTTGGTAAATTCCCTCAGACCCCCTAGTGTGCACACCCACCATTCTTAAAGTGACTAACATTTATTGTATTATTGTTATCTAACTGTTCTTATTGCATTGTGTATATTGCATTTCTAAAAGTACTAATTACTTCTTAACTGCCTATTGTGTGGTTTATTGTCTGCTATAATTAGTACCAAACTCACTGCTATTGCAGTTCCCAGGGATTTGTATGCCACCAATATCTGGTTTAGCCCTGGGTGGAGGCACTTAAAGGGATACTGTCATGGGAAAAAAATATTTTTCAAAATGCATCAGTTAATAGTGCTGTTCCAGAAGAATTCTGCACTGAAATCCATTTCTCAAAACAGATTTTTTTTATATTTCATTTTGAAATCTGACATGCTAGATATATTGTCAATTTCCCAGCTGCCCCAGTCATGTGACTTGTGCAATGATAAACTTCAATCACTCTTTACTGCTGTACTGCAAGTTGGAGTGATAACACCCCCTCCCTTTCCCCCACCCAGCAGCCTAACAACAGAAAAATGAGAAGGTAACCAGATACCAGCTCCCTAACACAAGATAACAGCTGCCTGGTAGATCTAAGAACAGCACTCAATAGTATAAACCCATGTCCCACTGTGTATTATTCAGTTACATTGAGAAGGAAAAACAACAGCCTGCCAGAAAGCAGTTCCCTCCTAAAGTGCTGGCACAAGTCACATGACCAGGGCAGCTGGGAAATTGACAATATGTCTAGCCCCATGTCAGATTTCAAAACTGAATATTAAAAAAATCTGTTTGCTCTTTTGAGAAATGGATTTCAGTGCAGAAGTCTACTGGAGCAGCACTATTAACTGATGTGTTTTGAAAAAAAAATGTTTTCCCATGACAATTTCACTTTAACGTATCCAAACCCCACAAATCTCCCACTTAGCGGAGGCTTTGGATCTATACTGTTAGCCCCACAGTGTGTATGAATACCAATATTTTGGATTCGGCCAAACCCAGAATCCTTCCTGAAAGATCTGGCCGAATCCGAACCCTAATTTGCATAGGCAAATTATGGGTGGGAAGGGGAAAACATTTTTTACTTCCTTGTTTTGTACCAAAAAGTCACGTGATTTCCCTCCCTGGCCCTAATTTGCAAATGCAAATTAGGATTCAAATTCGGTTTGGTCAGGCAGAAGGATTCAGCCGAATCAGAATCCTGCTGAAAAAGGCTGAATCCTGGCCGAATCCCGAACCGAATCCTGCATTCGGTGCATCCCTAGAATAAATTAATTATTTTTGGCCAGATATAGGCCCCAGAAACCCATTGGATGGCCCACATACACTAGCCCATAAGTCAGTCTTAGTTTATCGGCCTGTGTATGGCAACCTTTAACCTTCCAAGCATTTAAGCAATATTATATACTATAAAATACCCATTGAGTACCTCCTGCATAACAACACCGGAGAAAGAATATGACAAAAACCTCCATAAAAACTAATGAGCAAACGCAACAAAGCGGCAAATCAATGCATTTCCAGCCATGATGATAAAGTGCACTTTATAAGAGGCTAATAACCCTGCATTGTATTTAGCCCAAAGAAAGGTCAATGACCGGTAAACAATATGTATCTGCTTGCTCTCAGCTACCACCTCAGTTACAGTTAATATATTGGCTGCATTCCAGGATGGCTCTAGACATATTGGCACCCAGAGGAAAAAAAACTGAGAAATGACAGTAGACTAGAAAATAGCTTGTAATCACCCCATACATGTTATTATTCAACAAAACATGGTCATTACTAATTAGGCACACAATTTCATTGTATATGAGAGAAGCAGTGCTAAATTGATGCTATGTGAGTACAACAAGGACGCACCTCCCTAAAACCAGAACAGACCTGTTATCCAGAACACTCAGGACCTGGAGTTTTTCAGATAATGGATCTTTCCCTGCTTTGGATCTTCATATGTTAAGTTTATTAGAAAAACATGGGAACATTAAATAAACCCAATAGGCTGGTTTTGCTTCCAATCAGGTTTAGATCAAGTACAAGGTACCGATTTATTATTACAGAGAAAAAAGAAATCATTTTTAAAAATTTGGATTATTTAAATTAAATGGAGTCTATAGGAGACAGCTTTTCTGTAATTTGGAGCTTTCTAGAAAAGGGTTTCTGGATAATGGATCCCATGCCTGTATTAGACTTGGCTGAGCTTCTTTGGCTGTATTACAGGATTACCTTTATAATCAATACAATATGGTACAGTTTATATTCAGTATTGATTCTATGGTATGAAAATATGATTCATGTAAATGATTATGGTGTTACCTTTTCCTACAGTATAACAGCAAAATACATTATCTGATCATCCAATAGGGAATTAGGGTACAAGGCATTATCTGAATTCTATGTTTAAATATAATATAGTAGGCTGTAGAACAGTATATTCACTGCAGGACCTGATGTTTAACTATAAGGTATGATACAGCATTAGAGTGCAGAAACACATCATACTGCAGTACAGAATATTGTGCAGTATCAGCATGCTTGCATAGCAACACTCCACATTGCAGCACAGAAAGGGCACACTAATATATCATGCAACAGTGGAGGATCCTGTGCATTAACTAAGCTGTAATAAAGAAGTGTGTAGTGATGGCCAAATTTATTCGCCTGGGGCAAATTCATGGGACTACCCGCAATTCGCAGCCGGCTTGTTTTGGACGCAGGCGTCTGGTGTTGGACGCCACTGTCCGTTTTCTCAACACCGGCAATGTGCGCCGGTGTCCAAAAACAGATGCCCCGGTTCAAAACAAGACACCTGCGGCGTTTCGCAAATTTTTCTCAATGGGACTTGTCTTTTACTATTGAGCGCTACCAGGCAGCTGTTATCTTGTGTTAGGGAGCTGCTATCTGGTTACCTTCCCATTGTTCTCTTGTATGGGAAAGTCTACATGAGGAAATTCAATAGATTAGTCACCCCAGGGACAAACAGCCTTTTCTTTTGGGTGACTAATCTCCATGAACCACTTCCCCCCTGTCTTGCACCGGCTAAAATGAAAATCATCTGCGGCCATTCACAAACGGAGCTTCGTTTTCCGAAATCACCGAAGTCGCTTCACAAGGAAATTTTGGGCGATTTTGGAAAACGAAGCATCATGTGTAAATTGCTGCAGGCGATTTTCATTTTAGCCGGCGTAAAACAGAGGGGAAGCAGTTTGGGGAGATTAGTTGCCCAAAAGAAGAGGTGATTTGTCACTGGGGCGACTAATCTCCCGAATCTCCTCCTGTAGACCTAGCCTTAGGCTGCTGGGGAGGGGGGAGGAAGGGAGGGGGTGATATCACTCCAACTTGCAGTGCAGCAGTAAAGAATGACTGAAGTTTATAATAGCACAAGTCACATGACTGGGGGCAGCTGGGAAACTGACAATATGTCTATCCGCATGTCATATAAAAAATCTGTTCTCTTTTGAAAAATTTATTTCAGTGCAGAATTCTGCTGGAGTAGCACTATTAACTGATGCGTTTTGAAAAAAACATGTTTTCCCATGACAGTAGCCTTTTAATAAAATAAGAGGCTTTTGGGAGAGAGCCGAGAATACTTAGCACTTGCATTAGATACAATAGTAACTAATACAATAAGCAGGTCTCTTGAGGAAGCAAATCACAGTCCTATGCAGTAACTGAGCATGCAGTAGTAGAGAATCATGTGCAGTTACCTATCATACAGTGGTACAGAATGATGTGCAGTAACCCAGCATGCAGTGGTATAGTATTATATTTAATAACTTGGTATACAGCAGTGCAGGATCATGTGCAGTAAGTAACCCAGTCTGCATTACTGGATATTCATGTGCTATAACTAGTGATGGGCGAATTTGTTTGCATGAATTCCCACGATTCGCAAAACACCTGAAAAATTTTGCCTGCCGAAAATTCGCCAGCATCTCGTTTTGGACATGGGTGTCTTTTTTTGGATGCCAGCCGGCATCCAAAAATGGATGCCTGTGTCCAAAAGCAGATGCCCGCGTCCAACATGAGACGCAGTGGCGTTTTGCGAATTTTTCACCATTTCACAATTTCTACTAGAAACAAAGAGAAACACCCCAGATTCGCCCATCACTAGCTATAACTTAGCATGAACCAGTGCAGGATCATGTGCAGTGACATTCAACTGCACATCCCTAATACAAAACCAGTGCACAAATACTGTCTACTGTATAGAATCTGGAGCTTCCCTTCATTACAGAGCATGTCATGTTCTCATCTGTCTGATTTCTTGCAGCCTTTCCATTCTCCTGCTTAGGAGAAGAGAATATTAAGAAGCTGAGCTCATCATCTTTGAAAGGCGTGAACGCTCATCTTGTTATATATTTCACTGGTATTATGGTATTACATTAAGTAACACTCATCCGTTCTTTCGCTTTATTGACTATGACATATTTGCACTTTTATTTAATCTCATTTTGCCAGAATTTCTGTTATAATCTTGTCGGCATTGAATTCCTGTCAGCGTGGACCTTTCTTATCTGTAGCAGTTAAGTAACATTTACATTGCAGAAATGTATATTAGTAAGCGATACCCAACCCCCCCCCCTTACATTTGTCACAACCAAAGAGTAGTGATGGGTGAAACGGCCGCGTTTCGCTTTTCGCCGATTCGCGAAACGAGTCGCGCGTCATTTTTGACGCGCGCCGCGTCGTTTTTTAACGCGTCGCGTCGTTTCCGACGCGTCGCGTCATTTTCGGCGCGTGTCGCGTCTTTTTCGGCGCGTCGCGTCAAAAACGACGCGCGACTCGTTTTTGGGCGGCGAATTTTTTTTGGCGAATTTTTTTTGTAGTTTCGCGAATTTATTTGCCAGCGGCGAATCGCGGGAATTCGCCGCGAATTCGCCCCTGGCGAATAAATTCGCCCATCACTACCAAAGAGATGTTTCAGACATTCCCCAGTTTCTTCATAGTAGTGCCAGACAGAAGCAGTTGGGTATATGGGGGACAATATTGTCAATTTATGATGTTTAAAAAAGGGAAAAAATAACCTCAATAGATTTAAGAACAAGTTTAGGTTTTCGGTGCCAAGCCCCAAACATACAGTCAGAGGGACTGAAATGAAAAAGAATGAGCAGGAACAAAAAAAATCTAACGTCACAGTCTGTAGTGAAAAGTGACATTTTTCGCCAAGTTTTGCCCATTGAAGTTCATGGGAGAAAAAAATTGTCATGTATCAAAAAAATGTTTGCACAATTTGTCACACTTCAAAAAAAATTTGTTGCCCATAGATGGATCAGATTCGCTCATCACTCGATAGCTCAAAGGACGTAAAATTATATATATATATATAAATTATATATATTTAATGTCTTAAATATATTGATAATGGGTTGAGTGCAGAGGACCTCTTGCATTTGTCTATATGTATTTTGTGGTCACAGCCTCATTGCACCCCCGCCTAATGGTTTTAAAAATTAGTGGTGAGCACAACTTTTTCTTGTTTGTTGTAGTTATACTGGAGCAGTGACCAGCTCCTTGTTGTAGCCCCCACCCCTTCCCAGCTATAGTCAGGTGATCCCACTGGTGTCTAATAAAAGGGCAACCAAGTTTGGGAGTTTTACTTTGAAAGCAGCAAGTTAGTTGCAGGTAAAACTTAGTCCCTTTGTAAAATGTATAATGAAGCAATAGAATTCTTAATGAATCAGATGAAAATTGAGCGTAGGACTGGCCAGATATGGGATGACTTTGACGTAGTTGGCCAGCTTAAATTTATTGCAATATATGGACAATCAATCCCTGCTGTTTAAAGGGTAAGGCATTTTTTAGTAGCTGTATGCACAGAATGTCTCAATGTCTTAAATATATTGATAATGGGTTGAGTGCAGAGGACCTCTTGCATTTGTCTATATATATATACTGTATATACAGTATATATAATTACATGTCCATAAAACCTATACAAATTTCATGTTGCATGGCACTTAGTCATAGCACAGCCTTAAAAGCCTTATGCATTTTGTGCTGCCTTGCACTATGGCTTTTAAAGACATGTACATTAAAATATATATTTTAACCATATTTGACCCCTGGCATTTGGAATTTTTTTGGGTGCCTGCTGATTTTTTTAGCCCTGCTGCATATAAGTTCATGCTCTTAAAGGAATTGCTCATTATATAGGGCTGCCACCTGGCTGGTATTTTACCGGCCTAGCTGGTAAAAATTATGCTTGAGCCCAATGTTATTAATAGGGAATAGAGATAAATATATACGAAGGCTGGTATTTTTTGCCAGAAAAGGTGGCAACCCTATCAGTATAAAAATAAAAACTGGGCAAATACATAAGTTTATAGTAATAATTGTTCAGAACAAGAACTGATGGGTAAAATAGATGCTTGGGACGAAGCAGGATTAAATCACCAGAAACGCCAAAAAAAATAACTATTTGGCCCTGGCAAGTCAGTTATTGCTAAAGATATAAACCTTTAAACTGCATTTAAAGTTACATACCCTTAAAGGAACAGTTCTGTCTGGATAAATAGATAGGCTGTGCAAAATAAAAAAAAAAGTTTCTAATATAGTTAGTTAGTAGTGATGGGCGAAACGGCCGCGTTTCGCTTTGCCGAAAAATTCGCGAATTTCCAGAGAAATTCTCGAATTTTTCGCCGATTTGCGAAACGAGTCGCGCGTAATTTTTGACGCGCGTCGCGTCGTTTTTGCCGCGCGTCGCGTCGGTTTTGACGCGTCGCGTCATTTTTGGCGCGTCACGTCGTTTTCGGCGCGTCGCGTCAAAAAACGACGCGCGACTCGTTTTTGTGCGGCTAATTTTTTTGGGCGAATTTTTTTGCTAGTTTTGCGAATTTATTCGCCAGCGGCGAATCGTAGGAATTCGCCGCGAATTCGCCCCTGGTGAATAAATTCGCCCATCACTATTAGTTAGCCAAAAATGTAATGGACAAAGAATGAGTGACTGGATGTCTAACATGTTTCCACTGGTTATAAGGCAGTAACCAATCAACTGTTCCCTTAAGGGTAAATAACTTTATATGCAGTTTGAAGGTTTATAACTTTAGCATTAACTGACTTTACAGGGCTAAATAGTTTTTTTTTATTTTTTTTTTAGTGTTTCTGATGATTTAATCCTACGTCGTCCCAAGCACGGATTTCACCCATCTGCTCTTGGTTTGAACAATTATTTATTTGCCTCGATATATTGCTCCCACACTGCACGTCACTGGGCGAGATACTGGCACAGGGAAAAATGGATCATAATTAACAATGAATCCAAATAGCTTTGCCAAGGAACACTTGTCCAACAGAAATGTCCACAGCTAATCTTTCTTCACCATTAGCTGCCTGCTTAATACAGTAGTGTATCATTAAAATTAATTGCACTTACTATGACAGGGTTTTTCAGTCGATACCTTATAATCTATATCCAGAGCGAGAGAGTGATTCAAAGATGCGCTGACAAGAAAGATCGTTCTTTGCCCTGGTGGAATGTGGACATGGGAAATATCAATTTTAAAATGCTTGAAAGAAATTACTAATTGAATGTCTTTCATTTTACCCTTGGTATTTAACTAGATCAGCATGAAACCTACAGCGTTTTAAATGATGCATTAAAGCACTTTTTGCAGGAGCCTTTTTACAGTATGGCCACTAAAACAGGGTTTCTTTATTCTTTTCCCAGAGGACCCAAACAGAACCAGGGAATGTGCTCTGTAACCCCAACACCCTAGTCATAGAAAAAGTGCTGTGGAATAAAAGACAAATTGATCCATCCAAACCAGACATAATTAAAGCCCGATACTTCCCACATTCCACCAGGGCCGGACTGGAAGGAAAAAGCTGCCCTGGAAAAAGTATCAAAGCAGCCCATGTATTCCCGCACATGCAAAGCATGATATATATTTCCAACCCCAAGGTTAACTAGAACTAGTGTTTATTAATAGATATTTTAAGACTCTGTTACCCTATAATCCCTAGTAATATTATATACTCTATGTGCTGGAACTGATTCTTGCAACAAATATCTCACCCTAGTTTCTATCACAACTATTCTATCTGATGGATTAGAGGCCTTATACTTACAGTATACTCTACATTTTCCTTTGTGTGCCCCCAGCTAGACCATGAACCCTGGCAGATAAGAGGACTTTGTGTATCACAAGGCCAAAGTGTGTCATACTTGAAGAGACTAGGTCACTAGGATGTCTCATGCAATTAATACTACATATCACAGTGTTCCATATATAGACTGAAGTGATTGTTCTGAGCATGGATCCTCCTGTTGCCAACATACCTATCACAATCATAAGGGATTGGGTATATAGCAAGCAACTCTAAAATTACTAACTGAAGTTGGTCAGAATTCCTGGTTCCACCCATATGCCAGTACAGGTATGAGTACTAACAAATGCAAGCATCACCTTAGCTGTGGGTGACTATTATGGACAGCTAATTTACATTTCTAAAGTGATCGGCTCATTTACATATTATAGACAGACCTAATTTGCATTTTTAGGTGAGCAGCCCATTCACATTTTAAAGCAAGCAGCCCATCTGGCATTTGCCCGAACCCACAGATTGCCAGTCTGGGCCTGCACCCCACCCATTTCTTAGGAAGCCACGCACTTTTTTGGTGTCTGAAATTTGAGACTGTCCCTTGAAAAAATGAACCATTTGTAGTTATGTTATTATGACATAATGTAAACATTTTGACTTTGTCCAGCCATAATTAATTGCCATTTGGTACGCTCCCATACTGACAACCTGACATTTGCACTTTAAAGGTGTTTGTTAGACCGTGCCTGGTCTAGAACCTGCCTAGCTTTTCTCCTCATTGAGCCACAGGAGGCTGTAAATAGAATAAATAAGAACTTTTCCAGAGTCCTGCAAGTGAGTGTGTTCCTGGCTTGCCCTCATCCTTCATATTCTGCTCTCCTAGTATGACCACTGACCTGTCACACAGATTTGTTTTCATAATGCCTGCCTTGGCCACTGGCCATCATTTGGACTACTTTTTATTTGCTTTCACCTTTATATCTTATCTGCTGTTTGGCCTCATTCTTCATCAAGCCAATATGCAGAAGGTTACACAGCACAAAGGCTCCTACTAGTTCTTCACCAAGTAGTCCTGATATGCAGTAACAACTACCGGGAATAAAAAAGCAAGTTCCTCCTATTTTGAGCTTTGAGAGCTGGTCCTAATAGAAAGAGAGCGTGGGAGACCAACTAAATGTCTGGAATGCTTCATTAATCTCAGTTATCCCTTTACTGGTATGGGATCCGTTATCTGTAAACTAATTTGGGAAAGGTCAGCCCCCCATAGACTCCATTTTATCCAATTAATCTCTGTAATAATAAAACAGTACCTTATACTTGATCCCAACTAAGATATAATTAAAGGAAAATTATAGCCCAAAAAAGAATAATTGAGCAACATGTAAGGGTGATAAACTTAGGGGATGAAAATATGCACCTTCCTCTGGATATTATAGTAGCGGAGATTTATCCTGTGGATCGAAGCAGGTTTTGTTGGTCAACAATGACTTAAAACCCAAAGATGGTGTAGCAATAACTGCATCTGAGAGGGTAAAAGAAATAATTGACAGTATGGAAACATTACTACCTTCTCACAAAACGATCATGACTATGGATATACAACAAACATTACCCACTCAATTCGGACAAATGGCAAAAATCCCACACGTGAGAGATATCGCCATATTACCCTTACAAACAGATAGTTTATATTGAATTAAGTGGCATATTCCACAACTGCAATATATATTTAAGTAAACATTGCCCGTTTACAACTCTTGCCTTGAACCACCATTTGGTGATGGTCTGTGTGCTGCCTCAGAGATCACCTGACCAGTAATAGAAGTGTTTGCAGGAATCTATGATCGGCAAACTACATTTGTTCAAGGGATTAGATTGCCACCTAGCAACAGCTGATGGGGGGGTTAAGCGGCAGCCTCCCGAAGATACGCTGGAAAAATTTTATTTTACCACTACATCCACATTTCAGCATTTCCCTTCTGATGTGCTTGTTCCTTTAAGATAGGGGAGCAAGCACAGGTCTGCTCAGTGCTGATTGGACAGTGTGGAGCAAAGTGACATCACAGGAAGGGGAATAGCTGAATGGGGAAGTTAGATTTTTTACCGGGAGTCTGAGGATGACAATCCAAAAGGATAAGGGGATGCTCTTTGATAAAAGCAGAGATAATAAGAATATTAAGTGACAAAGATGCAGTTTATTCCTTAGTTATCTAATAAACTAAGAATGAAAGTTGTAACAAACAAATGTCATTGAAAAATATATACACATTGTCTCAAAGTGGAAGTATCAGGCAATAATGCTATAATTTCTAGAACTGAATCATTTATAACATCTAGCTACCTGTATGTAACATTCATCATGAGATTAATCCAATCAATTTAAATAAAGACACATTAGGTACATCCAGAGTGATTAAAGTTACATCCTTTCTAGTCCTCTTTGAGTTTGGATTTATAATCCAACTTCTTCCCAAGATTTTATGACAAGAATAAAAGGAAGAAAAATCCAATAAATAATCACAACTACTAGGAATTCTGGAAGGAATTGCATCTTGCAATTTAAGGGTGGGACACGGGTGGGCTCTGTTGCTAGGTGGCAATCTAATCCCTTGAACAAATGTAGTTTGCAGATCATAGATTCCTGCAAACACTTCTTTGTTCTACGGGAGATTGCCCCCTAGCAACAGCTGATGGGAGAATACCACACACCTAGTAGTTGTTTTATGAATGTCTCATTATGTCAAGCATTCCACAATTCTACTATATTAAAATAGGAAAGTAGAGACATCTCAGGGTAGCCCTGGTTGTTGTGGATCTTCAAAAGGAATTGTCCTTGAATGGAATGTATCAACATAAAAATTTTAGATTGGACAAAAATTTATAATCTTGTGATATTATTTGGATGTTATTAATAATATGTAATACTTCCTCTTAAGGAATATGTTGTGTAATAAATTAAGAGATCTCTAAATACAGCAAGGCTATGATTTGAGTCTTAAATTATATCTAATTCAACCACTTTGCAAAAATCAGTGTGATCCTCTAAGGAAGTTATAACTCATGACAAATGTGATCCCTCATAACCGAGGACAAGAAATTAGAGAGTACTGTTTTTATTGCTGATAAACTGTGGCTAGAAGACAAGCAAATTTAATGGACAATGAGCTCAAATCTGTAGGGTTATTAACCACCTTTCATAGGAAAGAGAACTTAAGTCCTATATGTATCCATAGTGAGGATAGACTAGCCTCTGTAAAGATTCCTTACAGTTAGTTGTGCAAGCAATGTTTTGTAACTTGCTGATATAATAAATCCTTTGCTGAATGATACGTTTCAGGGTAGAAATGCAATGCCTACGTTAAAGGGGTTGTTCACCTTTGAGTTAACTTTAAGTATAATGTAGAGAGTGATATTCTGAGACAATTTGCAATTGGTTTTCATTTTTTATTGTTTATGGTTTTTGATTTATTTAGCTTTTTATTCAGCAGCTCTCCAGTTTGCAGTGTCAGCAATTTGGTTTCTAGGGTACAAATTACCCTATCAACCCTGCATTGATTTGAATAAGAGACTGGAATATGAATAGGAGAGGGACTGAATAGAATGATAAGTAATAAAAAGTGACAATAACAATATATTTGTAGCCTTACAGAGAATTTGTTTTTATATGGTGTCAGTGACCCCCATTTGAAAGCTGCAAAGAAACAGAAGAAAATTGCAAATAATTAAAAAACTATGAAAAATAAATAATGAAAACCAATTGAAAAGTTTCTTAGAATTGGCCCTTCTACAATATACTAAAAGTTAACTTGAAGGTGAACCACCCCTTTAAATAATAAGGTAAAATCAACTAAATATGCTGGGCACAGTATCCTTAGCTGAATAAAGGCAAAGTGAAAGTTCACATATCTAACCCTTTTAGGGCTGACAATCATAAGTAGGTTAATTTTGTAGAAACACCTAGGGCCTGAAGGCATTCTTTAGTGGATCCCAACAGAGATTTACTATGTCCTTATTCCCATGGTAGCTAGGAGAATACTTCGCTCGTGCCAACTAGCCACAGCTGATGGGGTGTAAAAATGAGGGAACTTTAAGACCATGATGCATTAGTTGTCAGATCTGATATCGCATCCTGGAAAGTTTAACGGACATGTTACAACCACATATGTTGCCCTGTCTTGATATATGTTCACTCTGTGACTCAATGCTATGATAAGCACAAAGGCCTGACAGGATTTGCCAGGTGATATAAAACTCTTTGTCTATACTAGTCAGCATGGTATAATAGCCTAAAAACACATATTTGACTTAGAATAATGATGATGCAACTTAATCTATCTCCCTGAAGCTTAAGTAGATTTTTGTGGTGGGAGACTACATATAGTATGCCATATACACCAAGTATATATACTGTATATATATATATATACACTATATGTGTTTAGATGGTCTGACTGCTATTTCTCTTGCATTACTAGTATGTCTTTTGGATCTGAGGAATAGGTTTCTTTGAACGATCTGGCTTAAAGCAAAACTGCTTTTTAGCATAGAAAAGATACAACTTTATTATCAGAAAGTTCAGTGGCTGGATATGGAGAAAGCGCAGAACAACTGCTAATCTGGCAGCCATAAGTTCTAGTAAATGTATGTGGTATTGTTCTGTACTGGAGACCAGGACCCTTCCACTGTTTTGTTATAAAATCTCCCCAAATGGACTAACATATTGCTTGGAACTACAATGTGTTCCATCTACAAGGAAATAGGACTGTCACATTTGACATGTGCTTGTTTCCTTTTGTTTTTGACTCCAGTATCTAGAGTCTATATATTCTTTTCCCCATTTTTTAAAATAAAGTAATCTATTTATGATTACCCAATGACACATACTACTAACAAAGTTTATTATTATGAAAATGGTATATTTACATGAAGCAGAGTTTTACATATGAGCTGTTTTATGCAAAATCAGTTTTTCAAAAGAGCAAACAGGTTTTTTTTATATTTAATTTTGAAATAGAAATCTGAAATACTGTAAATATTGTCAGTTTCCCAGGTACCCCCAGTCTTGTGACTTGTGCTCTACAGTCACTCTTTATTGCTGCACTGTAGGATGATAGCATTCCATGGGATGTCACCACTCGGAATTAAAATGTATTTGCAGTAATTCTGCTGGAGTTACTTTTCCTTCATCAATTTTGGATCACATGTAGCAGTTGCAGGCAGCACAGAGCAACCATAAAGGAATTGGACACAGTTAGTTTGAAATTCATACTGACCACCCTCCCCCCTCTTCTATTTGGATGTCTAAATTCATCACATTCATTAAGATGAAAATCAACGAGGAGCCTGCCATATCAAAATAGAGAAATCATCTTATCATATACTGCAGCCTCAGTAGACACGTTTTTACACCAAATAGTCATGTTGTTCTTGCTAATGAGATCAAATCTTATTTACTCTATGTAAAATAAGGAGAGAGACTCAACCTATGTTTAAATTGTAATATGAATAATAAAATAAATACTATTAAAATCCTTTTTTTTTTTTTAAAACAAAACATGGGCAATGGAGACTATTCTGGAAAAACATTAGCACACTAATACAGTTCTAGCGTAATCCCATTAAAACAAAAAGCTATACTTGATTTTACAATTATTGTCTTGATTCTAAATCTCAATATTGATAGTATTTTAATACTATACCATAGCCACACAGCCTTGTTCAGCAGTGCGTGAAGGGAAGGAATGAATAGCTGAAGAATCATAACATCTCCTTAATAGATCAAAGTAATATGTATGTAGGACCACTTGGCACTTTTTGGCCTCCAATTCTCTGGTGCCATCACATGCTTCTTCTGTTACAATGTTTCCTGGCTCTAGGGAATCTTACATTTAGCACCTTGCATTAATTGCTTGATTTACAGTTACTGACCTCTTAAGATCTGCTTTTAGGCTGTTCCCATGGTGCTTCTTATTGGGTCTAAAGATGTTCTGAACTACTTTAACTCCTGTCTTACAAAGATTATTTATTACCTTCTATAAGCTATTTCTGTCTGATCTCTCTACACTCTCTAGTGATGGGCAAATCTGACCCATTTCACTTCACCAAAAATGCGAGAAATTTACCAAAATCCAAGTCTATGGGTGTCAATTTTGTTTTGTCTTGCAACATTTTTTTTCAGCAATTGGAATCTATGGGGCAAATTCAATAAAGCACGAAGCACGAAGCGTCTAACATTAACGCTAATTCACCACTGTGATGTAATTTTGCAATGCCAAAAATTCACTAGCGAAGTAGATAGACTAGTGCAACTTCACACCCTCATGCCTGGTGAAGTTGCACACTGACGAAGGGACGTAACTATGCTAATTCACTAAGATGACCATTTTACTAAACGTTACCTCTTCTGCTAGACAGACCTGGCCAAGTTCAATACAATAAATAGAAGTTTGAAAAAAAAAAAAAAACTTGATAAAAAAAAAACAACGCTGGCATCTTTTACTTTTTTTAGGGTGATAGTCTGAAAAAAAAGTAAGTTTTTTGGGGTTTACCCTCCTTCCCCCCTACATATCCTAACATATGGCAACTCAGCTATACAGTGGTCACATGTTTAGGGCAATAGGACAATTTTATTTTATTTATTAAAGGTTTCCTGGGCTTGTGAAGTGTAATGTAGTGGCTGTAACATATACTTCTGTTATACTTCGCGCCATATGCAAATTAGGCATCAATAGCGTAATTAGCTTTGCCTGACGAAGTAATGGTAGCGCAACTTCGCTACTTTTCACCTCCTTGAATGCAAATTCACATCTTAGTGAATTAGTGGAGGACTGACGAAAGTGCGGCAAAGTGCTGTTGCTCAAGTATTCATTTTGGGGGTATAGTTTTCCTTTAAGTAAATAACCCCCTTAGTTAGAGGATGAGATAACAGGTTTGTATTTTGGTTACATATTTAAAGGCACAGGACAAAAGTAAAGAAGCACAGAGATCTATCAGCAATGTCCCTCCTTTACTTCCATATTCCCCTACTTCCATAATCATCCCCTTCTCTCTCCTCTCTCATGCCTAATGTTCTTTGTATAATCTCGTGTAGCTCAGTTTCTTAGGACTTGTGTATCAACCGTAGAACTCAGTGGTAACAGATTCAGATTCCACCTCAGCTTTCTAACTTTCAAACACTCTCTGAAAATTCTCTTCTCTTTAAGTCTGTCCAAAACCATCCTATCCTAAGGCTTTTTTGACAGCATGGGTTTGCACTGACACAGCTTATCCGTAACCTGATTTTAAATAACATCGGCAGGACACAAATCACAAATTCTATTGAAACTGCCAAAGCATGCAGGTCAAATATTTTTATTGGATAAAAAAAAAATAATTTTATAAACACCCTGTTCTATTGCTCAAGGTTGTCTCTCATCTTGCAAAAGATTTGCCTTTTTGTTAGGTGGAAATCAGTGGGGAGTCAGCATAAGATGCTGCTGAAGTGGAAATGAGATTCCAGCACTGAAACTAACCATATGTTGCATGAGTATTGTCTGCAAAAGCATCTCATAATGTATATTACATTAGATGAAAGCCTGTTCTGTCAAAGCTCCAGTGCTTCACTGCAACCTTATTTCACAGAGTTGGATCCAAACAAGAACGGCAATAAAAATAGAGTTTGAACAGATTTTTGTTGTCTTAAAATGTCTAATATTGCTAAAATAAGTCACTTTATCACCATCTGCAATTGGAAATATCCCTAGGGAACAGGTTTTGGTTTAAAGGGATTTCTCAGCAGGTATCGGCCATCTGAGAAGGTGCAAATTATACCGTTTTTCTCTATCTCCTTCATAGACTTAAAATGTGCTCACCTTGTGCTCATGAATGATAAGAGAATTTACATTTATTCCATTACTTTTGTGAAGGTTTTAAGAAGGGATTTGTATAATGTTCATCATTTAGATTAGATGATTAGAAATGACAATGAGGGACATTATTGTACTTAGTGAGATATATATCTAACATGTTATATACACTGTTATTCACTCTGGCTGGCCGGCCTACTGTCTACACTATGCCTTGAAAGTATACAGAACATTGTATATGTAAATATGCAAATTTATATATAACATTTTTGGAATATGTGAGTAGCCAGATATTTGAAGGTTTTGACAAGTAGACTAATGGGTTTATCACTTTACAACTAAACCAGTACAACTTACTCCTTTGTTGGGATTCTAGCCCACAAATGTGCTAAATCAGCTCTTTTCTTCAGTGTAGACAATAGAGGAGTCTGAATTCCCAGGCACATTTCATACAGTAGCTGCACTGATGGCTCAGCTCATTCTAGTCAGTGTCTGACTCAGGATATTCTTCAGAAAGCTTTAATAAAAAATAATGTAAACAAAGTTCCAGGGCCTGATGGCACCCCCGGGTTCTAAGAGAGCTTAGCTCAGTTTTAGACTGGCCCCTATTTCTGATTTCCTCAGATTCGCTTTCATCTGGTATGGTGCTTATGAATTGGAGGAAAGCTGATTTCATTCCAATATTTAAAAAGGGATTGCGATCTCAGCCTGGTAATTATAGGCCAGTAAGTTTGACATTTGTCGTGGGCAAATTATTTGAAGACTTAATGGATCACATTCAAAATGTTGTCCTAGGAATGGCATTATGAGCAGCAATCAGCATGGCTTTATGTAAGATAGGTCATGTCATATGAATTTGATTGCTTTTTATGATGAAGTAAGTAAGATGCTGGACATTGGGGGTAGGCAGTAGATGTGATCTATTTGGATTTTGCCAAAGCGTTTTTTACAGTGCCCCACAAACAACTACTTTCTAAACTAAGTTCTGTTGGGCTTAATGAAGTTGTTTGCACATGGGTAGGAAACTGGCTACATGATCAGGTACAGGGGGTGATTGTTAATGGTATGTTCTCTACTTGGAGTAAGGTTCTTAGTGGAGTCCCCCAGGGCTCTGTATTGGGTTCACTTTTATTTAACCTGTTCATTAATGACTTAGGGGAGGATAATGTAAGTCATGTATCTGTGTTTTACAAAACTATCCAGCACAATAATTCCATCCAGGATGCGGCATCTTTGCAACAGGATCTTGACAAACTGGCAATCTGGGCAGCTAAGTGGCAAATGAGATTCAATGTTGATAAATATAAAGTCATGCACCTGGGATGTAAGAATATTCACTTATACCCTTAATGGGACTGCACTAGGCACCTTGGAGTCCTTGTAGATAATAAACTTGGCTGTAGCAAGAAATGCCAGTCAGCAGCATCAAGGGCAAATAAGGTATTAAGCTGTATTAAATGGGGCATTGATTCATGGCAGGAATGGGTTATTCTTCCAATTTATAGAGCACTGGTAAGGTCCCATCTAGAATATGCCATACAGTTTTGGTCTCCATCACTCAAACAGAATATTATTGTATTAGAGAGGGTACAGAGAAGGGCAACTAAGCTGGTAAAAGGTATGGAAAATCTTAGCTATGAGGAAAGAATGTCCAAACTGCGGATGCTCACGCTGTGGCAAATTGTAGAGACGTCATATGGGGTTTTTGCCTTCAACTAGCAGTTAGGCAGCTTAAAAAAGTTAAAAGGTTGAGCTTGATGGATGTGCCTTTTTTCAGCCTAACTTACTATGTTACTATGTAATAAATATGAGAACAAATACCTGAAGTTTTGAGGTGAACTTTGGAGGTTAGATGAGGAGAACTCACACTTAATTAAGTATGCCCCTAAATCTCTACTACCTTACAGTCTTTTATCACCTTTCACTAACACCTCTCCATGATTGCAGTCTCAGTATTCTGTATCATAGGGACCCTGGGATTTGTGTTAGTTCCCCTGTGTATTTGGACACCTAAGCAAATCAGGCATCTATGTCCCTTTTGCTGGGTCCAGATCAGTTCAATGGATTTGGCCACCAAGTGGCACAGTTTAACAATATAAAAGGGGTCATTCCCATGTGCTCAGGGTCTTACTCCTGGGGCCGTGCCTCCCAGAGAGGTGTTACAGGACCAGGACTCTGGTTCCTTGAAAGTTGTTTAGCCAGTGGTAGTAATTACTGTTATAGTCACTCTAAGATTGAAAGACAGCTCAGGGTAGCCAAAAAGAAGCTGTGGCTCCACCAGGGAGAAATAATGGGGTTAGGACCCGTGATGTGTAAACTACTAGATCAGGGACTACAGTGGGTGAGTAGAGGACCAAATCGGGTGACATGAAACAAGACCCCAGACTGTGAAATGCAGGACCTAGTGCTATTCACCTGAGAGGAGACATTACCTAGTGAGAGGGTAACTATCCTGTGAAGCGTGAATCATTGATGCAGGTTATTTGTATTGCATATTGTCTATCTCAGAATATACGTCATCCCACTGGAGGGGTTATAAAAGTATCCTATTACTCTCTTCAGTTCAATAAATCAGTTCACAAATCAGACACAACTGTGTCTGATTGAATCTCCTGCTTTGGTATCAGGAGTTGCAGGGAGTTGCACAGGTAGACGGTGGATCCTGGGGCACAATTCAAACAGCTTGGTCATACACATTCCAGAAAGCCGCAGCTAAAGTGCACTCAAGGGTGTGCTACACATAAATGGAAAATGTTAATGCCAGTTTTATGCCTTTAACAGTTCTCACCCAAAGATGGAGCAGACTTGACTGAAGCATTTCTTTTACACACCCAATCACTTATGAGCCACTGACTGTGGTTGCCAGATTCTATATCCTCCTTATTATCTTATACATCCCTCCAATGCTCTGCTTCTGACCACAGGTGTTTTCTGCTCATGTCGCCTCTTTGCCCCTGGGCTACAAGAAAATTGTCATTTTTCTACATTTCAGTTTATCCATTTTTTTCCATACACTCATTTTGAAGGGTGAATATATGGCACAGTATGGTTCCTCCTTATGTTTCAGCTATTCCCAACCTTGTCAATTATCAGCTGCTGTGCATGGGACCAAACTGTTACCGACCCTTTCAATTATAATCTACTGCAAGCAATGCCCTGTAGGTTTCAGGCCCTTATCTATAACTTTGCTGCCGATCTTCTTCATGGTTTAATGCCACTGTGCAATGCAATTTAACTCCTTTTAGTTCCATAAATTATACTTATAATATATTAATTAGCCACTTCTGGGCTGTCAAGCCTGTTTCACTCCAGCTGTTGTGATCTCTACATTCCACTACATAGGAAGATGTACTTTCCAACAGATGGGCAGCTATGAGGTTGACATCCTGGATATGTTATCATTGTATTAGCTGTGAAATTACACCAAGACCCAAGAGAAGCTGATTCCATAAGAAAAAAGAAATATATCTAGGACAACCATATATCTTTCCTTGGCAGCAGGTGATGTGTAACGTGGGTTTTGTAATAAGAGATGAAGTTCCATGGGACTTTCTTATATACCAAGAGCTACTGACTATAAATGTAATTCCTGAAATATCCCTTAAAGTGGAAATATTACATTATTATTAAAGATAAGTATGCTACAGAATTATTTTAAAATAAGGACCAACAACATCAGATAGAAGTGCAGTTCTCTTGGAACCAATAAAAGGTCGGCCTCCATTTAAAACAAGTCAATACTGAAAGTGACAAAGCTATGAATACTATCCAGCCATTACAACAGCCTTTGCATCAATCATCTCCAAGACAAAGGAAAACCATGTTGACCAGTGTAATATATATTTTATTGATAGTGATGGGCGAATGAATTAGCAGTGAATTCCCGTGATTTGAATAAATTCACAAAACGCCCACGAAATTTCACCTGCCGAAAATTCACCGGTGTCTTGTTTTGGATTTGCAATGGGCGCCGGCGTCCAATAACAGATGCACACATCCAAAAACGGATGCACACGTCCAAAATGAGGTGCCGCGTTTTGCAAATTTTTCGCCGTTTCACGAATTTCTCTAGAAATTTGCTAAAAATTTTGCGGAACAAAATGCTGCAGATTCGCCCAACACTACAGATGCAATCACTTTGGATGGTGAGTTAAATGCGTCGCGACTTAACTCATTTATCTCATTTATCCCACTTATCACAGAATATTGTGTCACAGCATCCCATCCAATTAAAGAGTTCACCATTGAAAACAATGGAGCTTTGGTATGCTAATGAAAAGGTTAAATGCATTAAATGAGTTAAGATAACTTTAGATAACACAGTTTCTTCAATTAATGCTGAGTCACGACGCATTTAACTTACAAATCCAAGTGACTCTATCTGTAGTTATTGGACTATGTAATGAGGTCCTGGTTCTTCTTTTATATTAGCAATGGAACAGACTGACAACTTTCTATTACATAGGACAAATATAAATATATCAGTTATGTACTAGTGTTTATATGTTGTCGACTAATAATGAAATTTACCATTTGCCTGGGGAACAGATTATAATAAAATCACAACGTAATGTGAAGATTTCTGTAGCACCTCTGGAAATGCTCTGGTGCCTTCAAAAGTCCTTACAGGGTTGCATCTCTCCTCGAACATGACAACTGAGATATTTATATATCTCCCTGAAGTGCCTTCCCACTGGCCCTCGGAGCACTTAGTTTTCTGAAGTCGCTCTCGAAGTTGACTCACAAGAAAAATTTGAGTGACTACGGAAAATGAAGAGTAGTCGCCCCTAAAGAAGAGGAGTTTCTAATCTGCCCGAATCTGACCGTTTGTCTCTGCCATTAATGAAGACCAAAAGAAAAGTTGCTTAGAATTGGCCATTCTATAACATACTAAAAGGTAACTTAAAGGTGAACCTCCCCTTTAATTACTAATCACTCTTATACTGTGTCATTTATATTCTGTGTGTACTTTAAGCTCAGTAAGTACAGAGCATGTGCAGTGAATCAGCAGAAAAGAAGATGGGGAGTTACTGGGGCATCTACTGGGGAGACACAGATCTTTACTGCTAAAGGGCTGTGGTTGCCTTGGGCTGGTACACAAGCACAACACATAATGTACAATATTACTAACTAAAATCATGTATTAAGTAAATATACTATGTGAAAGTTCAAGAAAATTTTTAAAACAGTTAGAATTGTTTGTATAATGTAAATCATCAGCTCACTATACCTTCTGCAAAATCTCCCCATCTTGGATTTCACTGGCTCCTCCTACCTATATCTTCACAGCCAACTGTAGCTCTGAAATCTCGCACATGCTCAGTTGAAATTTCTTGCTTGCCTAATAAACCTTCTAAGCTATTTTGAAATCTGCCAAACTTCTGTGTTAGTGCTGCCACCTTCTGGAAGTTGCTGTTTGCCCTTCTCGTGATACTTCTAGAGTTTACTAAAGCTAGGCATTCTGGGTAGAATACTCAGGGCAGTGCTACAATGTGAGCATGCTCGTGAACTCATTTGCATGTTGTAGTCACAGTATGGACTCCCTCAGTGAGAGAACCCATTTGACAAAGTATGGGATTTTTTAAAAACTGCTGTTTTTTTTTTTCTCAAAAAACTGTATATGTAGTTTGATTAAACATGTTTAGGTTATACTGGTCAGGTTGTTAAGTGGACAGTTTTTTTCAATTTTGGCTGTGATTGGTGCCCTTTAAGTCTGTCCACTTAAACAGGCATGTGCCATAATTAAGAATACTGAACCACCGTGTTGGTGACCCCTAAGATGATCTCAAATGCCCCAGCAGAGCATATTTTGGGCTGCATAAACCTGTGAATTTGCATTTAGACATGGGAATTTAGTCAGAACCCTTTCATTCAGGAGAACTAAACCCTAGAAATTAATATGGTTAAAATGCCATATTTTATATACTTATTGCACCAGCCTAAAGTTTCAGCTTGTCAATAGCAGCAATGATACCAATGATGACTTGTTACCATTTTGGAAAGTGTCTGTGACACTCACATGCTCATTGGGCTCTGAGCAGCTGTTGAGAAGCTAAGCTTAGGGGTCGTCACTAATTATCCATTAGAAAATGAGTTTGATCTGTAATATAAGCTGATGCTACAGGGCTGATTATTTAACTCTGATGCTAATTGCACTTGTTTCTGTGCTGCCATGTAGTAAGTATCTGTATTAATGACTAATCAGCCTTACATTGTGGCATTTCTATTATTTGTGTACTGTATATTTTGAGTCGGTCCCTAAGCTCAGTAAGTGACAACAGCACAGAGCATGTGCAATGAATCAGCAGAAAAGAAGATGGGGAGCTACTGGGGCATCTACTGGGGAGACACAGATCTTTATTGCTAAAGGACTGTGGTTGCCAGGCACTGATATAGAAACCCAAAACCTCATGTACACCATTTCTAGTCACTTCTTTAGTTTAATTTTCCTTGTCCTTTAAGTTCAACCTATCTGGTAGGACCCTTTCTCTGGCTTGTTGCATTTTTCCAATTCCTTGTGAGTCAGTAGAAGTAAACAAAATGCAGTCCTCTCTCTTGGAAGGGAAATCCCCTGCCTTGGTATTAAATACAAAAACCATACTAAGGAAGCAATATAAAATTACACGTAAAGAGACATCACACATCAATCTCCAAAGTCTAGGCACAGAAATGCAGAAATGTAAACATCTTATTAATCAATATCCTCAATATGTACGTTTCTTAATCTATCTGTCAAATATTTTTTCTTCTTGCCACCCCTTAGTAAATAAACCCTATTTCTTTTGTCTCTGTAGTGTTGCTAAGCAGACACACAAACAAAGAGCCAACATATAGAGATAGGCAGGCAATGGAAGATGCACAAATTGCACAGGTAGACTGACTCTGTTTATGCAGAATACCATGTCACAGAAGAATATAACAGCATCTCCTAATCTCCCAGGGCTGATTGTAAGGAGAGCATAAAGTATCATTAATGAATGTGCCGATGGGAGAATGCCCAGAATTCCTTGGATTGCACAGGGCAGAAAATAGAAAAAGGACATGAAGAAGTAGAGCAAAGAGAAATCACAACAGGAGGTGGCAGGCCTTGTTCTGTCGGGAAGTAACTGGAAGGCAGACAATACAGCAAGGAACTAGTGAGAGAAGGAAATAATAAACCAGATGCCGAGTTAAAAAGCCATTAGCCGATCCAAATAAATACGTGCAAAGCAGATTCCTGTGTTTTCAGCAGTTTCTGAAACAGCATGAAAGGGCCTCATCCTAATTCAGTAAATAGGAATGCCTGGCCTGTGCACCCTCCATTGGAAATCCTTGTTTAAAAGCAATGAGGTTTTTATTTAACCATGTGCTACAGTGAGACTTAATAACTCGGAAAGACCCTTGGGTTTATTTTCATATCCTTTTATTTTCAGGATACAAAATAATATATATATATTTCTGAGACCCTTCAGGAGTAAACAAAATACATTATAGAAATAACTATTTCATGTGTACATCCTAGTATCTAGCAGGAAATGTGCTGCTCCCTCAAAGGTTCTTAAAAGAATCCACTTGTATTAGTTGGCAGGTCAAGTTCTCAGGGGCTTTTGGGTGACTTTGATAACAGTCTGGTTAAGAAGTCAAGGCCAGAATATGCTCCACTACTCAGAGGTAAACTTGTGATATCTGGACATCAAATGGACAGCAGAATTCAGTAAACTTTAGAGAAGCCCACAAGAATGACAGATGAAGATATTCACATGTATTTTGTTAAAGGGATGTTGTGGGAGAAGTTGTGTGGGTGTTGATTTGTATGCAACAATCAGGCTCAACTATATTGAATAACCTAATTCTGCTTGAGTGTGCTCCATGATATTATTGAATCATTGCAAAACAAGCATTGTAAAATATGAGGGACATTTAGGGGATTATTTATAAAAAATCCTAATTTTTCTGATTTTTTTAAAATAAAAAAGTCTGAGCAAAATATAATCCATGATGTGACCTTATTTATTATTTAGAAAAGCATTATTTAATTGGATCATGGGACAAACTCTGCCCGAAAAGACCTATATATTTGGATTTTCAGACTAATTTCAGTGCAGACCACAGAAACTTCCAAAATAGGTACCTCTCCCACTGACGCAGGTCCGAGATGCCAGATTTTAGTATTAAGACTTTTTCTATCCTCGGGGTATAATAAATCTTGAAAAAGTTTTTGTTCCCCCTAATATTTTGAATGTTATAGTAAAAAAACTCGACAGCACTATCACCAAACAGGGAGCAGTCTAATTAACTGGAATGTGGAGGGTTCAGGCAAAGTACTCGGAAGAAATTGGCCCAAGAGTTTTGCCACCCAGTGTAGAGGAAATTGTCCAACCCAAAATAATAAACCCATTACACCAACTTACATGTGAACTGCTGAGTCCACATAGAGATGCAGGAAGGGACTGGACCTTGCTCAGCTTCAGTATGGAGGAGATACTTGTGATGCCAATGACCACAGATAAATAATAAACAGAATAAATTGCTGCAAGCTACTTTCCAAGTTGCAAAGAAATAGTGCCAGTCGTGCCAGTGTACGAGAAGTGAATAATCCCAGACCAGAAGTGTAAATGACAAATGCAAATTTAGCCATGTTAAAATGAAAGCAAATGTGTATGAAGTCATGAATTAATGGTACATGAGTCCAAATGCTCTCCTTGTACTTCTGTATAGCTGTACTAAGGGCTACTGTAGCATCTGGTCTGTTCTGATGAATTGTGTGCAAGTGTACCCAGTGATGCTGGGGAAATCTGGAGTTACTGCCACTCTGAACCAGGTTATGATTCCAGGGTTCCCACAGTGGACTGCGTTAATAGGTACAACTGAAAATGTTCACTTCCGACTACTTCCATGAGTTTTTATCGAATCCGATGCTCTGCACCAAAAGGCAGATGTCAAGTTCTCGTCCAACATATGCCCAATGATTGACTCAGAGGCTGATTTGTGGATGAAGGTCGGTCACAGTTTTATTATCATGTTTTTTTCAGTGATCCTTGCAAGCTTGTAAACACTTATTTATTTAACTGAATTAACCATTAATTATATAACCATTTCAGACCAAACCAGGATCTGCATTTTCAGAGGTGACAATCTTTTTACAAACAATAAACACAGTAATACAGTAACAATATGATATATTGTGCACCCACATACGGTGTGCTCTTTGTGTGCTTTTCCTGCCTAGATGGAGGGGGTGGCCACTGCTGGCCCCACACTGTTCTGCCTGCTGCTTATTGCCTAAGGGGGATGAAATGATGTCATGCTCCCTGTCCCCGGCCACCCAGTAGAGGAGGTTTGCAATTGGGCACCTATCAATGAGGTACGCTGGCCAGAAGAAAAGGGGAGTAGGCCCGCAGTCCTGGTGCACCACACTAAAGACAACTTACAAATGGTCTTCAGTTTTTTTTTTTTGCCAGTTATCCAGTGGCGTAACTACCAGGGGTGCAGAGGGTACAATTGCACCAGGGCCCCCACCCCCTTGGGGCCCATCAAAACCACAAATAATGGTTATGGCAGGCGGTTATCTAGGGGGAAATTTTACAGCACACATGCGTTCAACACTCCAGCATGGGATTTATAGAGGTAAGGGCCCAGGTGACAATCCTGTACCGGGGCCCACCAGGGAGTAGTTACACCACTGCAGTTATCTTTTTATTCAGCTGCTCTCCAGTTTGGAACTGCTATCCAGTTTTACATAAAATTATATCCTCTGTGACCACCAACTACCAGATATTTTATTTAAAAAGAGGACAGATGAGAAAGGCAAATCATTTGAAAACACTAAATAAATAAAACAAAGGCAACTGAAAAGCTGTCAATAACAACTTAAAAGCAAACTACCCCTTTAACAGTACCCAGGGCCAGTGCAAGCTTACAGAAGAGGGGTGTTAGCTTTGGGTTCAAGCAGTGCTGGACTGAGAATCAAAATAGGCCCTGGCATTTCAGGTACACAGAGGCCCAATCATCCCACTTAGAGGCCCAAACAGCCTCCACCAGCCCACTAAATTGTGACTTTCTATGGCAACTTATAGCAGCCCATCTGGCATTTGCCCTAACCTACAGATTAAAGAGGAATAATAAAATTTGAATTTTTAACACGGAAGATTCCCTGGCTTTAATCGGAGAGCGCACCTCACATCCTTATTTCACGTGAACTTTGCCGCGGCCAGAGCGGTCTGGAGGAGCGTCTCACCTGAGAGCCGGTTTGACTCCCATGTGCAGCGTACGGCGGATATTCAACATATGCGCCTAACCTACAGATTGCCAGTCGGGGCCTGGGTTCAAGATCTGTCAGAAAGATTAAATCTGATTGGCTGCAATAGATATATGTGCTGGAGCAAGGTATGCTTATGTCATGAGCACATAGATATATACAGACTCCTGTTCCTGAGACAATTAATTTTTTTGTAAGACATGGTACTTGCAGAAATGCAATAAAGTGTGTGGCACTGTACTTCATGTGCTGATTCATTTTTTGGGGGGGGGGGGTTATAAAAAGAACAGCTGAATGGGCCTAAACAACCTGAAATATTAGAAATTCCACTAAACTTACAAGTAGCAAATATTCAATAACTTCACGTCTGCAGAATCCTATAAATTCTCTGAGGGTTTGGGCCGGCATGTGAACTGTCAAAACTGACAGCAAGGAGAAGTGTTTAAATGTGAATATGAATTGCAAAAGGTGTCAATATACTTGTACCCACTATAGTCTCTTTCAACCATCAAATACCATGGCAATCAATAGAGTATCTTTACATCTTATTTTCTTGATAGCAACCTTTATTTGACATTAAAATAACTCTTGCAGTTTACTCTGCAATTTACACTGAGTGAAAACTCCTACAGAAAGAATTTGGCTACAAACACTGCCCGTTATTCACCTGCAAATGTTCAATTCTTGCAAATAACAAATAACAGAGATCTTTTTTTTTTTTTAAGGATTAATGTGAAGTTCGGGAATATCGTGCTCCCAAGTGAATGAGAGATTTGCTCCAGGGTGAAGTCTCCGAAAAAAAAGGAAGGAATGAAACTGAAACCAAGAACAGCCAAAGCTGATTATTTCATTCAGTTGTCAGAGTCAGCAGCAAAAGACTGACTGGTCAGTGACAGCCATAATCAGAAGGTGCGAGGACTGTTGCTAAGAGAAGAGGCTCTAACATTAGGTGCATGTCTAGGAAAAGAAATAAGCTCAAGACCATAGCAAGTGTAATAGGTGAAGGTAATGTTTCCAAAACCAGAAACAGGAGAGACATAAACTGTTATGTAAGAAAATGAAGCAGTTCTTTCTTTGACAGCTGGCTTGCTTTGTGCTAGTTCTACAGAATAAGGGGCACACCAACGCAAAGTCCTTTGGAGAGGCGCAAAGATATGGAGACAGCAGGCTGGTTGTCCATCCTGTTGGAATGGATAGGGTTTGTTTCAAGAACTGATGTCAATATCACATTAAGATTCATAAAGAGCTATGTGATTAATTGGGAGCGACACCATATTAATATCTGACTCTCATAGTTCCCCTTTAAAGAAGCAATATACACCTATTTACATATTTGTTAACATGAGCAAAATAAATTGCGTTTTTGTTAAAAGGAGAAATCTACTTAAGATATAGTTAAATCCTCAAAACTTTTGAGTCGGTTCACAAACACTTAGCAAAAGAATTTTTTTTCTATTTACAGAAAAGAAAAATTTCATGATGCATTGCCTCACGCGTTTCAGCTGTGACACGGTCTTCATCAGGGGAACAAAAATGAAAAAACTAGAACAGTGATAAGGAAATTTTTTTTCCTTTATCATTGGTCGAATTTCGAATTTGAAATACGAAATATCGAATTTGAAGGATTTCACCACAATTCGATTGGCCGAACGATCGAATAGGAAAAATTTGATCGATTGATTAATCGTTCGAATCGATTGATTCAAACTATTTTTTCGATCGATCGAATTTTTTTATTCAATCAAAAATAACAAAGCCCAATACGGTAGCTTGTATCTGGTAAACTAGATGGTCAAATAAAAATTTAAAGGGGAAGTACTTCAACAGTCGAATGATCGAATATTCGAATGAAATTTTATTCGAAACATTCGATTCGATCGAATTTACAAAATTCACTGGTCGGAGTGGTCTTCAAAAACTTCAAATGTTTTTGAAAATTCGATCGAACTTCGAATTCTTCATGTGAATTTAGTAAATGTGCCCCTAAGAGTGTGCGATCCGTACGTTTTGTCTCTACACATTTTGGAGATGTTTTGGGCAGCCTCCTTTTGGATCAGCACCTCGCTATGATTTGAGCGTGCTCTTTCTGACGTATTCTCTAAAGTTTACAGTAACTTTTGATAAAGAAGTGATGGGCAAACCATGTTTACATGATTTTGTAGTAGACTTAAGGTGTGAAGATCTAAATTATGGAATGATCCCTTATCTGGAAACCCCAGGTCCTGAGCATTTTAGAGAACAGTTTCCATACCTGTACTGTAATTACAACTTTGCCTGTATAAAGTCAAACAAGTTATCTACTTTATAGCTCTATGATGTCATATCAAAGTAATACCTTAGAAAAAATTTTATTACAGCTTTTATTACCATAGATAGCTGATTAGACAGTCTTAAAGATTCCAAGTAGGACGCATTTGCTGGTTTGTACTATTAAGCATGCGCCCAAAGTTGACGAAGTTCAATCGGCGACCCTTGTTCCCTTGTTCCTGTTCATTACTCTGAAATTAGAATACAATATTAGAAGTCTTGTATTATTTTATTATATTAATAAATGTTTGGGAATAAACAGTTATGATATGCAAAGCCATCCGAGTGGGTTTTAGTCAGGAATACAAGACTTAAGCTTAAACTTGATTTAAATATTTCTGAACTTTCAGAACACACTGCAGCAGTAGCAGCAAAATATAGAAATTAGACAGAATGAGTGATGCTTATGATGGTCTGTTAAATGCTAGACAATTCCACAGTCAGCACCAATACAATTACACCTTTATTAAAATATATTCACAATTTATACCTTTCTACCCTTCACAATTTATGTATGTAATATGTACAGTGTATTGAGCAGCATGAAGCACATTGTAACACATCCATAATGGAATGTCAATGTAAAGTGGAAAGATCCCCCACAGATTTGATGTCTGTTATTAAAACTGTAGAAATCTGATTTTGAAGATTAACAGCAGGTAAACACTTGCTAATAACATATGGAACATGAGGGTGGGCAGATGACAGCAGTATCTGGGATTGTGGAAAATAATCACAAATAGCCATTTTATTGGCAAGAAAGTTTGTGTGTGTGAAAATATTCATGCAAATTTCAGCAAAGGCATCCAACCTTCTCAAGAACCATGCATTGTCCTCCAATTCCCTCAAAATGTGCTTTCTGCAGGACAACTACCATTTTTACCATTTACACCATTACATCACCTCTGTTTATTGTAATCCTAACTTGCCACCTAGTAATGCATTTGAGACACTGTGTGTTTCTTTTCCTTCCTTTAAAGTATTGCTATCTTTGTTGTATCACTCACTTCCTGACAGCGGATAACATGGTACCTTTATGTTAAATGCTGGGAACACAACTCTACAAGGCATTGCATAGTCCTCTCTGCTTAGAAACTTCAGAGAGGAAGGTAAAATGAGTCACATCTGTTGACAATGCCCCTTAGTATAGTATTTTTGGTAGAGTCTTTGGTCTTATCAAATCAGTCACCCATATCTATCTGAGAAATGACCCCTGGGTAGCTCTTTAAAATAAACAAGGGGCAAATGCAAATGTTCAGGGCTGGAGCAGACAGGGAGATTCGGGGAGATTCTGTCGCCTGGCGATTAATCGCTGGCGACAATCTCTCCGAACTGTCTTCTCCCTGTCCGCCGCCTGTTAAAATAAAAAAGCCCCAGCGCTAATACACACGCTAATACACACGGCAATTTCCGGAAGTTTCCTCAAGAAGCAATTTCAGGAGATTCTGGAAATCGCTGCGTATGTATTAGCGCTGGCACTTTTTTTATTTTAATCTCCCCGAATCTCCCTGTCTGCCCCAGCCCTCATTCCTGGAGACTGATTACATTTGTAATTACAGCAGATAAGCAATTCATACAGTATCTAAGTTGTATCTTGCATCCTTCCTTTCAGTCCTCCTTCTGAATGCTTAACTTGCTTCTATTTCGATTAACTAAAGCTGACCAGTGACTAGTGATGAGAAAATCTATCCCGTTTCACTTATGATGGTAAAAATGCTAGACAATTCCACAGTCAGCACCAATACAATTACACCTATATTAAAATATATTCACAATTTATACCTTTGGGTTTGCAAGACCCAGAAATTCACCTCTGAACCATACATGGTGAAAAAAATCATTACCAGTGATCTCTCAAATGCCCATGACAAATTAAAAAATCTGGAAACCCTGGCCCCCCTTACATTTCCTTCCTCTAGACTATATTGTTATTTCAGATACTGGATACTTTGTTATTATGATATGATAATGATCTCCATTTGATTTACTCAATGGCCTGAGGACCTGATTTGACCCACCTATTGGAGGGAAAAATCAGACAATGGCGTGATAATTTGGTGACCTAATTTTAAGGTAACAGATGACACTCCTGAAGAACTTCACCTCCCAGTATTCTATCAACAGGCTGCCAATGATTTCTTGTAGTTGCAAATCAGAAGCATCAACCATGTTCTGCTGCTGACTTACTATCTGTGCATGGTATATGTTTCTATGAGTTATTCTGGATTGATAGCTAAATTGGAATTGTTTATAATTTTGGCAGAATTAAGGATTTCCCTCATTGCTGTTCTGCACAGAAAGTCATTGTACAAATATACTGTAATAAGCAGCCTAATTACTTTACATCCTAAAATAAATTATACATTTCCTATTCACAGTAATTACAAACATTTATCCTCTACTGTTTTCTACCACTATCATTTGTAATTGCAGGCATCATTCTACAAATATACAACAAATATTTTGCTCCTTTGTTTTAGTCATTCCTTGCTTGTAATGGTGGGGAGCAGACTACAACATTATAGTCTGTTTATAATTTCATGATTATGATCTCTCCAATTCCCCTATCATATAGAGATGCAATATTATTATTTTATTACTATTAACATTTTATAGAGTGCCAACATATTGTGCAGCGCTGTAAAGTAAATGTGTTTATACAACTAAATCATATGAATTACGTATGTAGAACATATGGAGTTGCATACATCACAACCAATACAGGTGGGATTGAATTATGCCCTCTGAGTCCTACCCGAAGTCATGGACTCCGTTGCCCAAATGTCCCAGGCACCGCCCACAGACAGCTTGTACGGGTGGGTCCCCCTTCACCAAGGCTAGGGAGGGTCCACCATCCCCGCCCCCCCCCCCCCGAGGGATTTTGGAGTTGTTTGCCAAAGCTAGGGGGAGTCCCATCTACCTTTGGTTCTGCCTACCCAGGGCGTGTCATGGCCTGTGAGTCCAGCCAAAGGGATTGTGACCCCGAGTAGGCAGGAGGGGGGACTCTATCCACTTCCCATTTAGTAGTAATAATAATGTATATTTAATATCCAGGTGTCCCAAATTCCAGTGTATAGCTCTATCTGGTTATCCATTTGGTATTGTTCTTTTCTGTGCATTTTCTTTACTTTTACAAATCAAAAGTATTTGTGTATTTCATGTGTGGCCCCAGATAATTTTTTGTTTTCCAATGTGGCCCAGGGAAGCCAAAAGGTTGGACACCTCTGGTTTAGGGGGTCACGCTGTGTCATGAGATGCTTATCCAAGGAAATGTCTTCACTGCACTGAGAGAAGCTGAAGCTGCTGCCATCCAATATTGTTGCCCAACAGGCACTACATTTGCTAGTATGGATATATGTAGATATTGCTTGATGAAAGCAAAAGTATGTCTAATAGTGATGGGCGAAACTCCCGCGTTTGGCTTCGCCGAAAAATTCTCTCGAAATTCGCGAATTGGCGAAAAATTCGCAAAACGAGCCGCGCGTTGTTTCCAACGCGTCGCTTCGTTTTCGGCGCGCGTCGCGTAGTTTTTGACGCGACTCGTTTTTGTTGGCAAATTTTTCTGCGGTGAATTTTTGCTGCCGTTTCGCGAATTTATTCGCCAGCGGCGAATCGCGGGAATTCGCCGCGAATTCGCCCCTGGCGAATAAATTCGCCCATCACTAATGTCTAAGCAACCTTCCATTTATATAGTGAACTGTTAATGTTCACTTATTTAAGCTATTTGGAACTGTAATTGGTTCTTTTGGCTGCTGTGCCCTGCCTACTGGCTTCAATTACTGAAAAATAATGGGCACCTTCCATGTCGGAGTTGTGGAACAGAGGTGGGATCTAAAAAGCCCCCAGAATAAGGATGCATGCAAGCTTCATGCAAGTTGTTCTCACAGCTGGAAGACAACTCTCTGATACGTGTCCTTAATTAAAAAGAAATCATGTGCATACCTCCCAACATGGGATAAAAACATTTTTGATAATGCCCATTTTTGTGTCCACCCCCCAATTACCATGTCCATTTTACACAATTTGCCAGTTTATGAAAGGTTGAACACATTTCTGTGGTTTTTATATGTTATTACAGTTTTGCCAATGATGATGAATTGCCCTTTAAAGGGGAATTCAACCCTTTGAATGAAAAAACCCTACCCTACCTAGATTCCCCTCCCCCCAACCTAGCTGCTTCCGCAGGCAAATGCCTCTAAGTCTTTACTTACCCCACAGTGCAGATTCAGTCCAGCGGAGTTCATGCAGCCATCTTCCGGCTCTTCTGTGTATGTTGTTGCTGAGAGGAAGACTCCTCCAACTGCACATGCGCTGATACGACGGTCCGAAGATTACCGAAGAGAAAAAGATGGCTGCCTATTTCCTATATATTACAGGGGCGGGGCAGCAATCTGTTTTGCCATAATATTGAGCTTTGCATCACTTCCAGAAGGTACTGGGCCTCAGTTTATGGAATACTGTGTGTTTGCTAATAGCAGTCAATCAGAATTGAGCACTGGTGCAGTTGGAATGATCAAACAGTCCATTGGTGCCATTCACTCCATGTTAATGAGTAAGGCCCAGCTGGGTGACTTGGGTAGGGAAATGCAGAATTCATAGAAACCTCATAGTAAATACTCCTGATTGATCTAGAGAAAGTGACTGGTTTGGTTGCTATGGGGAATGACACACATGGCAGTAAATGATGCTTGTTTCCCCAGTTTGTGGAAAGACTCATTATGCACCAGATCTACCATTTCAACTGAACTCCTTTACTCTGCAAAAAAGTATTCATATCTGGTTGCTAGGCTTCATGACATTAGCAACCAGATCAATATTGGCATATTTACTAACATTGGTGCCTAAATGTAAAAGAGTACTTTCCAATAGCAACAGATGAGCAATTCACTTTTATTCATCACAATTTCAGAACCACTGATTTAAATGTACCCCTTCCAATAGTTAGAAATAGCAAATGAGGCCTCTGTCCATGGTACTGTAAGTAAAAATGACAGTTGGAAACCTTTGGAGGCAGGAGAGATTTAGAGTAGTTGCCATGAATTACTGCCCAGGTGCTGATTTGCCCAGAGTTCAGAATTGTCCACCCTGCTTTGCCATAGGAAACATTAAATGCAGAGCAGGGAGGTAAACAATCAGTCAAACCCAAAATGAAATGAGCTAGGAGTCTGAGGGCAAAGGGCAACTCTGAGGCAAAGGGCAACTCTGTCATAGGGATGTACTACTGGGTAACTAGGGAGTGGCAATGAAACATTGTGACCTACCGTGTTGCGCCCTCATTTTGCCATTTGAAGGGAAAGAGCATGAGCCTTACAAATAAATGTTATTCTTTAAAAGTAAAAAAGGGGAATGATTAAATTCAGTTTCCTAAGGTACATAAGAACAGGGCAGAGGGGCAAAACTCTAAGAAGCCTGTCGGTACTGGCAGGAAAAATTAAGTATATTATGGTGAGGTGCAGGGGTTCCATAATGTTCCCTTTTTATGGGGCACTAGTGGAAAATAAGTGTAGATTTGCTGGCAGCCTGCATAACATTCAAATCCTGGGTCTGTGTCACCCAACCAGCACTAAGGTTAAAGGCATCCCCAAAGCCCATTTTAGGGGAAAAATCTCCAAATTTACTAAGATCAGTGCGATTAATGCTACATATTACAGTTTTCCATACATTTTTCCAAGTGATTGTTCTGAACATGGATCCTCCTGTTGGCAAACATACCTAGCAACTCTAATATCACTAACTGAAGTTGGTCAGAATTCCTGGTTCCACCCATATGCCAGTACAGGTATGAGTACTAACAAATACAGGCATCGGCTTAGCTGTGGCTGGCTGTTATGGACAGCTCATTTACATTTCTAAAGTGATTGGCTCATTTACATATTAAAGACAGACCTATACTTGCATTTTAGGTGAACAGACCATTTACATTTTAAAGCAAGCAGCCCATAGGGCATTTGCCCGAACCCACAGATTGCCAGTCCGGCCTGGACCCCATCCAGGGTGCTCAAACCAAACACGAAAAGGGTGCTGGAGTGAGCGGTGAAAGGAGAGAAAAGGAGGAAAGGAGAAGTGGAGAGAAGATTCCCCCCCAGCCAAGCAGCTGGGGATATGGGAAGTGTAGCAAGATTAAGCAACGGCATGTGACATATGCAAGTCCCCAAAAAATTAGTCAAGTACCCCTCTCATTCGGGGCTCACAGCTCAATGCTATCGTCAAGATTCCACTTCTGGGCCTAAACCAGAGGATGAAGTGTATCTGACTACACATGATCTTAGTGGCCAAAAGACCAAGTCTTTCCACTTCCTCACATAGGATCATAAGAAGGTGCTACACTTGGGGGCAAATTTATTAAATTCACATCTATTCACGATCGAATGGTTAAAATCGTTTGAATCATTCAAGAATTCCAGAGGAGGAGTGCAGCCTTAGCAAAGTCTTGAATGTGAGCATGTGAGGGGGTTACAGTAGTCTAGACGTTATATGACGAGAGAGTAAATAAGAATTTTTTGGCCGCACCTTGGGTGATAAATGATCATATTTTGTGTATTTCCCTTTGGTGGAAGTGACATGATTTAATAAGTGACCGGGTATGTGGAGTGAAGGACAGGGTAGTCTCTAGGATAACCCCGAGGCACCAGGCCTGGGGAGATGGGGTGATAGTGTAATTGTTAACTACGATAGATACTTCTGGGATGTTACGGGTGTTAAACACCAGGGCTGTTTAACTTCTTTCTATGTCTGCACCCTTGGGTTACCTTGCTGTTGCAAAGCACCTGCCCATTCCTTGGCTTGGCTGTGTGTATATCCTTTGTACAGGGAATGGTGCAGGCCGGTCACAAGCTGCTGTGCACAGGTAACAAGTATTAGGCAGTTTAGGGGGGGTGCAGTGGTAAGGTTCGGGGGGGGGCGGTTGGCTGGCCACTCCAAGGAAATTAATGTTGTTTGGTTCCCACACATACACAATTGCAGCATCTCTAGGTGCCTGGCTGGACATCAGCTATACAATGCTGGAGTAGTAGAAACTGTTGATGCTTACATATATTAATCATACATGGTGATAAAACAAAATAATGTTTAGGGTAGACAAGTCTCATAGTGCAGGATGTAAAGATAGGGTTCCACTGCAGCCTTTATCAGCTGGGTGCCTAACTTGAACATCTAAATGACTATTAAAGGACAGGTAGGGGCAGGAGACACACCTCGTGCATACAGCATTGCTGTACAGTCAGCTTTATTTTCCTGTGGGGAATTCAGAGACCTGTAGAAATTCTCTGAAGTGCAGGAAATAATGTGTGGATTACTCACATTTTTTGCAGTTGGCACCTTCCCCTGCACCTTGCCCACTATGTTTGCCCATGTGATGTAACCCATAGCATTTACCTGTTGAATGTTTAAACGACCAGTAACATAAAATAAATGTATTCTTTTACAATAATGAAAATATAATGTAGTGTTGCCCTGCACTAATAAAACTGCAGTGTTTGCTTAAGAAACACTACTATTGTTTATATAAATAAGCTGCTGTGTAGCTGTGTGGCAGCCATTCAAAGTAGAAAAGATTCAAGTTACACAGCGGATAGCAGATACGCTCTGTAGAACATAATATTATCTGTTATCCATTATTTAACCTGTGCCATATAGCCTTTTTCAATTTCCGACAATGCTACTCAGCAGCTTCTTTATATGAACTATTGTAGTGTTTCTGAAGCAAACACATCAGTTTTACCAGTGCAGGGCAATGCTACATTATATTTTCATTTCTTTAAAACTCTTTCATTTCTTGGTGTTACTGCTCCTTTTTAAAAGCAAAAAACACCTTATGCTATTACATATTTAGGTAAAGGGGCAATGTAACTAGTGTTCCAAAATCTGCTACAGATTTAGTAGCCTATTATTGTTAACATGTATTTCATATTTCGTAGGGCTGGCCTAGAGCAACCAAGCATCAAGTAGCATATACTGGTCTGTTTAAAACATTTGGTATTATGTAATAAAAGGCACTAAGTTTGCCCAAGGGCAGTAACCTATAGCAACCAATCAGCAGGTAGCATTCACTAGTCACCTGTTTAAATGCAAGAACCTTATTGGTTGCCATGTGTTACTGCCCCAGGGCAAACCTAGTGCCTTTTATTACAAATAGGCAGTGTCGGACTGGCCCACCGGAATACCAGGAAAACTCCTGGTGGGCCAAGGGGTCAATGGGCCCTCATGCTGCTATTTCATGGCCATTCCCTATTTTTATGAGAACAAAGAGGCTAAATAGATGGAATCATTGATTATAGTATGTAAAGAAAACAAACTAGGAGAATAGAGTTTGATTGAGGAGATGAAGAATATTAGTACTGAGAGTGGCCCCCTGGTCTAAGGTTTTATGGTGGGCCCCTGGTGTCCCAGTCTGACACTGCAAATAGGGGAAACTGTTATTACAATTTCCTAAAATCCTGCATATAGAGGCATAGACTGCTGAGTACAGAATTGATCTTATTTAAAAAACTTATATTACAATTTTGCTTTCACTTTTGTACTTTATTTACACCTCATTAATGACATTAGCATCATACCCACTGGTCAAGCCAGTACATAGCAGCCAGGGGGCAACCTTAGCAACGGCTAAAGCACTCATAAGGTAACATAAGGTAAAAACAAAAAACTGTAGTATTGCCCATAGAATATAAAGTTACCTTTTTACCTTTTCATTTTCCTTCGTCAGATGCATTTGCCCAGTGTTGTCATTAGAAAATCCCAGCTTGCTGCCAGCTTCCCAGTACAAAGCCATTGACTCGATTAAAGTTCCTGTTTTCTCATAGAAAATACACAACAGACTAATCTGCGCTTAATTACAGTATTTGCCATCAACAGAGTCTACCTGCCAACAATTTTTATGTTTGCAATTACAATACTTCAGTATCTGGCACTGAATACAAACTCGTGGGAAAACAGACGAAGGAATCAATTTGATCTTTCCCGCTCTCTCATTTAAAAGTGTACTGGTATCATAGGAAGTGTAAGGAGTTTTTCTTGTTTTATGAACTATTAAAGGAAAAGTAAAGATTAAAACACCATGGCAGATTGGTGAATAGGGTATACATTCCATTCCCACAATAAAACCTGGTGTAAGGCAAACCAGTACTGTTGGGTGACACATTGTAAGGGCCAATACTGGGACCCAACAATTAAAATTTTCAGAAGCACATCTTACAAAAGGGCAAACCTAAAAATATTTTTTATCCCCTTAACATAATGACTGCAGAGTGTATCCTGTATTTAATTGCATCAATGTACTGTTCCTGTTTTTTAAATAGATACATTGAGGGAGGAGTAGGGTGTGTCTTTGGGCAAACTGAGTTCAATTACCCAACTATTTATGTGTGTATGTAATATTTGTAATACGTTGTAAGGGCCTGCAGTGTTGTCCAATATATAAAAGTATACACAGGGAGGACAAGTAACATAATAAATACAATAAATATAAAAGTACATAGAACTTATATAAGTACACAGTACTTAAGTGCCATGGGGTAAGAGAGAAACTAATGTTCTAGTGCTCCAAAAAGGTAGTATCTTAGTTTTTTCATGAAGAGATCCAAAGACATCTCCATATGTAGGAATTCAGGGATGGAATTCCAGAGGTAAGGAGAAGCAAGATAGAAGGGTTTGAGACAAGAGGTGGCGGTGGATGTGGATGGTGTGAAGAGAAGGTGGCTCTGAGAGGAGCATAGAGAAAGGCAAAGAACAAACAGTGAGACAAGAGATGAAATCTAGTGTGGAGCGAAGGGATGATTGTATATGCTATACTTTGCTTAACAGGCAGCCATGCTAAAGAATACACTTGGGGTTGAACACATTTCCTCTTAGAAGAGAACAGGAGAATCCAAGTAGCAGAATTTAAAGGGCAATGAAAGTGTAAAATAGAATAAGGCTAGAAATGGTGTATTTTGTATACTAAACATAAAAATGAACTTACTGCACCACAAGCCTAATCAAACAAATGATTTATGCTTTCAAAGTTGGCCACAGGGGGCTGTCATCTTGTAACTTTGTTATACATCTTTGCAAGACTAGACTACATACACATGCTCAGTGTGGTCTGGGCTTCTTAGGGATCATCATAAATGATCAAAAAACAAAGCTGCTTGAGTTCTGCATGGCTGGTAAGTAAGACAGGGGCTCCCCCTACTGTTCATAAGTATGATTGTTTCCCTGCCAGAAGTTAGAGACCGTCTGACAATTCCTACCCACAGCAGTAAATGAATGGAGAATTACATTGCATACAGTCAGGTTTCTTATAAATACATTTTTTAATTAAAGTATATTGGAGATAGATTTCTTTTTCATTAAAGAAAGTAAAAATGGGATTTTATCTCCTTGCCCTTTAAGACTGATTGCAGGGGAGGGAGGAAGTCAGGAGACTGGTTAATAGGGGGATTGCAATAGTCTTAAAGGGATAGGATAAGGGCAAGGATTTGTGTTTCGGCTGTTATTTGTGAAAGTAAGGGGTGTATCTTGGCTAGTTGGGGTTGAACCAAGGACCTGATGTTTTTGTGCTGTGTGTTTTATCACTGCTCTATGCAAGCAGATATCTAAGGTCCTAGCTCACTCCTATGCCTATACTGGGTAATTGCAATAAAGTATGGCTTGTTCTCAATTTGGCCACGGGTGCTTTGTGTAAGCCAAATGACTAGCTACAAAACCTATTCTATTCTAAACCTCTATTCTACTCTGACTCATTGCCCTGTATAGGTCTATGTTCCATAGTTCTTGGGTGCCACATCATTTCTGATCATGTTATTGACCACTGCCTGAGCTTAATTCTTGCTGTTCCACTGCCTGAACTGTGTTTGACTATTCTTCAGATCCTAGTTTTGTTGCTGCGTTTCTGATCTGTGCTTGACCCTGGTCTATGACTTGGACTACACGTGTTTCCTTATTTGGTACCGTATTGTCTGTATGGTTTGACCGGGCCTGTCCCTTGACAACACTCCTTGTTCTCCATCGTTTCTGTATATGTTACAGTTCCCTTGCTTGCCCAGAGCTCCCCCCTTGGTCTTCTCATATTAAGTCCTGGTGGCATCTGAGAAGTGGAGGGCTCCTCCCAAACCCAAAGGAGGCTGCTATAGGCAGAAGAGTAAGCTGAGACGAAGACCTTGGGGTTAGCTCTAGGATTTGGGATACCAGATGTGACAGACAGAGACTGGTCAAAGATAACAGCTAGGCAGCATACTGAATTAATGTGATATTTAAGGCCAAATGAAGGTCTAAAGACAAGGTGACCAGTAGAGGGCTTAGTACAGAATCCTGAGGCGCCTCCACACCAAGTTGAGCCAGGGAAGAGGATTTGTTAGCAAACATTACAGAGAAGGAGCGATCAGAAAAGAAGAATGAGAATCAGGATGCAGCTTGATTCCAGATACCAAGTTAAAGAAGAAGTATCCCCTGTGCCCACTAAGCAGATATATCAACAGTAAAGTATTTTTGGTCAGTTAATTATAATGCTCATACCTGCCAAAAGGACACAGGGGATACTTGGGTAACTGGATTCAGCAGGGTAGTACAGTGCACTTCAAGGTATGGTGTACTACCACAGGCTAATGCAATTGTTCTGAAAGAAATGTACAGCCATGGGCTACAGGGTTTGCAATTCACCTCACTAAGGGGTTGCTACTCTCTTATCTTTCAATCTTTACTTGTTATATAAAGTCACATATAGTGATTGAAAATTTGAAACCTGCTGGTTCCATCCTGGAAAGAGAATAGATGTAATATATTGAATACCAGCAAAGAGAATGTAAATATGTGTGAGTATCCTCTGACAGCCAAGGTAACACTTGATGGGGATAAAATGAACAGACCAAGGGCAGGAGGGGCCCCTGCTTGGCCCACCTAAAGAAAGCATTAGCCACATCATCCCATTACTTTCCAGGCACTGTAATTTAGTTAATAAACACAAAATGTCAGACACACAGCTTTACAGTTCCAGCTTTTCCTTGAGCCTCTGCAGTTCTCTATCTAGATTTCAGCACCACGCAATCATATGAATTGCAAAACTGTTGCCTGCTGCTCCTAAATCCATAGGATTCTTATTTATAACAGTTGGGGCTGGTGTATTTCACCTGCCTGTTTCTTGTTTATTATTTTATTGATGTTGTATGCCTTCTGGAAACACCTGGTGTAATATGAAGTTAATTTTATTTGATGGGCCTGTGAGTTGCTGCTTGGGAGAGTCTGTGCAGAGTTGGGGAGGGATACCCAGGGGAGAAGGCAGTACAAGTCATTAACAGAAGAAATATGCACAATGTTAACAGTGTTTCCTTTGCCTGTATTATCATTTATTTAATATCAGTTGTGCAAGCCTGCCAAGGTGTTTAGCCACTCGTCTGACTCGGAACCAAAATTGCATGCATTTTAGTTTGCTCCAATATGCAGAATACACTTTCAGTGCTAGAGAACATAGAAAAGGGGCATTTGCTATGACCCCAGATACAAGTGCCAGAGCACCATGCCTAAGACTGCAGCCCTGATGCCGCACCCCCTGCTCCAGATGCTGCCCCCCTGCTCCAAGCTTAAAACATCAGCATCAGAGTGGATCAGAGGGGGGCTGCATCACTAGGGCAATTAGAGCAATAGTGCTCTCTCTACTAGCAGAGCAAAATTTCCAGGTTAAAACCCAGAAATGTGGCTCCTAAAGATACAAGAGGCTTTTTGTCACCCATAGTAATTGGCCGTTTGCTGCCACTTGAGGCAAGGTTCTCACCTTGCCTCATGGCAGGAGCGGCCTGGCACTATGAGAATGAGATGCAAAACTATGGCCCTTAGTGTTCACTCAAAAAGCACTTGCATCTGGGATCTCTCTCTGCACAAGAAAGCTCTGTAAGTATTATCTGCCATATAGGGCATCTGATAAGCCGAGGGACCCTGAATCAGTTGTACTGGCTGATACATTAAATTAGATTAGGGGTTGGATGGCTTTTTAGCAAGTGAGGGAATACAGAGTTATGGGAGATAGCTCATAGTACAAGTTGATCCAGGGACTGGTCCGATTGACATTTTGGAGTCAGGAAGACCCCCCCCCCCGGAGGCAAATTGGAGAAACTTCAGATGGGGTTTTTTGCCTTCCTCTGGATCAACTAGCAGTTAGGCAGTTCAAAAATTTTTAAAAGGTTGAACTTGATGGAGCCTAACTTACTATTTTACTGTTACAATGTTACTATGGAACTGTTGTGGCCAGTCTGAATGATGGAAAATTAGGGGATGGGTAAGGGACTCACTGTATGATTAGGCCTACACCAGGGATGTCCAAACTGCGACCCGAGGGCCAAATGTGGCCCAGGATGGATATAAATGCGGCCCACCTGTAAACGCTCAGTCTCCTGATCAGGCAGTAGCTCCAGGGTTTCCTTTGCACCCAGTGTCAAGAGCACAATGCACTTGTGCCTAAAGAATTTTTTTTTGGGGGGGTCATTTGATCCTGGTGAAGGGATGGTTGTAACCCCCAAAAAAATTTGTACTTTGGTGGTAGACTATAAGGGATAAGGTACGTAAACTGCATACTGTATAAGTGCAAGTGTGAGGCGCTATACAAAATTCCACTTTACTTCGGAATTACGTATATTGAAATGATGAACTACACAACCACTCTATACTACTGGTGTTATATTCCATATTATGTTAGGCAAAAATACTTCTCATTTCACATTTGACTGTTGGTTGCTTGGACACTTCGACTAAACAAAGCTTAGCTTGGAGCAGCGTAGAAGCACTAAGCTGTTTGACATCATTTAAGCTCATTAGTCTGGGTCCAGGGTTGAGATTTCTTGCTCATGGCTCCCAGTACTGATACAGAGAGCTGGAAAAGTACAGTTTATAGATTCAGGTTATTTCCTTCTAAATCACTGTTCATTTAAGTAATATATAATGGCCATAAATTGAGTGGCTTGTGATCCAGACTCGCAGGCAAAGTCATTTCCATTCATCAAACACATGTAAACTTAATCGGCAATGATAGAATTCTTTAAAAAGCATTGAAAAGTTCTGGGAACAATGAGGAGTGATTGGAAAAGGAATTGGCTAATTAGAAGGCAGAAATGGAGCAGCTGTGAGACATGAGACAAGTCGTGCAGAGCTGGGAGCAGGGGGGTTATAGCTGTATAATGCATTCCAGAAGTTATCAGGGGGCATAATATTAATGTGAGAGCTTTAAATAATAATAGGAAATGACTGATGGTGCTCAAGTACAAATCCCAGTATTTGACCCACTGCTGAAAGCCGCCAGGTAGGAAATACTCCACTAATGTATATGTAAAGTATATATTCATACTATTTTCATAGAAATGCTCAGTAAAATAATGAAGCATAGGTTATTTGCATATTGATCTGTTTATTCAAATGGAAAGGAGCAACCATGCTTCATTGTCTATGTTACTAAATTATCAGAGCAATGATGGAATACTTGTTTGATTTTACCAAGCAATAACTTTTAAAAGAAATATCTTTCAGATATCCAAGCACAGATATCCAATGGGCCCCCCACTCTGATCACCAACTCCTCAACCACAGGCCTGCCCTTTTCTACTCCCCTTTATACCACTTGCATTGCATTCTTATGGGTTGAGGGTCTCAACAGGCTTTTTCAACCCAAACCATGACCTTCTCAAAAAGGAAACACGTATTGTTGTCTTTCCTAAATCATTAGTAATGGATAATTCATGTACTTTTTCTCGTTGGTCTGATCACTGTGACAAAAAGCAGCCCCTATACATATTGAATTGGCTATTAAATCCATTATCCATCCATGCTCTGATATGGGCTATCAACTGCCTAGAGTAGTGGGTTCTGGAGTATGAACATTGGTTATGGCACACAGGACTGGACTGAGAATCAAAATAGGCCCTGGCATTTCAGGTACACAGAGGCCCAATCAGGCCACATAGAGGCCCAAACAGTCCCCACCAGCCCACTAAATACTGACTTTCTATGGGACCTTATAGCAGCCCATCTGGCATTTGCCATAACCCACAGATTGCCAGTCCGGGCCTGATGGCACAGCTCTGTAGGTCTAAGTTATTCTATGGTGGTCCAGTTCCCTCGAAGAGGAGGGCAGTGCTGAGGGATTGCAGAAGGGAAGTTTGGGTACTCTAAATTAAGTTTTAGGGATGTCTGATCATGGGAAGTGGTACAGCAGCTGTGCTCCCCATGATTAACTGGGCATGCATCTTTAACATCAAAATATAAAGCTTATACATTTCCAAAAACCTAAAACACAGACATGAAAGCAAAAGTTTTAAATATGCTGTTCTGTTATTTTTGTCTAACCCCTTCCTTTGCATTCCCTTCTGAATTCACTTTCCAGCAGTGCCATGTCTGTTGATTTACAGCTCACATACCCAGTTGCAGGAGGTGATGTTTGCCAAAATGTTACCATAAAAATGTAGGAAAAGTCTTCTGTTAACAACAAGGTTTTAATTTAATTTTTATGGCAAGTTTTGCTGTAAATCAAGGGAAATCTAATGATTAGCCAATGCTGCTGTAAAATGAACTACATATAACACTTTAATGGTTCAAAATGTTTAATTAAAGGGCCTCGTTGCTCTAAATCTTTATAGATGGATTGTGCTTAGTATAGGGTACATCATTTATTGGTATATTTCAGCTTTATGATGATCAGTGCAGCCGATCATTGTGTCCCCTACCTGATAGGACAAGCTCCTTGTTGACATCTCGTAAAAAAGGATTATAGCACTGGAAGAAGGTTATAGCAGCCAGGAGATAAGGATGGTCGTGGACAGACAAATCTGGAATGTAAGAATGATCCAGTTCTTAAAGGAGAACCATCATGAAAACAATTAGTATTTTGAAATAATGGCTTTACCATCCGCTTTTGCTAGTTCTCCTTTAATCAATACGAACATTTTATATATACAGTAGATCCATCACTGTGAAAGGCCAGGAGTGGAGAGAATACGTGGAAGGGGGGGGTGTAACACCTGCCACTGGTTTTGATCACTCGAGAATAAGCGTCGGCACGCGTCAACTTTCGCGCCAGCGTCGAAACGCCCGCGCACGTCAAATCGGATGCCCGTGCCGTAATGGAAGCTCGTGCCAAAATACTTAGGTGCAATGACCTCTAATTTGGGCGCCTAGCTTCCTATTGGTCCCTAATGTGTCTGTCTTCCTCAGCCTGCTCCTGATTGGTTCCTGTTCCCTTAAATACCTTCCTCTTCCTCCTTACATTGCCCAAGCTGGCTTCAGTTCCTACTGTTCCTACTAAAGCTCTGGTTGTCTGAGTTTCCTACTTTTGACCCTCTGCCTGTTTTCCTGACCTCCGAACCTTCACTGCCTGAAACCGACCTCTGCCTGCATTTGACTACGCCTTAGCCTGACCCCTTGGTACTTCACTTCTCTGAAACCTGTCTTCTGGAACCGACCTTTGCCTGCACTTGACTTAGCCTTGCCTGATCCCTTGAAACGTTGCTCCTAGTAACTAGCCTGACTTCTCTACCACCTCCACAGCAGAAAGCCCGGGGCCCCAAAAGGGCGTTGGTGAATACCGGAGCCGTAGAGAGGTTCCTGTTACCATCAGTTCTCCTGGATCAGCTACCGAGGTAAACAGATCGTTATAGGGGGGACCTTATATATGCGAGGTGGGCTTGCTTGACATAACTATAATTATACATTTAGTATCAGTATATGCAGAGCAGAAACATATAACATTATAGGATCCTTCCTCCCTGCTAATTTCTGAATGGCCATTGCACTCATCAGCACAGCCTTTCAGAGCAATAGTTGTAGTTGCCTGGGTCAGTGAACCCCCATTTGAAAGCAAGAAAAAGTTAGGAGAAGAAGACAAATAATGAAAAAAATATAAAAATAAACAAATAATGAAGACCAAAAGCTCAAATGCTAGAAATAGGGCTTTCTATATCATACTAAAGCTTAACTTATCGGTGCACCATCCCTTTAAAGGGTCCAAACCTTGGCACTGTCAGAACTGGGCATTAGTGATGAATAAATCTATCCCGTTTCACTTCACCAAAGAATTTTGGATACTGTGATAAAAATGAATGGAATAACAAAAATTTGTGAAACACATTGGAGTCAATAGGCGTCGCTTGCACAAATTTTTTCTCACTCCAAATACAAGTTCAATGGGTGTTTGTCTCGAGGTGACTTTTTTGCCTCTGTGACTTTTTTGCCTCAGCAACTTTAATGTCCAAATGCATTAAAGTCAATGGGGTTTTTTTCCTATGGAAACCTTTTTGTCTCTGGGAATTTTTCAGGCAGATTTTTTACACAGTTTTTCAAAAAAACTTCTCAGATGGCGAAGTACAGTATTTCAAAGCAAAGCTATGCCTGGTGAAAAAAATTGCTCATAACTAGTGAGCATAAAATACCCCAATGAAAAGAAGGCATGGGAAGACCAATATGACTATGAAGATTCTCATTCATCCAGGCCATGATACATCTAACACAAAGTAACTCAAAACAACTGGACTTGCTGAGAAAATTTAAGGAAGACGTTTCACTGCTCATCCGACCAGCTTCTTCAGTTCAAATGATTGGTGTAGGGAATTCTTGGCATAAAGACTCTTCCAGCAATCCAATAACAAAGGCACATTGTAACTCTTCAGAAAGGTGACATCTGAAATTCACAGAGGTGTTGATTGCATGAATGAATTTGTGAATAGTTCTGAAACCGCCGGGGTACAGATGTGAAGACCAGTAATTTTCTGAATGTAACATGCATACTGGAATAATGTACCTTGAATTGGGTTTATCTTTAATGAGACAGTGGGGCAAATTTACTAAAGGCGAAGTGGCGGTGGCTAGCCTAAATTCACCAAAACGGCAATTCAAAGGAACATCACCAATTTACTAAAAGGCATAGAGGACAATTCACTAGCGAAAGAGCTCAGTGATAACTTTTTTCAGCCCTTACGGGGTGATTTTTTTGCTCAGGCAAATGTTTGTTACTCTGAAAATTCATCAACATGCGAAGTTTCCACTACTTTACCCTTTTCATCTTTTATCTTTTTATACCTGGCGAACTGATAAGATTAAGCTACATCCTCCTCAATCTTATGTCAGTGACTAGTGATGGGCGAATTTATTCGCCAGGGGCGAATTCGCGGCAAATTCCCGCGATTCGCCGCTGGCGAATAAATTCGCGAAACTACAAAAAAAATTCGGCAAAAAAAATTCGCCGCGCAAAAACGAGTCGCGCGTCGTTTTTGACGCGACGCGCCGAAAACGACGTGACGCGCGTCAAAAACGACGTGCGACTCGTTTCGCGAATCGGCAAAAAATTCGCGAATTTCTCTGGAAATTAGCGAATTTTTCGGCGAAGCGAAACGCGCCCGTTTCGCCCATCACTATCAGTGACATCATATCCTGTATGCGGGAAAAGTCATAAAAAAAGAAATTTTTTCATATTTTAAAGTGGGATTATGTTTAAAATTTGCAACTGTTAAATATAAAAATGTAACCATTTGAAGCCCATGCCAAATTTGTTTTAGGAAATAGTAGTAGCCTATAGTAGCCTATGAGTAAGTGCCCCATTAGGCATGAAACGCATCGGATATTTGCATGTTCTAATAAATTATTTGAACTTTTACTTCATATCTTTTCAAGAAAACAACAACTTTTGGTATTTTGGACTTTTTGCATCCATGGACTGGAGTGAACTGTGAGTATTTTCTCCTATTTATTGATTGCTTTGGATATTTGCAATGTTTGATTAATCATGGTACATTTATGGGCATTACACTTAAATTTTTTCATGTTTTTGATACTAAGCTTGAGTTAAAGTTCCACTGGGAAAAAGTAATGCTAACAAAATTTTGCTATGACATGCTCGTTTGTTGTGCTGACAAATTTACGTTATTGAAACTTCGCCATTGTTCGTCTGCTGAGATGCAACTTTGCATTTTGATAAATAAATGTATTCACTGTGAATTAATGACTGACAAAGTTGTGCGAAATGAGGAGCCCTTTAGTAAATTTGCAACAATGTAGAGTCCTGAAGCAGCTCGGATACCCATGGGTTAGCCACAAAAAAATGGGTACCCTGCGGAATGAGGCTATGATTCTCAAGTGCAGGTATAGATGCTGGTCACAGGTCTATGGGTCGGGTCGTGTGTCTCATCTAAGTTTCTTATCTTATGTTATATTTTACGCCATTCAAAATTTTACAATACTCATTTATGTCCCCATCCACTTTTGATGACGTTGCATCCAGGTTTCAGCAACATTACTTCCTGTTTGATGGGGATCGGGTTGCAGATACAGCAGTTTTGGGTCCAGGTCGGGTAGTGGATCAAAGTGGGTAAATATGTGGGTTGTGGTTAGGATGCGGGCTGCAGATTGCAGGTTCGGGTCAGGTCCAGGTCTTAGAAATTGGACTCTACCCCAATTTTATAATTATAAAGGCAAAGGGTATCTGAGTCACTTCTTACGGCCAGCAGGGTGATGTAGTTTAAATTATAGTGTTTTATTGTACCATGGGTCAGCACATTGTAGATTAAGAAAGCTTTGGGAGCTGTCCTGATAATTGTCTGGGATTCATAACACAATAAGAGGGCAACATAGAACTATATATTTTGTAGAAAATATATATATATACATAGGGTGTAAAATGTAAAATCAGGAAAATGTATTATGCACAATAAAAAAGTGGGACTGCAAAACAACAATGTAAAATGACGGAAAACTTAAAATCAGGGGATGTAAAATTGATGTTCCACTGTCTCCAATTGTGGGCCCAGAATGCCAGGTTCTCTGATGAACCCTAGGAGAACCACTCTAATAGTGACTCTAAATGTAGTTGTTAATATGTCTTTAGACCAATTAAAATGAATATCGAGGATATCAATGTATTTTAATACCAACAAATATAATCAGTGTCGGACTGGCCCACCAGAATACCAGGAAAACTCCCGGTGGGCCAAGGTGTCAGTGGGCCCTCATGCTGCTAAACTTTTGGCCTATATCATGGCCATTCCCTAATTCCACGAGAACAAAGAGGCTAAATAGATGGAATAATTGATTATAGTATGTAAAGAAAATAAACTAGGAGAATAGAGTTTGATTGAGGAGGTGAAGAATATTAGTACTGAGAGTGGGCCCCTGGTCTAAGGTTTTATGGTGGGCCCCTGGTCTAAGGTTTTTGGGTGGGCCCCTGGTGTCCCAGTCCGACACTGAATATAATATTGTCTTTGGCTTTTAGATGCTTGCCTATGGAAATACATAGAAAATAAGCCCTACTTGTTATTTAGCAATATAATTTGTTTCTATTTCTTCAGCACAGCAATGTGTTATTAGAGCTATCTGTCCTCCTCCTGCATTATTCCATAACATTTGTGGCACTTGTCTTGTTCATCACCTCATTAATGCCCTGTGCCTTCTGCTTACAACCATGTGGCATATTTCAGTGCCGTTTCATGTCACACTTCAGCACTGCTTTGCCAATTAGCCACTGCCTTTGCCCTGTGCTCACTCGTTCCTATGCACTGCCTGTTGCTGGGTTCCACGCATCATTCCTGTTCCTTTTCCTTTCTAATTGCTTTCCTGGCTCTACTTCTCTGGCATCCTGTGACCTTGCTCCCTATGCCCTGTTGTCAGAAAGAATGCCAGCATACTGCTTTCATATACAGGAAAAAAAAGAAAATTATAAAAATAAAATATACATTGTCACTAGAAAAAAATACCTTTCACATGAAAAATGTCACCATGAATAGAAATGCGTAGTAATCCTTTAGAGCGATAGTAAAGAGAAGTTCCAGCAGTAAGGTGAAATGGACAATAATAGCAGATGTCTGATTTAACTTCCGAAGAGAGATATGTTTTTCCCCCATTTTTTACTGACCACTCTGTAATGGCAATAAAAAGGGAGAGCATTTCGGCATCTTCTATAAACTCACGTGCTGTTGCTATATCTCTCTCTTAAACTTGTTCCACCTTTGGTATTCTTTGGCTATAAACCATGATGAGTTTCATCCACATCTTTAATTCACCATCCATTCCTCCTGGCCTTTGCACTGAGGCAACTGTGATAATAACCTATACTGTGCCAACACATTTATTCAGCACTTTACAGATATTTCTAATCATTCCCTGCTCAAATGAAGCTTAAAATCTAAGGCCCCCTATAACATTCAAACACATTAGGGTCAATCTAATCAGAAGCTGATTAACCTGCCTGTATATTTTTGGGAGGAAACCAGAGTATCCAGAAGAAACCCACACAGACAACACAAACTCCTTGCAGATAGTGCCCAGGCCAGAATCAAACTCAGGACCCCAGTACTGCAAGGCAGAAGTGCTACCAACTGAGGCACCTTACAGCAGCTCCTTTAAATTACTGACAATATCCACAGAGCTAAAGGAAGGAAAACTAGCAAGAGGCCAACTTAGCAATAATGGGTATCTTTCTACAAGAGTTACAGAAACATACGACTCTTTAAAAAATACTGATCTTTTCTTTTTTAACAAAGTATATTCTGTGCTGGAGCTATTAGTTCCAGTGCGTAACATAATGGTCCGAATCCCTTCTCCCCCACCCACATACGATTTGCTGAAAGCAGTAAAACACATTCTGATGAACTGACATATGTAAATGCAATGATAAAAGTGTCAATTCAACAATGTTTTTTAATATTTTCCTGGCAGATGGAAATGTGTTTTTAAAAGGAATCAGGATTGGATTTTCAGCAAGGTCAAAAATGCCCTGGGCCTATGGCAACATAATTAAGGGGTGGCATTGGGGACATAGGCTCGAGTGCTCCACTACAAAGAAAGGATGCACATGCACAGAATATAGTGGGAGGGAGGGGGCAATGGAGGATGCCCTTGGGGTAAATCCGGCCCTTAAGGCATTAAAGGTCAAACTCCTTTTTGATTCCCCATTTGCGTCATTGTCTGATGAAACTGTAGCAAGAGCAATAAATGGAGATGAAATCAATGCAAGGCATTCAACAGAACTGACAGTTGCAATGCACCTCCTCATGTTTAAAACAGGCAGCAGTGGTCTGGGGCCTGCAGTGCCAAGGGAAGCAGGCCTAGGTCAGCAGTTTTTTTCCCAGTGTACCACCAGCCCAGTCTGACTCTGAAAACAGGCACAAGTGATAACAATAGTTCAAGCATGACAACAAGTACTAACAAACTCTTTGCCAGCCAGTGATTGTAATTTTCACCACTTGTCATGCAGTTTGTCCTTTGTTTTCTTTACACTTGATCACATTCAATATTAGGTAAGTTTTTTGCTGCATTAACCATAGATTTATTATTATTAAATTATATTATTATATTATATTATGGAACATAAATTGCACTAGTCTATAAATATTAACCATAGATTTAATATTTATAGACTAGTGCAATTTATGTTCCATAATTTCTGGATGTAATATTTTAGGCTTTACAATAACCATATCACAAAGTTGGAAAATAATGTCTGGTGTAAAATTTCCTATGCATAAAATGCAAAAAGGTTTAAGATTATCTCCAATGGTTACCACAAAGTGGACTAGCACACTATAGCATTAAAGTGTTAAAGGGGCAACTTTTGTGTATGATAGCTAGGGTACTGCTTGAGTGCCTTAGACTTCTAAGATATTGATATGGAAACATTTAAGGGTTCATTAATTATTTTAAGGATCCCATTGCCCCTTCATTTTTTGTGATTTCTTTGTTTATGTGAGCAAAAAACTCCAGTTCCTCATAATCTTCCAAGAGATAGATAAACGATAGAAAAATAGATGAATTACAAATGTGTTCTACATGGAATGATATCCTGACAGAGAAACAAGATTTCATATATTCAGCACAAAGTTCAACAATGAAACAAATTACAAAGTAACAACATTTTGCTGGTGCCGTAGAATGGGGTCCTAACATGAACAGCACAATTTGGGAATGGATACAGTTGTTTCTCTGTGATAAAACTGGTTTGATGTTTTAATAAGAAATAGTCAATGTTTTATTCTCTCTGAGGTGAACCTTTAGATGAGGAAAATGAGCTCTTAACGAGGCACTTTCCACCTCTTGAGATCCCATATATCATCCACTATTCCATTCATTCCTTTTTCTCATTACAAGTTTTCTCTCTCTGTGTGAATTTAACTGGAGATGATAATAATTCTCGAGATAAGGGAAACTATACTGTTCTCTGCTTACTCATTTTTTTGTATGGATAGTTTTTTCCCTACTAACCTATTATGCAATCGATTTATAGGGGAAGGACAGACCACAGGGCTTTGAGATGATGGCACGAATCTTTGAGGAATTCTTATAAAATATTGATTTCATATTCCTAAATTCTGAAAAACATCATAAAATGAAAGGGGATGTTAACCCAAAAAATAAATTGGTATCAAATTGGGGGTGGTCCTGAAATTACATTAATTTTCTTTTTAAGGGATTTCTGATATATTATCAGTTTTAGACTGTTTTATACTTCTAGACAGGCTATAGATTTTTGAAGGCCCAATGTGTCAGTGACCCTAAATATCTATTTTCTTTGTATTTCCTCACTTCAATTCACCCTTGGGTTGCTAGCTTTCAGTTGAGCCAAAAACTCTCATATTAACAGTGAAAATAAAAACACCCCTAAAAATGAGGGTCATTTGCAAAAGTACTAATCTTTTTAGATCAGTTAATATTTTGTTTTTATTCCCCAAAGTATAAAAGCAATGCATTCATATTCATTTTAGCAGAAGAACGTAGAGCCAAAGCACCATCTACAACTGACTATATTGTAATAATATAGTATAGTAAACTTGGACTAAGGGACAGATTTACTAAATTCACATGAAGGATTCGAAATTTGATCAAATTTTTATGAATATTCGAATTTTAGATTAGATTTTGAAGCTACTTCGACCATCGAATTTCAAAAATTCGATCAAATTCGATCGATTTGAATGATTCGAATAAAATTCTATTTGATCATTCCACCATTCGATGGTCAAAATACTTACCCTTTAGAAAAAAAATTTGAATCCCTAGTTCGCCAGATTAAACCTAACAAATTGTTGTATAACCCTATGGGAATCTCCCATAGGGTTATTTCAGCATTTTAAGATTGAATAAAAAAAATTTGATCGAATGGTTAAAATCATTAGAATCATTCGATTCGAACGATTTGATTGTTTGATCGAATTTTTCATATTTGATCATTCGTTAAATCGAATTTGACCAGAATTCGATAATCTGTCCCTTAAAAAAGCCATACTCAGGAGATACTGTATTTCAAACTATTCTACAGGCTACTGTGATCAACTACCATGGAAAAATTAATACCCAAAAATTGCTTTGCATTGCAGCAAAATATTTGTTCCCAGTTCTACTATTTTGTTTATACCTTCAGCTATTATTAGTTGTTTGAGTTATTTTTCTGGTTTTAATACGCTTTTCTTGTGTCACCCAGTGATTCCAAAAAAGCTGAATAAGAAATCGTCCAAAATTTCAACCCCATTTATATGGCCAGTGGCAATTTAATTTAAATTATGAAATCAATTAAGTCTATATTTGGTCTCTTGATAAAACCAATACAAATCAGCATCCCACAATTCAGACTGATTCCATGATTTTTGCAGATACTATAATCCCATAAACATATAAATTTAATTTTATTTATTACCATTTTAAATGTTACAGAAAAAATAAAGAATAGGGAAAAAGGTAATTTTTACTATGCCACTTATTGAACAATAACTAATAATGCAGTACTGTATTCCATGGTAATTCCCGGCTTTCTTTATCATCGAGGATTGACTTTAGTGTGGTGATTCAATAAAAAAATATCTTAGAAAATAGTAAACACTGTCATAAACCCACATTATTGTGGGATACTTGGAAGATAGTCATCGGAGAGGAAATCATTTCTAAGAAATAATTATTTGAAAGAAAAAAAAATAATAATAATTTATTTAATACCAAACATAAAGTATAATAATCTCACTAAGAATTGGGAAATGAGAAAAACAAATATCTATACAAAAAAAATGGATATCAAACTAGTGGATGCTCTTCAGACAAGATAATCAAAATTGTATTCTATAAGCTCCCAAATCAATTAAGCTAGATATTCTTTTAATAGACAGGTTTTCAATTATTGTATAGAAAGAACAGAGGCGCCAAAAGGATATAAACGAGTTTAAAAGACGAAACTTGGTAATCAGAGGAGGCAGTGGTGGACTTACCTCCTCCAAGCAGACACAAAACAACTGTAATTAAGCAGTCAAAATTTATTAACGAACTCCAATCAGTACAACGCATTTCACGGGCTCAGACCCGCTTCTTCAGGCAATAAACATAGGAGTTACAGCATCTGGCAGTAGTATACACACTCAGCGCATCAGTCGTTTTGTGTCTGCTTGGAGGAGGTAAGTCCACCACTGCCTCCTCTGATTACCAAGTTTTGGCTTTTAAACTTGTTTATATCCTTTCATCCTTTTGGCGCCTCTGTTCTTTCTATACAATACTAAGTCCACCCTGGGTGGAGGGTTGATACCCTTTTTCTACCTACAGGGAGCGACTTCTTAATCCTGAGTTGTCAGGACAATCTCCCCACCTGCCTTTACAGTGGTTGCCTATTGGTAACCTTGGTTTGTGAGTATATGCTATTTACTCTTATTTCATTATCCCTTACCAATACATATTACACTATTGGGGCTCTTGGTGTTCCTTTTGTTTAGGTTTCCAATTATCATCATTGAAGGACCTGAAATTATTAAATTCTCCAGTAACAAAACAAGAAGTAAAAACAAAATGTGTAGGCGGGGGAGCACTAGGAGGAACTAGGTGCTATCTCTGAACACCAAAACACAAAATCATATAAAAACATGTTCCAAAACTGACTGTCAACTCGAAAAAAATGTTGTTTTTCTCCATCAAAAGTGCAGTGCTCTAAAATATGTAAATGTTTATAAAGTGTTAATAATTAGAGTCTTTATGTAAAAAAAAGTGCAAAACATGGTCTATAAATACATTTCTAGAGGGATAAACTAATTTAAACTTTGCTGAGTCATTATTAGTGACATTATGTTGGTTGACTATCACTAAACATTTGGGTTAGTTCCTCTATAATTTTTGTTAGAAAGGTGCCTAAAATGCACCATATTTTGTCTAGTGAATGATCTTTACATAGAAAGCAAACTTTGCAACTTTTGATATTATCAAAGATTTTCTTTCAATATATTTCCTCATACCGAATGCCCCTGTTCACGTTGGGTGAAGGGTTTTTATGTTCTCTTTAAATAATTCATTTTGATAGGGGTTCAATAAATTCACAAAGAAAAAGAAATAAGTAAAAAGTAGTTCCATCCCACACCCCAGACTTGGATAAAGAGTTATTTCTTAAAAGTTAACCTAAAAACAGTGGTCAAAACTAAGGTTTCGATTTAAATTTTATAAATATTATTGTTTTTGTAAATCTCCAAAACATTTTATGACAAGTAGAAACAGATGAAATGTATTGCTCTTGAAGAATTTTAGTAAGAAATTCTTTATCAAGAGTTCTTTCTTCAAATTACTCCATGATCAATACATGTGAGCTGCACACAGTGTCTATGGGGAACATTTATAAACCATCTGATCAGTTTTATTGAATGATAACAAAGCTTGGTTAATGCTCTGTAAAAGAAATACTAGTCATTTCAGATATATCAATAATATCCTCTGCTCTTTAACAACTAGGTCCAGCAATGAAAAGCCTTCTCTGAATTGTTACTCCACTCTTACAACTTGCATCAGGGATTATTGATTCGGGGGATGTTAGAGCTCACTATCACTGAAATCAAACACCCCATGGAATAGGCCTGTGTTTGAATGGTCAAAGCAGTTAATCACATTGTGACAACATTTTGAGCCCTATTTATCAAAATTAAAATTTGTGTGGTTTAAGAGGGTTTTTTTTCAACCACGACTAAAGTAGTATTTTTAAAAAAAAGTACAAATGTCTACTTATTGATTAAAAGACACATAAGTTTGAAAAAAAAGAACCAAACAGTTCCACATTGATGTAATTTGCTAAATGTGTCCATTTGTTAAATTGTGTTCCTATCTGTCAGAAATATTTGTCTGATTTTCAGTGTAAACAATGCCATCCTGGCCAATCTTTTATAAATAAGAACTTCCATGTACTTGCTCAGCTTTGTTGCTTTATTTGGTCCTTTTATAATGTCCCTTTTGAGTACTGGAGACCACAGATAGAGCCTTACTTATGTTTTGTAGAAGCTATGGAATTATCCTCTCCTCCTCATAGAATGCTTCTGCTGCAAGAAACTGGCATTTCTTGTTATAGATGCATGTATTATCCACAAGTACCCCCAGGTCCTTCTCCATCAAGGATTTGTTTTCCCATGAAGAATACAAATAGCCTGTATATATTTAAATTCAACATTTTAATCTTCATATTTATCTAATTTGAATCTCATCGTCCCAGACTGTAGTTTTTCAAGATCCCCCTGCAACAATGCCGAATCCTGGGTAGATTCAATTTTTCCTACCTAATTTTGGGCCAACGACAAGATGCATTACTTTCAGTGTACAGATTCTGATTAGTCAGTGATGCAATGCCTTGCCCCCCAGTTCGTAATGGCCCTAGTGCCACATACATATACAGTAAACACTCAGCTTTGTTTTTGACACAGAATGAGCTCAGTTCTCCCTTTTGCTGTACAGCAGCCCAGATGTTGAAGTTCTGATATTAAAGTCATTAATTACTTTCTGGTCACTGTTGTGTCAGCCCATTGCTGGGAAAGAAATAAAACTGCCAGGCCTGATTCATAGGAGCCGCAAGCTAACGCACCATAAGTGTGACATTTTACTCAAATTAAATATCCAGCCTTGTAAGACAAGTGTCACTTTATCGGAACCATTCATCATTTTCATGGCTTTGCTTTAATCTACATCTCTCTGCATCACTGTTCTTGTGTTAGTCCTGTTCTTCTGCCCTAACTTTAACCCTCTGCCATTTTCTCCTGTTGTTCAGTTGTGTCTTCTGCATATTCAGATGCCATTCTATGTATTCTCTTCAGCTTCATCTGTTTCAGTTAGACTCTTTTCCAGGTAAGTGTAAAGATTCACAGACAGGCGCCCATGTGCTGGGTAATTTGAAAGGTGTTTATTAAACATAAATGTGCACATACCTTTGAACAAAAAACATACATACAGGTACAGGCTGAAATTTGAGGGCAGGCGGCAGACATGCAGATGAGGTACAGGCCAAAAATCAGGACAGGCAGAGTTCATGCAAGGTCAAAAACAGGCTGAAGTCAAAACTGGGAGATCCAAAAATCCTCTGGGTTTTGCCTATACTGGAAGCGGGTATATCAGTCTGTGGCTGTGGGATAGTAGGGAGAGATGGTGCCTGAAGGCACTGTGGCTGTGGGATAGCAGATATATTAGGGAGAGATGTTGCCTATTGTAGCAGTGGTATAATAGTCTCTGAGAAGGGACTGAGGCTTTGGGATAGCAGGTCTAGTAGGTAGAGATGATGCCTATAGTAGCAGTGGGATAATAGTCTCTGGGAAGGGACTGAAGGATAACAGGTATAGTAGGGAGAGATGGTGCCTATAGTAACAGTGGATAATAGTCTCTGGGAAGGGAGTGTGACTGTGGGATAGCAGGTATAGTAGGGAGAGATGGTGTCTATAGTAACAGTGGGATAATAGTCTCTGGGAAGGGAGTGTGACTGTGGGATAGCAGGTATAGTAGGGAGAGATGGTGCCTATAGTAACAGTGGGATAATAGTCTCTGGGAAGGGAGTGTGACTGTGGGATAGCAGGTATGGTAGGGAGAGATGGTGTCTATAGTAACAGTGGGGAAAAAGTCTGTAATTGAACAACGATAGAGAGAAGTGAAATGCAGATTTTCCATGAACTATAGGTGATATATTAATTTGATTAATATTGTATTACCATCTCCTCATGTCATCAATTTGCAAAGACTTTCCCTGTTTGTATTCTTGGTTTCTATGACTCTTTTGTTTTGTTGTTTCAATCATATTACCCAACACGACACCACATATGTGGCTCTTCAAAATTAAAAGTGATCTGTCATTTTCAAATGAATTAAGTCTTGGGGGTTTAATTATTAAATGTGAAGGAAAAAAAAATTGTGTGAATTTTTTCCTGGTTCTCTTAATACAATTATCCCTATCCCCTGCAGTTAGTTTTACTGCAGGACACACATGCAGTTACATATCTTGTTTTCAAGGTTTGAAAAGGGCAAGCAAGGAAAAAGCAGAAAACCTTGTACAACTTCAAGTGTGAATCCTGCTCCTTGGCAATTAGCTTCGATCTTGGATTCAGACTGGCCAGCACTGCGTGCAAGCAAGGCTCCTAGTCTGTCTCCTGGGCAACAGTTTGAAGAAAAATCTTCAAAATAATAAACAGCCTAACAAGTGCCTTGAAATTAAGATTGTAGATTGTTTGTGGTATTTTCAAAGCCTCCTCACTGTCAATTTTCTAGAAAGACCAGATAAGGTTACTTACATGGAAATGTGCGTATCATTGCCCGAAATATCGTTTAGAGGAATATCTGTTTCTCTACCTGTTTGTGTCTAAATGTCAAAAAAGGTGTATTTATGACTATTTGAACTATAGAGTCCAAACAGTTCAGATTTTATATTAACACTCATCTGGCAGTTTGAAAACATTTTACTGCCAGTCAGAAAAGTATTTAATGGAGACATATTTTGTATTAAATATATTAAGTGCTTAAAAAAGTAGTGTTTGGGGTTAATTTATTGAAAATTTCTGCAAAACCCCACATAGTTCTGCCCGTCTGTTCCACTTTCTGCTGCCTTATTTCCCAGGCTGTGAAGGGGAGCTGGTGGCACTCAGCACATGGCACTATAGGACAGGAACCAATCAGTAAGCAGACCTGGATGAGAAATGAAGCCTGTCTCTGATTGTGCGAATGCAGTGATTGGCTATCCCCTCCTACTGTGCTTAGGACACACCCACCCCTCAATTAAAAACATGTTTTTTATTTTTGCCGCGGTTCTGGGAAAAGATTAGCAGATAGCAAAATGGAGAATTTCGTTGCAAATCCACATTTCATAAGCAGTGAACACTAACATTAATTATTTATCTTCTATATTTATTTCTAATAATTATAAAATAATATTAAAGGGGAGCTGTTGCTATTATAAAAATCCACTAATTGAAGTGTATGGAGTGGTAACTATAGATGATGCACATCCCACGACTATGGAAGGTCCTGACAGAGAGCCTTCGTCTTTTAAAGGAACAGTAACACCAAAAAATGACAATATAATGTAGTTTTGCCCTGCACTGGTAAAATTGGTGTCTTTGCTTCAGAAACACTGCTATAAGTTATATAATCAAGCTACTATGTAACACAGGATACACAACTGAAGTCCTGAAGAAAACCATTGTCTACTACAGTGCGTATCTCTCATCTGCAATGCATCCTGTGCCTTTTCTCCTTTTTCAGCTTTGAAAGGCTGCCCCCATGGCTACAAAGGATCTTGTTTATATAAACTATAGTAGAGTTTCTGAAGCAAACACACCAGTTGTACCAGTGCAGTACAGTCCATGTTACATTCATAACTTTTTGGTATTACTATTCTTCCATCAACCTTTCCCTATGTCATTCCTATATGTAAAGCTCTCCTCTAAAATGAAACTCATTTGTGCTGACAATGCTTCAGTGAAGCAATAAATGATCAATGGTGTGTTTCAATGCATCACAAAAAGTTTATTATTCACAGATTTACAACCTGTCCTTTATGTGTACTGTACATTGCTAAGTCATCAGACATGTTCCTTTCGGATGTGTCCTCCTCTGCCTTGTGCAAACTTGTCTTTTGTATTGCTGCTGTTTCTACTCAGCCTTGATGCAATGTTGCCCCATGACTGTGTATAGCACATCCTCATTGCAAAGGGGGCCAGTGCTAATTTTTGTTGCACTTTTAGTGAGAAACATGTTGTCCAACAACCCCTTGGGTATTGCTTCCAGTGCCACAACACAGATGCTTATTTTTTATTCAGGGCTTGGAAGCAAATTTTCATTGCATAAAACCAAGTGTACAGCCAAACTGAGCATCCTGTAGGCTGCCTGTCCACATAGGGGCTACCAAATACCAAATCACAGCCATTATTTGGCCTCCCCAGGGACTTTTTTTCATTTGAATGTTGCTCATGGATAAAAAAGGTTGGGTATCCCCAGTCCACTTTGTATTAGTGAGTCTGTGTGGATATGAAGGTGCATAGATTTTAGTGATTTTGTGTAGTTGCATATCATTATGAAAATGCTTTTATGTACTTGTTTGAGACTGCTCACCCCTAAAAATGTGATTTTAATACAGTAGAAGTGACTTTTTCTCAGTACAATGGTATTCATGTCTCTGCTGTGAATACTTTGAGAGGGCTGCACAATTAATGACTTTTCCTTAGGTGCCAGAACACCTATGCTTACTGCTAACTGTGGAAGAAACTTAGTAAACTGTATTGAATATCTCACTGCATGTTACTAAATGAGCCCTGCAGTATTGCACTAGTTCAGCTAGCATTATAGCATTGCATTCCTTTTGGCATATTCCTGCTTGAGCAAATACAGAAGCAGGTTCAACAACAACTAAATGCCACAGGTGTTCTTAATGGACTAAATCCTGGCCCATTAGGCATTCCTCATGGACTTGTTTGAGACATATTAATTTATAATGTGACCTACATGGTGTTTGTGCTGATTGCAAACAACAGTGAAGCGGCACATCTGTGTTTACCCTTCTGAATCCATGAAATGGTTAAGCTTTGAGATCCTTCGATAAATCCCAGTTTTTCTCCTTTCATCTGGAAGACATTTCTCCGCTTGCCAGGGACGGTCAGAGTATTCAGACTTCACTCACACATGATCCTGAATAAATTTGACTTCTGGGAGTGCAGAAAAATCAGCTGGGTAAATGTGAACAGTGAAGTGAAGCGATAAGAAAGGGAAGTAGGTTGAAGCAAAATAGTGAATAAATCTTCTTTGCAAAGGCAAATAAACAAGGATGGCTCTTTATGTCAATGCATTCACTTGAGCTCCTGAGGATCAGGTGCGGTGGCTGGTAATTGTCTGGGCCACCAGGGATGTGATGAACAAAAGCTGGACGAGTTTGTCCCTCCCCACTCTCAGTTGATTAAACACAATGGGAACCTGTGCAGAGGCGTAGGGAGAGGCAGAGACTGCATTTCTGACTTTGAAACAGCTTAAAGTTTATTTTCAGGGATTATATGGTTTACAGAAAGGGGTACAAAAACAAAATTATGTGAAAATCGGCTAGTTTGCCAGAGATATACAAATTATACATTCATATTCACCCAGCAAATGTAGGTTTGAGAGCTGTGTGCAGCCTACTTCTCGAGTTCACTGGCCCTTAAGTGTAAATCAGAACAACCATATACAGTTGTTGAGGTGCCAAACCTGGCTACAATATAATTTGGCATCAATGACCTACAGTGCAAACTGCAGCATCTGCATTATGCTTTGACTGTCACATGCCTAAGGGTAGCAAAGAATGATTCATAGATTCAATTTTTATAATATAGGTAGAATATTTGCCATAGTCCTTTATAGAGATGCTTAAGGGGAGATTCATCAAAGAGTGAAGTTCCGCCACTAGAGGGAAATTACACAGCTCTCAATTCATTGTTATGGGATTTTGAAAGGCGTATTCATCAATGGGTGAAGTGAACATTCACCTTTTGATGAATACGCCTTTCAAAATCCCATAGAAATGAATTGAGAGCTGTGTAATTTCCCTCTAGTGGCGGAACTTCACTCTTCACTTCACTCTTTGATGAATCGCCCCCCATAGTGTTCATATCTGTCTCTGGCTGCAAGAAACAAACTGTCTAATTTCCACAGTTTATGCCAATAACACACATGTAAGCTTCATTAGTTAAATGAGAAACTAAATAACCTACATAAATGTTTGTGTACTCTGGGGTGAAACCAGAGGAAACACATGGATAATTTACTAAACCCTTTGGGTGCTGCTGCAATTTCCAGTGCATTAAGAAGGTGCAAAATCCCCCCTCCCCCCAGACTCTAAAAGGGGTTCTTCACTAATACAAGTGCAGTGAGCCAAGTACAATTCCTGATGCATTTCACCATGTTTTATATTCAGTGTTTCTTTCCACAATGCCAGTGTAATTGCGATTGTGGGGGGATGGGGTGAATTATGTTTGGCACAATTGTGTCAAATGCATCCTCATGCATGTGACTGAGCTGAGATTAGGTAGATACCAATGCTTTGTGTCAAAATAACTCCTGCATCTAAATATGTAGGCTCACGTCTTCTGCATGCATTGATGTAGCCCCCAGTGAGAAATATTGAGCTTCTACCACCTTTGCATTGCACACAAGTACCTTTAATGATCTCTTCAGCCTCTTTACCTGCACTTTTTTCCATTGGCGGCTCCACTCTACATCTTGCACTAGATGATACTGTTTAAAAATTTGAGTTTAATGTGCAGAACACAGATCATACAGGGCCAAGTGATCCCTGTACTCAAGTCACGAGTAGTACCGTGCATCATTGGTGCACCCAACACACACATTTTAATAAATAATCAATAGACATTCCAAGACCCACCACTTGTCACACAACTACAGCCCCCCCTGCATGCAGTGCTGCAGAGAGGGAAGTGATGCACCTCAAAATGTATCCACTCTTCCATTGTACAGCTCTGTGGAATATGTTGGGGCTTTATAAATGTATTTTGTATGTAAGGTTATAAGAGGTTAGTGCAATAACATTGGGAAAAAAAAAGAGAAGGAATACCGCAGACTTGTAATTAGAGCAATAGAAAGCAATACAGCAGGGGTTTATGTATAACATAATCATCTGAATAAAATGTAACCCTTTAGTAGACTGGGTACAATGGGCAGTTATGACCTGCATAAAATGTATTATTGTATTGCATTTCATTGTATTCTTGTGTACCTCGCTATCACTTTTTTGATGATCACATAATGCCTAATGTTGTAAGAATGCTTTTATATATACATTTCTGGGCAAACTGGACTCCATTAGCAATGCCACTTCTAAAGTGCAAAAATAAGGGATGTCCCAAGCAGGAGGTTAGTGGCAGTGGAGGGGCCAAAAATAAAAAAAGGATAATTATATAATTAAACATGGTACATACTATCTGCCAACAAGGACAATCAAGATCCCTTGGATGGAATGGAACAGGGGGTGGGTTGTCCCCCTTGCTCTGATGGACCTTACTCCAAAGTGAACCATTCAATTGTCATGCTATGCTCTTTGTTGTTGAGACGCCCACTTGTATTGATTTGTCCATAATGTTAAATGTACAGCCTCAGAGAAAGAGGCAATCCCTCCAAGCACAACTATCAATATCACAATTGATCTCAGCTCCTCTTCGCTATTCTGGTGATCCAGAAACCTGTCAGGTTTTTTTAATCAATGCAAGATTAATTTTGAACTCTCACAGTTCCCGAATGAGAAGTCCAAAGTGGCCTACGACATGACCTTGCTTCATGGGAAAGCCTTGACCTGGGCTTCTCCTCTTTGGGAATAGGATGATCACAACTCCACGGCATTTCTTTCCACTTTTCTTGAGATTTTTGATGCCCCCGGTAGGAAGGAGACTGCCTCTACTCTCCACCCGGAAGATTTCCCAAGGGGCACTCTCCACAGCTGAGTACGCCATAGATTTCCGTACCATTGCCGCGGAGGTATCTTGGAACAAAGAGACCCTTATAGCTTCCTTCTGGAATGGTTTCAACAAGTCCCTTAAAGATGAATCGGCTGCTTGAGATCTTCCTCCGTTGTTTGGAGATCTGGTCTCTCTGGTGATCCACATTGATGCTCACCTGAAGGAGAGGCTTTCGGCCAAGTCACGAACCCATAGACTCCAACATCCCAGCTCCGGCTAATTATCTTCCTGTGCCGGAGGAACCCATGCAGCTGGGGGCTACCAGACTTACTCCTGAGGAAAGGTCTCGTCGCCTAACAGCAGGTCAGTGTCTTTATTGTGGCCTGAAGGGTCACTTTGCAAAGGCCTGTCCTAATAAGCCTCAAACTCGGCCGCAGAGAAACTCCAAAGCCTAGGTTGGCGGGTGGAGACCATCCTGGGCACTGCCACTTCTTCTCCATCAAGATATTTCTCTCGTCTGTTGGTTCCCTGCTGTATTAAAAGTCTCTTCAGGTGCTGCTTGGAACTTCATTGATCTCTCTTTTGCTCAAGCTCGTTCCCTGCCTCTTGTCCCTCTTCAAGAGCCTTTGGCGGCTCAAGCGATTGATGGTCATCCCGTCTCTCCTGGTCTTATCACCCACTCCACTTCTCCTCTGTATTTGCAAGTTGGTGATTTCCATAAAGAAGAGATCTCATTTCTGGCCATCTGGCCAAGATCGACAAGTGCGAGTTCCATCAGTCGAAAATTTCTTTCCTTGGTTATGTCATCTCTCCCTCCGGCTTTGAAATGGATCCGACCAAGGTTTTGGCAGTCCTGAATTGGGTTCCTGCCTCCAAGAATTTTTCCAGCATTGTCCTCCCCCTTACTGCTCTTACCCGGAACGGAACGAGATTTTTCTGGTCTCCTGTGGCTCAGAGAGCGTTCAACGATCTGAAGCAAGCTTTTTCTTCTGCTCCCATCTTAGTTCATCCTGATGTCTCTCAACCTTTTGTTTTGGAGGTGGATGCTTCAGAGTCCGGTGTTGGAGCCATTCACTCTCAGTGGCCTAATTTTCACGGTCCCCTACACCCTTATGCCTTCTTTTCCTGGAAATTTTCTTCTGCTGAGAGGAATTACTATGTTGACAACACGGAACTTTTGGCAGTTAAGCTGGCTCTGGAGGAATTCTTACGGACCATAAGAACCTGGAATACATCTCTGTCGCCAAGAGACTGAATCCTCGTCAAGCACATTGGGCCCTCTTCTTTTCCAGGTTTAACTTCATCATCTCCTATCATCCTGGTTCAAAGAACTCCAAGGCTGGCACTTTGTCCAGATCATTTTCTACTGATGAAGTTTCGGTTCTTCCTTCCATTCCTATTATCCCTCCTGAATGCATCGTTGCTCCTGTATCTGTTACTCCTCCTGAGTGTCCTCCTGGGAAAACCTTTGTGCCTGCTTCCTCTGTTCCTCAAGTCCTGGGCTGGGCCCATTTCTCCAAGTTGGCAGGGCATCCTGGTGTCAGTAAGACCTTTGACCTGGTGTCCAGATATTTTTGGTGGCCCTCCTTGAAACAAGATGTCTCTTTGTTTGTGTCTTCCTGTGTCATCTGTGCCCAACAGAAGATTACAAGATCTCTTCAACCTTTACCTACTCCCTCCCAACCCTGGGTTGACATTGCAATGGACTTTGTGGTGGACCTACCCAAGTCTTCGGGGATGACTAACATCTGGGATGTAGTGGATAGATTCTCGAAGATAGCACATTTTGTCCCCTTGAAGAAGTTGCCTACCACCTCCACTCTTGCTTAACTTTTTGTCAAGGAGATCTTTCGCCTGCATGGCATTCCTTCCTCCATTGTCTCTGATTGTGGTGTTCAGTTTGTTTCAAAATTCTGGAGGGCTGTTTGAAAACTTCTGGACATTCACTTGAACTTTTCCATGGCTTACCATCCTCAGAGTAATGTCTAGACTGAGAGGACGAATCAGTCTTTGGAGAAGTTTCTCTGATGTTTCATCGTGCAAAATCAGGACAGTTGGTCGGATCTACTCCCATGAGCTGAGTTTGCACATAATAACTTTAAGCAATGCTCCTTAAACTGCTCTCCATTTTTCTGTGTCTATGGTCTCTCTCCTTCAGCTCTTCCTCCAACTGCTGTCAAGGTGGATGTTCCTGCGGCTGACTCCCTGTTTCGGGACTTTCAGAAGATCTGGAAAGATGCTCGTTCCGCCCTTACTAAGGCTTCTTCGCACCAGAAAGTGGCTGTTGATAAGCATTGTTGCCCTGCTCCCAGGCAGTCCTGCCCTAAACTGGGTTCCCACTTCATCGGTCCTTTCAAGGTCAACAAAATCATTAACTTGGTGTCAGTAAGGGGGGACCTTCCTCCCAGCATGAACATTTCCAGCTCGTTCCATGTTTCTTTGCTCAAGCCTTTCATCCAGAACGCATTTTCTTCTATGGAAGCACCTCTTCCTACTGTTCTCTTGAAATGTCATCAAGAATTTGAGGTGCAAGACATCATCGATTCCTGTAAGTCTAGAAGGGGAGTCCAGTCCACTGGAGAGGCTTTGGCCCTGAGAAGAGATCTTGGGTGAATGCTGCCGATACACATGCCCCCTGATTATTGAGGTCCTTCCACATGAAGCTTCCTAACAAGCCCTGGGAGCCCCCGGAGGGGTCTCCTGAAGGGGGGGTACTGTAGCACCCACCATTGGTTTTGAGCACCCGCGCATAAGAGCAGGTGCACGTCAACTTAGGCGTCAGCGTTGAAACGCCTGTGCACGTCAAATAGAACGCTCGTTCAATGGCTTCTCTACCACCTCCGCATTAGCATTGGTGAATACCGGAGCCGTAGAGAGGTTCCTGTTACCATCAGTTCTCCTGGATCAGCTACCTTCCTCCAGGATCCAAGGTAAACAGATCATTATACTAACAGGACATAATGACTACATCTTTCCTCATAAAGGACTGTCCTATCCATATCCTATCCATCTTTTCTTCTGCAAATTTGATTTATGTTTATATTGACATTGGTCTTCTGTGGTTCTACCAACAATTAATGTAAATGACCTTTTGAATTCAGGTCATATTCACTATTATGCACAAAGTTTATTTTAAAGTGGTTGTCGACTCTTTTATTTTTCATCCTCCTAAAAACAAAAATTACAGTGCAATAAATCTAACCTTCTTCACAATGAAGCGGGGAGAAGGGACCACAAGACTTTTGTATTAACCATTAGCAATTATTGACAGCACTGCAAAAATCAGAAGAATTAATTGTAAACTTGTCTTGATATAATTTGTAATTGCCTGATCTCTAGATAGTGTCATGATAATTTATAAAGAAGCAAATCTCAGCATTTCAGAACACAGAAAGGTCCATCAAAAAGAGTCAATGTAGCTTTAGGATAAATGCATTTGGTTTAACCAAGTGAGCCATCATATGCTATAAACTTCATAAAGAGTCCCCACAGAGTAGATAGTTATTTCCGGAGCCACAGGATACCGTGTTCAGCAATCGCTGAACTTGCTTCATGCTCTCAGGACTGTGATTTTTTTTTTCCCTCGCTCAACACCGTAACCCTGAGCATCAGGCTGGATAATGAGAATCTGCCTTGGAGCACAAGTAACCATAATAGTCATTAAACTCAATAAAGAACTAGAAATGGGGAATATGGACACTTCTTGAGTCCCCTTATGACAATTAACATTCACAGCAGTCTGTCAATTAACTTGAGGAAATCTCACCATATTATGTTTTTCCAGCTAAGATATTGTTCCAGTTTTTTCTGCAAGACCTGTTAATATAGAGGCAATTAAGTTATTCATTCTTCATGCAGAATTCTTTAGAGTTTTTAGCTTTACAATAAGGGGCACATTTACTAAAGATCAAAGTGAAAATTTGAATAAAATTTGAATTTTTAAAATTCCAATTTCGAATTAATTTTGAACTACTTTGACTATCGAATAGCCAAAATCGATTCAAATTGAAAAAATTCGAATTTCGAAGTACTTGCCCTTTAAAAATCCTTCGACTTCGACTATTTGCCGGCTTAAAGCTGCCGAATTGCCATTTTAGCCTATGGAGGGACCTCATAGAACCTGAAAAATTTCCAACAATTTGAAGAATTGAACGGTTCTTTTTATTCAATCGATTTTTTAATTCAATCGAAAATGGACCTGTTCAATCAAAATAGGTCCATTTTCGAATGAAAAAGCCAGTTAAAAAAACTTTGATGGTCGAATTTTGAAGTTTTTTTTACTTCTAAAATTTGGACCTTAGTAAATCTGCCACTAAATGTATAATATAGAAATAATCAGAACTATTTATAGGTGCAGGGATTCCTGATAGTGGGGGGCAAGAAATCATTAGGCAGCCCTGGTTATAACAACTATACCAGTGGCTATAATAAACTTTAGAAAGGGAATGATAGATATAATTGAGTGGGTTGATGACTGTAATAGGATTGGGGATAATAGCCTCTGGGAAAGGACTGTGGCTGTAGGATAGCAGGTATAATAGGTAGGGTTGCAACCTTTTCCTGAAAAAAATACAGCCCTTCCTATATATTTATCTTTTTTTCCTATTAATAACATTGGGATCAACCATCAAAAATACCAGCCAGGTGGCAACCCTAATAGTAGGTAGAGATGGTGCCTATAGTAGCAGTGGAATAATAGTTTCTGGGAAGGAACTGTGGCTGTGGCTGTGGGATAGCAGATAAAGTAGGGAGAGATGGTGTCTATAGTAGCAGTGGAATAATAGTTTCTGGGAAGGAACTGTGGCTGTGGCTGTGGGATAGCAGATAAAGTAGGGAGAGATGGTGTCTATAGTAGCAGTGGGATAATAGTCTCCTGGAAGGGACTGTGCTGTGGGATAGCAGGTATAGTAGGGAGAGATTGTGCCTATAGTAACAGTGGGATAATAGTCTCTGGGAAGAGAGCGTGACTGTGGGATAGCAGGTATAGTAGGGAGAGATGGTGCCTATAGTAACAGTGGGATAATAGTCTCTGGGAAGAGAGCGTGACTGTGGGATAGCAGGTATAGTAGGGAGAGATGGTGTCTATAGTAGCAGTGGGATAATAGTCTCTGGGAAGGAACTGAGGCTTTGGGATAGCAGGTATAGTAGGGAGAGATGGTGCCTATAGTAGCAGTGGGATAATAGTCTCCTGGAAGGGACTGTGCTGTGGGATAGCAGGTATATTAGGAATGTGAGGGATCTATGGCTATCTTGTATCAGCTTTATTAAAATGTCTATTTTACTGTCCACTTCCTCTATTTCCTTGCTCAGCTATTGCTACACGTATATCACATGCTGGGAGATGAAACTAAGTAGGAACCTCTCCGAGATTCAACGTATAGACGTGATGACTTTCTGTGGTCATGATGCTCTGCACCTGTTTCCTGGAGAAGATTGCACAAACATTCCTCATAAGGACATGTTATGCTATATATCATGCTTATTGGACAAATTGCTGTAACCCATGCACCCGGCACTAGGAGCCAACACCCCACTTTTCCTATATAACCTTTTGTAACTTGCAATAAAGCAGGAGAAGCATTTCTATACTCTAATTAGAAAGGGGAACAGATATTTTTAGGACCATCTTGAGGTCCCATATCAGGAAGAGATGGGGATAATAGCCTCCGGGAAGAGACTTTTGCAGGAAGAGAGCAGGTAGAGTAGGGCAATATAGTGACCCTAATTTTATTTGACTGATGAACAACCTTCCACCCTTTAAGTTTTGTTGAAACTGTTGTCATCACAACCCACTTACAGTTAAAGGTTGCTGGGGCATACTGCAAGTTGAACTTCAAAAGGAAAACCACACCAGGTAATAGTGCTGCTCCAACAGAATTCTGCTCAGAAATACATCTCTCAAGAGCAAACAATTTTTTTATACTTAATTTTGAAATCTGACATGGGGTTAGACATTTTGTCAGTTTCCCAATCATGTAACTTGCACCCTGATAAACGTCAGTCACTCTTTTCTGCTGTACTGCAAGCTGGAGTGATATTACCACCCTCTCTTTCCCTCCTAGCAGCCTAACAACAGAACAATGGGAAGGTAACCAGATAACAGCTCCCTAACACAAGATAACAGCTGCCTGGTAGATCTAAGAACAACACTCAATAGTAAAAAGCCAAGTTTCACTGAGACACATTCAGTTACATTGAGTTGGAGAAACAACAACCAGCCAGAAAGCAGTTTCATCCTCAAGTGCTGGCTCTTTCTGAAACCACATGACCAGGCAAAATGACCTGAGATGGCTGCCTACACATAATTATAAATTAAAAAAAAAACACTTGGTTCAGGAATTAAATTTTCATGGTAGAGTGAATTATTTGCAGTGTAAACAGTGTAATTTAGAAATAAAAAACTACATCATAAAAATCATGACAGAATCCCTTTAAACTCCACCACCACCAAAGTCACCCCTGGTAAAATACAAAGCAAGAGTCTCTGAAAAGGCGGAAACCAGGTGACACAGTCAATGTGTATTTCACTGCATTTAAGAGACAGCAAGAGGATGCACCAAAGGAGTTAAGAACAGTGATTTCTGTTAATTGCCCTAGCATTAATGGTCTTAAGGAAAACCTGTTCAATAAACAACATGTGTCCTTTCCTCATCTGAAAACCGATAACCCCTCCCCAGAACTCACAGTGAATTTGATAAGGATCTTTCTCAGTTCAGATTCTCACAAGACTCTGCCAGTAAATGTAACCGTGGCATCCATCAAGCAAAGCTCCATCACGTACCCCAGCAAATCAGAAGCACAACTAAAGGTGGCCATACACGGGCCGATAAAAGCTGCCGACAGACTGAGTCGACAGACTGAGTCGGCAGCCTATCGGCCCGTGTGTGGGGCCCTCCGACGGGCTTCCCTGATGGATATCTGGCCAAAAGTTGGGCAGGATTAAAAATCCCATCGGATCACGGCTGCATCTGTTCGTTGATGCGGTCCCGCTATCCGAATGCCCGTATCGTCTGCATTGTGATCCGATCGTTGGGCCCTAGGGCCCACAATCGGATCAGCTCAATATCGCCCACCTCAAGGCGACATCCCCAAAAGAGTGGATCTCTACGTGTGTGGCCACCTTTATGCAAATAAAAGTGAGAAAGGTGATACAGAGCATATCCTAACAGAACATCAATCTTAACTAGATGTAACACACAATGTTAATCCAACGTAATGAACACCAGGCTGAAACAAAGTGCAACATCACAGCTGTAATACCTATGAAGGCTGTACCACAGTTTGCATGAAGTTAATGAGTTTAACAGCAACCTGAACATCAGCCTTCTCTATTTGCATTAATATATAGGGTTTAGTATTATTTGAAAGTGTTCTGATTGAAGGTCATTACTCCCTTCATTTCTCTTCGCCTGTAGTTTGTTCCATTAGGATTATGTCTGTGATGTTGCCAGGATCTGGGTCAGGTTAGACCACTGCACCCAGTAATTTATTGAAGCTTATGTCATGTTAGTCAGGAGATTAGTCAGTACATGCAACTTTTATAGAAGACGGAGACTGCAGGGAGAAGTTCTCGAGTGAATTTATGAAATATCCTGCTGCTGGCAGTATAATTGTATGCTACGTTTATTGAAAGTTATAGTTCTGTGTAGCAGGAAAATGTGTTTAGCCCCAAGTCAATGCTAACAATGAAATACATCATGATAGTTTTTTCCCCATTGGAGCAAGTTGTAATATTTTGCATAAAGGCTCTTCAGGCCTACAAGCAGGCTACTACATTAAAACTCATCACTAATTGTCTGAAAGCTAAAGACAATGGGATTTATTTGCTATATTCCTTATACCCCTAAGAACATTCATGATATATGTCTCTTCCTACAACATAAGTTCTTACTATGCGACCCATAAAACGTATGGCACCATATTGACACTGTATTAAGTTGTCTATGCACCAGTGGATAACATCTGCTGACCTATCCCCATAAGACAGTCTTGGCAACTTATCTGCCTCTGAATTGAGAACTGCCAGCCCAAGTGAAATTGCGATGAAACTCAGCGATCTATAGACAAGTTTGAAAATCCCATCTAGCAAAAACATCATTGATGCGTAATTAATGTGGTGCTTGCTCAATGGGTCTCCACTCTCCCTCAGTATGATCCAATCATTGGGCAGTGATTTGTGTGATGGGCCCAGTCAGAGATCTGCTTGCTTGGCAGCCATGCCAGATGAGACAATGTCCGCAGATATGGTCAACTTCCTGGGATTCCCCAATCCTTGGGGAAAATCCACCCTGGGTTTTATTATTAAAGATTAAGGGGCATGTTTACTAAAATTGGAGATGAATATCTGGAGAGATTTCTGGAGATCTTTACTTTTGTTTTCTAACTTATAGAGGGCTGTTTAAATTGACTTGCTGATTGATTGCCATGGGCAACATCTCCAGAAATGTCTCTAGATATTTATCTCCAATGTTAGTAAACATGCCATTAAAAGACTAGAACTTTGTCCACACTTATAAGAATTTCCATACAACTTTCTTTATCTCCTCCTGCATGAAAGGTAACAATGCTATTAAAACAAAATACCAGTGCCTCTGCAGAGTTGATAAAGAGAATCAAAATGCAAATGAATTCCTAGTTGGCAAATCTAACTAGTCTTTAATATGTTTTTAGAAAGGAAAAGTAACATTTGGCATGAGGCAGGGGCAAAAATGTGAAAACTTTGAGAAGAGAGTAGAATGGTTGTAACTTATAAAGGACTAATATCAGACATGGTTTCTACAAAGGGAAGTTCTTGGGAATAGGGTTTGATTTGTAATAAATTCCAATAGCCAAACATGCAATATAACACAATTAACACAGATCTACTGTACATGTTAAGTGTCACCGAGACCTTAAGTGATTACCACAAAAGTGATCTCCAGTTTTAAAAAAACTTAAAAATTACCAGAAAACCAAACTTGGGTAAAAACTTATATTTTTTTTCATTTCTTTGCTATACAATTTTCCTCAGTTCTTGCCTCAGCTTGTCTTTCTGACACTGGAGAAGACAGAGAAGTAATTATGGGTTAACAGACCCAGATTGCATATGTTGGTGTACAGGAGTTTTCTTCATGGCTCAATACTGTTTCCAGTATTCAGGGGCGCTGTTGAGTTGAGGCACTCACCTCAAGCCGCAGCGCCCATCTGGTTCCAGGGGTGGCAAAAAAGCCACCCCTGGAACCCCCCCACCCCTCTTCGACGCTGAAGAAGTGAGCACCGTAGGGGAGGGGGGGGGCGCATGTTTGTACACCTACAATCTCTTAGTCTATTCTTCTCCCCAGTGCTAAGTAGTATAGTCCTTGGCACAGTGCTAATTAACCTATTCTTTGTCATAGTTTCTCTTTACATTCCTTGGTCCCCTTTCACTCCAATGAACCCTTCAGCTGGACTGGCTATGCTCATTCTACACAGGTTTCCTTCTGATCCTCGTGTCAATGACATTACTACCTAAACCTTAATATAAGTTTGACATTGGATTTGATACGGGTTTGACTTCAGCATGCTGTTTCCTCGATAATGAGCTTTATACAATTTCTTAGAATAATTTTTGAACTTTGAATAATAAAGAAACTCCAGTCTTGAAAAGTCAGTGTTTTTGCTAAGCAGAATCCTGAGAGTACATACCATATAAATATATGTAAAGCCCTTACATTTTTTGTTAGTAATTCTGACCATTTAATCAAGGATTTTCACTTCTTCAGCCATTAAATATTATCTTAACGTATCATCAATTTCTGCTGCTTGTGGGAGAGATTCATAGAAGGTGAGGTGATTCATAGAAGGTCTTAAACAACTTTCATTTACCCAAACAAGCTGCAGATCTGTACTGAAGCACTGTGGCAGTATACCAGTATTATACCTTATACCAGTATAATGCTTTTCTGATGCTCATTTGCTTTGCTTAGCAATATGAAAGGCCACATGGTGCACAGAGAGAGAAAGAGAGGGAGGGAGGGAGGGAGGAGGAGGAAAAGATAAATATCATTCCATGATTGCCCCTCCATTACAGAAATGTTTACCTTACAAATAGTCACTTAGCCAGATGGATTACTAACAGGTTGCATTGTTGATTAATAAACCATAACGACAGTGATCTTATCCTGTCAACCCCTCCCAACATCTCAGTGAGAATGTCAGGTTGACAATGTGCAAATATGACAAAGAATGATCAAAAGATATAGAATTCCTTGGAGGCTCAGATGCAAACACATATGCATGTACAGTATTGCCATGTATAGAGCTGGTTAGTAATGCCCTCATTCCTGTCACCATGATAGATGTTAGAGATTGGGTGATGCAATGTTGGTGCTACATGTCAAAGGAGAAGAGGATGACGGATGTCTAGGACAGGAAATGTGCTTTGAACTGTTGGGATATTGCACTGTGTGGGGAAAGGGGGCCTATCTACAACAAGGTTTAATAATAAGCCTATAGATGACTTCATATTTATTAGTTGAAAAAGCTGATAGTCACACTACTTCTTAATGAAACCAGCAGCAAATGAAAATTCTTTGCCTCATAAGAGGTGTCGCAGCAGTTGGGTTTTATTCCCACTCATTTATTCCTGTTCATAATTTAATTCACATTTTAAAAGGGAGCCAATCATCTCCAAGTCAACAGCTGCTCATCTGGTTCCACTGCAAGAGAATTTCATGACATAATAACAGAACCAACTGGCTCATTTAGTCTTTCTCTGTTAATAGTTTTTTTGCCATAGGCTTTTTTTAAAATTAGTTTGAAACCTTCTATACAATCAGTTTCTTTTCAACAGTTCACTGTATTATTTCTCAGCGCATCTAGTAAATGGCAAATGCCAGTTATCAACCCTAATGTAGTGTTCCCCAATTTTACCCTTTTATTGTTCATCTAACTATGTACTGTTCTGTTTATATGCAGTACCTCTGTAGAAATTACATGATTATCCAAAATGTAAAATAGATGCACAGTACCACTTGGGATTCCCACTCCTGCCATTGGACAACTTGAACAGGAAGTACTAAAGATGGTGGAAAAAGAATATTTTAGAAGAGCAAAAGGGGATGAGAGGGGAAAGACTGGGATACCTGAAGGATGCTCCATTAAAACATTGGTAAGTGGTATACAGAATTATTTCAATACAGGTATGGGATCTGTTCTGCTGAACCATTTTAAGCAAAGTATTCTGCTTTTTCTGGTTACTGACTTAGTCTCTATTAGTGATGGGCGAATTTATTCGCCAGGGGCTAATTCGCGGCGAATTCCCGTGATTAGCCGCTGGTGAATAAATTCGCGAAACGACAGCGAAAATTCGCTAAAAAAAAACGAGTCGCGCATCGTTTTTGATGCGACAAAAACGACGCGACGTGCGTCGAAAACGTGCTGCAACTCGTTTCACAAATTTTTTCGCAATTCACGAATTTCGCTGGAAATTAGCGAATTTTTCGGCGAAGCGAAACTGGGTAGATTCGCCCATCACTAGTCTCTATAATAATAATTAAAAAAACTGTACCTTATACATAATGGTAAAGTAACTACATAAATTCATAATGGAGGCAAAACAATTCTGTTGGTATAAAGAGCACCTGTAACCCAGACATAACTAAAGTTATTTTCAAATTAAACATGAAGCCCAAATATTTGTTTTAATTAAAGCAGCCATACCTATTATAACCTTATTTAAATGGTTGGCTTCACTCATACAGGATATCACCTGCCTCTCCTCTATACCTCAGACCAGTAATCCCCAACCAGTAGCTCGCGAGCAACATGTTGCTCTCCAACCCCTTGAATGCTGCTCTCATTGTCCTCATAGCAGGTGCTTATTTTTGAATTCCAAGCTAGGAAGCAAGTTTTAATTGCATAAAAACTAAGTATATTACCAAGCAAGCAGAGCCTCCTGTAGGCTGCCAGTCCCAAAGGGGCTACCAAATAACCAATCACAGCCCTTATTTGGCAACCCCAGGGACTTTATCATGCTTGTGTTGCTCCCCAACTCTTTTTACATTTGAATGTGGCTCACGGGTCAAAAAGGTTGGGGACCCCTGTCTTAGACAATCACTTTAATTTCTACGCTTCCTAGAGGTCACTGTACTCCTCACATTCCCTCCCAATTGTCACCATCTAATTGCATAGAAAGTGCATGGGCATCAGTTGCCCTTTTCTAGTGCATAAACAAGAATTTGGAATGAGGCAAAAGCCTACTTTAATAACAGTGTCCACTGTGTGCCTGCCTGCTTGTTGTGATTGGGAATTCCAAGACTAGTGATCAGGTCCAGATTTGTGTAGAGGCCTCCAAGGCCCGGGCCTAGGGCATCAGGATTTTATGGGACAGCATACTGCCCAACCACACCCACATTGGTTCAGAAACACTGGGGATGCACAGGAGACAATAGGAGACAGTTTTTGAAATTTCCTTTGCACCAATTCCCTTTGCTCTGGTCCCAATGATGAAAAGTTGAGTGAATAAATGGGAGGAGGCGGGAACGATGAACAACAGTGGGCTTAAGAGCTGCTAGTGATGAGTACATTTTTTCACCAGTCATGGTTTTTTCCCCTTCTGAAAAATGTTTCTTTCCTGAGACCTGTTAATATCTTTAATATATTCACCTCTTTTCCTTTCTAGGCTATACATGCTAACCTTATCACAAATGACAGATGATTATCTACATCAGGACTGAGACTCACCCCTGAGGATACTGGAAGTAAAAGTGGTTATGGTTGCTATAGAAAGCTACATTTTTGGTTGAAGGGCCAATTATAATCCTGGTTTTCTTTTCATAGACCAGTTGTTATTTTTTTAATGCACTTTTAATCAGTACTGGGAAGTTTTCTGCCTCTAAATGTCCCTTAAACTTTTGAGGATGAGTTTCAGGCAGAATCTTGGATTTTTGTGGTGAGAATGCACAATCACATCTCTAGTCTCATCCTTAAGGCATCAGGAGAGAAAGGACTCAACCATTTGCTGTCACTTCTCTGGGTGAGAATTTTTTTTTTCAAAAAGCCAATGTAAACCATTTTTCAAAAATTTACTGCTGTATTAGACATTAACATTTGTTTTTCAGGCACAAACATGAACTTTATTTTCTAATTGAATCTCAGATTCACATGCCCGCTCCAATCCATTGTTTCTGCCTATGTTCTGCAAAACAAAATGCAATACTCAATTCTATGCCATGTCATATTGCCCAAATATTTCCCAATGTCTCTTATATCAGTTAGTATTTTAATTCACGTAAGTACAGTTGTGTTGGCGAAAAGGCTTCCAACATTTTGGGAGCATCTTGACAGTAAGGGGGTTATTAATTAAAGCTCAAATGCCTATTTTACTATATAATCTGAATTTTTTTAGTGGGAAAACAAACTTGAATATTTCAAGATTGATTATACCTCGAGGATAGAAAAAGTCTGAATCTGAATATTCAGCATCTCTGACTTGCTGAGGCTGTAAATAAGTCAGTGAGAGAGGTCCCTATCCTTTTTGAAAGTTTCTGTGGTCTGCTCTGAAATTAGCCTAAAAATCTATCTGTAATGGCTTGCCTGGAGTTGAACCAGGGACCTAATGTTTCTGGGCTGTTTAACTTACCATTGCTCTATGTGAGCAGTCAGGTTTTGCCTTGGTTCACTCCCCTTGCTATACATGTAACTGCAAGTAAAGGTGGCCATACACGAAGAGATCCGCTCGTTTGGCGATGTTGCCAAACGAGCGCATCTCTCCCCGATATGCCCACCTTGAGGTGGGCGATATCGGGCTGATCCGATTCGGATCAGTATGGGCGGTCGGATCGCGGGACCGCATCAACGAACAGATGCGGCGCGATCCGACGGGATTTTTAAACCTGCCCGATCGACGTCTGGCCGACTTTCGGCCAGATATCGATCGGGAAAGCCCGTTGGAGGGCCCCCCACACGGGCAGATAAGCTGCCGACACAGTCTGTCGGCAGCTTTTATCTGCCCGTGTATGGCCACCTTAAGGCAGGGCTCTGTTCAGCTGTTATCAATCTGGCCCCATGTGATCAGCGTAAGCCATTAGACTGCCTATAAAGACCCCTGCCCTGCACTGAATCATTGCCCTATATAGGTTCTGCTATTGTGAGTTCCTGGGTGTATTTCAACTGTGTTTCTTGTGTTTCTTGTGTTTCTTGAGTTTCTTGTGTTTCTTGTGTTTCTTGTGTTTCTTGTGTTTCTTGTGTTTCTTGTGTTTCACCTTCTTGCCTGTTCCTGACTTTGATCCTTGCTGCCTGTCCAGACCTCCTTGCCTGTGTCCTCGACTACGCTTCTGTCTGATCCTTGTTATTGACCCAGCCTGTCCCTTGACTACGCTTCTTGCCCTCCGTTCCTGTACCACGTGCGGTTCCCTTGCTCGCACAGAACTCTCCCCCTGGTCCTCTCACATTAAGACCTGGCGGCATCCAATTAGCTGAGGGCTCCTCCCGAAGTGAAAGGCGGCTGTTAAAGGCAGAACAGTGAGCAGGGACCGTTGGGTTTGTTCTGGGTTTTGGGATACCAATCGTTACACTCTTTCTGATTTTTTTGTTGGGAAAAAAACAAAAAAAGTGAAGTCATTCGGGAAAAAACTCAGGTTTTCACTCGATGTTATCAAGTTTCCCCCTGATCCAATTAAATTGTGCTTTTTTTAATAATAAATAAGGTCCAATCATGGATTCTAGTTTGGTTGGACTTTTTTTTTAATTTAAATATGGATTTTGATAAATAAGGCCCCAAGTATTTTTGTTGCACTGAGATGTCTGCAGGTGCTATATGCAAAATAAGCACTTTTCTCCATGCCCTGTGCTTGCCAAGTGAGACAGTCCTGTTGTGGCTATTTATTAGCAGTTAATTACATGACACTCATCTATTGATGAGCACTCAGTGAATGGCAGATGGCCAATAGGAATTTAAGTGTTGTTAGCACTGTGCCCCTTCCCCTAGGCAACCTTTTATTTAAAAAAAAAAAAAAATCTTTAAACCATTTAATCCAATGTCAAACACCACAGAGCCTCTCTCTCTCTATATATATTTCTCCTGCTGGGTAAAAAGGTTGCCAAAACCAAACTCTGTGTAGAAATGAAATTAACAGAATCATGGAAAATTCTCTCAAACTTTGGCATTAGAAGAATTTTTTTTATTCAGTGTGTTCATATATTCAGCAATGTGGTGGAGGTTGAGAAACTTTCTCTATGCATTGTACAGTACTTTCCTGCAGTGATTTACAACCTGCGACTCCCATACAGCCTAGAGCTGGAGACAGCGGTCCTTATTCATGAGCAGCATAAAAGCTGCCATGTTGCTTTGCATGAAACAAGGTGACCTTTTATTTATTTTATTACAGAACTGAGTTACGAACATAATGATTTTCTCTGCAGTCAGTTGCACTGAAACCCTATTCTTTAAAGGCATTTACTTCAAGATGCACCCCCTTGCACTTTAGTATAGTTGCGCTTTCAGCCGCTAGGTTCCAGTTTGAATTGAGTGCTGCATTGTAGTGAAGGGCGAATTTATTCACCAGGCGCGAATCATTGGCGAATTCCCACGATTCGCGAAACGCCAGTGAAAATTCGCCGGCGTCCAAAAAGACCCGGAAATGCGAAACGGGATAGATTTGCCCATCACTACTGCATTGTCTATTGGTGCAGAGGAACTCAGGAGTTACCACCAACTACAGAACAGTTGGCAGCTCCATGGTTTCAACAGTGCCCTTTGTCAATCGGTGCAACATATACGCGTCTAAATAATAGGGTGCACGTGTCCCTCACTCACTGAACACTGATGTGGAATTCTCTCCCTGAATCAGTTGTACAGGCTGATACATTAGATAGCTTTAAGAAGGGGTTGGGTGGCTTTTTAGCAAGTGCAGTGCAGGGTTATGGAAGATAGCTAGTTAGTGATGGGCGAATCTCCCGAGATTCGCTTCGCCGAAAAATTCGCGAATTTCCAGTGAAATTTGTGAATTGGCAAAAAATTCGCGAAACGAGTCGCGGCACGCTTTTGACGCGCGTCGCGTCACCTTTGGTGCGTCGCGTCATTTTCGGTGCGTTGCATCGTTTGCAACGCGGGTCACGTTTTTCCGGTGAATTTTCGCCAAAAGAAATTTTGCTGGCGATTCGCGAATTTATTCGCCAGCAGCGAATCGCGGGAATTCGCCCCTGGCGAATAAAGTCGCCCATCACTATAGCCAATTGCCATCTTGGAGTCAGCAAGGACTTTTTCCACTCTGAGGCAAATTACAGAGACTGCAAATGGTTTTTTTTTTTTGCCTTCCTCAGGATCACCTAGCAATTTGGCAGGTTATATATAGACTTAAAAGCTTGAACCATACATTCAGATATTTCTGTCTCTTTAAAGGAAACAGAGCTTAAAAGTAGATATGTTTTCCTTTTAGTGAAGCTATTTCAGAATCAGTTGCATCCTGTACGTGTTTATGTTCATTCTGAGACATTGTGCATTATTTAATAATCATTACAAGTCATTTTCATATGCCGGCACATCTGTTGTTTTGGACCTCAAGCAATGAGAATGCATATTCTCCTCCCTGAGGTTGATAATGACTGTGCAAATACAGCATTTTTATGGGCACTTGGCTTGACAGGAGGACTCATTTTGATGCTGGAGATATAGCAACCATTTGTCAGGACCAAGAGACTAACTGTAAATTTAATCAGGAGCTACTGGCTCTTAAAGCTAGTAGTGTGGACCAAGGAGGAAGCAGGAACTGAAATACAGGAAATCGACTTCATTACATGTACTACAAGTATGGGACCTGTTATCCTGGGGTTTTCTGGAAAAGGGATATTTCCATAATTCAGATCTCCATGCCTTACATCTACTTGTAAATAATTTAGATATTAAAGGGATACTGTCATGGGATTTTTTTTTTTCAAAATGCATCAGTTAATAGTGCTGCTCTGGCAGAATTCTGCATTGAAATCCATTTCTCAAAAGAGCAAACAGATTTTTTTTATATTTCATTTTGAAATCTGACATGGGGCTAGATACTGTATATTGTCAATTTCCCACCTGCCCCAAGTAATGTGACTTGTGCTCTGATAAACTTCAATCACTCTTTACTGCTGTACAGCAAGTTGGAGTGATATCACCCCCCCCCAGCAGCCTAACAACAGAACAATGGGAAGGTAACCAGATAACAGCTTCCTAAAACAAGATAAAAGCTGACTGGTAGATCTAAGAACAGCACTCAATAGTAAAAACCCATGTCCCCCTGCTTTTCATTCAGTTACACTGAGAAATAAAAACAACAGCTTGCCAGAAAGCAGTTCATTCCTAAAGTTCTGGCACAAGTCACATGACCAAGGGCAGCTGGGAAATTGACAAAATGTCTAGCCCCATATCAGATTTCAAAACTGAATATAAAAAAATCTGTTTGCTCTTTTGAGAAATGGATTTCAGTGCAGAATTCTGCTGGAGCAGCACTATTAATGCAATTATGCAATGTCTAGGATAAGTCAATATCTTGAACCACCACTCAGTGAGAATGAATAACCCCTAGTAAATTAACAACAGCAGAGACCAACAACTAAGCACAGCAGGTAAAGGCTATTTACAGATGTTTTTGGACTTTGGTGACTTTCATAATGTAAAGCAATTCTTTTATTATGGGGCACTAGAATTTTTTATTTTACTTTTTATGTCAGCCCTGTTGTGACCATCTGCAAAGGACAAGACTTTATCTTGCTCTCCAACTCTGTTTGCTCCTGTTATTTCATTTGTTATATGATTCCAGGTATTCATAATCTCTCCTCTATAGAAGAACTTCTCAGCACAGCCACTAAGTCTTTCACTAGGTGATAGAGCAGATCCTCTTGTTCTTTATTGGATTTTTTTTTTATTTCTGTTTTATAACAGAGCTAACAGGCAAGCAACAGACAGTGCAAGATAAATGATTCTCTGTCGGGAAAATCACAGTCATATTGTCTGCAGCACTGTTACATGCAGAAACCTTAATAGAATTAAATATCAGTGTGGGAGAGATAAGAAAGGTTAACAAATGCAAAGTAAATCTGACAACAATTTGAAAATATGTGTAATTCTATATAAACTCACAGAGCTGGTGAACAAGAACCATAGTTCAAAAGCAAACTATAACATAAAGACAATTTGTTTTTAGAGGAACGGTTATTTCATGATATTTATCAATACAAATATAAAATGTTACGGCATTTCCTAAAACAAACGTAAAAAGGTTCCGTAACCCATTAGAAGAGAAGATATACATGTTTGTCTCAGCCACTGATGTCACAGTGACACTTAGGGGCATATTCACTAAAATTCACACGAAGGATTCGAAGTTCGATCGAATTTTCAAAAAGAATTAAAATTTTCTAATGTTTTTGAAGACCACTTCGACCAGTGAATTTTGAAAATTCGATCGAATCGAAAAATTTATTCGAATATTTGACAATCGAATTACTTCCCCTTTAAATTTTTATTTGCTGCCTAATTGGGTTTCATTATTTTTGATCGAATAATTAAATTTGATCGAATGGATAAAATCGGTTGATTCGAACGATTTTATTGTTCGATCAAATTTTTGCTATGCGATCGCTCAACCAATTGAATAGCGGTAAAATCCTTTGAATTCGATATTTTAATTCAAAGGATTTTGATTCACCAACAATACCCCAGAATTCCCATGGCCGAATTTGAGGGGTTTTGTTAACCCTCGAATGCGACCCTTAGTAAATCTGCCCCTCAATCAGTGTTCTAATTCCATTATTGTAAAAGCGAGTTAGAAAATTGTTGCTGCTTCAGCGATACAACTTATGTTTTCATATATGAAAAACTTTATTTTAAATACTGTAGAAAACTGGCCATACATGGGCATATTTATGTTTTAGATTCGCAACCTTCAGACTAAGTTGCCTGTGGATGGGCCTTGCCCGAAAATTTTTTCCAGCTGATATCAGGCACGACGGGCAGCATCCCCTTTGGTGTGTTGATATGGGCTGCTCCCAATGGGCCTGTATAGGCATTATGATTAGGGATGTCGCAGGCTGTTCGCCGGCGAACTTGTTCGCGCGAACATCGACTGTTCGCGCTCGCCGAATGTTC